>JAESUZ010000756.1:2522500-3170902 GCA_017311185.1 Proteles cristata cristata | reverse complement strand
AATAAGTCAGACAGAAAAAGACAAATGTCATATGATTTCACTTATAGGTGCAATATAAAGAACAAAATAAGGAAAACAAACAAACTGGAACCAGACTCATAAATAGAGAGAACAAACTGGTGGTTGACAAAAGAGAGGTGGGTTGTGGGATGGGTGAAATAGGTGAGGGGGATAAAGAAGTATAAATTTCTAGCTAGTTAGGAAGGAAGGAAGGAAGGAAGGAAGGAAGGAAGGAAGGAAGGAAGGAAGGAAGAAATGAGGGAAGGAGGGAGGGAAGGATGGAAGGAAGAAAGAAAAAAGAAAGAGAGGGGCGCCTGGGTGGCTTAGTCGGTTAAGCGTCCGACTTTCGCTTGGGTCATGATCTCGCGATTCGTGGGTTCCGGCCCCACGTCGGGCTCTGTGCTGACTGCCAGCTCAGAGCCTGGAGCCTGTTTCAGTCTGTGACTCCCTCTCTCTCTGACCCTCCCCTGCTCACGCTGTCTCTCCTATAAATAAAAATATTAAAAGAAAAAAAAAAGAAAAAAAAAAGAAAGAAAGAAAGAAAGAAAGAAAGAAAGAAAGAAAGAAAGAAAAGGAAGGAAGAAAAAGAGAAAAAGAAAGAAAAATTGGACAATATAAATTTCCTGGTGGGAGGGAAGACTGGAAGAATTTTTGGAAGACTTTTTTTAAATTTAATTCTGTATATTGCTATAATTTAATAGCCATTTGTTTCATATAAATGTGTTTTAAGAATAGAGTTTTAGGAAATAAAGGGGCTGTGTTGGTGTACAAATTAGCACTAGACAATAAGAACAGTCATGGGAGGGAAGATGCAAGTTCAATGGGAATAGGTAGTTAAAAATACAGATAACTATGAGAAGGTACATTTAAGATGTGTTTCAGAATCTTAGAGCAGATATCGAGCTTCTCATTAAAGATGGGAATAGTGGTTGACATTAATTTCATCTAAGTCTCAAAGGACAGGACGACCTCGGTTGACATCCAGATTGAATGTGTAATTGCCTACTCTCCTTTTCACTGAGCTTCTGTAGAAACATCATGAAAGTCAAGCTTGTGAAACAATCACAAACATGTTCCTATTATTCATAGAATTTTTTTTTCCACTGAAAAGCTTGAATCTAATGTTTCATGTTGAAAACAGAAAAAGTAATATGTTTCTTGGACATGTTTTTCCATCCAAATGAACTCATTGGATTTGACCCTTAGATACCATGAGATAGTTCAAAACTAGTTGCATAAATTTGAAAGATTTTAATTTTTAATATGGTCCCTTTAGTAAAAAGTTAAAGAGATCCAAAGCTTACTGTTACAATATACCAAAGCAAAATCCATGCCATGTCACCTCTCCCCCCAAGGGTTCCTAGAGGTTTCTAATTGGTAGTTAAAGGCACACAATTCTAAATTGACAATCATATAGAAAAGTGGCCTCAGAACTTCCCAAGGGCCATGCTCTCTGATTTCTCCTTGGCTTAATCTTCCATCTGGCAGACTACAACTTCAGCAGCTAGAATATCTATCAATAAACTTTCTTCTTGTATTTTCTTTATTGATCTAGTACAACGGTGTAGAAATACATTTCCAAATTAAAGGAAGTATGGAACTGACACCCTAACAGTCTTAAAATAATTTCTGCTTTACTAGATTCTGAACTCTTTTTTCCCTCGAGTTATTTGAATGTGAGCCGAGGTGTGAACAAGGCAGGAATGAGAATCAATAATTAAGCCCGTTCTCTTTATACCTACTACGCTGGGAAATCCATTTCTTTTTCTCAGCCTGATTATTATTTAGCATTTATCCAGTACCCTCAAGCCAGGTCTCCATAGCAGTAGAATAAAACTACAGTAAAATGAAACAAAAGCACATACCAGGACAACCCACTTAGTCTGTTTCCATGAGGCTATTTTATTGTCATGGAGCGGTCAAGTCCTGGGGGAAGAGGCTGCTGTAGGATAAGAGAGAAGCTATTTTTGTTATGTGTTTTCTTGGGTGGGAAGTGTCATAAACCATTCTATGGGAATACTATCATGTGTGACCTCGGGGGAAAAAAATGGAACAAGGGCCCCCAGAGAGAAACCTATACCAATTTTGCCAGTCTGCCTTGCTCACCCACAATTCCCCCAGAAAGTGACTATTTCTACCCCCAATTGACTAGGGAGCAGGTCATAGCAAATAAGAAGTGCCAGAATCCTGAACCTTAAGAATACTCCACAAAATGTTGTGGCCAGATTTTCCAAGGAATCAGTTATGGATGATATAACAATGTGCCCTAAAAAACAGAAAAAAAGCATGGCCTGAGAAACAGGTGATACTTGTTTATTCCCTCATGGCTGTGCACTGAGTTCGACTGCAAGCTCAAGTCATCTGAGTTTGCTGGTTCCAAGCTGGTTGTCTCAATGCAGTGTGAGGAAATTGGTCACAGCTGGAGAGAAGTCCTACTTACATTTTTTTCATTATTTTTTTCTCAGAAGATTGCAAATCATCTGAAAAATAATACCTCTCTCAATGTCTTCCTGGCTTCCGATGTTGCCCAGCCACAGTTACAGGTATCAGTTTAATGGCTGGGGCAAATCATGGACCAATATTTTATTCCAAGATGAAAGGGGGCAATGCTTTATGTAATCCACATGTCTGCAGAGGTCATACCATCATCTGAGACCAAGTAATGTCCTAGAGAATCAGGCTTGTAGAGTCTCGATGTTTAATATCCTAAAACGTCTTTACTTTGTATTTTTGCTTTTTAGACTCTTATTCTGTCTTTATTTACCTAAAATTTGGCTTCCATTGACGGCAGCTGATGAAGAATAATGTGTCAGCATCCTTTAGGGTTTCATACGGTTTTCTCTCTTACCTCTCTAATAAACTTCCTTACTTCTCCTACCTTGCTAGCCCTTGCTCAGCCTGTAACCTTGACTTCTTCTCCTACTAAAAGCCATATGATTTAGGTATTTGTTCACAGTCCTCCTTTTTTCTCATACATTTTCTTGGTGAGCTCATGTCTTTTCACTTTGTTCCACTTACTTTAGCTTGTGTGCACATTGCTCTTCCTCCTCTGACTTCCATCCTGAGCTTCCAGCTGGCATTTCAGTGTAATCCATGCCTCAAACTCAACATGTCCCAACAACATTTCTCATTTTCTTAAGCATCCATTCCATACGTCACTCAGCTCAGTTGTGGACACTGCAAGTATTGATGACACAGCCTCAACACACCCTTGCCTCTAACTTGTTCAACTCAATCATTGCCTTCCCAACAAGGTCCTAGATCTTTTCAGTTACAAATAAGTTTTCCCTCTATAAAAACCTATAGAATCATGTTATTTATGTTGTCATGTATATCAAAGCCTGCTTTGCATTATTTATATTTCAGCAAACACTTTACAGTTCACACAATTTGCATGTACTGGACTCTGTTTTTCTCACTCTTCTGTGAATTTCTTTGAGGGTCTGAGATCTTGGATTATTTGCAATTGTACCTGCTAAAATTTCTAATGCACTGCATTGTATGCAATAGGTATGCATTAAATTACTGTGGGTTAGTAGAAGTCTTAAGTTTTAACTCTTTTTTTTCTACCCAATCCAATATTTCTCTTAAGTAAATCAATGTTGCTACTTCCAAGAAATTCTTTCTCTTGTTACTCATGCCCCAAAATAAGAGAAGTGAATAAGAGTTTTACATATGATGAACATCAGGATTTGAAAATATTGACAATGGTTGAAGATACTGGTGAAATTTTCTAAATGCGCTAACTATAAAAGTCATACTAATTACTGCCAGTTAAATGGCCTGCATATCATGCCACCCAAAACACAATTCAACACAGTAATACATGTTAAATTAACTTTGTTATAAATTTTACCTGATAGATCTTGATTACACTGCTAAAATATTCATGTGTATTTAATTGCCATAAATTGTTTCAATTTTCACATGGTTGTCTACTGGGAATTTAAAAAGAAATCGATGAAACTGTGCTTAGCATGATCTTTAGAGTTGTTGGTTTTACCAGAGGTATAAATAAGAGTTGCAGTCAATAAAGAGGTCATAATGCCACCTAAAAAATAAGCATACTGTAAAATTAATGTTTTTGTGTGAGCAGATCTGTGAGTTTTCATACATGTATAGGCTCATGTAGCCAACCACCATAATCAGGATACAAAACAGGTCTTTAAAGAAAAAAGAAATTCCACTTGTTGCCCTCGTACTATGGTTAAATCCATTCCCACTCCCAGTTCTAGTAACCAGTAGTCTAGTTTCAGTGCCTTCATTTTACGTTATCCAAAATGCTGTATAACAATCATGCAACCTTTTGAGACTGCATTCTTCACTTAGATTCATCTGATTGTGTGCACATCAATACCGGCCTCCTTTTTCTTTCTGAGTAGTATGGCAGTACCCCCCTTACCTATGGGGGATCCCTCCCAAGATGCTCAGGGGATGTCTGAAACTACAGATAGTCCCAGGCCCTATATCTACTATGGTTTTCCTCTATATACATAACTACAATAAAGTTTGATTTATGAATTAGGGACAGTAAGAAATGAACAACAACTAAGCATAAAATAGAAGAATTATAACACTATACTATGGTGAAAGTTAGGTGAATGTGGCCTCTTTCTCTCAAAATATCTTATTACATTGTACTTACCCTTCTTCTTGTGAGGATATGAGACGATAAAGTGCCTCCATGATGAGACGGAGTGAGGAATGACGCAGGCACTGGGACATAGTGTTATGCTGCTATTGACCTTGTGAGGATACATCAGGAGGACCTTCTGCATACACAGTGTGCTAGACTGAGGGCAAATGAAACCATGAAAAGCAAAATTGCAGATAAGGGGGGAGAGACTATTATGTCTCTCTTTATGTGGACACCCCAGTTTGTTTACTCATTTATTGAAAGCTGTTTGAGTTGATTTCAGTTTCTGGCACGTATGAATAAACAGTCATAAGCATTCACATATAGGTTCTTCTGTGAGCATAAGTTTTCATTTTTCTAGAGTAATACACAGAAGCGCAATTTCTGGGTCATATGGTAATTGCACATTTAACTATAAGAAACTGCCAAACTGTTTTTCTAGAGTGATTTGACCATTTGGCATACCTACCAGCAATTAATGAGAGTTTTAATTGTTCTGCCTCCTCACCAGTATTTGATACTGTTAGTTTTAATTTTACTTTAATCATTCTAAAAGGTGTGCATTAGCATTTCCCTAATGTCTTATGATATTGAGTACCTACCCATGTGCTTATTTGCCATCCATAAATCTTTGGTGAAGTGTCTGATCAAACCTTTAACCTATTTGTTTTTAAAATAGATTGTTTCTTATTGTTGAGTCTTGAGGGTTCTTTATATATTTAGGATATGAACACTGTCAAACATGTGGATTGCAAATAGGTCTTTTGTAATTTTCTTAAAAGTGTCTTTTGAAGAACTAAAGATTTTAATTTTGCAGAAATTTAGTTCATTTTTTCCCTTATATGGATTGTAGCCTTGGATCACATTTTAGAATTATTTTCCAAACACAACATGCATGAAGATTCTTTCTTGTATTTTCTTCTAAAAGTTTTTAGTTCTACATTTTACAAATAAATATATGTTTTATTTCAAGTTACTTTAAAAAATTTTATTTATTTATTTTGAGAGAGAGAGAGAACACCTGCAGAGGAGGTAGAGAGTTGGAGGGAAAAAGAGAGAATCCCAAGCAGGTTACTGCTAGCACAGAGCCTGATGCAGGGCTGAAAGTCACTAACCATGAGATCATGACCCAAGCTGAAATCAAGAGTCAGATGCTTAACTGACTGAACCACCTAGGCTCTTTTTGTAAGAGATCTAAGGTATAGGTTTAGGTGGTTTTTTCTTTTGGGTCTCTAATTCTCCAAATGCCATTGCTTGAGAAGATGATCCTTTTCTTCACTGAATTGTTTTTGTATGTTTCTCAAAAATCAACAGATGAATGGATCAAGAAGATGTGGTTTATCTATACCATGGAATACTACATGGCAATGAGAAACAATGAAATCTGGCCATGTGTAGCAAGATGGATGGACCTTGAGGGTGTTATGCTGAGCGAAATAAGTCAGGCAGAGAAGGACAAATATCATATGTGTGCACGTATAGGAGGATTAGGAGGAACTTAACAGAGGACCAAGGGGGAGAAGAAGGGCGGAAATGGTGGGGGAAAGGGAGAGAGGCAAACCATGAGAGACTCTTGAATGCTGACAAAAACTGAGGACTGGTGGATGTGGGGGGGAGGAGGGTGGGCATGGAGGAGGGCACTTGTGGGGATGAGCACTGGGTGTTATGTGGAAACTAATTTGACAATAAACTATTTGTAAAAAAAAAATAAAAATAAAAAAATAAAAAAAAAATTAACTTATCTTGTTTATGTGAGTATATCTGGATTCTAGGCTCTGTTCAAGTGGTCTATGTCTAATGATACCACAGTCTTTTTTTTTTTTTCCTAGGAGAAAGAGAGAGAAACAGCGTGAGTAGGGGAGGGTCAGAGAGAGAGGGAGATACAGACTCTGAAATAGGCTCCAGGCTCTGAGCTGACAGTCAGCACAGAGCCTGACATGGGGCTTGAACCCATGAACCACGAGATCATGACCTAAGCGAAGGTCGGGTACTTAACCGACTAAGCCTCCCAGGCGCCCCTGATACCACACAGTCTTGACTATTGTATCTTTATAGTAAGTCCTAAAATTGGATAGTCTTTATCTTCTACTTTTGTTCCTCTTTTTCAAAATTGTCTGGCCTATTCTAGGTTATTTGCCTTTTTTGTATGATCTTGACAGTATGCTTGTTGCTACAAAAAAAAAAAAACAGATCTTGTTGATATGTTGATTAGAATAGTATTGAATCAATAGATCAATTTGGGAAGACTAAGCAAATTTACTACAATGAGTTCTTTAATCCATGAACACCGTATGGGTCTTCTTTTGTTTATGTTTTCTATGAGGTTCTTAACTTTACCTCCTTATGCATGTTTCTCAGTGGCCATTCAAGGGATATAATATTCATATTTAACTGTTCACAGCCTACTTAGAATTAATATTTTATCCCTTCAAATGGAATGTAAAAAGCTTGCCAGCATATAGTTCCTTTTACCCTTCCTCTTTTATGTTGTACTTATCAACATAAATTGGAAATTCCTTCAGAAAATGTTATATATTTTTTATATTTTAAAATATATATTTTAAAGAATTTAAGAGCATAAAATTAGCCCATTATATATATTGAGAATTGAAATATCTATTGATCTTTCTCATTCCTAAAGTGCCAAGTTTTCTTGTAGTTATAGATCCATTTCCTTGTGAACTTTATTTACATTTTTTAATGTTTATTTTTTGAGAGAGAGAGAGAGTGAGTGACTCTGTGTGTGTGTGTGTGTGTGTGTGTGTGTGTGTGTGTGTGTGTGTGTGTAAGTGGGGGAGGGGAAGAGAGAGAGAAGGAGACACAGAATCTAAAGCAAGATCCAGGCTCTGAGCTGTCAACCCAAAGCCCAACAAGGGGCTCAAGTGCACGAACAGTGAGATCATGACTTGACCAAAGTCAGATGCTTAACCGACAGCCACGCAGGGACCCCTTGTGAACTTTCGTTAGCATTGCTTTCAGAGCTTCTCAGGTGGTGATGAATCCTTTTGATTTTTCTTCATCCTAGAATATCTTTATTTTGCCTTCATTTCTGAATATAGATGTAAAATAACTGGATATGGAATGGTAGGTCAACAATTCTTTGCTTTCAGCACCTTGAAAATGTTGTTTTGGAAGTTTTCCTTCAATTTCTATTTTTTGAAACTGCTTGAGAAGACTGTGTATTAACTCTGTTTTAAATGTCTGGTAGAATTCCGCAGGGAAGCCATCTGGCCCAGGGCTCTTATTTGTTGGGAGATTTTTGATAA
The DNA here is from genome assembly GCA_017311185.1 of Proteles cristata cristata. Classification (NCBI taxonomy): domain Eukaryota; kingdom Metazoa; phylum Chordata; class Mammalia; order Carnivora; family Hyaenidae; genus Proteles; species Proteles cristata. The sequence goes on along the minus strand of JAESUZ010000756.1, from coordinate 3,163,000 downwards.
CTGATTCAATTTCTTCACTAGTTATGAGTCTGTTCAGATTTTCTCTCTTCCCGTGTGAATTTTGGTAGTGAGTGTGTGTTTAGGAATTTGTCCATTTCTTCTAAGTTGTCCAGTTTATTGGCTTATAATTTTTCATAGTATTCCCTGATAATTGCTTGTATTTCTGAGGGGTTGGTTGTAATAAGTCCATTTTCATTCATGATTTTGTCTATTTGCGTGCTCTCTTTTCTTTTTGAGAAGGCTGGCTAGAGTTTTGTCAACTTTGCTTATTTTTTCAAAAAATCAACTCTTGGTTTCATTGATCTGCCCAACTGCCTTTTTGGATTCATTATTGTTTATTTCTGCCCTGGTTTTTATTATTCCTCTTTTCCTACTGGGCTTGGGGTGCTCTTGTTGCTTTCCTTCTAGTTCCTTTAGGTAAGCTGTTAGATTTTGTACTAGCGCTTTTTCTAATTTCTTGAAATAGGCCTGGAGTGCAATGTACTTTCCTCTCAGGGCTTCCTTTGCCACATCCCATAGAGTTTGAATTGTTGTATTTTCATTTTCATTTGTTTCCATATATTTTTAAATTTCATCTCTAATTACCTGATTGGCTCATTCGTTCTTTAGTAAGGTGTTCTTTAATCTCCATGTTTTTGGAGGTTTTTCAGACTTCTTCCTGTGGTTGATTTCAAGTTTCATAGTATTGTGATCTGAAAGTGTGCATGGTATGATCTCAATTCTTTATATTTATTGAGGGCTACTTTATGACCCAGTATGTGATCTATCTTGGAAAATGTGCAATGCACACTTGATAAGAAAGTGAATTCCATGGCCTCAGGATGTAGGGTTCTAAATATGTCTGTCAGATCCATCTGGTGCAATGTGTCATTCAAGTTCATTGTTTCTTTAGTGATTTTCTGTCTAGTTATCTATCCATTGCTGTAAGTGGCATATTAAAGTCCCCTGCTATTAGCACATTCTTGTCCATTAGATTGTTTCTGTTTGTGATTGTTTTATGTATTTGGATGCTCCTGTATTCGGTGCATAGAAATTTATAATTGTTAACTCTTCCTGATAGATAGACCCTGTAATTATTATATAATGCCCCTCTTCATTCCTTGATACTGCCTTTACTTTAAAGTCCAGCTTATCTAATACAAGTATAGCTACTCCAGCTTTCTTTTGACTTCCAGTAGCCTGATAGATATTTCTCCATCCCCTTACTTTCAATCTGAAGGTGTCCTCAGGTCTAAAATGAGTTTCTTGTAGACAGTAGATAGATGGATTTTGTTTTTTTATCCATTCTGCTACCCTATGTCTTTTGATTGGAGCATCTAACCCATTTACATTCAGTGTTATTATTGAAAAATACGGGTTTAGAGTCATTGTGTTCTTTGTAGGATTCATGCTTGTGGTGGTGTCTCTGGTACCTTGTGTTCCTTGCAACATTTTCCTCATAAAGCCTCCCTTGGGATTTCTTGTAGGGCTGGTTTAGTGGTGATGAATTCTTTCAATATTTGTTTACTTGGGAAGACTTTTATCTCTCCTTCTATTCTGAATGACAGACTTGCTGGATAGAGGATTCTTGGCTGCATATTTTTTCTGTTCATCACATTGAAGATTTCCTGCCATTCCATTCTGGCCTGCCAGGTTTCAGTAGATAGGTCTGTAACCACTCTGATAGGTTTCCCTTTGTATGTTAGGGCCCCTTTATCCCTAGCTGCTTTCAGAATTCTCTCTTTGTCCTTATGTTTTGTCAGTTTCACTATATGCTATGTAGAATATCAATTCAAGTTATGTCTGAGGGGTGTTCTGTGTGCCTCTTGGATTTCAATGTCTGTTTCCTTCCCCAGATTGGGGAAGTTCTCAGCTATAATTTCTTCAAGGACTCCTTTAGCGCCTTTCCCTCTTTCTTCCTCTTCTGGAATTTCTGTGATACGAACAGTGTTCCATTTGATTGTATCACTCAGCTCTCTAACTCTCCTTTCATGTTCCTGGATGAGTTTATCACTTTTTTTCTCAGCTGCCTCTTTTTCTATAATTGTGTCTTCTAATTCACCTATTCTCCTCTCTGCTTTTTCAATCTGTGCATTGTATGTGTCCATTTTATTATGCATCACATTTATAGCATTTTTAAATTCATCACACTATTTAAATAAACTTAATCAAAGATATAGGAGATTTGTATGATGAAAATTATAGAAAACTTATGAAGGAACTTGAACAAGACACAAATAAATGGAAAAACATTCCATGCTCATGGATCAGAAGAATAAATATTCTTAAAATGTCATTACTACCCAAAGCAATCTACACATTCAATGCAATCCCAATCAAAATTGCACCAGCATTCTTCTCAAAACTAGAACAAACTATCCTAAAATTTGTATGGAACTACAAAAGGCTCTGAATAGCCAAAGTAATATTAAAGAAGAAAACCAAAATGGGAGGTATCACAATCTCAAACTTTAGCCTGTACTACAAAGCTGTAATCATCAAGACAGTATGGTATTGGCACAAAAACAAACACATAGACTAATGGAACAGAATAGAAAACTTAGAATTGGACCCACAAATGTATGGCCAACTAATCTTTGACAAAGCAGGAAAGAGTATCCAGTGGAAAAAAAGACAGCTTCTTTAACAGATGGTGCTGGGAAAACTGGACAGCAACATGCAGAAGAATGAAACTAGATCATTTTCTCACACCATACTAAAAAATAAACTCAAAATGAATCAAGAGCCTGAATGTGAGACAGGAAACCATCAAAGCCTTAGAGGAGAAAGCAAGAAACAACTTCCTTGACCTCAACCATAGCAGTTTCTTACTTGACACATCCCCAAAGGCAAGGAAATCAAGAGCAAAAATGAACTACTGGGACCTCATCAAGATAAATAGCTTCTGCACAGCAAAGGAAACAATCAATAAAACTGATAGGCAACCGACGGAATGGGAAAAGACAGTTGCAAATGACATATCAGATAAAAGGCTAGTATCCAAAATCTACAAGGAACTCACCAAACTCCATACCCAAAAAAACAAATAATCCAGTGAAGAAATGGGCAGAAGATATGAACAGACACTTCTCTAAAGAGCACATCTAGATGGCCAGCAGACACATGAAATGATGCTCAGCGTCTCTCATCAACAGGGAAATACAAATCAAAACCACACTGAGATACCACCTCATGCTGGTCAGGGCAGCTAAAATGAACAAATCAGGAGACTATAGATGCTGACGAGGATGTGGAGAAACGAGCACCCTCTTATACTCTTGGTAGGAATGTAAACTGGTACAGCCCCTCTGGAAAAAGTGTGGAGTTTTCTCAGAAAATTAACAATAGAACTCCCTTGAGACCCAGCTATAGTACTTCTGGGAATTTACCCAAGGGATGCAGAGGTCCTGATGCATAGGGGCACATGTACCCCAATGTTCACAGCAGCACTCTCAACAATAGCCAAATCATGGAAAGGGCCTAAGTGTTCATCAACTGATGAATGAATCAAGATGTGGTTTATCTATACAATGGAGTACTATGTAGCAATGAGAAAGAATGAAACCTGGCCATGTGTAGCAACATGGATGGAACTAGAGGGTGTTATGTTGAGTGAAATAAGTCAGGCAGAGAAGGACAGATACCATATGTTTGCATGTATAGGAGGATTAGGAGGAACTTAACAGAGGACCATGGGGGAGGAGAAGGGGAAAAATAGTTGGAAAGAGAGAAGGAGGCAAACCATGAGAGACTCTTGAATGCTGAGAACAAATTGAGGGCTGATGGGGGTGGGGGAGAGGTGAAGGAGGGTGATGGGCATGGAGGAGGGCACTTGTGGGGATGAGCAGTGGGTGTTATATGGAAACCAACTTGACAATAAACTATTTAAGGAAAAAATAAATAAATAAAGAGCAAAGTAGGAATCCAAATCCACATGCCCAGATTCTTAACCATTATACAACACTGCCTTTTCAAGTATAAGTAAGTAGTGTTTTATTTCATTATTCTTGCCTGATACACATTATTACAACTTTGAAGGTAAAATCATCACATGAAGTATGTGCTGTGTACAGAGATGGGGTACATCTCATACCTGTTGATGTTTATTTCTTTTTCAGAGAAAATATTAATTACAATCTGAAGTTCAGGACTGCAGGAATAAAATGTAGAAATGGACAAAAAGTAAAAAATAAAAATAAAAATAAAAATGTTGTTTTGGGATTTTCTGACCACTATGCTTTTTCATGAGAAATCAGTAGTCATTTGAATTGACTTCAGTCTATTCACATGTTCACTTCTGTGCAGTGAGTTAGAGATTTTCTGTTGCTTTTAAGATTTTTTTCTTTCTCTTTTTTCTCCCCAGTACTTTGGCTGTGATACGTTTAGGCATGTATTTCTCTAAATGTGTCCTGTTTGGGATAATCTGAGCCTCTTTATCTGTCAGTTTATATCTTTCAACAAGTTTGAAAAGCTTTCAGTAATTATTTCCTTAAAATATATTTTCTGCACTAATCCCTTCTCCTCTTCTTCTGTGGCTCTGGTAACATGTGTTTTAGGTCTTCTTATACAGTCTTACAAATACCTGAGGATTTGTTCCTTTTCAAAAACATGCCGGTTTTCTAATTCTTGTTCAGACTGGATACTTTCTACTGAACTATTGTTAAGCTTACTACCTCTTCCTTCTGTCATCTGTTTTCCACTATGGAATCTATCCATTGAATTTTATATCAATTATTCTATTTTTCAACTCTAAAATTTCCATTTGGTTCTATTTTATAGCTTCTATTTCTCTGCTGAGACTTTCTGTCTTTTCATTTGTTTCAAGAGTGTTCATTTTTACTTCATGATGGTGATAACAGCCGCTTTAAAGCCCTTGTCAGATAATTCTGACAAATTATCTGATTATTCAGTATCGTCTCAAGACTTCTGTTATTGTCTCATCCTTTGAGGATTTGTCAAATTTTCTTATTCTTATGTACATTGTATAATTTTGAATTGGGCCCTGGACATTTTAAATTTTATGTTATGAGACTCAGAGTCTTTAAAAAAACCTTAGAGAGATTGTGTTTTTATTTTTGCTTTTTTAGCCATCAATCAATCCTGTAATGTTCAGGCCACAAATTCTGATTCATCTTCTGTGGGCTACGTTGCTAAAGTCAGTTTTGTTTTCAAAGGATTTTTAGTGCTATTTGGACATCCCAAGAGCAGTCTGCAACCTGACAGTGGTCTCAGCCATAGCTCAGTTCCCACAGTTTTTGAGAGGCTGCCAGGCACTGTAGGGACATATCCCTGCATGAGAAGCTTGGGTTGAGCTCAGAAGTTTTTCTTTCTGAAAGCCTGTCCTCTTTGCTCTCTCACTCACAGTATTTGGAACCTAAGGGTCCCCCTTTATTGTCCTTTGGGGAAAGAAACTGGGACTTCAGTCTGCCTGGGTTTTGCTGCTTATCTCTCACAACTGAGTTAGCTTTCAACGCCAAGTACCAGAAAAATGGGAGAGAAAAGAGCAATGTGGATTCCCTACACGGTATTTATTTTTTTAACTTTTAAAAAAGTTTACTTATTTATTTTGAAAGAGAGAGAGGGAGGAGCAGGGAGAAGTAGAGAGAGAGAGAGAGAGAGAGAGAGAGAGAGAGAGAGAGACAGAATCCCAAGCAGACCCCATGCTGTCAGCACAGAGCCCAGGCCAGGGATTGAATTCGTGAACCGTGAGATCATGACCTGAGCTGAAGTCAGACACCTCACAGACTGAGGCAACCAGGAGCCCTCCCCCGCCCCCCATTTTAGACCATAATTCCCTTGCTCGGAGAAAAGTTACTTTCCACTCTTGGAGTTTTAGCTGAATGGTTGACCACTGTAGCAATTGCAATAGAATAGTTGCACTTTGAGAGTGGGGCTGCCTGGTGCATGGATGGAAGAAAGAAAAGAAGAGAGACATATTGGATAAAGGGTTAGTATACAAAATCTATTTTAAAAAACTTACCAAACTCAAAACCTGAAAAACAAAATCCAGTGAAGAAATGTGCAGAAGACATGAATAGGCACTTTTCCAAAGAAGACATCTAGATAGCCAACAGACAGATGAAAAGATCCTCAACAACATTCATTATCAGGGAAATACAAATCAAAACTACAGTGAGATACCACCTCACACCAGTCACAGTGGCTAAAATTAACAACTCAGAAAACAACAGATGTTGATGAGCATGTGGAGAAATGAGAACCCTCTTGCACTGTTGGTGGGAATGCAAAATGGTGCTGCTACTCTGACGAACAGTGTGGAGGTTCCTCAAAAATTAAAAATAGAAGTACCTTAGGATCCACTAATAGCACTACTAGGAATTTATCCAAAGGATACAGCAGTCTTGATTCATAGGGGTACATGTACCCCAATGTTTATAGTAGCACTATCAACATAACCAAATTATGGAAAGATCCCAAATGTCCATCAACTGATGAATGGATAAAGAAGTTGTGGTTTATATATACGATGGAATACTAGTTGGCAATGAGAAAGAATGAAATCTTCCCATTTGCAACAACGTGGATGGAACTGGAGGATATTGTGCTAAGTGAAATAAGTCAGTCAGAGAAAAGCAGATATCATATGTTCTCACTCATATGTGGAACTTGAGAAACTTAACAGAAGACCATGGAGGAAGGGAAGGGAAAAATAATTTCTTTTTTTAAATTTTTAAAAAATGTTTCTTTATTTTTGAGACAGAGAAAGACAGATCATGAGCAGAGGAGGGATGGAGAGAGGGAGACACAGAATCAGAAACAGGCTCTAGACTGTAAGCACAGAGCCCAACGTGGGGTTTGAACTCACAAACCATGAAATCATGACTTGAGCCAAAGTCAGACCCTTAGCCAACTGAGCCACTCAGTTGCCCTGGGAAAAAATAGCTTCAAACAGAGAGGGAGACAAACCATAAGAGACTCTTAAATACAGAGAACAAACTGAGGGTTGACGATGGGCACGAGGGAGAGGGAAAAATGGGTATGGGCATTGAGAAGGGCACTTGTTGGGATGAATACTGAGTGTGTATGTAAGCAATGAATCATGGGAATCTACAGAGCTCACTGTCTATGCTGTAAAGTTAGTTCACTTGCCACCCACTATTATATTGTAATATAATAAATGTATGTAACTACACATACGTAACTATATATAATTGTAAAGTTAGCTAACTTGAAAATATTATATTAAAAAATAAAAATATGTTTGAACCCCCTGCCAAAAAAAAGAGTAAGATGGGAAGCAAAACTCAGATTTCTGCTTTTCTGAAAGTTGCCTAGACATAGACAAGAAAAAAATAAAAAATACAAAAGCAGAACAATATGATCCTTTACTCTGAATAACTTAGAAAATAAAGAGAAATGATGGTAGCTTAGCCAAGCAAGAAAGACCTAAAATTTCAATACTTTGTATAAAACCCAGAGACTGGTTGTGTTTTAACAAAGAAGCAATTTTAATTACAGTGGCTGTTAACCTTTTGGGAGCACTGTATTGCTCTGAGAATCTGAAGAAAGCTATGTAACCTCTCTCCAAAAATAAACATATGTATCTATTGAAAGAGCAGGAGAAGAAGAAGAAGAAGAAGAAGAAGAAGAAGAAGAAGAAGAAGAAGAAGGGAAGGAAGGAAGGAAGGAAAGAAAGAGAGAAAGAGAAAGAAGGAAGGAAGGAAGGAAAGAAAGAAAGAAAGAAAGAAAGAAAGAAAGAAAGAAAGAAAGAAAGAAAGAAAGAAAGAAAGAAAAAGGAAGGAAGGAAGGAAGGAAGGAAGGAAGGAAGGAAGGAAGGAAGAAAGAAAGAAAGAAAGAAAGAAAGAAAGAAAGAAAGAAAGAAAGAAAGAAAGAAGGAAAGGAAGAAGGAAAGAAAGAAAGAAAGAAAACAAAAGAGGAAAAGAAAGAAAAAGAAAGAGGGAAAGAAGAAAAGAAAGAAACAATGGAGTTTATCATACTTTCTCTGTCTTGTAGGGGTCCTCTCTCCCACTTCAGGAATCAGAATGAGAAGGCTTTTTTCAGAGCTCTTTGTCTCCAAACATGGTGCACAGCTCCAAGATTTATGTTGCTTTTGAACTCAGGCTAAAAGATATGGAAGGAACAACAAACCAGGAAACTCACTGCTAAATCTATTGAAACTTAAGTTCTGGTTTATTTCTCTGGCATATGTACTACCACTTACTTTTTAGAGTCTTTAGATAATTGTTGTATTCAATTCAATACAATTCTTGTATTTTATCCAAGAATTTTTATTGCATTTAATAAGAAAGACAGAATAGAGTATGCTTCTTCATCTTAACTGGAAGTGAAACTTGTCTATGAATTAGCTTTGGTGATAGTCATATGATGTAGGAACCTGCTACTGGAGAGACTATACATTTTTCAGAACTAAACTGTGTGTGACAAACCAGGAAGTCAATTTAACAACAATTAGTAAACAGACTGGTAAAACAAAATAGAATACACATTATAAAGAAGTATATTTTCTCTAGTTGTTTGTTTTGTTTTGTTTTTTGAGACACCTTGAAGGAGACCAAACATTTATACATCCTTGGAAGGATTTGGTGAAATGAAAAGAGCGAAGACCTTCTGGACAACATATCCAGAGTATAGGCACAAAGAAAGAATGGAAATATCCCTCTAATACCAGACAACTTGGTAGATTTTCCAAGATTCAATCGACCATTACCTTTTAGCATGCTACTGAACAAGTTCCTAAGAAAGACTTATTTGCCTTCCAAGTTCAAGGTATTCTGGCTGCTTGCAACATAGGTGGTATGTAATGAACAACTAAAACATCAACTCACAATATGAGGAATGGCAATTTTTCTCACTTAAGTAGTTCAGTGGAATTACCTGGAGCCTCAAACCAAGACTCCAGACTTATAAAGTGGTTCATGACCTAATTGTTGTGCATACTTTCAAAAACCCCAAGCTACTTTCTGTAGTAATATGCAGAAAATGTAACAGGAAGCCAAAGAATTAGACCAGGTTATCTCAACTGGTTGATTATAATACCTGACTTTCTTTTAGAATTTTTTAATGTTTATTTATTTTTGAGAGAGACAGAGATAGAGAAAGTGTGCACCAGTGGGGGAAGGGCAGAGAGCAAAGGAGAAAAAGAATCCCAGATGAACTCTGCATTGACAGCATAGAGCCTGATGCAGGTCTCCAACCCACAAACTGTGAGATCATGACCTAAGCCAAAGTCAGATGCTTAACCATCTGAGCCACACAAGTGCCCCAATATCTGATGTATTTATTAAATCGTGGTAGGTCCTTCCCACCCTCTAGAATCCTCTATCCTCTTCCTTCCTGCTTTGAAAGACACACAACTTTGCCCTCATGCCTGCAAAGCCTTCTTTAGTATTTAAGTCATCAGAAAAGATCATCTCTCCCTCTGAAAGGCAAAGACTACTTAACCAAATTGGCAGGTTGGAAATATGTAGTCAGAAAGATATCCCATGAAATCTGTCATTTCTGTTACCTTTCTAATCAACTCAAACCAAGTTTTTAAGACAATTTTTTCCAAATAAAAATAGTAAAGTTAGTGAAATTAAACACAATCATTAGTATCTGTGAGACACTGAAGGCTGTTACCAAGTATGATATAAAGATAGATTGAGAAGTTTTGTGTTATTATTATCACAGGGCTTTAATTATATATCTGCCACATGGTATCATCTCCTGTATATTTCATGAGTTCCTCACTTTTTGAGACATCTATGTATTGGTTAGATCAATCCGGACAAAACATTATGTAAAGAATTCACTTTGTGGATAAATAGTTGAACAAAATGAACCTGAATCTCATATTCAACCCTGCTATTGTTTAAATAACAGGATAATCTCAGCCACATGGATTTGCTCTATTTAAATCCTTGAAAAGATATTCTATAAAGTGAGGGTAAAGTTTATTCTGTAAAACCCAAAAGACAGAAGCAAAATTAAAATCCTGAAAGATACATTTTGGTTCATTAGATGGAAATTTTACATTTAAAAAAATCTTTAAAGTAAAATACAACATAAAGAAAATACATACTGAGAAGATTTTGTCTTCCCTATTTATTAAAAAAATATCCTCATTGAGAAAGAGAACCTCTAACATCCCAGAAACCCCATATGCCTCTTCTATCCTTGGTTCCACTGTCTTCTCAAGATAAGAACTGTTTTGATTTTCTTTTTGTGTTTTAGAACTGTTCCGATTTTCAATAATTAACTTCCTACTTTGTTTATAGACTTAAAACCCAAATATGCATCCCTAAGCCATGTGTTGTTGAATTTATGTAAATAGGATCCCATGGTATATATATATTTTTTTGCTTTCTTGCTCTCAAAAATATTTTATAAAATTCATGTGTTCTACTAACTGTAGTTAAGATAATTTCACTATTACATAGTATTCCATTGCATAAAAACAACACAATTTGTTTATTCTATCCTTGATGGACATTTGGGTTGTACCTATTTGGGGCTATTACGAATAAAACTGTTGTCAATATTCCTGTATATGTCTCTTGGTACTCATAAGTCATGGAATAAGACTTAAGAAGTGCCAAATTGTTGTTGAGAGTAATCACACCAATGTCTACTCTCCCTCTGGATACGTGAGAATTCCAGGTGTTCTATGTCCTTGCCAATGCTAATACTGGCAATATGTTGCTTTTAAAATAATTTGAGTCCTTATGGGAGGTCTCTTAGTAATATCTCATTATTATTTTAATTCAAATTTCTCTAATATTAATGAGGTTTTAAAATTTTACAAAATTTTTGGTCATTTTAATAATTTATTGTATGAGAAAGAATGAAATATGGCCATCTGTAGCAATGTATATGGAACTTGAGGGTGTTATGCTGAGCAAAATAAGTCAGACAGATATCATATGCTTCCACTTATAGGAGGATTAGGAGAAACATAACAGAGGACCATAGGGGAAGAGTAGGGGAAAAATAGTTGGGGAGAGAGAGGGAGGCAAACCATGAGCAACTCTTGAATACAGAGAACAAACTGAGGGCTGACAGGGAGGGAGAGGGGAAAGAGGATAATGCGCATGGAGGAGGGCACTTGTTGGGATGAGCACTGAGTGTTATATGGATTTGGCAATAAACTCTGAAAGGAAAAAAAATTACTGTATGAAGTAGTTATTCAAATCCTTCACTCTTAACCATTGGGTGTTTTTCTTTTTGTTCTTGACATATGTGAATGTTTATTTATAGAACATGACCATGATAAATATCATCTTTTATATTTTTACTGTCTTGACTTTTTACTTACCTAACGGTGTTTTTTGAAGAACAAAATTTCTTTATTGTTATTAGTATAATTTATCAACTTTTCCTTTGTAACTAGTGATTTTGTGTCTTGCTTAAGAAAAGCTTCTATATCAAAGTTCTATATTAACTTATAGAAATCACATATCTACAATCTTCTTGGAATTTTTTTTGTAAGTAAAGTGAGATGAGAGTCAGTTTTCATTTTTCCATACCAATATCTGATTGAATAGTACATTTCCTATTTAGTCAGTTCTTTTCCAATGGTCTATAGTACTACCTTTATCATAAATCAGGTGTGAGCCTGAAGTTAGTATTCTGTTCTCCTAATCTGTTAGTCTGTACTTGTGCCAATATTGCATTTCAAAAAAAATCACTATAGTCTTGATATCTGGTAAGGTAAGACTCACCTTTGTTCTCTTCAGGATTACTCTTATGACTGAATGTGACCTCTCTAAAATTTGCATGCAAAATTCTAAACCTCAGTATGATGGTATTAGGATGTGAGTCATTTGGGAGGTGATTGGGTCATAAAGGTGGAATCCTTATGAATGGGATTAGTGTCCTTCTAAAAGAGACTTCAGGGGCACCCAGGTGGCTCAGTTGTTTAAGTGTTCAATTCTTGATTCTGGCTCAGGTCATGATCTCAAGATCATTACATCAAGCCATGCTGGGCTGCACACTGGGCATGGAGCCTGTTAATATTTTCTCTCTCGTTCTCCCTCCCATCCCTCCCCCACTTACAGACGTATGCATGCGCACCCCCAATAAATAAATAAATAAATAAATAAATAAACAAACAAATAAATAAATTTTTTAATAAAATTAAGAAAGAGACTGCAGAGACTCTTATGCTGTGTGAGGAGACAGCAACAAGACAATCATCTATAAGCCAGAAAGCAAGTCCTCACCAGACACCAAATCTGCTGTCACCCTGACCTTGGACTTCCCAGCCTCCAGAACTGGGAGAGATAAAAGTGTATTTTATAAGTTACCCAGCCTATGGTGTTTTGTTAAAGCAGTCTGAACAGAGTAAGACAAATATCTTAGTTGTTCTTATTGTTCTGCATTTCCAAGTTAATTTTAGAATCAGCTTATCTATTTCTATAAAATAGCATCTGGAGATTTTTATTAGAACTGCATTTAATGTATAGATCAATTTGGGAGAATTGATATCTTTATATTAAATCTGTCAACACTTGGACATAGTGTATGCTTGTATTTATTTAAGGTTTCCTTAATTTATCTCAATAACATTTTGTATTTTCTGTGAAAAGATACTGAATATCTATTGCTATACATATTTCTATGTTTTCCAATGTTATGGTAAATATTTTTCAAAAGTGCTAATATTATATTAGCCAAAAGGGGTACATTTAAAATAGACTAATAAATATTGAAAATAAACGGATAAGAAAAATACGATAAGTATGACTCATAAAAAGGCTATATGATTAATCTTAATATTTGAAAACCAGAATTAAGACAATAATATTATAAGGAACAAAGGATCACATCACATGTTGCAAAATTAACTATAAAAAGTAAGGAATGTTCAGCACAAACTCATATGGACTTATCCATATATTCCCTAAATATATTAAACAACAACTACCAGAACTGAAATGGGAAATCGATGAAACAAAAATTTTAGATTGAGTTTGAACATATTCCTTTCAGAAACTAATAGAACAAAGGGAAAAAAAAACATGAGAAGTTACTTTAAATGCATAAATTTATTAAGCTCATGCAACTATATATGGAATTCTATACTTGACGAACATAAAATATATGCTTTTTCAAATATACATGTAATAGTTATAAACATACATCCTGTGTTAGGCCTGAAAACAAGTCTCAGAGGGACACCTAGGTGACTCAGATAGTTAAGCGTCAGGCTCTTGATTTCAGCTCAGGTCATGATCTCACCCTTCGTGGGCTTGAGCCCCACATGGGGCTCCACCTGACAGTGTGGAGCCTGCTGGGATTTTCTCTCTTCCTTTTACTCTGCCCCTCCCTTGCTCATGTGCATGCTCTCTGTCTCTCTCAAAATAAATAAATAAACATTAAAAAAGTTTTTAAGAAAATTTCGAAAGTTTAATGCATACAGATGATCTTCTCCAATCATAATGCAATAAAATTTAAAGCCAGTAATAAAAGAGGGACACAGGTAAACCTACAGGAATGGACTTCAACTTCTGGGTCCAATGGATTAGTAAGGACTGAATTTTGTCTCCCACCTGCCATAACACAGGAAATGAACAGAATATTACATAAAATGTTTCTTGAAACACTGGATATGAGGTGATAAAGGACAGAGATCCCTCTGAGATGAAAAACCAGTAAGGTGAGCCTATGATTGTCCCAGCTCACTGCTTGGAAAGAGTTTCCAGGAGTGGTACCAGGAGAAGGAACCCAGAGAAAAAGCCCAAGAGCCTCCCTGAGTTAAGGAGATGGGACTAGGAATTCAGAGAAGCCAAGGAAGCCAGAAAAATAATGATAAAAATTTTCCCTAAATTCCATGGAACTATAAACTCACCGATCCGAGAAGCTCAATGAATCCCAAGCACGTGATACATGAAGGTACACAAGATACCCAAGAATCACTTTGCATAAAATTAGTGATAAATAGAAAATCTTCAAAAATGGTCAGACCAAAAAAAGGACACATTACTTAAAGCGTAAAAGAGTAAGATAGCAGATTCCTCATCAGGAACAACGCAAGCAAGATTGTGGGACCATCTTTAAGGCAATAAAAAGTAAAACGAAACATCAAAAAAACCCTTTCAACTTAGAATTCTTCACCCTATGACATTAGCTTTCAAAAATTAAGGTAAAATAATGACATTTTCAGGCATAAAATACTGAAAGAATTCATTACTAGCAGACTTGAATTATAAGAAATGGTAAAGGAAGGAGAAATGGATGGTAGAAATCTCTAACTATGAAAACCAGTGAAAGTTACTGAAAATGATAATTATATGAGTAAATATAAAAACCTTTTAATCACTTAAACCTATATAAAAGAATTGAGTGCTTATAACAAATACAGCAACAATGTGTTGTGACGTTTATAACACACACGGAAAGAAAATACACAAGAGTAGCGTAAATATAGAATGAGTACAAGTGGAAGTAAAAAGTAAACAAGTGGAAGTTACAGCTGTATATCAGAAACAGTAAATATAATACAGTGAAAAGTTGTAGTTACAGATTAAAAAATGGAATCATAAAAGGACATTTCATTAATACAGAACAAGGCAAGGGAAGGAATAAAAAGAGAGCAAAGAGCAGATTAGACAGACAGAAAACAAACATCGAGATAGTAGTTTAGGGGCGTCTGGGTGGCTCAGTTGGTTAAACGTCCGACATTGGCTCAGGTCATGATCTCACGGTTCGTGGGTTCGAGTCCCGTGTTGGGCTCTGTGCTGACAGCCAGCTCAGAGCCTGGAGCCTGTTTCAGATTCTGTGTCTCCCTCTCTCTCTGACCCTCCCCTGCTTATGCTGTCTCTCTCTCTCTCTCTCAGAAATAAATAAAACACTAAAAAAAAGATAGTAGGTTTCAACACAACTACCCACAACACACTGAGTGTAAATGTTCTCAGCACTCCAATTAAAAGGTAAGTCTTGTCATATTAGGCAAAGAGCAAGATCTAATTATATGCTGCCGATAAGAAATCTGCTATAAATATGAAGACACACTAAGTTAAAAGTAAAAGCATGGAAGAAGTAACCATGTTCACAGTAATTGAAAGAAAGCTGGAGTGACTACATTAATGTCCAACAAAGTACATTTTAGAACAGAGATTATTACCAGGGAGGAAGGGGATCATTTCATAATGATAAAGATGTTGATTCAGCGGAGAACATAATCCTAAACCGTTTTTCACCCAGTCACAGTTAGAAAATACAGCCTTACCCCATTCATTGTGCTTTTCTTTATTCCATGTCAGATATTATTTTGTTTTGTCTCGTTTTTAACAGACTGGAATTTTGTGGCAACCTTCTGTCAGGAAAGTCTATTGGCTCCATTTTTTTTTCCAAGAGCATTTGCTCAGTTTATGTCTCTGTACTGCATTTTGGTAACTCTCACGATATTTCAAACTTTTTCATTATAATTATATTTGTCATGGTGGTCAGCATCTTCTTGAAAGAGAATGCACTCCTAGGGAAGATGTTGTGAAGACTGTCGAAATGACAACAAAGGATATAGAATGTTGCATGGAATTATTTGGTAAGGCTGTGGCAGGGTTTAAAAGAATTCACTCCAGTTTTGAAAAAAAAGTTCTAACTGGGGAAAATGCCATCAAACCATATCATGTGCTACAGAGAAATCATTCATGAAAAGAAAAAAAAGAGTCAATATATGTGGCAAAGTTCACTGTTTTCTTATTTCAGGAAATCGCCAGAGCTTCCCCAGTTCAGCAACCACCAGCCTGATCAGTCAGCAGCCATGACCCTGAAGTAGAATCTTCTACCAGCAAACATATTATGACTCACTGAAAGTTCAAATGATGGTTAACCTGTTTTGGCGGTAAAGGGTTTTTAGATTTTAGGTATGTACATTGTCTTTACAGACATAATGCTATTGCATACTTAACAGACTGCAGTGACTATTAAGACTACGTGTTATATGGAAACCAACTTGACAATAAACTATTAAAAATGGGGAAAAAAAAGACTATATGCAAACATAACTTTTATATGTGCTGAGAAACCAAAAAAATTATTTGACTTGTTTTATTCTAATGTTTGATTTATTATCATGGTCTGGAACTGAATTTACAATATCTTCATGCCTCTACATGAAGGGGAACTGATAAAAGAAATGGACAAATTAGTAATTACTATGGAGGGGGCACCTGGGTGGGTCAAATGGTTAAGCATCTGACTCTTGGTTTTGGCATAGGTCATGATCTCACTATTCATGAGTTTGAGCCTTGCATTGGGCCGTGTGCAGACAGTGCAGATCCTGCCAGGGACTCTGTCTTCCTGTCCCTCCCCTGCTCATTCTTTCTCTCTCTTTCTCTCTCTCTTTCTCAAAATAAATAAATAAACTCTTGAAAAAAAAAAAGCAAGAAAGACTGTCTGACTATAGAAGACTTCATAGTATCAAGACTTAACTTGATCTAATTGCATTTAGAGAACAATTCTCACAACAGAATACACATTCTTTTAACTACACATGGAACTTTACCAAGATAGACTATACCTAGGCTGGGAGTCAGCAAATTGTGGCTTACGGGCTAAATATAGCCCATTCTATGTTTTAATAAATAAAATTTTGTGAGAACATTACAACTAGAGCTACATATTTATGACGGAGACTGTATATCCTGAAAGTCTAAATGATTTGAATTTTTACAGGCAAACCTTATTGGTCCCTGCCTTATCCCATGAAACTCATCTCAACATGAAGAGCACAACCCATGAAAAAACACATTAACACACTGAACTTCATTAAAATTAAGAACTTAATGCCCTTCAAACAATACTGTTAAGAAAATGAGAAGACGAATCACAGACTAGGTGAAAATTGTGGCAAACCATGTGTGTGATGAAGGACCCGGATCCTTTATAATATGTAAAGAACTCTCAAACGATAAAAATCAGCAATAATCCAACAATAAAACAGCTAAGAGATCTTATAAATGACAAATGGGCACGTGAAAACATGATCAACTTCATTAGCCATTTGGGAAAAGCAAATCAAAACTATAAGATGTCATTGTGTATGTGGTAGGATATCCAAAACTAAAGACTGACTATATCAAATATTTGCATGAATATGAAAAACTAGAACATTCATACATAATTGGAAGGGATATAAAATGGTATAAATAAAAGTTTTGGAAAAGAGTTTGGAAGTTTTTTTTTTTTTTAAGGTAAACATATATCTAGGGATGCCTGGGTGCCTCAGTCAGTTAAGGGTCTGACTTCAGCTCAGGTCATGATCTCACAGTTGGTGGGTTTAAGCCCCATGTCAGGCTCTGTGCTGACAGCTCAAAGCCTGGAGCTTGCTTCATATTCTGTGTGTGTGTCTCTCTCTGCTCCTCCCCAGCTCGTGTTTTGTCTCTCTGTCTTTCAAAAATAAATAAACATTTTAAAAAATTGTAAAAAAGTAAACATACATCTACTATCCAACTCAATCTTTTCCCCTCCTACTGATACAAATAGAAACACAAATTTATACAGCAACTCATACAGAATTTGCTATAGCAGCTGTTTTTGTAATCGCCCCTAATTGGAAATAAACTAAATATCCAACAATAAGCGACTGGATAACAAATTGTGGTATATCCATATAATGAACTACTATTCAGCAATAAAACAGAATGAACTGCTGATCTATGCAGCTACATAGATGAATCTCAATATAATGATGCTGATTGAAAGAATCCAGGCGAAATCAGAGTATACACTGTGTGATTCCACATATATAACATTTTAGAAAAGGTAAACTAAGATATATGATTGAAAGCAGATCAGTGGTTGCCTAGTGTTAGTGTGAAGGTGGAAGGGGAGGGAGGAATTACAAGGGAGCACAAGGAAACAGCTGGGGTCCACAGACACTTTCATTATCTTGATCGAAAGGAAAAAATATAGAATTCAATAAAGAAGACATTAGATGGGCCCCAGCGGAATATGTTGGTTTCAGTAATACTTGGTGGCTGTTTACCTCCATGCCTCTATTAACATGAGTTCTTTTACCTAGAATGCTTTCCTTCTGTATCCCAAACACTGCATGACATTTTATAAACTTGAGATTGAATGTCGAGTCTCTAATTTTTAACCAAACTGAAGTTCCATAGTATTTAATGTTTTTCCTCTATTGAAGCGTAAGCCAAGCATGACCTCATTGCTATGAGGATCCCTTGTTAAATTGTAAGTGGTTGAGGGCATCCAAGACCATGCTTTCTGAAGTTTTGTCCTTATCTCTAACACAACAAAAATTGGCCATTAATACTTTACTGAGTAAACAAATTCAGAAATGAATGTATCAGTGAAAACTTCAAGGCAGACACTACTGATTTCTGACTAGGAATTATGTACAGTGTCATCATTCCCATAGAAGGTCCATTTAGATATTCTTTATGATATTTTTAATCTCCAAAATACTGCAATTGTCTGAAAACATTGGATTTCCTCTTTTGTGTCGTAAGGATTTTAACTAAAATTATCTCCAAGGTCCATTTTCTAACTTTCTATTATCTCATTATTCTATAAACAGTTAAAATATGTTCCTCCAGAGATTTCCCCATTTTACTTAAGCAGAGTGTCCAAAAACCCCCCAAAAACAAATACTTGAGTGAGAGGGAGTAGCCAGAAAAAAAAAAAAAGATAGTGATTCATGGAATAGGTTTAAAGTATTAAAAATATAGGGGCACTTGGGGGGCTTCATTGGTTAAGTGTCCAACTCTTCATCTCGGCTCAGGTCATGATCTCATGATTCTTGAGATGGAGCACTGCGTCAGGCTCTGTGCTGACAGTGTAGACCTTGCTTGGGGTTCTCTCTCTCTCCTTCTCTCTCTACCCCACCCCACTTGTTCTCTCTGTCTCTCAAAATAAATAAACTTTTAAAAAAGTATTTAAGATATATATACGTATGAAGAAGTGTTAAGGACATTTATATCCTTGTTTGCTTTATTGTGCTATCGTCTCCCATTTAAGAAGTGGGGTGCAGTCATAGAGAATGCCAAGATGTTGCATGATTGAGCACCTGATGCATGCAGAAATGACATTCAGCTTGTGCACTGATGCATAGGCAGCATTTACAAACTATCATATTGATGTATGTGGTCTATTTTGTTTTTGCTGGTCTATTCCTGTATATCTTGTCTTATTTTCTTTACATGTATTGTGATATTTTATTATCTTGTTTATTCTTGTTTTTAATAAAATATTTTCTCGCTACAATTTGGATTTTTTTCTATTATAGAATAAAAAACCCACATGAATCAAATTTTCATCACCCCTCACAGTAATTAAGTAATCTCTGATACCACTTCTTGCTGTCTACTTTCATTCATTTGCACATTATATCTTATGATCTTTTATTGGTGTTGCATCAATACATTTTCATTTTTAATACGTTCTGCATTCCCCAGTTTGGGAAATGCTGACTGAGTCTAATAATTATTGATGTGATTGTTTGATTAATGTTTCTATTTCTCTCATGAAAATAAGTTTCAGAACAGACCCCCATGTCTATTTTTTTGCTCATAGTTGTACCTCTAGCACCTTGCTCAGTGCCTGAAACACGCAAATACTAAAACAAAACAGAACAAAAACTTGTGAGTTAATATCCATATATTCAGGAACTAATAATTCATGCCACTAGGTTAACAAGAACTCCTGTAAGGTCTCACGATAGCTGGTGATCCAGGCTTTGTTACCCTCACTGGCATGGTTACCATTAGGTCTGAGATATTCCAGTTTCAGCCAGGAGTCTGTCTGTTCCACATGGAATCACATATCCCACTGATTGAATATGTTATTCATTCATTCATTCATTCACTTGTATTTTTTAAATTGGTGTTTTATTTTATTTAAATTTTATTTATTTATACTGAAAGAGAGAGAAAGAAAGCATGAACAGGGGAGAGACAGAGAGAGAAGAAGAGAGAGAGAACCCTAAGAAGGCGTCATGCTATCAGCACAGACCACTACGCAGGGCTCAATCCCACAAACTCTGAGATCATGACCTGAGCTGAAATCAAGAGTCCGATGCCTAGTCAACTGAACCACCTAGGTGCCCAGGTGCCCCTGAATATGTTATTTATTTTCTGCCTTGTCCTTTATGGCAAATTTTGCTTTGCTGGAAAAGAAAAGTTTAACTTACCTGATTGCATAAAAGCTACCTTTAGTAGCTTGTGTAATTTATTTATTTATTTTTATTTTTTTTAAATGTTTTTATTTATTTCTAGGAGAGAGAGAGAGACAGCGTGAGCAGGGGAGGGTCAGAGAGAGAGGGAATCACAGACTCTGAAACAGGCTCCAGGCTCTGAGCTGGCAGTCAGCACAGAGCCCGACGCAGGGCTCGAACCCACAAACCGCGATATCATGACCTAAGTGAAAGTCGGACGCTTAACCGACTAAGCCACCCAGGCGCCCCGTAGCTTGTGTAATTTAAACTCACTATCCAAGTAACTTGTTCCTCTATTTTTAAATGTCATCTTTCTAAAATACTTCAACTTGTATTTAAGTTGGAAATGTTCTTAATCATTGTTATGGAGAAGTTATTCCACAACTTATTAGGGCAGATAAATGAGATTTGAGGATGTATACATTTATACTTCTAGATTGTAAACTGTTCAATTTGGTATTTTATTGGCACCAACTTCTGCCATATTCTCCTCATTGAAAGTGAGTCATTAAATTCAGCCCACACTCAAGAGGAGGGGAATTAGTCTCTATTATTTGAGGAATGGACTGAAAATATTTTGTAGAAATGTTTTTAAACACCACATAGAGATACATAAAAAAAATCAACATTCTTAAGTAAAAGAGATTACGTTGTTTCTAAAATAAACACATAATACTATAAGATGGAATAGTAAGATAATAAGAAGAAACTATGAAAAACTGAGGGAAAATCATATGATTGTTGAAATGGAAACATACAAATACGGTAGAAGAGATAAAACTTAAAAATTGAAAATGCTCCTCAGAATTTATTATGAGAAACCATAAAGGTAAAAATTTGGAAAACAGGAGTAAGAATAGAGAACATTGGTAACGAACATCCACACAATAGTAGATGCACCATGGAAGGGCGACTGGATGGGTTAGTGGGTTGGGCTATGGACTCTTAATTTCAGCTCAGGTCATGACCTCTTGGCTTGTGAGATGGAGCCCCTCGTTGGGCTCTACGCAGGAAAGGCAGAGCCTGCTTGAGATTCTGTCTCTCTCCACCCTCTCTGCCCCTCCCCCACTTGTGTGCACACACACACACACTCTCTCTCAAAATAAACTTAAAAAAATAGTAAATGTAACATGGAGAAACAGAAGGGAACTACTTATGAACAAAGGAGAAGGTAGAGTAGAAGAGAAGGAAGAACAAAATAGGATATGGAAAAGGAAGAGGAAGAGAAGGATACAAAGAAGCAAAGGAAAAAGAAGCAGAGAAAGGAAATTCCTCACATCTAATAAAGCAGTGTTCTCATCGGCAACTCTGAGTTCTGGGACATAATACAGCAAGTGACTTCAAATATCTGAGTGATCACAATCAGAAAAAGTTCCAATCAAGTGGGATACAATAAGTTCAAGCTATGTAAAGACAAAGAATTCTGAGATTTCACAAGGGCAAGTATCAAGAGTAAAAATTTTGTATTGTTGAGGAAGCATTGATGAGGGGTGGCCTGGGTGAAAGTCTCCAGAGGAAATGTGGGATATGTTACAGAAAAATCAACATAAAAAGGCAACTGAGACTTCCTAGTCTACTATCAGCAGGCTAAATAGCTTAGACCCAATGAGTAAAAAACAGAAAATCTGGAAAAAAGAATCGGTTTGAAGCCTTGAGAAATGACAATGCAATGAAGTATGAAGCTAAAATTTCCCAAAAAGAAAGCCTAGAGGGGATAGCTTCTAACTAGAGGGACATCTATGGACTTAAGCAGCAGAGCTGAGCAGAGCTTTAACCAATTCAAATGACTTGGGAACACATTGGAGTTCACAGTCCACAAGTACAGTGGCCTTGGTGAATCCCTTATGCTTGGGTGAAGACATGTTAAGAACATGGGCAAATCCTTAATTAATCAGATCTTGCATGGATGGATGCCGAGCTTTAATCATATAAATCTTTTATTGAGTTAAGGTGGTTTGGGTTTGCTACTTCTCTAGTTACCTGTTGGAAGAAAATATTTTAAAAGAGGATTATATTCTAGATGGCAAGCAGCCATTTCTTTTTATCTCTTTTCTCTTCTCTTCTCTTCTCTTCTCTTCTCTTCTCTTCTCTTCTCTTCTCTTCTCTTCTCTTCTCTTCTCTTCCGTTCTTCTTCCTTCCCCTTCCCCTCCCTTCCTTCTTCCTTCCCTTCCCTTCCCTTCCCTTCCCTTCCCTTCCCTTCCCTTCCCTTCCCCTTCCCTCCTCTCCCCTCCCCTCCCCTCTCTTCCTCTCCTCTCCTCTTCCCTTCCCTTCCCTTTTCTTCTTCTTCATCATCATTGTCATCGTCTTCTTCTTTTTCTTTTTGTATAGGGGATGTTCAATATCCTTAACTTCTGACAACTACTAATATGTTCTCCATGTGTAAATTTTTTCCAAAAATGTTATATAAATGGAATTACACAGTATATAACCTTTGCCTTTTTTTTCCTACTCAATACAATCCCAGGTATTCATCAATTTGCTGTATATACTAATAGTTGGTTAATTTTCATTTCTGGATAGTATTACACACTATATATGTGTCACATGTTGACCACTTATAACCAAACCAATATGAATTCACTCCTTCGTTAGTCAGAAGCCACACCAGGTTGAGTTGTCACACAAAGAACACTTTTATTTGCAGAAAATAAGGAGATGGTGGGGAAAGGTTTCCAAAGCCGTGACTCCCAGAGAGAGGGTTAAGTGGGTTCCTTTTGTTTCGGGTTAGGATGACTATTTAGATAGGGAAGCCTTGTCATCATATGTAGAGGCAAGCATAAGGCCTCACATGCGTCCTAAAAAACATGCCTATACATACATTACATGTCATGTAAATGTGGCTGGGCCTCCTCAAGTGGAGATTTTAGTATTATAATGAGGTAAAGGTAATTGTAGGTCATTCCATTCCTCCATGGCCCATCTGCACAGGCACGAGTTAGGGGTTAAGCTCTAAAGGTCTGGATGGTCTGGGTGGGCAGGAGGTCTTCTCAAGGCAGCCACCATCACCTGAAGTGGTGGTTTCCGATTTCATCCCCCAGAGTTAAGAGATAAAGCTTTTCTTCAGAAAGAAGAACTTAAGGAGAAACATAAGCAAAGGTTAGTGAGTACAAGTAGATGGGCAGTGAATGTCATGCCTTGGGGTCTAGCTGGTAACACCCTCACTAGTTAAAGGACATCTAGGGTATTTCTGGTTTGGGGATATTATGAATAGAGCTGGTATGAAGAGTCATGCACATGTTTGTGTGTATATATGTTTTTATTTCTCTGAGACAAATTCTCAAGAAGGCAATTGCTGGATCATATTGTCATTGGGTATTTAATTTTATAAAACCTACCAAACTGTTTCCTAAAATGGCTGTGTCATGTATGTTCTCAGCAGCCATCTATGAGTGATCCCATTTCTCTGCATCCATACCTGTATTTGATGTTGTCACCTTTTTGTTTCAGCCATTCTGGTGGGTGTGCAGTGGCATCTCACCAAGGTTTCTCATTTGCATTTTCTTGGTGGCTAATATGTAAAGCAACTCTTCATGCATATCCTCTTCAGTAAAATGTCTCTTCCTGTCCTATGCTCATTTTCCAGTTGCATTTTTGTAACTGTTGAATTTTGAGAGTTCTTTACATATTCTAGATCTGAGTCCTTTGTCAGATATTTGGTTTGCAAATTTGTTCTCTCAGTCTCTAGCTTGTCTTTTCCTACGTTTCACATGGGTTTTTGCAGAACAAAAGTTTTCATTTTGATGAGATTCAATTTATCAAGGTGTTTTTTTTTATAACAGATTGTGGTTTTGGTGTCAAATTTAAGAACTCTTTGTCTAGCTCTGAATCCTGAAAATCTTCTCCTACATTTTTCTAAGAGTTTTCTAGTTTTACCTTGCACATTCAAGCCTGTAATCCATTTTGAGTTAATTTTTGTACAAGAATGACTAATCCTTTTCACTTTAGGTCCCCTCTCTGTATGAATTCAGTTTGAAAGTACAGCAACATATTTCTTTGATTTTCAAACAAACCAGGTCACATATACATAAAATGAAAGCAAGCCAATAAAAAAGAAAATAGCCTGTTTTACGCTTTCATTCTCTCACGCCTTTGTTTGTAGTGTTGCCAAATGCCAGAAATATATAGTAGCTTCCTTTTTAGAAACCTCCACTTTCTTAGGGCATCTGAGTGGCTCAGTCGGTTAAGCATCCGACTTTGGCTCCGGTCATGATCTCACGGTTCGTGGGTTCAAGCCCCACGTCAGGCTCTGTGCTGACAGCTCGGAGCCTGGAGCCTGCTTTGGATTCTGTGTCTCCCTCTGTCTCTGCCCCTCCCCATTCACCCTCTCTCTCTCTCAAAATAAAATAAAAACATAACAAAAAAAATTTTAAACCTTCACTTTCTTAAAAGTTGCGCTCTAAGTCCCATTTTGCCAGAAAGCTTTCCCTAACCACATCTCCTGAATGGAGCCACGCCTGCTCTCATATTCTATGGCATGCATTGTTTGTACAGATTATGCTACATGCAACTTGATTCCAGTCATATTTCACTTATTTTAATACACTGTGCTCATGGGGCACCTGGGTGTCTCAGTTGGTTAAGCGTCCAATTCTTGGTTTCGCCTCAGGTCATAATCTCACCATTTGTGTGTTCGAGCCCCAAAACAGGCTCTACACTAGCAATGTGGGGCCTGCTTGGAATTCTTTTTCTGTCTCTCTCTCTCTGCCCTTCCTCCACTTTTTCTGCCTCTGTCTCTCTCAAAATGAATAAGTAAACTTAAAACAAATACACTATGCTCACTCCCACCCCAGGGCATTTGTACTTGCTGTTCTCTCTGATTGCAATCCTTCACTTTACCCTTTACCCAGCTATCTCTTCTTTATCTGTCAGCTCCAGGTGAAATGTCACTTTCACAGAAAAGATTAAGTCCCCCAATCTTAACCTTTCATAGAACTCTCACTTAATATAGTGGTTAAGTAGGATTTATTTGTTTGATTATTTGGCTTCTTGTCTTTACCACTAAACTATTTGGTTGTGGTCGCCCTCATATATAAAGAATAGTGCCTGGCAAATAACTGATGCTTTTGAACTGTTTCTTGAAAAAAAAAAAGAGTGAAAAATGAAATTTTGGTTTGTAAAAATCTAAAGTCAGGGTTATGATTTGCAATGTAAAGTTTGTCATAGAATGTAGGTGCTGGAAAGATTTAAAAAAATTTTTTTTAAATGTTTTTATTTATTTCTAGGAGAGAGAGAGAGAGACAGCATGAGCAGGGGAGGGTCAGAGAGAGAGGAGTCACAGACTCTGAAACAGGCTCCAGGCTCTGAGCTGGCAGTCAGCACAGAGCCCGACGCGGGGCCCGAACCCACGAACCGCGAGATCATGACCTAAGCGAAAGTCGGACGCTTAACCGACTAAGCCACCCAGGCGCCCCAAGATTTAAATTTTTTTTAATGTTTCATTTAAACAGTCGCTTAACCGACTGAGCCACCCAGGTACCCCGGAGCTGGAAAGATTTAATACTTAATTTCCCAGTGAGAAAACTGAGGACTTAGTTTACCTACACATACAAAAAAGTTCAGGGAAACAGTAATATTTATCCAGATGATTTTTATTTGGAAGTAGGGGGCAAGGGTACATAAAACCCTTCCTGAAATACTCATGTAATTAGAGTTAAATAGCCAGGATAATTTAAACGATCCACATAATTACTTATATTCGTTAATTCCTTTTGATTGTAGAGTCATTAGTTAACAAAGCCTCCTATTATTTTCTTCATGTAGTAAAATAAAATGTATTAAGAAATGTGGGTTGGCCAGGCCAAGGAGAATGGTAGTGGCCGGATTATTATCAGAGCACTTTATAAAGACTGAATACAATTTTGCTGGCCTATTTATAAGTTAAAAATATACATTATTTTGTTTGGCCCATTTTCCATTTTAGGCTCTCCTAGGAGCCCGGTTGAACTGTGTGGCTCATTTTTAACTCCCTCTCATAGTTGCGTGTTTTCTATCCACCTGGGCCAGATGGGGCTGAAAATCACTTGGCTATTGTCAGCTGTGCAGGAGCGCGCTGAATCCCTCCCAGAAGCAGGGAAGGTAAAAGCCCCATGCAGAGGACTTTCCATTCTTAGCCTAACCTCGCTGCTGTGGCCTGAGGGGCTAATCAAGTATTATAAACACTGATTAAATAAGGTAGGTCATTTCCATCACCATTTTCAGAGGGGGAAGTGGAGGCACCTCACATGGGAGTGGTATTTGCAGACTCAGGGAGACAATTTACGGCTGCCTACTTCCTTCCCCCTTGCAAATGCCAGCAGAGAGCAATGGAGACATTAGACGGAGTTTGAACGGCATTCAAACAGGTCACATTTGGGGGCTGAGGTGTCTCATTAAAAACTACCTGTTTCACGGCTGTATATCCAGATCCATGACAAAGGCACTGTATGTCTCCCTGTCTTAATGTCTAATAGCCTTTGCCAGGTAGAATGAAAAATTTGATTGCACGCAGCTTTGCCAACATCTCTTGACAGGAAAGAACAAAAAAAATATATATCCTCTTCAAGAAATGAAATGTCAGTCAAAACTCAAAGATATTAAAGCCAGATATGCGATATTATTTTCTTAGATTAGAGATTAACTGGTTCCTAATTAATTCCTAGGATGTGGAATAGGCTAGCATGACTGGATGTATCATTCAGGAATATTCTTTTATCCAGTTTTTTTTTTCCCCTACTGTAGTTTTTTTTATTCATGTGCTTCCCTCTTTCTAAAGTTGGTGTTACAATGCAACTTGGAAAGTCACTGCTTTGGGAATTGAAAGAGCGTCGTACTTAGAAGTTCTTCTTTCTTAATAAGGTATAGTCCATAAAATGATGGAATAGGCCAAGATCTCTGAAGGAAAGTTTAAAAAAACTGAGTTTAAGCTATTTGCATCTTGACAACCCCCCACCCCTCCCAGCCTTGCTCTGAGCTCTGGTTTGCCTCACAGGGATGTTTCAGGAAAAAAAAAAAAAAAGGGTTGTGTGGCAGCGTGGGTGGGAGGCAGGAAGGAAAGGGAGGATTTTAAAATAAATAGGGCTTTTGAAACGTGTTGCGAATTTTCATGGCAGGGAATGTGGCATGGAGAGTCACTGGACTTGGAGCGGGGTCTATGGCTTTTGCACTCCTGTTTTCTCTTCAGTGGCTTTTCTTCTTGAAGGCTGGATAGGAGCAAATCCCTGCATGACTCAAGGGACACTGAAGGAGAGACACCTGTCATTCATAGCTCCTGCAGTGGGTAGAATTGATGACACTGTAATCCAGAGACCTCCATATGGCCACCAGACAATGTCTTCCTTGGTTGGGTACTTTAGGGTTTAATGTTACCTCCGGGACTGTCTAGATTCTTGCTGTTGAAAACATAGGCCAAGGAACAGCAGCATTGCCATCACCAGGAAGCTTCTTTAGGGATGTGGAATTTCTACCTCGGACCTCCCGAGTAAGATCATGCCTTTTAATGAGATCTCTGAGTGATTCATGTGCACGTTCAAGTTTGAGAAGCACTGTTCTAGATCAGAACCCTCATTTGATAGCTTAGGACGTTGTGGTTCTGATCTAGAGAGTTATTGGATGGTGTTATACAACAAATCAGAGCCCACAAGTCTGCTTTCTCTATGCATACTACTTTCTCTCCCCGAGACACTGCTTCTCCTGAACTTTGAATTAAGACGTACTTGGAGCACCTGGGTGGCTCAGTCGGTTGAGCATCCAGCTTCGGTTCAGCTCCTGATCTTGCGGTTTGTGGGGTCAAGCCCTGCTTCGGGCTCTGTGCTGACAGCTAGCTCAGAGCCTGGAGCCTGTCTTTGGATTCTGAGTCTCCCTCTCTTTCTGTCCCTCTCCTGCTCACGATGTCTCTCTCTCTCAAAACTAAATAAAACATAAATTTTTTTTAAAAAGTACTTGTGTATTTGTGTTCACTAGTAAAAAATAAAATGTCTCATCATTCATGTGAACATAAATTGTGTCTGGATTTTTTTTTATCTCTGATTAACTTATAGAAACCACCAGGCACTGTGCCTAGGTATATAGTAAGAGCACACTGAATATTATGGTCATATTAATGATCAATACTAATAGCTACTGGCACTAATTTTGTGTGTGCAAAGGAATAACAGAATATACTGAAATTTTTCCACAAAGGTTGTATTATCCCACCCAATTAGCTTACAACCCAGATCAGGAAATCAGAGAGGTTGGTACAGTGAGACATGGATTTGTTTTCACTTAAATTCCTGCCAGAAACAAAGGGGGGGTTAGCTGGTGAAACATCTACTGGCAGCTTACAGCTCCTTGTAATCATAAGATTATCTTTATCCACTTCCCTGGCATTGATAAACTAGAAGATGAAGAGTCATGAAAGACATTACCAATGTCTTCTGGGGTAATCTCTCCTGCTAATTGTAGGCTCGGTCTTTCTGCATCATTGGGAGAAAACTCACCTCCTGGCTAGTGATCTTTCTTCTCTTAATTCTTTTCTTCCTCTTTTCCTTCCCTTGCTTCCTTTTCTTCCTTCAACATTTATTGAGCACTTACTACATGCTGGGCTCGATAATAAACACCGTCAAAATAAGTAGTGCTTAACTTCTTTCCTCAAAAAGATCTTATTGCACATGGGAAACAGACATATATAGCTACTTCCCACACAAGAGATAAGGGCTATAAGAAAATGTGAAGAAATACCAAGAGAGAGCAAGAGATGGTTTGATTAACAGTAACCAGGATTTATTGAGTACCTATAAAACTACTCCCTGTGATGGACGCATTGCATACCTAAGTCACTTAATTCTTTCCAATAGTAGGTGATGAGAAAGTCTCTGTTAAAGGTGTAATATTTGAGTTAGATCTTGCAACCAAGTAGTGTTTCACCAGGTGGTAGAATGGAGAAAGGTTCTTGTTGGCAGAAGGAATAGCATAAGTAAAGATGCAGATAAAACTGGAGTATGTTCAGAGAATAACAAATAGGTTTCCAGCAGAAAATGATATTGGAAAGGAGGATCGAGTTTTAATTTTAAAGGGTCCTGAATGTTCTGCTAAATAGGCTGGCCTCTCTCTTACCCTTTGAAAAAGTTTAAGTAATGAAGTAACATAAATCAAGTTGAGTTTTAGAAACACAGGTGTGGTATTTGGGCTGTGAGGAGAACTTAGACACAAGATGACCAGTTTATAATGCTATGCTATGAAAATCACTCAAACAATGTTGCTAAGCACTGGAGCCAGAGCAGGTGCAGAAGGACAGGTAAGGAGGCTACAATAGCCACAGGATGCAAAATGGCCCCATGTCCTCAAAAGACTCCCTTGTGCCAGTCTTTGTAAACTCCCCATGCCCCTGACTCTTGGCAAACACTGATAAATCCTCCATTATTCTAGAGTTTTTGGAGAATATCATATAATTGGAATTATGATTGTCATATGATCTTTTGAGACTGGCTTCTTTCACTCCACATAATCCCTTTTGAGATTCACCGAAACTGCCATGGTATCAGTAGTTTTTCTTTTTAAGTTTACTTATTATTTATTTGGAGAAAGAGAGAGAGAGGGTAGACATGCATGTGGGGCAGGGACAAAGAGAGAGAATCCTAAGCAGGCTCTGAGCTGTCAGTGAGGAGCCCGACATGGGACTCGATTTCGTGAACCATGGGATCATGACCTGAGCCAAAACCAAGAGTCAGACTCTCAACTGACTGAGCCACCCAGGTGTCCTTAATTTTTCCTTTTTCTTGCTGAGTGGAGTTCTGTGTGTCACAGTTTGTTTATCCATTCACTCATTGAAAGACACTTGGATTGTTTCCAGGTTTGCTGATTATGAATACAGCTGCTGTGGGCATTTGATGTATCGCTTTTTGTGTGAACACAAATCTACATATCTGTAAGGTAAAATATGCAGGAGTAGGATTTCTGGGTCCTATGGTGAATGTACGTGTAGCTTTATAAAAGCTACCAAACTATTTTCTTAAGTGGCTGCACTACTTGGCATCCCCACTAGAAATGCGTGAGAGTTCCATCTGTTCTGTTTCCTCACCAGCACTTGGCATTATAGTATGTTATATTTTAGCCATTATTATAAATGTACAGATGTATGATATGCAATTTTAGTTTGCATTTACCCAATAGCTAATGATTAGTGATGTTGACTCTGTGTGTGTGTGTGTGTGTGTGTGTGTGTGTGTTTTATTATACACACATCCTCTTAGGTAAAGTGTTCAAGTTTTTTGCCCATTTTTAGTTGGGTTGTTTGTTTTTCACTGTTGTAACTGGGTTGCCTATAAATCAACTTGAGAATTGCCATCTTTACTGCATTGTCTTCTAATGCATAAGCACTGTATGTCTTTCCATTTACTTAAGGTCTTCTTTGATTTCTTTCATGTGCATTTTACAGTGTTGAGCATAGAGATATGGTATATGCTTCGTGGGATTTTTATCTAAGTATTTTATGTTCCTTAAAGCCATTGTAAGCAGTGTTTTTTTTTTTTTAATTTCTGTTTTCAACTGTTCATTGTCCCTGTATATAAATACAACTGATGCTTGCGTGTTGCCTTATTATATCCCATGACTTTGCTAAACTCAGGTATTATTACTAGGAGCATTTTGCAGGTTTCTTGAGATTTTCTACATAGCAAATCATGTCATCTGTGAACAGGGACAGTTTTATTTATTTTTCAGGCTTCTTCTAAAGCCCCTTCTATGCACAGGTCAGACCACCTCCAGGTTTTATGCTACGATGCTTTCACCCTGAGGGAGAGAGGGAGAAAAATGTGGAGCTCCCTGACAATTTGGAGCTGCTTTGAATTTTAGTCTTCTTCCCCAACCCTTCTGCTACTATTTATTATTTTGAGTCCTCAGAGAGATATGTCATGAACTGTGCACACCTGAATCCAATGGGAGAGACAGCGTGACTTGTGCTAACTCTACGTGACTTTGAACCAGAACCAGATACTGGATTTGAGGTCTTCTCCCCTCTCCCAGTAATTAGAGTATATCTGTATTTCTCTTTTTCACACTCTTATTCTGTTCCCATTCCTTAACTTTATTCTTGACTTTAAACCTAGACCAGATAGCCAGTGTGGGAGGAAGGAGTTGGTCAATGAAACAGTAAAATCAAGTGGGTATTGAACATTGAGCTTTGGCCTTCTTAGCAGTGTGCTCCAAGAAATTGAGTTAAATGAGTCCGGACACAGGGCAACAGGAAACTTTAGCTCAGCTTATGTTCAGATTATTTCAAATTAGTGAGTTAATGAGCCCCTTAAACTACAGAAATTATCTGGATCAATTTACAACACAGGAAATCAATGGAAGCTTTCTTTGGTTGACCAGTGTGGTTAGTAGTAATTCTGCAACACTTCCATTGCAAAATGTGAGTGTGCTCCCGCATTGCCAGGGTGGGTGATGGGTTGTAATGAGAGGTAGCGGGAGGATCAAGTCAGATCAAAGGACAGAATGAAACAGAGGAAAGGGGTGATGGGAAATTTTTGAGAGCTTGTTTTGACCGATGTCACTGGTTTCACTGAGGTTTGCCTCTTGCACTTTGGCTCTCTGAAATCATGTTTCCTTTTACCGGTGACCTGGCTGATAACGTTAAACTGATCTGACCCCATAGAAGCTGCTTCGTAGCTTCCTGCTGTTTCAGAATGGACTTTAGGAGGAGGATTATCACCTTTAAGTTGCTGTTCTTCTTTGCACTACGTTTGAGTTTTGTCCCCTCCTTAGGGACACACACACCCAGCGCATGGGGTTTGTTTGAACATTTCCTGTCATTTTCTTACAATTCCACCACTTCGGGAGGCTGAGAGCGCCGGTCTGCAACATCGCCATCTGGTGGCTCCAAAGCGACATGGATAAGAAAAAAAAAAAAAAAGCTGGCTGTTTCCTAGTGTTTGGGGAGGACATTTCTTCCGCCGCGCTCAGTTGTTTAAGATGAACTCATAACGGAATTGTGTACCGTCGTAGGCCTCTGCCCAAGCCGTTTCTTTCTTCCTGCAATGCACGTGCCTGGAGGTGTCTGAGGTCAAGAAATAAGAAAGCAGGAGGATTTGGAGAACAACAGCGTTTCTGACCACAAACTCTTAAGAATTATACAGAGAAAGGGTGCTAAGGAAATGCATCCCATGTGAGTGGAGTTGTAGGAAGTCTCCTTTTCAGCTTGGGTAATGTTAAGGATGTTTAGCCTCTTTAACACAGCCGGCATATTTGGACGGAGGCATCTTTTTCCACCGGTCGTTCTGGGTTTTGGGTGTTGGGCAGAGAATGGCTTCCACACCAATCTCCCTCCTCCCCATCCACTTCCTCAGCTCCTGATCCTGCCTTCGCCTCCAAAAGGCGCTTTGTTGTGTCATGGGTTATGTTTCGCTTGTTTTGCCTAAATAAATCTGGAGAGCTTTTCTGTTCTCTGAAATTTTTAGTATTCTAGTTGAAAATGCTTCAGTAACCCTGATGGAAACAGAAGCTCGTAAGGAACAGGAATCTGTGCTGTGTTTTTATTTCACTAGTGTTGGCATCTCATCTCTCTCCTCCAAATTGCTCACCTTAGGAATTCCTCTTTCATTTCTCTTTCCCAATTTCTCCATAATGTGATATGTATATATGTGTGTGTCTATTTCTGTGTGTGTGTGTGTGTGTGAGAGAGAGAGAGAGAGAGAGAGAGAGGAAGAATACAGTGAAAATTAAAAGGCATCAAATTAGCTACCTGCTGGATGATATAGAGGTCAAGGGCAGGCTACCTGAAAATGGGCCACCTTGGCCCCTACAATGACTGACCTCTGAATGGTTGAATATCAAAGTGGTTTATTACATTTGAACTTAGAAGCATTTTAGTGGCAGGGGCTAAAGCCATGTCGTATTTTTAAAAAAATTGTCAAAAACTTGGAAATGGCAGACTAATTACTACACACAGAGACCTAGTGATCAGTTGGAATCCAAATGCAAATTGAAATTGGGGACCTTACTGGCAAACTCATGAAAACACTATAACAAACTGAATTAGTTTCAGATCAAACTGATCATTTCATCAAGAATACGGGAGTTTGAGGTTTCTGACGATCCAGAATTGATGTTACAGGCTCCATGTACCAAAGCTTAAAGTTCGGTTCTTTATTCATAAGCGAATTCCTTACCCTCACCGTCAGTCTACATAAATGACTGATTGGCCACAGAATTTGCCACTGACTTATCATATAAGCTCGGCTCTATGGTCTTTCAAAACCACATTTAAAAAAATGCAAAGTTTGACAGTGAAAGTACTATTTTAGGCAAACAAACTGACAACAGTAGGACGCTAGAGGTGACAACTTGGGGAGAATTTTCAAAAACAGGGAAAAAGATGAAAGCAGGAGCACAGCGTTTCAGAGGCCTGGATCAGTCTGAGTAGGAACAAGCAGCCTCACCAACCACAATACCTGTTAGGGTTCTGCCATATCTCACACTAGGTTCTTCATCTTCTGTTTGAAAGGCAATATCTATGTATGATATGTTTTAGAAATATTTCCATAACAAAATGGTTGCAAAAATTGAGGATACTTAAAACAAAACCCTTTGCTCACTAGAGTTTAGACAGATCACTTACCTACTTCTGTTTCTAGAATGACCCACTGAAGTGCCACAGTCATGCAAAGTGTGGAGACAGTAGCATGAACTTCCCGGAGAGATTAATGTGAGTGGAACTGAGAGTATTGGAAGAAGAAAATTCTCAGGCAGGTCATTCGAAGTCCAGAATTGGGGAAAGAAAGGAAGTGATGGGAAGGAAGAAAAGAAGGAATGGAAGGAGGAGAGGAGGGTGTAGGGGAGGAAACAACTTTTCCTCTACCTTTCTAGGAGTCTGTTTAGGACCACCCTTGTGATGAAAGGGTGATTAGCGAACAAAAACAATATGATTTAAATGACATATATTCCAGAGTCACATAAAGATATGGGGGAGGTAATTTACTGGACAGTGAGAGGAAGAGAGGTTTGGTAAACAAAATTGCCCTATTATGTAGATAAGTGTCTTTGGTTAAGTTATCTTTGGTAGTTGCTCTTTTCCTCATACAAACTTCCTTCATAATGTAAATTTTCCTTACAAAAGGGTACCTTCCATTCTGTTCTCAAAGCTTTTCCTGTGCCTGCCATCTCACAAAATAATCAGCTCAAAGTAATTCTTATACCAAAGAGGCATATTTTGGGTGGCATACTCTGATACCCTTCAAGAAAAAATAAGAACAAATCTCTTATATGTCCCTGTACCATATTGTTGATGAATTTATCAAATATTTATTGAATAGCCTACAGCAAAAACAAACACAAACATTTGTCTCTGAGATAATCCTAGCATTCAAATTTCTTGGTTAATTTACCAACTAAATATCTTCTTTTAAGGAAAATCAAAAGTCAATAAACCAACAGAATTATAAATCCAGTACGGAAGACAGGCAATTTAGAAGATTTAGATGTTTTTCTTTCAGGGAGAAAGATTTCCTGGTTTCCTTCAAGGGTCCTTTGAACTGGACTAAGGAGCAAATTGACAAGAGACAGATTAACAGGAGAAAATCAAATTTAAAAGTGCAAGTACAGCGGATCCACACAGACATGGAAATTCCAACAATAGTCAGGCAAAATGAGGTATATACGTCATCCGGAACTAAGGATACTTCTGTAGGGGTCTGGGACCTCAAAGAAAAGGAATGCACTTGGGGTGCCTGGGTGGCTCAGTCAGTTAAGCGTCCGACTTCGGCTCAGGTCATGATCTCATGGGTTCGCGGGTTCGAGCCTTGCGTTGGGCTCTCTGCTGACGGCTAGCTCAGAGCCTGGAGCCTGTTTCAGATTCTGTGTCTCCCTCTTTCTCTGACCTTTCCCTGCTCTAGCTGTCTCTCTCTCTTTCTCAGAAATAAATAAAAAGCATTAAAAATTTAAAAAAATTTAAAAACAAATTAAAAACAAAAAGAAAGGAATGCACTTCACAGGGCAATAAAAAGAGCAGAAGTTTGGTAATTAGATTCTTCCCTGCCATGTAGACAGCTCACTCAGATAAAATTGATCTCTGTTAATAACCCTTATTCTAGGAAAAACTTCGCAAGTTAGATTTTCCTATGTAGTTCAGAAAGGAGCAAAAGTTTCTCTTGAGCCCATAGGGCCTCCATTGCCTTCAACTCAAAATAATCTTCATGCCACAGTGGCACATTCTGGGGGGAACTGTCCTTAATCCCCTCAGTTTGTACTCAAATTACGGTCCATAGATCATTATCAATAGTCTCACCTGGGTGCTTGTTAAAAACACACAGCCAGGGACAAGTGATACATGATTTATGTTCAGAAGGACTGTGTGCTTGGTTTAATGTACTCCTGTTGCCATCTTGAAATTGTTCATTTTTCAACAAAGGACCCTGAATTTCCATTTTGCACTGGATTTCATACATTACGTAGGTGGTCCTGTGCATATTCCTGGACCTCAGAAGTACTAAATACTAATATGCATATTAACACGATCCTCAAGTGATATATATGTATATATATGCCTTACAATTGTAGAAACATTTTCAATCATAAAGAAAAAAATAAGTAGCATGCTTTTTTCTCTTGCATCATATATATGATATGTGGCATTTATTTTTTATTACTCTTGTCTTTAGTTACCAGAGGGTTCATTTATATAACCTTCTTTTATAGACAATCTCAATTGTTGGTGTATTTTTTAGTGCCTGTAAATGTGTCCTCTTACAAGTTCATGAGACAAAGGGTAGGCAACATTTTCAGTTTAAAATTCAAGTGATAGGACAGAGTCGGATGAACAATTAAAATGAGGACTAAGGACAGACAAGATTACAAATGAAGGATGGAAGGCAACATAGGAAGTGGAAAAGCGGTGTTGAAAGAGTATTACAGAATGATGGTCCTTGTCACAGGTTCCAAAATGCTGGAAACTTCCTGATTGCTAGAAGGATATTTGTTATTCATCAGTAATATGAATCAAATCTGAGTTTAGCTAATGCTAATGAAGTGACTCATGACAGGCCCCCAGATAAGGATGGAGGCTGTTCACCAGAAAGACCAACCATGTGATTAGACCATTGGGTCTTTGAGGCAAACCAACCCCCAAAGAGGGAAGGCAAGGAGATTGAGTTAAATCACGTGGCTGGTGACTTAACCAATCAAACTTATGTAATGAGATTCCAGTAAAAATTCTGGACTCTGAATGGAGCTTCTTCGTTGGTGAATACATTGATGTAATGTCGGGGGAGTCAGCACATCCTGATTCCACAAGGACAGGGCATAGATGCTTTGCGTTTGAGGATCCCCCCTAGGCCCTGCCCTTTGTGTCTCTTCATTAGGCTGTTCATGATTTCCTTCCTTTATAATACATATGTAATAATAAGTGCAACACTTCCCTGAGCTCTGGGAATCTCTAGCAAATTCTCAAACCAGAGGGGATCATGGGAAACCCCTGAATTTGTAACTAGTCGTTCAGAAGTGTGGGTGGCCTGGGAACCCTCAAAGTGTGGCTGGCATGAAATGGGGGCAGTTTTGCTGGGAATGTGACCTTCAACCTGTGGGCTCTGCACTAATTCCTGGCAGTTAGAGCTAGGATGGAATTGTATAGTACTCCCATGGGTGGCCAGATGGCTGGTATCAGGACAAAGGTAAAAACGTAACTGGGGAGAGATTTGGGCCCCATTTGATGCTCTCCACTAAGGTGAAAACCCTGGTCATACAGACACACACTAAACTGCATTGAGTCATTCCAAGGTAGCCCAGCCAGCACCTGGGCTATATACACATGGAGTTGCTGACCAGCACACCCAGGGGGAACAGCTTCACCGGGCATCTACCTGCTTCTTCTCAAAGAACCCTCTCGTCATGAATATGTACATCAAATCATCATGTAGCGCAGCTTCAACATATACAATCTTCATTTAAATATATACATATATATTTAATTTAATATATACAATTTTTAAAAAGAGAGAAATCTTCAGAAGCTCGTAGAGACAAGGGGCTGGGGTCAGCAAGAGAATATGGCAGAGAAATAGGGAAAACATATTGCTTTCTTCAGTCAGGAACATTAGCGCTATAACAAGGGTTTAATGATCTTACATGAATCCATGGTCCTTCAAAAGGAGGGGTCTTGGGGCACCTGGATGGCTCAGCTGGTTAAGCAATGGACTTCGACTCAGGTTATGATCTCACCGTCTGTGGGTTCAAGCCCCGCATCGGGCTCTGTGCTGACAGCTCGGAGCCCAGAGCCTGCTTTGGATTCTGTGTCTCCCTCTCTCTCTCTCTCTCCTCTCCTGCTTGTGTTCTCTCTGTCTACTGAAAATAAATAAACATTAAAAAAATTGAAAACAAAAAAACAAAATAAAAGGAGGGGTCCTTAATCTTTTGAGAGCTTATAATAGAACTTTAGATAAACGATGTGTGGACTCTATCCCAGAAAGATTCACATACAAATACAATTTTGCTTATGATTTCAGCAGATTCACAGACCCTCTGAAACGTGTCCATGGTGATCTGGTTCACTGATTCAAGGTCAAGGGATGCTACTTTATGCGACAGCATGGATTGAGGAAAGCCGGAGGTACTTGAATCCACGGTAATAACTGAGCCACTCCTTGACTACTTGAGCATGTTACTTAACTTCTCTAAGCCGTATCTTTCAGAGTTTTTGGAAACTCACATTTCACATAAAATGGATATCCAGTAAGTGGTAGCTGTTATATTACTGAAAACCCATTCGCAAATACTGTGCATCTGTATTGGAGGTTTTTATTTTCTCTCAATCTCTTTTATTTATTTATTTATTTTTTGCTTATTTATACATAGATATGCTCATTGTCAAATAGTGAACTTTGTAAAGAAGAAAATGAAAATCCTATAAAATTGCATCATCCAGAGAATTCAGCATAAGTTCTATAATCCATTTTTAACCAACTATCAGATATTTTCTATGTCAGCAGTATTGTCTGATATGGTCATTTAAACATTTCCATAGTGGGGGTACCTGGGTGGCTCAGTCAGTTGAGCATCAGACTTCAACTCAGGTCATGATCTCATGGTTTGTGAGTTTGAATCCTGCATCGGCCTCTGTGCTGACAGCTCAGCCTGGAGCCTGCTTCAGATTCTGTGTCCCCCCCTCTCTCTGCCCCTCCCCTGCTCATGCTCTGGCACTATCTGTCCCTCAATAATAAATAAATGTTAAAAATTTTTGAATGTTTCCATAATATTCCATTTATATATGATCTCATAATTTATTAAAGCAATAATGATAAATATTTCAAATTTTCATTATTGTAAATAATACTATGATAAACCATCAAATACATACGCCTTTGAAAATGTTCTTTTTCTTAGAAAACATTTTTAGAAGTGTAATTGCTTATCAAAAGATGTGCACATTTTGTCTTTTGAAACACTGTCAAATGTACTTTTGAAAAGTGAAACCAAGTTACTTTAGTATCAGTAGAGCATAAAAATAAAAATAGAAGTATGGCCAAGGTCTAACAACATTTTATCTTGTCAATCTTGACAATCTTTTGTGAACTGAAAGGTAAATAATAAAATAGTGATAATAATAGCAATAATAATAAATAATAAAAGCTCCTCTTTACTTATGTTCCTTTGATTAATCAGTATTTTTGGATTTTTAGCATTCATTATTTGAAATGTTATTTTTGTATCTTTTGCTCCCTCTTTTTTGTTTGTTGTTTGTTTATTTGGTTTTCTACCCCCTCCCCCAACTCCCACAGATCATTATATTATTGAAGATATAAATTTTTGTCTGGTGTTAACAGTTTTGTTTTCCAAATTTCCACTTGGTTTTCAGACTTGTTTATGGTGATCTGTTTTTCACACAGAAGTTAAAAAATTAGTTGTAGTCCAATGATCAAACATTTAAATTATAATGTTTGTGTTTTACATTATTGTTAGAAAATAATCTAATTTTTTTAATGTTTTATTTATTTCTAGGAGAGAGAGAGAGACAGCGTTAGCAGGGGAGGGTCAGAGAGAGGGAGTCACAGACTGAAGCAGGCTCCAGGCTCTGAGCTGGCAGTCAGCACAGAGCCCGACGCGGGGCTCGAACCCACGAACCGCGAGATCATGACGCAAGCGAAAGTCGGACGCTTAACCGACTAAGCCACCCAGGTGCCCCAGAAAATAATCTGATTTTTAAAGACAGCACTGTAAGATGTTAGTTGACAAAGTAAAAAAAAATCATAATGCCATAAATAACCTAATAAGAATTTTTTAAAGCCTAGTCTTGATTTGAGACACCCTCATAATGGAGGATACTGATTATATTAAAGGCTCCAAAACTTCCAAACTTTGGCTTGCATTTTCCTAGAAAGCAGGCCAAAATCAAAGAAACAGAATAAAATCTGAAATGAAAAGAGCCAGTTTAAAATATTGGTTTACCACTTAGCAATTGGGCAGCCTGTCTGAGACTCACATCTTTCAATATACTAAAGGCATACTCATTACCTGATCATAAGTCTTTCTTTGGGGAGCTTGGCTGGCTCAGTTGGTTAGGTGTCCCACCCTTATTTTTTAAGTTTATTTATTTATTTTGAGAGAGAAAACACGAGCAGGGGAGGGGCAGAGAGAGAGGGAGAGAGAGGACTCCAAGCAGCCTTTGCACTGCCTGCACAGAGCCTGATGTAGGGCTTGATCCCACCAACCCAAAGATCATGACCTGAGCCAAAATCAAGAGCGGGACACTCAGCCTACTCAGTCACTCAGGCGCCCCTGGACATCTCACTCTTGATTTCAAGTTCAGGTCATGATTTCACTGTTTGTGAGATGGAGCTTCCATGGGACTCAGTGCTGATAGTGTGGAGCTTGTTTGGGCGCCTCTCTCTCTCTCTCTCTCTCTCTTCCTCTCTCTCTCTCTCTCTCTCTCTGCGTCCCTCTCCCAATGGCACTCTCTCTGTTTTTCTCAAAATAAATAAATAATTTTTTTAAAAAATTAAGGTTTTTTTTCCCTTCTGGCACATATTAATTACTCAATACACATTTAAGATAATCAATTTGTTGTTTTTTAAAATTTTATAACCTCTATAATTTCTTTCTTTCCTTTCCTTCTTTTCCTTCCTTGTCTTTTATCTTTTTGTAACCATATTGAACTTTTCATAGCCTAATTTTAAACAAAGCTTTCTGAAATATATAACTCATACAAAAGTTCTTTAATATATGTGCAGGCTTAAACAACAATCAATGACTAACAGATAAAAATTAAATTACCTACTTTGAAGGCCTGAAATGTATACTTCCTATCCATTTGCATCATTTTCCACACCTCTCCCTCAAATAATTACATTATAATCCTGGAATCTGTTTTACATCTCTTCAGTTTTGTTTATTGTTAACCACACATACAGCTTTCTGAACTTTATATGTGGAATGATATCGAATATATTCTTCTGTGCCTGGTTTTTTCTTTTAATTCCCCAGATTCATCATATAAATGGAATTCATTGATATTGATTGCTTGTATAGTACTCCATTATATAGATGTACTACAAGTCATTTATACATTTCCTTAAAAATTTCTGTCATTCTTATGGCACATACGTACCAGAATATGCCTCAAATTAGAATTCTTAGAGCCTAGGCAAGGCTAAATTGTTTTTCAGAATGCTCAATGATCAATGTTTCATTATTATTATTATATCCTGTTCTCTCCAGCACTTAAAATTGTCAGACTTTCGAATTTTTGATGACTGTAGAAACATCACGGTATTATGGTGTTAGTTTGCCTCTGTCTCATTAATAATGTTCAGAATATTTTCTTATGTTCACAGCAATTTTTCTTTTCTGTGAAATAATAACTTAAGCCCTCTGCCAACTTTTAATTTGCTTACCTCTTTCTTATTGATTGGTAGTCATTCTTTATATATTCTCTATACTGATTCTATGTCAAATACTGCAAACATTTGCAAATACCAGTGCCCTATTGCTGGCCTGTCTATTCATTTTCTTTATAGACTATCTTGTCTTCTAAAAGTGTATGTAATAGAATGCAACTATAATAACATTTTGCATATGATGAGACTTGATAGAAATCAATTTTCATTTCCTTCACATGAAAAAGTAATTGGTTTAAAATAATTGATTTAAAAGTCTATCCTTTTTTCACTAATTGGCAATGTCAGCTCTGGACCAAGATGAGAGTCCAATTTTCCATTTATGTGGAGGTCACTTTCTAGATTCTCATTTTGTTCCATTTGTCAATTGATTTATTACTGTATAGTTTTACAATAGCTTTAAAGTCTTAATATCTGATAGGAAAAGTCCTCCTAAACTATTTTATTAACTCAGAATTGTCTCATTCTATCAAAATATTTCAATGTACTTTTAATTAAAAAGAAAAAATAGCTGTTGGGATTTTGATCTGAATCAAATTGCTTTATAGTCAATAAAAAGAGATATGATGGTTTTGTAATTCCACATACCAAATTATTATGTTTATACATAAAACTAATACAATGTTATATGTCCATTATATCTCAATATAAACAAACAAATAAAACTATGAAATATGAAAGGCACAAGGTAATGAAGAGGTAATTACAAGTAGCAAACACTAAGAAAATAACTTGATTATCAACTTGAGAACATATCCTTTTTTACCTCTTGTGGCCATAACTGTAGATAGAATATCAGATGACAAAACATATTTCATATGAATGAAATAATAGCTCATAATATTATTCTTTAAAAAGAAAAACTATTTAGAATGTAAACTCTAAGTTGAAGTTAATAATTAAGGGCTATTGTATAATAGATTTGCAAATGAGTCAAGGCATTAATTATACTCTGAATAAGCAATATTGATCTAAAACAATACAAGTCTGAGTATTCAAGAGATTGTATTATTTCATTATCAGTTTATATGTTCTAATGTCAACAACGTTTAGAACCTTTATTTAGTAAATAGATATGTTGATGTATTAGGAGTCAGGATTTTCAGTGGGAGAGAGAAAAATGCAAGTATAAAGCTAGAGAAGTTAGTTAAATCATTGTAATCCTAAAATTGAATTGGAAATGTCAGTTTGAACTCATAAAGTTTTTCATTAAGAAGAAGTATTTCATAGGTCTTTCCATTGAAAAGGTCCTCAAAACAATGATCAATCCAGTAATAATGCCCATAATATGGTATCTAATATAATTTTTAACTGGAAAAAATGAAGACTGTGTCTCTGGTTGGATTCCCTAAGCAGAGCCTGAGAAGGCGATTTCTATGAATGTGATTTATTGAAAGAAGGCTCTCAGGAAGAGAGCTGAGGAAAGCAAGACAGGACAAGGGTAAGACATTAATAAGGAAGGACATGGGCTTGGCTGGAGACTAGTGTTAAGCTTGGTCCTACATTGGGCTCTGGTGCACAAATTACACTACAGAGTTACAACTTAAAGTAAGTCTTTTGTACCTCACCTCAGCTGGTCATTGGCTATGACCTACTGAGGTAGGGGTGTGAGGAAATTTGATGTAGTCCAGGGTTGTTCTTTGAAGAAGTTATTAAGTTGTTGTGAGTTATTATCAGTTGACACTCATAGCAGATGGGAGTGCACTGGCCAGAAGAGTAGCTATCACAGATTCCTTGAGGAAATGACTGATTCTAAATCTGGAACAGGAAATGTATAATAAGCCTTGATCATTCAAAAAAGAAAATAAAAGATGAAAAAGAGAAAGAAAGAAAGAAAGAAAGAAAGAAAGAAAGAA
Source organism: Proteles cristata cristata (assembly GCA_017311185.1). Classification (NCBI taxonomy): domain Eukaryota; kingdom Metazoa; phylum Chordata; class Mammalia; order Carnivora; family Hyaenidae; genus Proteles; species Proteles cristata. The sequence goes on along the minus strand of JAESUZ010000756.1, from coordinate 3,120,191 downwards.
AGAAAGAAAGAAAGAAAGAAAGAAAGAAAGAAAAAGAAAGAAAGAAAGGGAGAGAGAGAGAGGGAGGGAGAGAAAGAGGAAGGGAGGAAGGGGAAAAGAAAGAGATGTTTTCATAAAAGTGTTTGAGGGTGTCATTTTTCTCTTCTTTAGTAGAAATTGAGTGAAATTGGGATTTTTTGTTTTTCTGATGCTTTGATAAAACCTATTAGCAAAACTGTCTGAACTTGGGGTTTCCTTGGGAGAAGAGTTTGAACTATTGACTCAATTTCTTAAGTTATTTTAGACTTATTCTGAGTTGTCTTTTTCTTATTGGATGAACTGTGTAGCTTTTCTAAGTATTTATCCATTTTACCAAAGTTTTCAAATTTATCAACATAATGATAATCTTGAAATATTTTTAGTTTCTATTATATTTGTGGTTATATCTCCCCAACTGTCTTTTTTTTTTTTTTAATTTTTTAATGTTTTGTTTATTTCTAGGAGAGAGAGAGAGAGAGAGATGGCGTGAGCAGGGGAGGGTCAGAGAGAGAGGGAGTCACAGACTCTGAAACAGGCCCAGGCTCTGAGCTGGCAGTCAGCACAGAGCCCGACGCGGGGCTCGAACCCACGAACCGCGAGATCATGACCTAAGCGAAAGTCGGACGCTTAACCGACTAAGCCACCCAGGCGCCCCCCCAACTGTCTTTTCTTAATGTTGTTTATTTGTGCCTTCTCTTTTCTTCTTGATCAGTCTAGCTGTGATTAGTCTCCTTTTTCAGTTTTTAAATGAACTCATCTTTGGTGTTTGTGTATTTTTTCTTCTCACTTATTAATGTCTTCTCTGATTTTTTCCTTTTCTTTTATCTTTTTATTATGCTATTCTTTTTCTTATTTCTTAATTTGATTATTTGACTCTACTTAAAAATTATTTCTTCTCCTCTAAAATTATAATTTAAAGTTGTTATAAAGTTATTTTGAGTCTATAAATTTATAAGCATTTTGGTTTTATCACATACTATCTTATTGCCATTATGACTACATCTGGATGCCTCAGTTATTTAGAAGTTATTTAGTTTTGAATTTCCAAGTGAATATTTCTTCCTACTATCTTTTTGTTATTAACTTCTAATTTCATTGTATTATATGATTTCCTAGCTTTTGAATACTTGTTGAGGTTTGGTTTATGGCTCACGATGCAGTCAATACTTGTAAATGTTTCATGTATGCTTAAAATGGAAATATATTCTTCAGTTATTGGCTGATACTTTATAAATGTCCGTTAGACCAGATTGACGATTTTACTGTTCAGAATTTTTTATCCTTACCTGTTTTTATCTATCAGTTACTAAGAAGAAAAATAAAATCTCCCACAACAATGGATGATGCATCTATTTTCTCCTGGAGTTTCTTTAGTATTTGCTTCATGAGGTAAGGAACTAAGGCCCTTGTCCAATAGCCAGCAAGGAACTAAGGCTATCTGCCAACAGTCACATTAGTGATGCTAGAAGCCTATCTCCCAATCCCCGTCAGATCTTCGGGGGATTATTATAACCCTGAAAAACATCTTGACTGCAGACTCACAAAAGATATCCAGAACTACTCCACTAAGCCACTCCTGAGTTCTTGACCCATAAAAACTGAGGATAATAAATGATTGTTTTTTTTAAACCTTAGTTTTGGGAGAAATTTGTTACACTAATAGATAACTAATACTGTGGTGGTGGTGGTGGTGGTGGTGGCGGTGGTGGTGGTGGTGTGTGTGTGTGGTGCATAAATATAAATATAAATATAAATATAAATATAAATATAAATATAAATATAAATATATTTGATTTCAATATTTTTTTACCCTACTAGTTTGGAAATGATACCATTGCTATTCTTTTTATAGTTACTCAATAATTATATCACATACACAACAATTATTATTTCAATAATAATTGAAATTACTATACACACACACACTCCTTTTAATTTATATTTTTATCCAGTAATTTATTCTCTTGCTGATATAATTCTTTATTTATTTTATTTGTGAAAAGACTTCCCCCATACTTGTGAAAAGATCTCCTCCATGAAGTTAACATATTCATCACCTTACATATATACTTTTTGGGGAGTGGAATGGGGATGGGTAGGAACATTTAAGTTCTAGGTTCTTAGAATGTATATAAATTTCAATTATATATAACAATGTTATCATCATGTTATGCATTAGATACTTAGACCTTCTCCATCTTTTTTTTTTAATATTTTTATTTATTTCTAGGAGAGAGAGAGACAGCGTGAGCAGGGGAGGGTCTGAGAGAGAGGGAGACACAGACTCTGAAATAGTCTCCAGGCTCTGAGCTGGCAGTCAGCACAGAGCCCGATGCGGGGCTCGAACCCACGAACCGCGAGATCATGACCTAAGCGAAAGTCGGATGCTTAACTGACTAAGCCACCCAGGCACCCCTCCATCTTTTTTTTTTTAATTTATGTATTTTTGAGAGAGAGAAAGAGAGACAGAGATAGAGGGAGGGGCAGAGAGAGAGAGAGACAGAGAATCTCAAGCAGGCTCCACATTGCAGTCAGCCCAAATCTTGATGTGGGGCTAGGCTCCAACTCAGAATCCTTGAGATCATGACCTAAGCCAAAATCAAGACTGAGGTTTAACTGACTGAGCCACCTTGGCTCACACCCCCCCCCTTTTAAAAATGTTTATTTAAGGCCTTCTCCATCTTATAACTGAAATGTAAAGTTATCCAACACATTAAAAAAATATTAATACTATCTTATTAAATCAGTATTTGTATGGTTTAACCACCTATTTACTAATTTCTTTGCTAACTACTACCTCTTGCATTTCAGATCTTCTATCTGGAATCAATGTACTTCTTCCATATAAAAACCATCAGAAATGCTTGTCTGTGGCCTGTTAGTATAATGCCCTCAGTTTGGCTGATCCGCAAGTACTTTTATTTCAAAGTTAAACACATTTTTATTGCTATATAGTATACTCACATATAAATGCAGAAATCAGAAGTGCCCAATTTGAAGAAATTTTTATAAGTAAATCCACCCATGTAACCAGCACCTAACCAAGAAATAGGACACTACAGCACCTAGAGTCTGCCCTTATGATCCATTCTCTAAAATAACCCCCCCAAAGTTAATAACTACCTTACATTTCAAAACCATAGATTAGCTTTGCCTTTTATGAACTTTATACAATGGAACCATACAGTATATAAATGTTTTATGTCTGACTTCTCTTACTCAAAGTTATATTTGTGAGATTCATCATGTTGCATCTAAACATAACTCATTTTCATGGGTGTAGAATATTCTATTGCTGTTATCCATTCAACCATCAATAGACATTTGGGTTAATTTCAGTATTTGTCCATTACATAGTTTGTTGCTATGAACTTCCTTATGTATGTAACTTTTGGTGTACACACGTATGTGTTTCTTTATAGTGAAATAGAATTGCTGGTTCATGGGGGTGTTCATATATTCGGCTTCAAATAGATGTTAAGACTGTTTCAAAGCTCTTGTACCAATTCATACCTCCAGGAACAATGTATCAAATTCCACTTGTTCCATATCTTTGGGTTTGGAGTTATGTACATCGTATAATTCAGTCATTCTGGGAAGTGTCCTGTCACATTGTGGGTTAAATTGACATTTCTTGGGGTGCCTGTTGGTTCAGTTGGTTGAGTGTGCAAGTTCAGCTCAGGTCATGATCTCGTGGTCTGTGGGCTCAAGACCTGCATTGGGGTCTGTGCTGACAGTTCAGAGCCCAGAGCCTGCTTAGGATTCTGTGTCTCCCTCTCCCTCTCTGCACCTACCCTGCTCGCACTCTTTCTCAGAAATAAACATTTAAAAAAAATTTTTTTTAACTAACATTTCTTTGGCTAAAGAAGTTTAGTTTAGTTTTATATTTCCATTGGCCATTTGCATATCCTCTTTTGGAAACTGCCTATTCAAGATGGGCTCAGTTTTTTGTTATTAGTAGTCTGCATTTTCATAAAAAGTAGGAGTTTTTAAATATGCTAGATGCAAATTTTTAATTGAATACCACACATACCTTTTCCTACTCTATGGCATATTTTACACTCTTAATAGTGTCTTTTGATTAAAAAAAAATTTCTTAGTGTTAATGTAGTATGATAGATCAATTATATTCTTTGTGATTAGCGGTTGTATGCATTAAATAAAATTTTGCTTACCACGATGTCATGAAAATATATTTTTATGTTTTCTTCTAAAAGCTTGATTTTTCTTTTACTTTTATAGCCATGCTCCATCTAGAATTGATTTTTATATATAGTGTGAGGTAGAGATAAAGATTTAGTTTTTTTCATGACTATCTAATTGACCTAACACATTTTTTAAAATTACTTTTAAATGTTTTATTTATTTCTGAGAGAGAGCGAGAGAGAGCATGAGCAGGGGAGGGTCAGAGAGAGAGGGAGATACAGAATCTGAAACAGGCTCCCGGCTCTGAGTTGGCTGTCAGCACAGAGCCCGATGCGGGGCTCAAATCCAGGAATCATGAGATCATGAACTGAGCCAAAGTCGGACGCTTAACCAACTGAGCCACCCAGGGGCCCCTGACCTAACACAATTTTATGAAAAATTTCTATTGTATTTCTATATAAATGTGAAAGGCAACCTGTCCATTTCTACAAAAATTATTCTTCTGGAGTTTTTATTGAAATTCTATAAACTCTATAGATCTATTTGGATAGAATTAAAATTTTTATAATTTTGAGTCTTTCCATTTTGAACATGGCTTATTTATCTATTTAGTTAGGTCTTTTAAAATTTCTCTGAGTTATGTTTTATAGCTTCTATTATAGACTCTTATACATCTTTTATTATTTATTTGAATCTCTGCTATTATAAATGATATAGTTTATTTTAAATTTTCACTTACATTTGCACACAAAAATAGATTTTTGGCTAATTTTATCTAATTAACTTGCTAAATTCACCACTAATTCTGATAGATTACCTAATCATGTATCTATCTCTTTGTACAGAGTCATACCATATCTGAATTATTTTTATGCTTTCCCCCCTTACTTATTGCACTTTTGGGCACCATTATTTCTGTGCTGAATAGAAGTAACAGTATTATGCACAATTGTTTTCCTCCCAAATTTGGAGGGAAAACTTTCAATGTTTCACAAATAAAATATTTGCTTCTAGTGATTTTTAAATATACCATTTATTAGCATAAGGAAGCTTCATTCTTTTTAATTTGGTAATTTTTTCCATTATTGCATTTTACAAGTGCTTTTTCTGCCTCTATTGAAATAATTATACAATTTTCTTAGTTTCTCCCCTATGCTGAATTATGATGATTGATTTGTGAAGTTTAACCAACATGCCTGAAAGAAATTCCACTTAGTCCATGATATAGTATACTTTTCACATATCAGTGGATTCTATTTGATAACATTCCATTACCAATTTTTGCCTCTATGTTCATAGGAGAAAATAGCTTTAATTTCTTTTATAATTTTCCTGTCAGGATTTGTAATCCAGGCAATAATGGTTTTTTAAAATGAGTTATAAAATCTTCACTCTGTTTTTATTCTGTGGAAGAATTTTTGCGATATTGACAATCTTTCTTCTTTAACAGACATTTTTCTGGAGAAATTATCAATGCCCAAGGAAGTTTGTTTTTAACTGAATAATTTGTATTTAAAACACACTTTTCTTTAGTATATATAGGAATATTTAGATTTCTTATTTCTTCTATTTTCAAAACTGGTAAATTGCTTTAATTTTTTTCAAGGACATATTAGTCAAAACTGACCACAATAAAGCTAAACAACTTTAAAAGTAAGTGGCTTTCCACAGGCTTTTGTTTTCTTGTTGACTTTCACAAACCTATGGGTGAGGTGTGGTTCTCCCCAAATCAGCTGGGCAAGCTGTAGGTAAACTTCAGTTCTTTTAAGAACTCTTAGGATCTACTCCAACTATGATGGACATATTATACATGACACCCCCCAGGACTTACTTATCTGATAACCAGAAGTCTGTACCTTTTGGCCACCTTTCTCCAATTCTCCAACATTTACATTTGGCCTCTAGTAACCATAAATTTGATCTTTTTTTTTCTGTTACATTTTTTGTTTTGTCAAATTCTACATAGAGGTGAAATCATACAGTATCTTTTCTGTCTGACTTATTTCACTTAATGTAATGCCCTCAGGGTCCATTTGTGTTGTCATAAATGGCAAGATTTCCTTTTTTAAGACTGAATAATATTCCATTATATGTGTGTGTATACATACATGTGTGTGTATACATACATATACATGTATACATATATGTATATCACAATTTCTTTACCCTTTCACCTATCAAGGGACATTTAATTTATTTTCATGGCTTGGCTATTGGAAATAATAATGCAATGAACATGATGGTTCAGATATCTCTTTGACATAGTGCTTCCATTTCCTTTGAATATATTCCTATAAGTGGAATTACTGGATCATATGGCACTTCTATTTTTAATATTTTGAGGCTCCTCCATTCTGTTTTCTATAGTGGCTGCACCAATTTCCTTTCCTACCAATAGTGTGCAAGGCTTCCCTTTTCTTCAAATTCATACCAGCCTTTGATATCATTTGTCTTTTTGATGATAGCCGTTCTTACAAGCATGAGGTCATACCTCATTGTGGTTTTGATCGGCATTTCCCTCATGATGACTGACATCGAGCACCTTTCCACGAATCTGTTGTCCACTTGTATATATTATTTCATAAAAAGTCTATTCACTTTCTCTGCTGACTTTTAAATTGGGTTACTCTTTTTTTTTTTTTTTTACTTTTGAGTTGCATGATTTCTTTTTTAATTTTTTATGCTTTAATTTTTATGTTTGAGAGGGAGAGAAAGAGAAAGACAGGACAGAGACAGAGCATCAGCAGGAGAGGCAGAGAGATGGAGACAGAATCCAAAGCAGGCTCCAGGGTCTGAGCTGTTTGCATAGAGCCTGACGCAGGGCTCGAACCCACAAGCAGTGAGATCATGAATTGAGCCAAAGTTGGACGACAAACCAACTGAGCCACCAAGGTGGACCTTTTTGTTTCTTATTTTTATTTTTTATTTTTTATTTTTTAAGAGTTGCATGAGTTCTTAACATACGGTTGGCCCTTGGGCAACACAGAACATGGGAGTTAGGGGTGCCATTCAGAAGCTTTTTAGTGTGATGTATTCCCACTTGTTTTTTTTTAATTTGTTGCTTATGCTTTAGGTGCTATCCTGCTCTTTTGCTAAATCCTTGACATAGATTCTTAGATAATCGTGGGCTTTTTAGCTATAAATATCCCTGTAAGTACAGCTTTAGGATATCCCATGAGTTTTGATGTATGGTAGTTTTATTTTTATTTAGTTTAAAATATTTCTAATTTACTTTGTGATTTTCTTTAAACTAGAGTTTACTATAAAGTGTATACTTACTTTTATAATGGGCCATTTCTACCTATCTTTATTCATTTATTTCTAGTTAGATTTGCTGTGGTCAGGCAATGTGTTCTGAATGATCTCCAGTCCTTGGAGTTTGTTGAGCATTAGTAAGTGAAGTTTGATGAGAACACAGCTGTGTCCATTCATTTCTGTACTGTTTATGTCTCTGATCACCAAAATGGCAGATCTGAGTAGTTCCTACAGAGACCACGTGGCCTGTAAGTCTAAAATAGTCACTATCTGGACCCTTAAGGAAAAGTTTGCCAACATCTGTAATTTATTGGATCTATATTCTGTAAATATCAGATAAATATTGGATTTATAATCTATAAATATCCATTAGGTTACATTTGATGTATTACTTATCCAGATCTTCTGTATTTTTAGCTTTTTATCCATATTTCAGCTTTCAGTGAGAGAGCTGTGTTTGCATCTCCCTCTATGATTGTGAGTTTGTGTATTTCTACTTTTAGTTGTGTCAATGATTGCTTCATATATTTTTAAGCTGTTACTGGATGCCCATAGATGAAGGATTGTGATATCTTTCTAGTGGAATGACCCTATTATTAAAAATGCCTTCTTTTCTTCTTGTCTTGCTTCTTTTTTAAAAAAGCCTGAACTATCATATATTTTAAAACTACACACATGTCCTGGTGGTGGTTGGGAAGGGGGTGGTGTTAGTGTTACTTGGAACACATTTTTCTGTCCTTATACTTTCAATTTTTCTCAATATTCAGATTTGAGTTACATCTTTTGTGACTTATATTTGCTTGCTCCAGTCTGGCAGTTTCTAGTCTTTTAATTGGATTTAGTCTAATTTACATTTAATGAACTTGCTAACTTAGTTAAGTGTATATCCACCATTTTGCTATTTTATCTTTGTCGCATGTTCTTTTTCTTCTCTTTAGACTGTTTTTGGCTTAATCAAATTTCTTGTTTGTCTTCCTCTATTTGATTATGAATATACTTTACTACTATTTCAGTGGAAAATGTTGAGATTACAACATGCTTTCCTAACAGTTTAGTCAAATTAAAAAAAAAAATCATTTAACAGAGCAGAACACACACAACACTTGAATTCCATTAAACTCTTTCAGTCTTTTATATTATTGTTACCTTGCATTTTAATTTTCTATTTTTAAATGATTCAAAAATTATTACTTTATTTCGTGCCATCTGCTTTCCTCTGTCTCTGGTTTGTCCCCTTCTCAAATGAGAACCTGGCATATTCTCCAGGGTCTTTCTTCACTGGCAGGTCCTAAAATCTCAATTTTCCTCCCCGGCAATGTGAGATTACCAGTGATTTTTTTCTTTTATTTCTTTTATTTTATTTTAATTTATTTCTGATAGAGAGAGCATGAAAAGGGGAGGGTCAGACAGACAGGGAGACACAAAATCTGAAATAAGCTCCAGGCTCTGAGCTGGCAGTCAGCACAGAGCCTGAGCAGAGCTTGAACCCATGAACTGTGAGATCATGACCTGAGCTGAAGTCAGACACTTAACCGACTGAGCCACCCAGGCACCCCTAGATTACCAGTGCTTTTACAGTGGTTTCTTATGTGGCCTTTAAACCTTGGGCCCCAAGCAGCTTCAGAATTTGTTACAGGTCTTTAAGGAAAAAGTTAGATTGAAACCTTCACCCCTTCCTTCTTGTATAAGCACCTAGCCCCTCAAGTTTGTAATTTTTTCCTTCTGTAACCCACCAGACTGTCAAAAGATGCTCTGTTTTCTCCGCCTGTTGGCAGGGGTCTTTCTGCCTAAGCTCTTTGCTTGGCCCATCAGACTGTTCTCCTGTACCACACAGTGGCAACTACAACGAGGCAAAATTCCACTGCAGAATTTGATTCAGTTCTTCCAGAGGTTTCTTCTTTTCTAATATTTCTCTCAAAACCTGACTTACTTTGCTAGTTCTACAATTTCCTCAAATAGATGCTTCTATGTATTTTCTTCTGCTTTTCCAATTTTTCTTGGCAAGAACATTGCTCTGCCACAGGCTGTTTCATCAAACTTGAACTGGATGTCCCTAACTGGTGTCAAAAATTTTGGTTTTATTTGCTTTTCACTTATAGAATTACATTTGAGGGGTGCCTGTGTGGCTCAGTCAGTTAAACGTCTGACTTTGGCCCAGGTTGTGATCTCATGGTTCGTGATTCTAGTCCTGCACTGGGCTCTGTGCTGATAGCTCAGAGCCTGGAGCCTACTTCAGATTCTATGTCTCTCTTGCTCTCTGGCCCTCCCCTGCCCACGCTCTGTCTCTCAAAAATAAATAAAATGTTAAAAAAATTTAGGATTACTTGAAAGAACCTAAGTGTCCATCAACTGATGAATGGACCAAGAAGATGTGGCATATATATTTTTTAACATTTTATTTATTTCTGAGAGAGAGAGAGAGAAAGAGAGAGAGAGAGAGAGAAAGCATGAGCAGAGGAGGGTCAGAGAGAGAGGGAGACACAGGATCTGAAGCAGGCTCCAGGCTCTGAGCTAGCTGTCAGCGCAGAGCCCAATGCGGGGCTCGAACCCACAAACTGTGAGATCATGACCTGAGCCAAAGTCGGACGCTTAACCGACCGAGCCACTCAGGCGCCCCAAAGATGTGGTATATTTATACAATGGAATACTACATGACAGTGAGAAAGAATGAAATCTGGCCATTTGTAGCAACATGGATGGAACTAGAGGGTGTTATGCTGAGTGAAATAAGTCAGGCAGAAAACGACAGATACCATATGTTTGCATGTATAGGTGGATTAGGAGGAACTTAAAGGAGGACCATGGGGGAGGAGAAGGGGAAAAATAATTGGGGAGAGGGAGGGAGGCAAACCATGAGAGACTCTTGAATGCTGAGAACAAACTGAGGGCTGAGGGGGGTGGGGAAGAGGGAAAGGAGAGTAATGGGCATGGAGGAAGGCACTTGTTGGGATGAGCACTGGGTGTTATACATAAACCAACCTGACAATAAACTAAGGAAGAAAAAAATTAATTAAAAACATTTAGGATTACATTTGATGTTTTTAAAAAAATCTACTTGGTCGCTTTCAAACCTTTGCTCTCTTAAAACATAGTAAGCCTACTTATTATCTATTATCTTCTTTTAGTTGCATTTTCTGAATCCCTTATAGGCCTGATTCTGCTATTAGTCATTTTCATGTTTCATCACCATGGCCTCTGTTTTCTCATGAGTTTCGGCATTTACTATGAGCTCACACCCTCTGGAAGTTTATCTGTGGGAACTTTTTGATGCCTGATCCGAAGCTGTGCTCTTTCAGAGAGGATTTTAATTTTCTTCTGACAGGGACCCTGGGATCCTACAAACCAGTGCCTCGTGTTGCCCTTGAAACAGAGAGGCTCAAAGACTTCAATGTGAGGCATTTGCCCTTGGGTTGAAAGCTATCGTCAATCCTCATTGACCTCTACGAATTCACCCTTTTGCTCCAGTTTTGGACTTCTAGGCTTTTCTTTGTTTTATTGCCAACTCAATGATGTATTGAATGTATTTTAACCTTTTATTGTAAAGTCAAAAGCAAATACAGAACACCACACACACCTTAACAGCAATGCTCAGGTCCACAAATAGGACTTTACCACCATCTTCTGCTCAGTATCAACTGCAAATCTGTCTTTCTCCTCCCAAAATAACTACAAACGTGGCTTTTATAGTAATTGCTTTCTTGTGTTTCCATGTAGTTCAATCAACCAAAGGTGCATTCATGGACATTAAAACTTACTCATGTCCATTTTTTATTTGGTGTGTCTTTGAAGTCCTTTATAATTTACAGGGGGCCCATCTATAACTCTTTCTTTTCCTTACGTTTATCTGTTGAAAACAAAAACACACGGAATGGGTTCTACTGATTAAGAATTCAGAGTGATGTTCAAGATGTACCTCTGTTTTCTTTATTCCCTGAAAATTGTGAGATAGACCCAGAGGCTTCACCAGGGTTAGGTTCCATGCCTTCTACATGTCTTTCCATGGTTGTGTGCACTTTCATCAAGGGACATATCATATCTGGTTGTCTCTTTTTATGTGACATTAGCATCTGTTTATGCTCAGTGCATTGATCTATTCATTAATAAGGGATTGCCAATGGTGACATTTTTATCATTTCTTTTGCATTTATTAATTTGAATCCTTTTATAAAGAGATACTTCTCATCAACCAGCTGGTTATGGGTTCACACGGGAAAAGCAGAATAATGGTTGGTTTGTTTATATACAAGTTTTTACTCCAGTGAATCAATTTCCTATTCATCTGAAGGTGATTAATTAGTGTGTATGCACACACATATTTTTATACAGTATTTTATACTTACTAGATTTTATATATAGAAATATACAATATATACATAATTAGTGTGTATATAATTAGGCACTCATATATTTAAATAGCTCTGACAAATTTAAATCCGTTGAAAGTATTATTCTTAGTGAAATAAAAGTTACTCCACCCTTGGCCATTGACTGTTTCTTTAAAAAAAAAATTAAGCTTATTTGTTTTGAGAGAGGAGGGTAGAGAGGGGCAGAGAGAGAGGATCCCAAGCAGACTCTATGCTGTCAGTGCAGAGTTCAATGCAGTGCTCAAACTCACAAACTGTGAGATCATGAACTGGGCCAAAATCAAGATGCAGCAGCTTAACCAGTGGAGCCACCCAGGCTCCCCTCTTTTATAAATTTTAATTCAACTACAGTTAACATACAGTGTCATATTAGTTTAAGGTGTACAGTGTAATAATTGAACAATTCTACACATTGTTCAGCACTCACCTTGATGAGTATACTCTTAATCCCCTTCACCTGCTTCCCCCATCCCCCCCCCACTTCCCTCTGGCAACCACTAGTTTGTTGTCAAACTTGAGTTAAAAGTCTATTTTTGTTTGTTTCTTTTATTCTTTGTTTTCTTTCTTAAATTCCATATATAAGTGACATCATATCATATTTGTGTTTCTCTGATTGACTTATTTCACTTAGCATTGTACTTCCTAAATCCATCCATGTTGTTGCAAATGGAAAAATTTGTTTCTTTCTTATGGCTGAATAGTATATATACATCTATACCACATCTTTTTTTTTTCTTTTATCTATTCTTCTATCCATGGACACTTGCGCTACTTCCATAGTTTGGCAATTGTAAATAATTAGTTTTTTTCATATTCTTTATGTAATTACCCAATAGTAGAATTTTAACTTTTGAGGAACTGCCATACTGTTTTCCACAGTGGCTGCACCAGTTTGCATTCCTACCAACAGTGTAAGAGAGTTCCTTTTTCTCTACATCGTTGTCAACACTTACTCTTGTTGTGTTTTTTATTTTAGCCATCTGACAGGTGTCAGGTGATATTTCATAGTGGTTTTGATTTGCATTTCCCTGATAATGAATGATGTTGAGTGTTTTCTCACATGTCTGTTTTCCATCTGTATGTCTTCTTTGGGAAAATGTCTGTTCATGTCTTCTGCCCATTTTTTAATTGGATTATTTGGTTTTGGGGTACTGAGTTGTATAAATTCTTTATATGTTTTGGACATTAACCCTTTATCAGATATGTCATTTGCAAATATCTCCTCCCATTTAGCAGATTGTCTTTTGTTCATTATTTCCTTTTCTGTGCAGAACCTTTTATTATGATGTAGTCCCAATAACTTAATTTTGCTTTTGTTTCCCTTGCCTCAGGACATATCTAGAAAAATGTTGCTGTGGCCAATGTCAAGGAAATTACTCCCTGTGCCCTCTTCTAGGACGTTTACGGTTTTAGGTTTCACATTTAGGCCCTTAATCCATCTTGAGTTTATTTTTGTGTATGCTGTAAGACAGTGATCCTGTTTCAATTCTTTTGGATGTGGCTGTCCAGTTTTCCCAGCACCATTTGTTGAAGAGACATTTTCTTATTTCACATCCTTGCCTTTTTGGTCAAAGATTAATTGACCATATAATGGGTTTATTACTGCCCTCTCTATTCTAGTCTACTGATCTATGTGTCTATTTTTGTGCTCATGTCATGCTGTTTTGATTATTACAGATTTATAGTATATTTTCAAATCTGAGATGGTGAAACTCCAGTATTGTTCTTGTTTTTCAAGATTGCTTTGGCTACTTGGATTCTTCTGTGATCCCATACAAATTTTAGAGTTATTTGTTCTGGGTCTGTGAAAAATGCTATTGACATTTTGACAAGGATTGCAGTAAATCTGTAGTTTGCTGTGAGCAGCGTGGACATTTTAACAATATTTATTCTTCCAACTCATGAACATGGAATTACCTTTCTATTTCTTTGTGTCATCTTCAGTTCTTTCATCAGTGTCTTATAGTTTGCAGGGTATAGGTCTTTCGCCTTCTTGGCTAAGTTTATTCCTAGTTATTTTATTATTTTGGGTGGAATTGTAAATGGGATTGTGTTCTTAATTTTCTTTCTGCTGCTTCATTATTAATGTATAATGGATTTCTTTATATTAATTTTGTATTCTGCAACCTTGCTGAATTCATTTATCAGTTCTAGTAGTTTTTTGGTGGAGTTTACAAGGTTTCCTACGTATAGTATCATGTTATATGAAAATAATTAGAGTTTTACTTTTTCCTTACCAATTTAGTTGCCTTATACTTCTTTTTTTAAATATTTTTATTTATTTCTAGGATAGAGAGAGACAGCGTGAGCAGGGGAGGGTCAGAGAGAGAGGGAGTCACAGACTGAAACAGGCTCCAGGCTCTGAGCTGGCAGTCAGCACAGAGCCCGACGCGGGGCTTGAACCCACGAACCGCGAGATCATGACCTAAGCGAAAGTCGGACGCTCAACCGACTAAGCCACCCAGGGGCCCTAATTGCCTTATATTTCTTTTTGTTGTTTGATTGCTGTGGCTAGAACTTCCACTGCTATGTTGAATAAAGTGGTGAGAGTGCACATCCTTGTTTTATTCCTGACCTTAGGAGAAAGCTCTCAGAATTTTACCATGGAGTATAGTTCCCTGTGGGTTTTTCATAATTGGCCTTTATTACGTTGAGATATGGTCCCTATAATCCTACTTTGATGAGGGTTTTTATCATGAATGGATGTTGCACTTTGTCAAATGCTTTTTTTGCATCTATTGAGAGGATCGTGTGGTTCTTATCCTTTCTCTTATTAATGTGATGTATCATGTTGATTGCTTTGTGAATATTGAACCACCCCTGCAACCCAAGAATAAATTCCACTTTATTGTGATGAATGATTTTTTTTAATGTATTGTTGGATTCAGCTTGCTAGTATTTTGTTGAGAAATTTTGCATCTCTGTTTATCAAATATATTGGCCTGTAGTTCTCTTTGTTTAGTCGTGTCTTTATCTGGTTTTGGAATCAGGATAATGCTGGCCTCATAGAATAAATTTGGAAGTTTTCCTTCCTCTTCTATATTTTTAGAAGTTTGAGAAGAATAGGTATTAACTCTTCTTTAAATTTTGGCAGGGTGCACCTGGGTGCCTCTGTTGCTTAAGTGTCCAACTGTCCAACTTTTTCTCAGGTCATGATCTCACAGTTCATGGGTTTGAGCCCCCATGGGGCTCTGTGCTGACAGCTCAGAGCCTGAAGCCTGCTTCAGATTCTGTTCTCTCTCTTTCTCTGCCCCTCCCCCAGTCATGCTCTGTCTGTCTCTCTCAAAAATAAAACAAATATTAAGAAATGTTTTTGTAATATTCTCCTATAAAGCCATCTAGTCCTGGACTTCTGTTTGTTGGGAATGTTTTGATTACTGATTCAGTTCATTGCTTATAATTAGAGTGTGTTCAAATTTTGTATTTCTTACTGATTCAGTTTTGGAGACTGTACGTTTCTTGGAATTTACTCATTTATTCTAGGTTGTCCTATTTGTTGGCATATAATTTTTCACAATATTCTTTTATAATCTTTTGTATTTCTGTTGTGTCATTTGTCATTTCTCCTGTTTTCTGATTTTGTTTATTTGAGTTCTCTCTTGCTGTCTCTCTCTTTTCCTCTCAATGAGTCTGGCTAAAGGCTTATCAGTTTTGTTGATATTTTCAAAGAGCCAGCTCCTGGTTTTATTGGTCTATCCTATTGTTTTTTAAAGTTTCTATTTCATTTACCTCTGCTCTAATCCTTATTATTTCCTTCCTTATACTGTTTTGGGGTTTTGTTTATTCTTCTTTTTCTAGTTCCTTTAGGGGTAAGTTTAGGATGTCTATTGGAGATTTTTCTTGCTTCTTGATGTAGGCCTGTGTTACTATAAACTTCCCCTTTAGATCAGCTTTTGCTGCATCCCAAAGGTTTTTGTTTTCATTTGTTACCATGTATTTTTTATTTCCTCTTTGATTTCTCAGTTGACTCATTCATTGTTTAGTAGTGTGTTATTTATGTTCCATGTAGTTGTATTCTTTCCCAATATTTTCTTGGGATTGATTTCTAATTTCATAGCATCGTTGTCAGAAAGGATGCATGGGATGTCTTTGATCTTTTTGAATTTGTTGAGGCTTGTTTTATGGTCCAATATGTGATCTATTCTGGAGAATGCTCCATGAGCACTTGAAAAGAATGGATATACTGCTGTTATAAGATGGAATGTTCTGTTAGATCCAGATAGTTCAGTGTGTCAATCAAAGCCACTGTTTCCTGTTGATTTTCTTTCTGGATGATCTGTCCACTGATGATACAAGTGGGGGTATTAAAGTCCCCTCCTATTATTGTATTACTACCAATTACTTCCTTTATGTTTGTTATTAGCTGCTTTGTATATTTGAGTGCATCGGTATTGGGTGCATAAATATTTACAACTGTATCTCCTTTTATTTTAATTTTTTAAATGTTTATTTATATTTGAGAGAGAGAGAGAGAGAGAGATAGTGCATAAGCAGGGAACAGGCAGAGAGAGAGAGAGATGGAGACAGAATATGAAGCAGGCTCCAGGCTCTGAGCTGTCAGCACAGGGTTGGATGCAGGGCTCGAACCGACAAGCTGTGAGATCATGACCTTAGCCAAAGTCAGATGCTCAATGGCCTGAACCATCCAGACGTCTCATACAATTGTATCTTCTTATTAGATTGTTCCCTTAATAATTATGTGGTGTCCTTCTCTGTCTCTTATTACAATCTTTGTTTTAAAGTCTATTCTGTCCAACATAAATATTGCTACCTCTGTTCTCGCTTTACTTCCATTTGCATGATAAATGCTTTCCCTTTCCCTCACTTTCAGTCTGCATGTGCCTTTTGGTCTGAAAGGAGTCTCTTGTAGGACACATATAGACAGCTTTCACTTTTTTTATCCATTCCATCATCCTATTTGACAATTTCATCAAGTTCCCTCCAAAGTTCTTGTGACAAGACCCTACGTATTCCAGGCTCATCTTGCACTTCTCCTGTCCCAGAGAAGTCCTGCTTTCTTTTGGTGGGAAATCATAGTTTAAAACTACAATCAAAGCAATAAAAATGCTCATTTTATTTGGTTGTTCATTTTTTATAGGCCTTCAAGAGATATTTAATATATATAGTCATCCAAAGATTTTTGTGTGTGTGCAGCAGGGTTGTTCAGGCTGTTTAGTCTGATCTGTCACAAGAAAATGAAGTGTATTGCCCACTGTTGAACATAGAGCATCCTACTATATTCTTACAGAATGGATGGTAATCTAAAATTTAATATGCATGGTTAAATCAATGTTTAAAGTCAATTTTCTATTTGTGGACATTTGGGTTTTTTTCCAAAATATTAGATTTGTACAAGCAGCACTTCCTATAACTAAATATGTATAATCTTAATGATTTCCTTAGTTCGTTTCTTTTAGTGGAATTGCAGGTTCAGATTTTCTGAATGTTTTCATGGCTCTGAAATAGATTTCAAGCCACTTCCTGTGGTTTTCTTTTTTCTATGTTGCTTAAGGTTTTAGAAGAGAGAAGACATTGACAATGGGACTGACGTATTATGTTTTTCTCTGCCAATTAACGTATTGGCAGAACCCGGGTTTATAAGTATACCTGATAGGAACTGGGTCAGTTCATTAGATACCCTAGAAATTAATCAATGCTGAGCAAACCCATAAAATGCATGTCCTGAATTTTTCACAGGAAAATTCATGCCTTAGATCTGGCTGGATCTAGTTATGTGAGGCACAGCCTGAACAATCGGACATTACTCAGGACGTGGGCTTCCCTTAGTTGGAGAACAAATGAGACAAAAACACTGAAATAGCCCTGTTAGTGTAGAGGCTGCAGAAAGCTCTGGAGACCAAAGCTACCCTTGAGCTCCTCATCTGCTCCCCACCCCCCACCCAAGAAGCAGCCTAGACTCTGGACATCCCCGCCACCCCTTGTCTCCTCCCCACTTGTAACCTTTTCTCAGTAACCAGTGAACTGGGTGGCGAGCACAGACCTCATGCACTTAAATGCACCAGACCAGAGACCTTGCCCTTCTGAAATCGGCCCAAGCTGTAGTGTGTGCAATGGCCTGTGTGCCAGCAGAAACTAGGATGAGAACCTTTGACCTTGGTATGGATCCTTGGCCCTGGATGTTAAGAAAAGCAAGGCTTTCTTGGGAAGAAGGGGTCATGGACTCTATATCTGATGGCCAGTTCACAAGGCAGACATCGTGAGGGAAGGGGTTCTGGCATTAACACAGCTGGCAGCCCACAGTGTTAAATTGTCCATAAAAGCGGTTGTTAAAGCCAGGGGGAAAAAATGCAGCCCTTCTGCAGACACTCTATGGGCTGCTTATTCAGGAATTTCACAAAAGCTTAAGGCCAATAATGAGGCCCGCGCTACTCCTCCGCGCCTGTCTCAGCGTGACCGGCAGACCACGTGGTCTCTGTACATTGAGGCCTAATTGATGAGGTTCTGATGCTTTAAATGGAGCTCTGATTGCGGAGTTTGAAGGAACTGCTGCCAGTTAGGGCTCCGGAGGTGAGGGGAAATTTTTACACTTCATTCCCAGAGCTCAGCTAATGACTGTTAGGAAATGAAAACTAGCTTGGGGAGGGATGGAGGGGTCCGGGGAGGGGAAGGAAGGCCTCCAGGCCAAATTCTGTAATCTGATCGTCCCTTTGCAGCAGGAGACCAGAGAACAAAATGCCCCTGGAATACCTTTTGTTCATTCAGCGCTGGAAGACTAGTTGGCTTGTTTCAATTCAGATTGTGGATGGTGCATCTGGTTCGGGAAGGTTACATTAATCGGAAAAGCAAATGCCTTAAAAAATGAGGTGCTGTGGTCGCATCTCGATCAATTGTGAAATGCTTCCCTCATGGCGTGGAAGCAGACAGACTGGCCCAGATGCCGGCTCAGCCACCTAATAACTCTGGGCAAGCGTCTTCCTTCGCTAAACCTTGTAATCCTCATCTGTAAAAGGTAGGGCGGACTGGTGTCTTGCAGCATTAGTAGGAAGATTTCAGGAAATCGTGAACGTGGTTGAGTAGCATGGCCCACGGCTGGCAGTTCAGAGCCTTCGCCTTCCCCTCTTCTCAACTGCTCCCTTTGTGCGGCGGAGGGCAGGTGGGCTGGTTGCTCCGGCTGAGTAACAGCACCAAGCACCCGAACAACTGACTTTTATGCTTGAGGTATACCAGGCATTGTGCTGAGCTTGGACCGTGTGCTGTTACCCGCTTAGCACCTGGGGCAGTTGATGGGTTGGAACTCGCTCTAAGCCTGGATTCCAGCTGCCAGGATCGACTGTGGGGGCGGCCGCGGTCCTGCCGGTGCTGCACGCGAGAGACACAGGGCTGCCCCCCTCCCGGTTTCCAAGGAGGGTGAGTTGAGAAGCAAGGGAAGGTCTGATAGGACAAGGAAAAAGTGTAAGAAGATCCAGATCTGCGGTTAAAATGTCTGCAGTATAGACTGTCAAGATAGCTTGCAGGAGATTCAGGGGGAAGGTCCTGGAAATAGTCCAAAAGCCAATATGTATGCAGGCGCGAGTATTTATGGGATGTCCCTGAGCCTGTGAAGAGGTGGACGTTGAGTGAGGCCTTTCTGACAAACGCCAGCTTTCCGAATCCCTTCCCTGCTGGGATCGGACTGTCCTTCCCTGTGCTTTTGTTTTGTTTGTTTCTCGTTTCTGAGAAAAACTTTCATTGACTTGGGCATGGGAAGTGGGTTTCTGGAATCTTTCCTCTAGGCTAACCCTCTGGTAGCCCACTGTGCACTGTGGCTGATGTGAGGGCTATGGCGCATGGGCACGGCACACCTCTTCATGCCTACATCCTTACAAATAAGAAGGTAAAAAGCAGTAAACAGTCACTTTCTCACATTGTCGTTTATCAACAAGCACTCAATCCAGTGCCAGCTGGAGTCTGCCCCTGCAACTGCTAGGGAATTTGTTTGCCAAGGTCCCGATGACCAATGGCTTGTTAATTATCTTTATATGCCCTGGCTGTGGTGTTAGAGCCCAGGAACTCACAGGGAGTTCTCTCCCTCGTTTGCTATTGTACCTCCCAGCACATTGATCTTTGAATTCACTTGCTCAAATACCCCCAGAGCTCCAATCCTTTGAGCTCATGGGGACCTGTAATCCAGAGACCGGGGTAGAAGGTATGTCCATCTATATTTGTACTCTTCCACTTGCCCTATAATTTCCTCACCTTTGCTTTCCTGTTTTCCATTTCTTTCTTCCTTTTAGCTACCTATTGTGAGAGTTCCTCAATGTCGTCTTCTAAACTCTGTAGTTCCCCCTTTCATCTATCTATCTATCTATCTATCATCTATCTATATCTGACAAATATCTCCTTTCTGATATATAGTTCTATTATTGTATTATATTATTAAATCTCATATATTTCTGACATTATAACTTCCAGGACCTTCTTTTAGCCCTCCCAGGCTTTCTTCATTTGGCATCGTGTTCCTGTTTCATGGTTGCAATTTTTTTGGTTGAAGCAGGGAGGTAAGATATTTTTCTCTCTGAACAGTCTCTGGTTTTGCTCAATTGTGTTCATTTAGATGTTTTGTTTTCTGTTTTTCATATTATAAACTATCTTCAGAAGCTCAGTAATCCTTGATTTCAGCTCTGATTTTAGGATCTTCCTTACAAAGTTTATTGGAAGCCCTGAGAGCATGGATGTGGTTTCTGTGGGCTTTGAGGGATCTGGTTGGGCCGGTGAGCAGAGAGATATCTAGGGTTGGTTTCTTGAGGTCTTTCCTCTTGGCATGGGTCAGATTCCCCAGAGAAACTTATGCTCCTCTCTTATTTAGTGGGTGAAGAGCTGATTGCCATTATTCTTGGAACTAAGTAGAAAAATATGAGGCACTTGAGTAGTTCAGTTGGTTACGCGTCTGACTTTGGCTCAGGTCATGATCTTAAGGTTTGTGAGTTCGAGGCCCCTCACGTTGGGCTCACTGCTGTTAGCCCAGAGCTTGTTTCAGATCCTCTGCCCCCTTTCTCTCTGCCCACCCCTGACTCTCGCATGCTCTATCTCTCTCTCGAAAATTAAAATTAAAAAAAGGAAAAAGAAAAATAGGCAGGAGTTGTCAGAATCCAGTATCCACACATGCACTTATGTCCCCTGTTTCTAGAATACAGACTCCTGTCCTTCCTGTGCCCTGTGCCAACCAGTACAGAGCATTTCTGCTTCTTCTCTCGAAACACCAGTCTCCAGTCTTGTGCTGGGTTGAGGGAAAGATTGGCAGCACACTAACCCGGGTTAGTGAGAGGATCTGACTGCTTCTTAAACCAATTTTCAACCAGTCCTCATTCATTTAGGTCCTTCCCTTCAAACTGGCTTCCAGGGTGCTTTGTTTCCTCAATTCCTGAGTCTTTCAGAGATTCTGGTATAAATTGGGTTTGCTCTTAAGTCTCCTTCCTGCTTGTTTGGGATTCAGTTTCCTCAAGCCTCAAAAATAGTTTACTCATTGTCTATTTGATTTACACCCTTCAAAATTTTATTGTTTTCTCTTCTCCTGTCTTTCCTATCTCTGGAGGGTTTTGCTTTTAAAATACCTTTAGAGTTATTCTAGTAAGATTTCAGGAGAGAATAGAAGTAGCTGCAGGTGACCAATGTATCCCCTTACCGCATCCTCCTTAATTTTTTCTGCAGCTGAACTAGTAACATATGCCTACAGAGCAGCAACATTCCTAAGACTCTTGATTTCTGAAGATACCGTTGTTTACTTTTCATACTTGAATGATAATATGGCTGGGAATAGTGGGTTTCTGTTGTTCAAAAATTATTTCTCATCATTACTTTAGAGGTAATCTCTATTATCTTCTTGAAAGCAGTGATGCCAGTAATAAATCTTACTCCGTCTTATTCCCATCCTTTTGGAGGTCATCTTCTTACAATCTCCATATGCCCTTGTGGTTTTCTTTATTCATTGGCTTCCTGAAATGCCTGTTCTCAATTTGCTGAAAAAGGTATGAGAAAACTTCTGAATCTATCCCTCCTGTCTCTGACTTCTCCTGCATTTGGGGGATATTTCCTCAGTTGGATGTTCCACTTCACAAGCTGGCTCCACAGCTGTGTGCACTCTGTTCATTTATTGAGCATGTTGACTATGCTTCTTCGTTTAGGTGCGCTAACTAGTGCAGGGCACCTCATGTCATGGATTCTGTCTATCATGCTACTAATATTAAAAACATCTCCATTTACTGATTTCTGCGGAAATGCCTTTTCTGGTGGTGGTCTTTTTCCTCAGATACTAATATTTCATCATGAATTCATCATCTTCTCTTAAAAGGTTGGTCTTCTGTGATGATGGTCTTCTGTGACTCAGTACTGCTACTAAGTGGATATTCCAGTAGCTGGTCTGCAGTGAGTTGATGCCCATCTTTTCTGTCACCAGACACAGGGCACTGTTCCTCCCCTCCAGCCTCAGCCTTCAGGTAGAGGGAGGGGCCAACCTGTATGGTTGTTCTTTCTGTTCTCCAACCAAACGTCAGGTGCTGGTTATAGCTGCCATTTTACAACAACTGTCCAGAATGAAGCTTTGTATCCTCATCTAGTCTGATCCGACTGCAGTCCATGTTTGTGAGATTCTTCACAATATCTGGCCCACAAATGGGCCCCCTTCTCATTTTCCATCACTATTATAGATTGTTTAAGTATTTATAATTAAAGCTTTTCTAGAATTTCCATGAATGTGGTAAAAATGCAGCCTGCAGCTTACTCATGCCAGCATTTTTTACCCAATATTTTTATTCACAATTATCTGCCATAGTCACACCTCTGCCTGCTTTGACTTGTTCCCTGTCTCATTACATCCCCCAAACTGCCATTGCTAATAATGTTACCTGTATTTTCCATATTGAAAAAGTCAATAGCATTTTTAGTTCTCAACTCGTTAGATTCCTCAAAAGACTTTATCAACAACAGCCTCCTTCTTTTTTCATAGCTCTCGTGAAATCTTAGTGTCCTTATTTTGCTCTGTTTCTGGTTGCTCCTTCTTAGCCAGTGTGAGCTTCCCCTACCAGATCTGTGAACACTGGAATTCTGCACTGTTGGGTTCTGAACCTTCTTTCCTCTCTTAATGACTTCATCTACTTAAAAAACTTTGAACTCCATCTAGAATATTAAATGATGTCTCCAAAGGGAATATATGCATTCTGTCTGTCTATCTATCTATCTATCTATCTATCTATCTATCTATAATATATTTATATGTATGTGGTCTCAGATCTTTCTTTTGTGGTTCAATTCAAGAATCCAATTGTCTGTACAATGCAGTTCCTCATTATCTTACAGGTATCACACAGTAAGATCATTCAGTCAATAATCCACATCAGAAAATTGTCCCTTTTTTGTACTCCATTGGTTCTTAATACTGTCAATCATATTTATGTATATATACATATATATGAATTAGTTCTGTGCCTCTCCTGTTTCTTTATACCAGTACCCTGGTACAGACCTTCAGCCTTATCATAGGCTGGTTTTCCTGGTGACACACACCCTGGATGGATCTTAGCAATTAGTGGGCAGATCATTTACCAGGGGGTGCTTTAGGCATCAACACTTTGGGATGGAGTGGAAGGAAGCAGAACTGAGTAGGAGGAGAAGCTGGACCACAATGGAGTCCCAATAAAGACTTCATCTGAGCACAGAGGAAGCTCTATAGCCGAGTAGTCCTTTGGAGTTGTCTTAGGTAAGATGAGGAAGCTGAGACTTTGTACCCCATGCTGAACAGTTATTAGGAGTGAGTTGCTCCTGGAAGAAGGTATAACCTTAGCCACAGAAGTTTTCAAGGCAATCCTCAAAGAAGACTGACAACTGAGGCCTACCTTCTGGCAGTGCTCCCAGCTGCTGGGAGTATAAGCTCTTTGTCCCAGAAGAGGTATCTGGGTGGTGCATTATAGTGTCCACTACACTTATTTTGGGGGTCACTGAAACAACGTCCTACCTGATTTCTCTGAGCTTCCAGCCTTGCCACCCCCAACCAACCCTAATCTATTTTCACTTAGCTATTAGAAAGAACATTTTTTAAAAAGGTATTTTGTTAAATCATTTCCATGGCTTCCCATTGCCTTCCAATTACAGCTGAAGCCTATTAACAGCATGCTAGAAAGCTCCTTCATATCTCGTCACTTACGAATTTCACAGGCCTCAGCTTTTACCACATCCACATTCCCACCACATCCAACTACTTATTTTCTTGAACATTTCATTGTTTTTCCCATCCCTGTGCAGTTAAACATTCAGTTGTCCCTGGTACTAATGACATCCTCCTTCTGAATCACCTGCTGCTCTTCTGTCCCTCCTTTAAAATTCCGCTTGGATCTTGTCTCCTCTGGTAAATCTTATCTAACTTCCACTGCTGACCAAATGTGTGCTCTTACAGCCCTCTTTGGTTACCCCTCTCATACCACCAATGACAACGGGGTTTTTCCCCTGTCTGATTCCTTCATTACACTGACATTTCTTCAGGGCTGGGGGTACATGTTTCTTAACTTTGTATCCTCAGGTGTAGTGTAGTAACTGTGTAAGAGACTGGTTACCAATTTATAATGTGGGTGTATGGGGGAGGTACTCCTACCCATCTAGCAACTCTCTGGACACCAGCTGGGTGTCCTTCTCTGACACTGCCTACCCAGCAACTGCCTCAGGATATAGGCTGGGGGTCAGTCCACAAGACTGTCTGACATCCCTGTACAATTCAGAGGCTACTCACAAGCCCAGGCAGTGCACCTGTGTTTCCTACTAACTGGTGATACATCAGAGGTTTCCACAACCTCCACTTTGGGTTCAATTAATTTGGCTCATAGAACCCAGGGAACTCATTTACTCACTAGATTACAGACGTATCACGAAGGGTATTAAAGGATATGAATCAACAGCCAGATGAAGAGATACATAGAGTGAGGTCCTAAACAAAGGGGCTGCTGTCCTTATGGAGTTTGGGACCCAGCATGGTGGCATGTGGAAACAGCCTGGTTCCCCAGGCTGCAAGCACCCCAAAACCCTTCCTTTTTTTTTTTTTTTTTTTGTTCAATATTTTATGGCGGTTTCATTACATAGGCACACTTGATTAACTCACTGGCTGTTGGTTTTTGATTCAATCTGCAGCTCCTCTAGCCTCCTTGGAAGTGTGTGCTGGAAATTGCAACCCTCTGTTCATGATTGGTTCCCCCAGCAACCAGCACTATTCTTAAGCGCTTCCAAAAGTCATCTTATTAGCATAAGTCCAGTTGTGGGAAGGGGCTCATTAGGAATAACAAGACATCCAATTCACCTTTAGGGCTCTGAAGATTTTCTGAAACTGGATAAGAGACAAAATATTGTAACAAAAGTTGCTCCCGTTGGCTTTTACTGCCCAGGAAATTCTAAGAGTTTTGGGGATGGTGAGCCAGGAATCATGGACAAAGGCTCAATCAATATGGAAAATGTCATCTGGATGGTATTTCTCATAAATCACAATGTCACAAAGTGACCCAAAGCATATACCCCAGAAGTAGTTGTTGAGTTAATCAGGGGGTAAGTAAAGATGTCATAAAAACAGTGAGCCCAGGGCTGGGGTAGCAGGACAATGTGTAATGTGATGTTTGTCTTGAGGTAGTTCAATTGTGCTTGACCGAACTATACAAAGCAGACTGGACAAACTTTCATAAAGCCAGACCAAGGCAGAAAATTCAGGGTCTGCCCCCTCCCCCCTCTTTCCCCCCACCCTGCAATATGTTATGGTGAAGAAAGACACTGGATTTGGAGCGAGAACTCCTGATATCAATGTCTCCTTTTTCATTTATTAGCAATGTGACTTGGCAAGTCAGTTAACTTCCCTGTGCCCTTATAACCTAATCTGTAGCAATACAGGATTAGATTACATCATCCCTAAAGGCTCTCTAAAATTAGATTATTGAATGGCTTGTCAAGCAAATATCTGATTGTCCTCTGGAAAGTTCCACTCTAAAGTCAACTCTAAATTGTAGACTCCTGCCTAATCTTTTCCTACAGAGTCATTGCTCCTATTTTATCTGACAACTCCAGAGCACTTTTCCCTCCACCTAACCAGTCTGCCTGAGGGTGAGGTCATGAACATATCTAAATTCCAGATAGGTCTTTTACTAGTAAAAAAAAGACCTGGGACCTGTCCTGTGATGTCTGAAACACCTCAGGTCCCAGGGAGTGTAGATAAAAAAGTCTGTAGGCCTCACTCTCACTGGAGAAGACCAGAGCATGTGACCCCCAAGTCTGCCAATTCAGCATGTGGATTATTTTGAACTGAAGGCCATCAAGACCCAGAAAACTCAAGAAAAACTTTACCTTTCCCTGAATTATTTAAAAGAATTTGGATGGAGTTCTGGTTTAGGGAGAGAGCTAATTTTTATCTAAATGACCTATCTGTATAGCAGGGCAAACATCTAGCTACCATATATCTGTTCTTATTGTCCTATGAATTACCCTCTTCCCCTTTGAAGCCCCAGGCTCCATCCCTCCTAGCTCAAGATGACAAAAATATGTGTCTTTCCTGGTGTCAATTGCTTGACTTGTCCTTGAGTATCATATTTTTATGGGGCTTCCATACATAGATAATTAAGTTTGTTTTTCTTCTATTAATCTGTCTTATACAATGTACTAGCCAAAGAACATAAACAAGCAAAGAAAAATTTTGTCCTCCAAAACATCACTGACAATGTTCTGGATGACTCTGGGTGTTATTAAACACCAAAGACTCTCTGTGTCTTCTCCAAGGGAATCTAATAACTGTTAGACTTCCATGACATCTGTGTGGAAACTGGCTTGCACTGGGGGACTGAGAAGAATTTTACTCCCTCTCATAATTAAAGGAAGAAGGGAAATTCATAAATCCGCATTATAGAAATGTTCATTGTTACTTCTCTTATTTTAAAAAAATACCTTGGTTTTTACAATAAACACAACATATATTCCCAACTTAATGTGCAAATTGTTTCACACTATATGGAAAGTGTACAATACACAGACCTTCCCTTAAATGATAATTTCTACTTGATTTTACAGATGGAAAAACAGAGGCACCAAAAAGTTATATGTCTTTCCCACTGTCTCAATGTTTGTTATGATGGTGATGAGAACATTTCAATTTATTGAAATTAACTGTGCTCATGGGTATGCATCCTTTCCTTAGAATTTTTCTTTCTCAGGAAAAACAATCCTTAAATAGCTTTGGTCCAGCAGATTGCAAAACATGTTTTTTGGGCTGCGTATTTTGAATATCACATCAGAACACAATTCTGGTAAAGAGAAAAGTTATGGAAAAATAAAATTCTGCATCTGAGTCATGTGATGCTTCAAGAGCATTGTGTTCTGGGTCTTCTGATCACCTACAAGTGTCATTACCTCTGTCTAAGAGCGTCTGTGTCTAAATGAAGGGACAACCCACCATGTGGCTGTGGTTAAGACTGAGTGTCACTTTGTTACCCCCCTTTACCTGCAAAGTATCTCTTTATTGATTCTGTGTCTGGTTCTGCCAGTGTGTGATGGTGGCCTATGGGTGCATAAATTGTTTGTCCTTGGAGAGGTGGACCAAGAATATGGCCAGTTACTTACCTTTAAAGAACAAGTATATATACAAAAAAAAAAAAAAAAGTGTAGAAAACTGGTAGTTCCACATCTCTCTATCACCACCGTCTCCCCTACAACCGTAGTTAAGTTAATCAAGGTTGGCACCCAAAAAGGCAAATAATAGGGGTGCCAGGGTGGCTTAGTCAGTTAAGCATCTGACTTTGGCTCAGGTCATGATCTCAGTTTTTGGGTTCGAGCCCTGCATCAGGCTTTGTGCTGACAGCTAGCTCAGAGCCTGGAGCCTGCTTCAGATTCTGTGTCTCCCTCTTTCTCTGACCCTCCCCTGTTCATGCTCTCTCTCTCTCTCTCTCAGAAATAAATAAAAAACATTAAAAAATTTTATAAAAACCCAAAAAGGCAAATAATAAAGAATGTAGATACTCTGTCCCTGGTTCATGGTAAGCAATATTATTAAACTGACATTCAGGAGAGGGGATCATAAACCCCAGGTTAATAACAGTACCCAGAAAAGTCACAGTTATTAAACTGGAGAGTTGGGGAGAAGGGACCAAGAAGGTGATCATTCTAGAAGCAAAAGAAAGCCTCACAGAACCTTGATCACGGTATAGTAACAGTATTAGCTTTTGAAAATATCCTCTGAGATCACGAATAAAAGGTTTGAGATAAGTAGCAATTACAAATAAGAGTGCATCTTCGATGTAATACATCGTGTATTAGAGTTGTTTAATAATACCTTTACTGTGTCTTTCCACTACACAAAGTCTAGAATTCCCAAATTAGCCATTGAGGGTTTCAAAGAGTTTTCCCAGTCACCTTTACTTTCCTTTATTAGTATGCTAGCTAGATTATTCTTCTGTGCTATCCATTTTGTAGAAAGAAAATGCTTCTGTTACTTTATGGCTAAGAGACCACTCTGTTGCACGAGGTGAAATTACCCAAGGTGTGCTTTGGCCCTGCACACACGAACCCTTCCTAAGATATTGACTTGATGTGTTCCTAATAACAATCCATTTAGGGAATATTCCAGCAGGTTGTGGGAAAGAGACACCCAGAGAAAAGGCCCTTGGTCCACCTCATACCCTACAGTGGGAATCGGAATACTTTGGTTTCAATTACATTGAATACCTATTGCTTCAATGGCCCGTGGCCTGCTGTGATTAAATATTGATGCTGTTCTTTTAATTTGGGCTTCTGTTTTACTTTTTTTTTTTTTTTTTTTTTTTACCTTTGCTACTACTGGTTGTCTTGTCTCTGGGGAAAGGGTGCTCCTAACATTCTCCAAAGAAATTTATATAAATGCAGCTCAAGCCCTAATATTTTGTTCTTTTGAAAAAATTGATCAAGACACCCTTATAACTGCCACGGCCTGTAAAGATGCTTATTCTCTACATGCTAAACAAGGTCTGTGTTTGAAAGTGGACTTCTTCCTGGCAGAGTCATGCTCTCACTAGCTTCATATCTATGCCAGTACAGTCTCAGCACATAGTAGGTGATCAGAACAATTTAGTTAATTTAATTAAATGAAAAATGTCCTGTGTCTCTCTTCTGCCTTCATTTGTCATTATTCATCTGGAGATTCCACATCATGTAGATCATGGCCAGTCTAATATTTTGGTCCTTTTAGAGATGAGATAAGTAACTTTTCTAAACATCATATAAATAGTTAACAATGGTGCTGGGGCTAAGACCCAGTGTCCTACCACTTCAGACCATACAGCTGAATTCTAAGGTATTTATTTATTGACTTATTAAGCACTTTTTTTTCCCTACTGGATATGACCTGTAAAGGGAGGTACCTCCATACTCATTTGACTAAGGAAAAATGGGGAAAAAAAAGAGGAAGCTCCAGATGTGTCGTATCTATTTGAAGCATAGATTAAACCTGATTTATAGGGAAAGGTGTGTCTCCAAATAATTCACAGGCACTGTCTGTTCCTAGCGAGTGTAAACAAACCAAAGCAGTAATGAATTCTTGGTGGTTACTGAAGTCAGCCTGCTGTGGAGAAGCAAAATGATTTGCTTTAGTGGATTCCTGATGGGTTGACCAGCTGCCCAGAATTGAGATCCAGTAGCCAGAGGGGTGCAGGGAATGGAGAACTCAATCTCAGCCTCCCACGGTCCACCAGTGTCCTGTGTAAAGGGCAGGATGGAACAACTTGCTGCCCTGGGGAGATGCTCAGAGATGAAGGTTTGAGAAGGTTGTGCCTAAGCTGACAATGCAGGACTTGGTTTTTAGAGACTGGCCACCACTTCCCTTGCAGGTGTCGGGGGGAGTGGTGGAAGGCAAGCTACTCCTCCACCAGACCACCATGCGGAATTGACATGTTTCTGCTAAGCCAGGCATCCTGCATAGGGAAGGGAATACTTAGGGGGCTGTCAATCTCCTTTCTTACTCCCTCATCTTCCTTAAGAGAAGCTCCTTGTGGAATTTAGAATACTACAAGAAGGACCTCAGTGTGTGCCCCCAGCCCGCTGTTTCCTCTCCGCCTGTTTTGAGTGAATCTGGTGGATCTCAGTGCTGAATGTACACCATCATCGTCTAGTGGGGCTTCCAAAACCTGCTCATGTCTTGGTCCCAGTCCCAGAGTTAGGCCTCAGTTTACCTGTGGTAGAGCTCCAGGCGCTGATGGCTTTCACGGTTCCCTGGCTGGCCCTAAGTGCACAGCCAGTACTGAGAAATAATCAGCTGAGCTGCCCCCAAGAAAAACAGACTCTGCGCTTCCTTGTAGTAAGTCGTCTGCCCTTGTGAAGGGATGCTGCCAGCTGAATTTCACCTCCTCAGAATTCATGTGTACTGAGTCCCCTTACCCCAGAATGTGACTGTATTTGGAGAAAGGGCTTTTAAAGAGGCAATTAAGTTAAAATCCGGGCCCTACTCCAGACTGGCTGATGTCCTTATAAAAAGAGAAGATTTAGGACATAGACACATGCAGAGAAAGGACCACATGAGGATGCAGTGAGAAGATGGCCAAGGAGAGAGACCTCAGAAGGAACGAAGTCTTCAACACCTTGTTCCTGAACTTCCAGCCTCCAGAACTGTCAGAAAAGAAACGTCTGTTGTTTAAGCCACCCAACCCATGGTATTTCATTATGGCAGCCTGAGCGGACTAGTTCAAGGGCTGTCTGGGATGTCTTGTGACAACAGGGGTAAGGTTGTCATTTTAGGGAAGGTGTTAGCAAACCCAGTTGTAGTGACACATTTAGAAAGAGATTTTAAGCATGTTTTACCAGTAATAAAGCTGACTTCCCCCCTCCATCTCTTTAATATGTTCAAAGTATGTTTTTTAAGTTTTTATTTTAATTCCAGTTTGGTGTGCTATATTTCCTTTTGTCCCAAACTAGAAATGTGGTAAGCGTGATCAGCTTTCAGCTTAAACTGTGGGATGAGGGATTTGCCATCTTTGGCCTAACTCCTTCAGATGCCATTAGTTAGTTTTGCACTTGAAAGCTACTTCACATTGTTGTCTTCCCCATCCCAGAGAAGGCCAAAGTAGTCCACTCCAGTGAATGTTTGGAAATATGCTCACCCTTTGTGCCAAGAGCCTTGCTTCCTTATATGTAAGATGTGGAGTGAAAATTGAAGTAGCTTCTGCACAGTTGTATTCCATCTATCCTAAAATCTTTACAACAATCTCCTAGTAAATATCTCCAAAGTAGGTGTATAAAAAGAGATGTGTTTCTCAGGATCAACTAAAATGAAAGGGCCTAATCGCATATGCCATGATGTTAATTGCTTCAGGACAATCACGTTAAGTTCTTATCCCATCAAGGCTTCAGGATCCATTGTAACCAATCTCAAGCCCTCAATTAAAGAAACCACAGTTTAACTGAGGAAGTAATCAGTCTATTTTCTTGGGACAGTTGATGAAACCCATTGCTTTTTCTCAATGGAGAATCCCAATGGAGGGCAGAATGAATATCAGAAATGCTCTTTTTCCCCCCCTCTAGGGCTATGTAAAAAGTATCAACTTGGTAGAAGATGTTTTCAGCCACCCTACCCACACAGAAAACCAAGAATGATGTGTTGTCTGTATTGGGATGATTGTAAACAGTGCACCCGCTCATTGCAGCAGTGCTATTCCCTAATTCTGTAAGTGGTTGTGGATGCTTTAACCAGGCAGCACAGCGCAGAGTGACTAATCTGCTATGCAGCTGCAATGTTAATGGGCCAACTGTGTTATTGCACATTTGCCTGGAAGGAACAGCGGTGCCTAAATGGATTGCTATGATTTTTAATACAGATAGAAGAGCCAACCACCATGAACCCATGTTGGCAACTGACAGACCATACACTAGAATGGGGCCTTGTAGCTAACTTGTCCCCCCTCAGCTCCTGGAGGCAGGCAGATCTGGTGCAAAGAGATGAGAAGGAGAGCAGCTTGAAAGAGAGAAGTCTGGAGACTTTCCTTGGGCACTCAGATGAGGCAACCACGTTCCGGTGTGTACTGACTTTGCTATAGGAGAAGGCAATTATCTGGAGCTGATGGTCAGCAAGCATGGATGGATCAGATCGTCTGGTGGAAAAGTGAAGTCAGGACTCAGGATTTGCTGCTGATACTTAATGGTAACTTCCGCTATTGCCCTTGTCTCTTTTTTTCACCTTTGAAGGCAATAATTGTCTCTCATTAACTTCCAGAGAAGGACTACTTATGCTTAGGAATGAACATTCTCTGTCAAAGCTCAACAGAGGATAGGTGTCAGATTTGTTCAACACCATCACCTGCTACATGGTGATTTCTGTGGCTCCAGATGCTGGGGGTACTGGGGTGCAAATGCAGAGTCAGGGTTTATCCTAAGGGAAGGATGGGTTTGGGGAGATTTTTCACTTTCCTTTCTCACTTTACTTCATCCTCACTTGTACCCATCATCATTTTTCAGACAAAATTAGAGGAAAGCAAGCAATTATATAGGAAACTTTCAAAACAAAAATAGGTCAAAGACAGAAGGATGCTGAGAAACTTGTACAGGAAAAGTAGAGACTAAACCATCTACATTTCCTTGGTGATGGGAGTCAGATTTACTGACTTCAGGTAAAAATGTTGAGAGAAGGATGGGCATCATTGCTTTACTG
The DNA here is from genome assembly GCA_017311185.1 of Proteles cristata cristata. Taxonomy (NCBI): domain Eukaryota; kingdom Metazoa; phylum Chordata; class Mammalia; order Carnivora; family Hyaenidae; genus Proteles; species Proteles cristata. The sequence goes on along the minus strand of JAESUZ010000756.1, from coordinate 3,087,791 downwards.
ATCAGAAGCCTTCACCCTATTCCTTGGGCCCTTGATGAGGGAACAGTTAGGATCACTATTACACATTCTGACAGTGATGTGAATTTCTCCATAGTAATTAGCAAAGTTAACTTTTAAATTATTCATGAGGCCAGATATTCTTTGCTAAATATTAGTCAAGTTTGTTTTTCCTTCCAGGCATTTCTCTTCTTTTCTCTTTTCCCACATTTAAACATGGCCTATATAATGGAATACTACTCAGTAATGAAAAATAATGAGATCTTGCCATTTGCAACAACATGGATAGAACTATAGGATATTATGTTGGGCAAAATAAGTCACTCAGAGAAAGACAGATATCATGATTTCACTCACATGTGTAATCTGAGAAACATAAGGGAAGGGAAGGAAAAATAAGATAAAAGCAGTGAGAGAGGCAAACCATAAGAGATTTTGAAATACAGAGAACAAACTAAGAGTTGCTGGGGAGGGGAGATTGGAGGGGAAGTGGATGAGGGGATGGGCTAAATAGGTGATGGGTATGAAGGAGGGAACATTTTTGGGATGAGCACTGGGTGTCATATGTAAGAGATGAATCACTGGTTTCTACTCCTGAAGCCAAGACTACAGTGTATGTTAACTAAATTGAATTTAAGTAATAAGTAAATATATATATATATATTTTTTTTTTTTTTTTTTTTTTTAAAGCATGGCCTCAAGAAGATTTATAGGATAGTCAAAGTAAAGGGGACTTACTGGTTTTGGCTTTCAAAAGACTAAGCCCTAAGGAGAATTAATGGTTAAAAGGAAGGAAAAGCAGAGTTTAAGGGCATCAGTAAGAATGTTGTTAAAAAGATTGGGGCACCTGAGTAGCTCACTTGGTTAAGTGTCCGACTTTGGCTCAGGTCATGATCTCATGGTTTGTGAGTTTGAGCTCCATGCCAGGCTCTGTGCTGACAGTTCAGAGCTTGGAGCCTGCTTTGGGTTCTGTGTCTCCCTCTCCCCTCTCCCACTCATTCTGTCTCTCTCTCCCTCTCTCTCTCTCAAAGATAAGCAAACATTAAAAAAAATTAAAAGATAGACCATGCAATCTGAGATGAGTAACCTGGGAGTAATCTGAAATAGATGCAGAGAGGACAAAAGAGAAGGATGAAGAATTAGGGGAAAGTAGATGACTAACAGATGAAAATTCTCCATGACTTTGAAGGCCATGAATAGTAAGAGAAGGATGGCAGATTTTGACACAGAGAAATTCTGAGTAATGACAAGGTCTAGAATGAAACTGTGGGAATGAGTCGTTTAAGTGGAATGGAAAATGTCATTGGAGATGATATTTGAGAAACTAAAAAGCAATGATACTGAAGAAGTGGTCCAGATCAGCATCCATGTCTCCTGGGATACCAGTATTGCCCAAGGTGTGTATGAAAACCATCAGCCATGTTCTGGATCCTTCAGCGACTATGTGGTGGGACAAATATGAATGGATCTAGTATCCCTTTAAGAGGTTTGGTTATTTAAAACTCTCCCTCAGTTTTCTTCACAGTTTCAGGCTTTTTTGAAAGCTACATACCCCATCTTCTTGCTTTCATAATCTGATGAGTATAAACACAAATCTTAAGCCTTTTTAAGCAACAAGCTGTGAATCCACCCCTGTATTTCAGCAGTTCGGCCCTTAACAAGAGTCCAACAATGTAGGAAGATGGGGGTCCCCCACGTGGAGTACTACAGATACAGATGATCACTCTGATTTACTGAATGAGTTTTTCAAATCCTGCTGAATGAGAGAGTTTAAAAATCTATCCCATTTTAGCTCAATATTGATAATTTTTTGAAAGTCAAAATATTATATTGTGTTCTATTTTTAGTAAATTATTGATATTTTTCCTATTGATTTACCGGTGTGGTGGCTTGTATTTTCCAAAGATGGCCATGACAATATCTTGTATCCCACATGCTTTTCTTCCAATAGGACCTTGACATTCCTCCCATGAGGTGGTGGTGTCTGTGTCTCTTCCTTTGGACCTTGGGAGAACTTTTTGACTGCAACAACCAATAAAGAATATACTACAGAAGTGATACTATGTTATTTTTGAGGATGCATCATCAACACGTTATGCACCTCCACCTTGTTCTCTTGGAGCATATGTTGTTGGAACCCAGCATCTAGGCTGAGAAAGACCTTCAATTAGCCCATGTGTAGAGACCACTCGGAAAAACCATGATAACAGTTTACCTGACGTCCCTGCGATCAGCGAGGATCCACTCCCAGACAAGCTTGAAAGCCTTCCAAATCTTTTCAAGCTCCAGCCAATAACTCACCCAAAGTCTTTGAATTTTTCCAATTGAGGTCCCAGATGTCATCAATTGTATGAGCCATTTCTGCGATGCCCTGTCCAAATTCTTTACCCCTAAGTTCTATGGGTATATATTTTTTAGAAGTTTTTAGTTGGTTTGTTGTACAGAAATTGATTACCTGAGCAACAGGGAACTAAAAAAAAAGTTATTTGGGTTAAAGTGCATAAGAGTCTGTATGTGTGTGTGTGTGCGCATGCGTGCGTGTGTGCATGCACACACAAACTGGCAATTAACTCATTAACCTATACCCTGTCAGGGTATAGGTGATGTTTTCAGGATGCCATGGATCCAGAGTTAGCTTGAGTGCAGTTTTCTAATAGAGAATAAAATTTAAAAAGATTATGCTGGATTGCACCAAAATATTGCTTGTTACTCCTCTTTCAGATTCTTCTGGTACTTTCCTTAGTTATTTACCCTCAGTTTATTTTTGTAGCAAAAGATCTGTCTGATTCTTGTCACTTCCTAGCTAACTTTTAGCATTTGTCTTTCGATGTCAACTCCTCCTTCTACTTCTGGATATATCTGATTTTATTTTTTCTTTCTTTCTTTATTTATTGCATACATCTGATTTTAGATCACAGGTTGGATATCATGCTTAATATTTGTTTCCCTGGAACCAACAACTCCGAAATCTTTCTGGCTTTTATCCTGTCAAATCTCTGTCATACCACACAAGACTAAAACTCACTTTGTCACAAAAATCTCAAATATTGCTCCAGGCCCAGATGGGTTCAATGGTGAATTCTACCAAACATTAAAGGAAGAATTTAAACTGATTATCTACAATGTCTTCCAGAGGAAAGGGGCACAGAGGATAATTTCTAACTCACTGTATAAAATTAGCACTACTCTAATACTAAAACCAAAGACATTACAAAAATATAAAACTGAAAACAAATATATTTTATGAACATAACTGTAAAAATCCTCAATGAAATGTTATTAAATTGAATTTTAGTTTAGTTTCTTACATAGTTTGTCAAGTTGCTTTCCATATAACACCCAGTGCTCATCCCCACAAGTGCCCTCCTCCATGCCCATCACCCCTCTTCCCATCTCCCCCACCCTCAGCAGTCCTCAGTTTGTTTTCTGTATTCAAGAGTCTCTTATGGTTTGCCTCCCTCTCTCTCCCCAACTATTTTTCTCCTTCTCCTCCCCCATGGTCCTCTGTTAAGTTCCTCCTAATCCACCTATACTTGCAAATATATGGTATCTGTCCTTCTCTGCCTGACTTATTTCACTCAGCATAACACCCTCGAGTTCCATCTACGTTGCTACAAATGGTCAGATTTCATTCTTTCTCTCAAACTGAATTTTAAAATGTATAAAAATTGCATACTACAATGGAGTGAGATTTACCCAAGTATGCAACATGCAAGGCTGTTTCAGTGTTTAAAAAATCAATTAACATAAACCACTTCATCAACAGGCTAAAAAAGAAAAATCACATGATCATATTGGTAGATGGAGAAAAAGCATTTGACAAAATCCAACATTAATTCATGATGAAAACTCTCAGTTCTCCAGGAATAGAGAGGAACTTCCTCAATTTGACAAAAAATCTACAAAGAAACAAAAACAAAGGCAAACAAACTCAAAAAATCCTATAACTAAAGCTAATATCTGACGTAATGGTGAGAAAGATACTCAAGGGGTATGCTTTCCCATGAAGATCAGGTTGAAATTGAAGATATCCCTTCTTGCCACTCCTTTCCAATTTTGAGCTGAAAATTTTAGCTAATTCAATAAGGCAGAAAAGGAAAGCAAAGTATACAGATTGGGAATAAAGACATAAGTTTTTTCTTTCACAGATGACATGATTGTCCAAACAGAAATTCCAAAAGAGTCAATTTTAAAAATCTAGGATTCAAAGTTAACAGACAAAAGTCAATCACTTTCCTATACATCTGCAATGGACAAGTAAAATTTGCTATTTAAAAAATACCATTTATATTACTTCAAAAAATGAAATACTTAGATGTGCATCTAACAAAGTATATGTAAAATCCACATAGGAAAACTATACAACTCTTATGAGCAAAAAAAAAAAAAAGAACTGAGTAAGTGGAAAGATAGTCTATGCTACATACAATGGAGCAAAGCTAATCTCTTCCAAAAATGATGCCGCAACAACTGGACATCTCCATGCCAAACAATGAATCTAGACAAAGACCTTCTATCCTTCACAAAAATTAACCCAAAATGGGTCACAGACATAAATGTTTAGCATAAAACTATATAAATCCTAGAAGATAACACAGAAGGAAACATGATGCATTTGTTTGCATTTGGATGCATTTTTAGATACAATACCAAAGGTATGATCCATAATTCATAATTGATCATCTGGACTTCATTAAAATTAAAATCTTCTGCTCCCTGAAAGACAATAGGAAGAGAATGAAAAGACAAGGCACTGGGAGAAAATATTTGAAGGCACATCTGATAAAGCACTGTTATCCAAAATATACAAAGAACTTTTAAGGCCTAACAATTAAAAAAAAAAAAAAACAGTTAAAAATGACCCAAACACTTTAACAAACACTTCACCAAAGAAGTTATACAAATGGCAAATAGCATATGAAAAAATGCTCCAGGTTATATGTCATCAGTGAAATGGAAATTAAAACTGCAATGAGATGCCATCACACACCTACTAAAATGGCCACAGCCTGGAACATTGACAACACACAATGCCAGTGAGGATGTAGAGCAAGAGGAACTTGCCTTTATTGCTGGCTGGAATGAAAAATAGTACAGCCACTTTGGGAGATGGTTTGGCAGTTTACTATATGATCCAACAGTCATGATCCTTGGTATTTACCCAAAGGAGTTGAAAACTTACATCCACGCACAAACGTTCCCATAGATGTTTGTAACAGCTTTAGTCATAAGTGTCAAAACTTAGAGGCAACCAAGATGTCCTTCCACAGGTGAGGGGATAAATAAGCTGTGGGACATCCAGACCATGGAATATTCTTCACCACAAAAATGATCTCTTAAGCCATGCTAAGACATGGAGGAAAATTAAATGCATATTACCAAGTGAAAGAAACCAATCTGAAAAGGCTATAAGACTGTATGATTCCAACTATGTGACATTCTGGAAAATACTAAACTGGGGAAACAGCAGAAAGATTAGTGGTTGCCAGAGTCTGCAGGGAATAGGAGAAGGATGAATAGGAAGAGCCCAGAAGATGGTTAGGGCAGTGAAAATACTCTGCGTAATACTGAAATGGGGCATGCATGTCATTGTACCTTTATCCAATCCATAGAAGGTATATGACCAAGAAGGAGCTGTAATGTAAACTACAGACTTTGGGTGATTGTGACATGTCAATGTAGATTCATGACTTATAATAAAATGTACCATCCCTGTGGGGGATGTTGATAATAGGGGAGTCTATGAATGTGAGGGGGGGCACTGAGATATATGGAAAATCTCTGTACCTTTCCCTTAATTTTCCAGTGAACCTGAAAGCTCTCTAAAATAAAAAAAATCAAATGTCTCTATCCCATTTTGACCATTTTTTATAAGTCTTTCCTAATTATGCATGTGTGTGTGTGAGTGCTTGTATGTAAATGTATAAATCACATACAAAGAGACATGTGGGTTTACTTGTTTTAGATCTGCCCTGGAGTACGTCATTAAATATATAATATAAAACTAAAATTGTTTGGAATGGATTATAATATCAAGACTCTCTTAGGAACACAATCTCATATCTTATTATCCTCAGAGCTTAAACGACTTTCCAATTGTCTAGTTTAAAGATTTTATACTAACATTTAAATATATATCCTCTTGACTTGCCCTGAATGGATACAGAGAAAATGATACGGAGAAAATGATCACAAAACCTGCTCATATATTCAAGCATTATTCTTTTACAGGCTTGAACACTGCCATGAAATGTGACTTCAGAATGTGGAGTACGTGCAAACACAATTGAAGAATTCTTACCTATACAGTATTCCTACCTTGGGTACATATAATGCTGCAGATGTATTTCCCAGTCATATTTTCCTCCTGTCAGAATCTGTACAAAGCACACTTGGTCATTCACATTTTGTTTTACAAACAAAACCTAAGAGAAGTAATCTTTCTTCTCCTCAGTAAGAAGTGTATCACTATCGTTATTAATGATCTGCAAAGACCAGACTAGAAGACAAAGCTTTGTATTTTGACCAATATCTTTTTGGGAAAATCCTTAAGAGTTTTTGTTTGCCTGTTTGTTTTTTGAGGGTAGATGTGTCTGTTTCTTAAGAGTAGACGTGTCTGTTTGTTTTTTAAGGGTAGACGACTGTCACTAAAAGGAATAAGCCCTGGCAGGAGAAATGGATGAATATTTCAACCTGGTGCTATTTGCTTTTGGCCCAGAAAGGCAAAACACATTTCTGCTAATAGATTTTTTTTCCTCCTGTCACATGTACTGCAGGTTATAGAACGCAAATTATGGTAAATCTCCTGCTCTTTGCATTAGACACAAATAAACAAAAAATGCCAACCAAACAAAAGAATATGATTTATAATTCTCTACAATTGCATCTCTTTCGAGCAATATATAATCATACTGCCTCTCTCATTTTACAGCTTAGGAGAGATGGGTGAAAACACTTTTTTTTTACTTTTGCTGATAAAAAATAATAAGCAGAATAATAAAATCCATCCATTTTCCTGAGTATATTATAGAGAAAGAGCAAAATTCTCTGGCTGTTTATTAATCAGTTGGATTTGTAAATGCAGAGTATTTGACTTAAGCTCAATCTGCTCCCAAACAAATATCCCCACAGCATGTTATGTATGAAACCATTTTTCTCAGATTAAAATCCTCCAAGTGGAGCCTCCAGTGCTGCGATCATTCAGGATCCTGAAGGCTGACTGGAGACTCTTTTTCTGATGGAAAGGGCATTTTCCCTCTCTGAATCTTCACTCTGAATCCTACCTGGAAAGAGTGTGTTGTGGTTTCAACTGCCAAAGGGGGCTCTGTTATCTGTAGGAAAGTTGGGGGTCTGTTGAAAACAGGATCAAATTTTCATTTAATATTTTGTAGCATATTCTCTTATTAGAGTTTATCCAGGGATTAATATGGTGTCTCCTTTACAAAGTATTCAATATATCAACATATCACGATTCAGCCTTTCATCCTTTCCTTCCTTCCTCATTTTAGTCATCCAGTCAATCAAAAACATTTGAGTACTTACTGTATGAGAGGTCACGTGAATATAGCAAGAAAATAAGATAGATAAGATCCAGATTTCCTTGATGTTTACTTACCAGTGGGGGAGACCAACAAACAAACACACAGACAAATAATACTTTGTCTCTTTACGATTATGCTGATATTATGAAGGCTGTAAATAGAGTTATGGGTTAGAAGCTAACTGCAGAACGTCATTTGAAAGGAAATGGTCAGTGATCGATTTTAGAGAAGGAGCTATCCAAGCAGATCCTTGAAGGAGGCTCCAGAATGACATAAAGCTGGAATGTTCTGATGACACTGTGCAGCAAATGTAAATTTCCAGAGGTGGCAGAGGGTTTGGCATGCTCAGAAATAAAGGGTAGGTATTGCGTTTGAAGTATGATTAGTGAAGAGAAGAAATTTGCGAGGGGAAGGAAAAAGAAGTAGGCTATGGATCAAGTTTGGATTTTATTAAAACGGGATAGCACTGAGAGGCTCCAATCCAAAGAATGATGTGATCTGAAGTATAGTTCTAAGTAATCACCTTGCCTGCCATGTGAATAGATGTAATAACATAAAAGTGGATCAGGGAGATTATCTGGAATATATCATAGTAATCTGGAGGAAAGGGGATGGTGGTTTGGACTAAAATAATGCTTATGAAGTTGGAGAGGACTGAAATATATTTTGAAAATAAAATCAATGGGATCTGATAATGGAGGAGAGGTAGAGAATTAGGGCACTCTGTAGTTATGGATGATAAAACAGTGGTATTTGGGTTGCTGCACTGTGATGCTAATTTTTAAAGCCTATTTATTTATTCTTGAGAGAGAGAGAGAGAGAGAGAGAGAGAGAGGGAGGGAGGGAGGGAGGGGCAGAGAGAGGAGACAGAGAGAATATCAAGAAGTCTCTGTGCTGACAGCATGGAGCCTGACACGGGGCTTAATTCCATGAACTATAAGATCATGACCTGAGCTGAAATCAAGAGTCAGATGCTTAACCAATTGAGCCACCCAGGTGCCCCATGATGCTGTATTTTTTCCTAGATGGAGGGCAGGAAGATGATATTTGAGTAGGAGTAGGTTATCAAAAGTTCTATATTGGAAAAATTCTGCTAAATTTACCTATTAAGATGTCCAAGTGAAAGATGTACAAATCTAGTACATGTAGAGATCAGGGTGGAGATTTATACATAGGAGTCATCAACATAGACATGATATTTAAAGGCATAAAGCTGAGCACCTAGGGAGTGAATGTAAATAAAGGAGAGGGTTCATAACGAAGATCTAGGCCAACATGTAAAAGCTAGATGGAGAAGTAGCAAAGGAACAACTAAGAAAAAAGGCAGCTGTGAAAAGAGGCACCAAATCAGAAGAGTGTGTGGAATCCTAGAGAACAACGTATTTCAAGCAGGTAGAAGTGATCAACTATACCAGATACTAAGATCTGGCAACACGTGCTCAACCACTTTCAAAAAATTCATTTTAATGAGGTTGGGAGGGATGAGAGTTAGATTGGAAAGAGCATCAGAGTAAAATGGTAGAGTTGTAGACAACTTATAAGCCCAGGTCCTTTGTTAAAAATGATCAAGAGTTCATACTTTATACTGAACGGTATTTGGAATCTAGGCTGCAATCTCTTCAAACTGGGGATATTGATATTTCTCATGTTCTATAATTATTTTTAACCTTAATTTAGGTAATACATCTAGAAGGCTTTTGACAGTGCTGGAAACAACACAAGTGCTCAAGAAACGGTGTTGAATTGGAACTTTTTACTGAAGCACCGAGATCATGACAGAAATTCTAAAGTGAGATGCCCGTCCACTATGAGTTACAAGCAAAGTAGGATCTCTCTGGCAATGTGTGATGACTCTTGAATTCCCTTCATCCACAGAGCCATTTCAAAGGAGTCTAATATCTGGGAGGTTTTGGTAAAGACAATTTTTGAGAGAACCATGGGAATGCCACGAAACCTCCCCCCAGCCCACATTTAGAGACCTCCTTGAGAAGGCACCAGTGTGTCTTTGGCAGGTGTGGTGGGCTAACATCTGACTCACACTTAGATAACCTGGAGGACAAGAAAGGAGTGCTACTGAGTTGCTTTGATATAAAAGAGCTGCAGTTGCCACATGGGGTCATGGACTATACTGTTGGCCCTGCAGATTGAGAGTCGATCTGGGGCTGTTTAAAACTCTGAAAGAGTATGGATTCCAAAGAAAATGTCTGTGTAGAGTGGACTGATGAAGACACCTGGGCTTAGCAGGAAGCAGCAGCTGCAGGAGTAGAATGCATAGTCTGCACCCTGGGGTTCAGAGTGTAAGAGCCCAGCAGGAGAGCTTCTCAGAACCCAGGAAACATCCACAGTCCAGAGAATCGGCTTAAACATCTGCCACCTTAAGACAGATGAGTGAGAGGAGACATTTCTATGCTTATAAATTTGTGACTCCTCTCTTCTCCCCATTCCCTCATCCAATCCCCTGCAGAGTCAATGGAAAAGTGAGCAAAAAGGCAGAAGCCAGTGGGCTATCCTGCTTTCCCAAATGACATGCCTATCACCTGCCATAGACAGCAAGGTAGGCAGAGGAGGGGCGAAAGGAAAGAGAAGTCGGCCCTTGGCATGAAGACGGAAGTCTTGATTATATCAGATTAGATTTTTGAGTAAACTGACCCGTCTTCATCTTGCGGAACCTACTGGGAACACATCTTTCTCAGGATTATAGCATCTCTGGCATTCCGGGCTCCAACTGTGTGCCTTACCACTGAAAGGTGTTGGGTCTGGAGTAGACTGCCTGGATTAGGATCCTCCACTGACTAACTACGTGGCCTCAGCTGGGTTTTCCCTCTTCTCTATCTCAGTTTTTTCATCAATAAAATGGGGGATAATAGTATTTTCCACCTCTTGGCATTTTCATGAGGATAAAACAAATTAATTCATGTGAAAAGTTTAGAGCAGTGCTCATTAAAAGTAAATAGCTGATAAATAGTACCTATTATTATTACTTTTGCTGACAGTTTTAGAGAGAGACATGTTAATAAAACATCCTGGCCTGTCTAACCACAGTAATAACCTGAAGAGGATTAAGCCCAGAGTTCGATGAATTAAAGTCACAATGCTGGATGATACAGAGCTAGAGACCGGTCTAGAAATAGACCACTTTTTTTTATTTTTTTACATTTTATTTTTTTTTTCATCGTCATTTTATTTTATTTTGTTTATTTATTTATTTATTTTTATTTATTGATTTATTTATTTTTTTACAAATAGTTTATTGTCAAATTAGTTTCCACATAACACCCAGTGCTCATCCCCACAAGTGTCCTCCTCCATGCCCATCCCTCCTCCCCCCCACATCCATCAGTCCTCAGTTTTTGTCAGCATTTAAGAGTCTCTCATGGTTTGCCTCTCTCCCTTTCCCCCGCATTTCCACCCTTCTTCTCCCCCTTGGTCCTCTGTTAAGTTCCTCCTAATCCTCTTATACGTGCACACATATGGTATTTGTCCTTCTCTGCCTGACTTATTTCGCTCAGCATAACACCCTCAAGGTCCATCCATGCTGCTACACATGGCCAGATTTCATTGTTTCTCATTGCCGTGTAGTATTCCATGGTATAGATAAACCACATCTTCTTGATCCATTCATCTGTTGATGGACACTTAGGCTCTTTCCATGTTTTAGCTATTGTGGAGAGTGCTGCTATGAACATTGGGGTACATGTGCTCCTATGCATCAGCATTTCTGTATCCCTTGGGTAAATTCCTAGCAGTGCTATTGCTGGGTCATAGGGGAGTTCTATTGTTAGTTTCCTTAGGAACCTCCACACTGTTTTCCAGAGGGGCTGTACCAGTTTCCATTCCCACCAACAGTGTAGGAGGGTGCCCGTTTCTCCACATCCTCGCCAGCATCTAGAGTTCTCTGATTGGCTCATTTTAGCCACTCCGACTGGTGTGAGGTGGTATCTCAGTGTGGTTTTGATTTGTATTTCCCTGATGAGGAGTGATGCTGAGCATCGTTTCATGTGTCTGTTGGCCATCTGGATGTCCTCTTTGGAGAAGTGTCTGTTCATATCTTCTGCCCATTTCTTCACTGGGTTGTTTGTTTTTCGGGCGTGTAGTTTGGTGAGTTCCTTGTAGATTCTGGATATCAACCCTTTATCTGATATGTCATTTGCAACTATCTTTTCCCATTCCGTTGGTTGCCTATTAATTTTCTGGGTTGTTTCCTTGGCTGTGCAGAAGCTTTTAATCTTGATGAGGTCCCAACAGTTTATTTTTGCTCTTGATTCCCTTGCTTTTGGGGATGTGTCAAGTAAGAAGTTGCTGCGGTGGAGGTCAAGGAGGTTGTTTCCTGCTTTCTCCTCTAGGGTGTTGATAGTTTCCTGTCTCACGTTCAGGTCCTTTATCCATTTGAAGTTTATTTTTGTGCATGGTGTGAGAAAATGATCTAGTTTCATTCTTCTGCATGTTGCTGTCCAGTTCTCCCAACACCATCTGTTAAAAAGGCTGTTTTTTTTCCATTGGATATTCTTTCCTGCTTTGTCAAAGATTAGTTGGCTGTATACTTTTGGGTCCACTTCTGAGTTCTCAATTCTGTTCCATTGGTCTATGTGTCTGTTTTTGTGCCAATACCATACTGTCTTGATGATGACAGCTTTGTAGTAGAGGCTAAAGTCTGGGATGGTGATCCCTCCCGTTTTGGTTTTATTTTTCAGGATTACTTTGGCTATTCGGGGTCTTTGTGGTTCCATACAAATTTTTGGATAGTTTGTTCTAGTTTTGAGAAGTATGCTGGTGCAATTTTGATTGGAATTGCATTGAATGTGTAGAGTGCTTTAGGTAGTAATGACATCTTAACTATATTTATTCTTCCTATCCATGAGCATGGAATGTTTTTCCATTTCTTTGTGTCTTCTTCAATTTCCTTCATAAGTTTTCTATAGTTTTCATCATACAGATCTCTTGTATCCTTGGTTAGGTTTATTCCGAGGTATTTTATGGTTTTTTGTGCAATTGTGAATGGGATCAGTTTCTTGATTTCTCTTTCTGTTGCTTCCTTGTTGGTGTATAAAAATGCAACCAATTTCTGTACGTTGATTTTGTACCCTGCAACTTGGCTGAATTCTTGGATCAGTTCTAGTAGGCTTCTGGTGGAGTCTGTCGGGTTTTCTATGTAGAGTATCATGTCATCTGCGAAGAGTGAAAGTTTGACTTCCTCTTTGCCAATTCTGATGCCTTTGATTTCCTTTTGGTTAGAAATAGACCACTTTTATTAGGTTCCCACAGTGGGCAGATTGTGGCTTGTGGACATTCCAGGACTCCTACATCCCATCAAGGCCAATCCATCCCTATCCTCAAACCCACTCTAGATCACATAGATCAATTCCAATCTCCTTTCCCTCCCAGTGCATTTCCAAATTCACTCAGACTTTGTGATTCTACTCACCAGCTCAGGCCCTGATTCAGTCTCCTGAAAGATAGAGAACTGAGACCATGCCTATTTACCAACAGGTATCTCAAGTCACTATTACATGCAATTCTCTGACTCACTGTGCTTGTCGACTCAGCATACGTTTCCCCCAAACACTTGAGGCTTCAGAAGAGAGGCCAAGGGCTAGTGTAGTGGTTTGGGAATTCAATTCCCCTTCCATCCCTATAAATAGCTGCTTTAATTTGAGGCTGAGCCCCCTCTTTGTGGGAACCGGGCACTCTCACTGCTTATAAATCAAGGATGTCAATCTTCCTGTTGTCAACCTTTAACCAGAGCCAATTGCACAAGGGCTTGTGTTGCCCACTTCAGTGTCCTTGGGATATTTCCTTTCTGGTTTGTCTGGCCTTGGCTAAAAGTTCTGGATTCACATTCCAGGAAGCATTAAGCTTCTTTCCCCATACACGTTCATGCTCACAGACTCTTGGAGTTTGACAAATTGTTTCAGTTCCCACCAAAGCTAGCCAGCATGGCAAATCCATCAGACCTGCCAGCATTTTACAGAGTGAGTTTAGAGGGGAGGATATCTTGTCTCAACTGGTAGCTCCTTTATAGGCAGAATGCCCATAAATTTGTAATGTTCTAAGTCACAATGAGTGCCTAGCACATTGTGGGCAAGAACAATGATGATGATGATGATGATGATGATGATGATGATGATGATGATGATATTTTGGGCACCTATCAGGAAATGCTCTGAAATACATTTCCGAGGCATCATCCTCAGCTATATTTTACACTGTTACTCATGGCTCAGGCACATTGTGTTTAGTAGCTACTGGTTGATATAAATACATTTGGTACAATAATCCAACAAATTCATGAAGTATTTAGTAATCTATTATGTGAAGATATTGTGCTAAGCCAAGAGGGGTTACCAGGATGAACAATCCAAGATTCTTGTCCTGGAGAAACTTACAATCTCAAAGATAAGGTAAGTATCTAAGTGGCTAGGAACAAGACTTGAGTAAAGCCAGAACCTTCAGAGTTACAGGTGGAAGATGCTGTGAGTTCAGGAAAGGGGAGGCACCATGACTGGTTTCCAGAATCAGCAGCACCTCTTCAGAGAGGTGATATTGGAGAGAGCCCTTGGAATCTTAACCTGGGATGGAAGAGGATTTCAGTGGAGGGACAGCCTTCATAAATGATCATTAGTAAGTTTTTTCTCTTAAGGGGCAGAACAAGTTGGAGTGAGCTGAGGATGGCTAAGGAGAGAAAAAATAAAGACCCCTTAGACCTAGAAGAAACACTTCTAAGTCACTGACAGACTATGTGAGTATAAGTCACCAAAAGGCACAAGACCCAGCCTCATCCATAAAAATGAAAGTTGTGTGGGGAGCCTGGGTGGCTTAGTCGGTTAAGCGTCCGACTTTCGCTTAGGTCATGATCTCGCGGTTGGCGGGTTCGAGCCCCGCGTCGGGCTCTGTGCTGACAGCCAGCTCAGAGCCTGGAGCCTGTTTCAGTCTGTGACTCCCTCTCTCTCTGACCCTTCCCTGCTGTCTCTCTCTCTCTCTCTCTCCTAGACATAAATAAAACATTAAAAAATTAAAAAAAAAATGAAAGTTGTGTTTCAGTGTCTCAAGTCTAACAATGTTTTTTTTTGTTTTGTCTTATTAAGTAGTGTTTTTTTTAACTCTCTAATTGTGAGGTATGTCTATACAGTCATTACTGAAATATCTTCTTTATTTAATAAAGAAAAGTTTCCACCTTCTTATCCTTTAAATTGCAGTATTTGTCTTGTGCCAAGGTCCTAGATTTGAAAGAGCATGAACACTGTAAGTTTGGCTTCAGCAAACCCACCCAACATTGCACTCTCCAATCTGACCTTTATTGCAGAACAGGCCAACCATCCCCCTGGTTCGTGAAGGATTTCACTCTTCTTAACTATTTACTGGTTCTCATGCTGGTATGATTATCATAATATCCATCCATTATCATAACACCCATCTGTCCTGGGGGATTCTTCAGGCTGCAACTCAAATTTCACCTTCCTCATGAATCCTCACTTATTTCCCCAGACCTATGATTCATTCCGTATCTGATTACATGGGAAAGCTATTTTCAATGCCACACAACTGAACTGTAGGAATTTTCATTATATTCCATTCCAGGGAAACAAGTCCCTTCACCCAACAGTTGCCCATGTTCCTCAGTGGGCCATATGCACATTTGCTTAGTGTCAATAGTGCCTTACTCAGTTCTAGAACATCACTATATGAATGTTTACTGCTAAATTATTGTATCATATAAATCATAAGATTTCCGCAACTTTACGTGCAGATTCAATAAGCAGGGAGGTTCCTTTACATGGAGCTGTAAGCCATTTTTTCCAGGGACAAGTTCACATGTTTGAATCTTTGGGAGGAGAGGGTGAAAAAGGAGTGATCAAATTCTTCAGGAAGTTCTTCCTGGTGTCGTTATGCCATGTGATCTTGCTATGTGGAGATACTACTACTCTGATCCTCTTTCCTTGGATGTATCTATTCTGAGGATTTAAGTCCACTGAAAAGAAGCAATCAATACTCCAGTACTTTTGCAGATTTTCAATGAATGAGAATCTACTTTGTCAAGTTTATTAAATGAGTTGTGGATAAGAGGAAGACAATAGACAATTAGACAAGGTAGTGGGATGTGTTTATTGAACATTGTTTACAAAATTCCAAAACCCTGAATCTGGAAGTTCCAGAACCCTTCTAGGAAATTTATCCTCCTCATGGGTGGAAAGACAGAACGGCTGCTAATAATCCCTGCCTGAGTTTTGTGCCTGGGGAACAACGGAACTGTAGCCTTGGAAACATCCAATGCTAAAAAATACATTTAAATGTTTTTAATACATATTTAAGAAAGGAATTAGCTCCCCCGAATGAGGCATAATAAATGGTGAAATTTAGCCATGGAGTCTTGGCCCTAATTTATGCTAAGTGGACAATGATTGATGTCAAATTGCAGAGGAATACCTAAGAAATTACCTACCACAGTCACAAAATATCAGAAGAATTTATCATAATTAATGGTATTGCTCTGAGAACCAAAGGAAGGGTGAGGAGTTTGCATTTCTTATAAAGTGCTGACTATATTATTTGCTTCAGGTAATAATTACGGCACCCAGGCTTGCTAAATGGCAACAGTTAACATGCAGAGGTGGTAAACAAGGCTCTGGCAATAGGCAAGCTCAGTTTAATCTTCAACCCGAATGTGAGCTGCCTGTTACTATAACATATAATGTGTCAGTTAGCTCAACTCTCTTAGGTTTTGGAGGACTAGAGGTTAGCAGGAGCAAAATAATGCAAATCCCTAATTCTATCCCAGTCACGAGTTGGGGCTGTTCTAAAGAGATCTTTCAAATATCAGAATAAAGTGACAGCGCAAATAATGACTTTGGATTTTCAGAAGATCTATCACTCAGGACCTCAGAGCTTTGCATATCTGGGAGGTGGCACACATTTTTCAGAGGCAAGCAAAATGAGAGAAGGCCACTGGCATATTTTGACTTCTGCTATGTTTCATCTGAAGTACTTTGCATCCAATCTTTTGTTCAAAACTCACAACCATCCTGTGGCAGTGGAATTATTCTTTCTACTGTACAAAAAAAGAACTGAGGCAAGAGAACATTCAGTAAACTTGTACTAGGTTACATAGCTGATAAGTGGCAGAGGTAGGATCCAATGACAATCTGGATCCAGACTCCACGATCCTCCCATTCCCCCATTCTAGAGAGATTAGGTGAAGGCCAAGGATAGGACTATTGTTTCCTTACTCTTATTTCTCTTTGTTACTCTATTACTTCTGCCCTTACTCCTGAATTATGACAGAGCCTTGTGGAAGTCATCCCTATGCTACATGACTCAGTGCCCTTATTTATTAAATATGAAGAACACCCTCATTCCAAATCTTGGAAATTCAGCAGAGTAGTTTTGCCAGAGCACTGTGGGTAAGATTAATACTATATTACTGCATTGTGTGTGTATCTAATATTTGTATGATATACAACTTGAGATTTCTTTCTTCAGGAGTGGTTGATTTGCATTGATCCATTCAAGTTTTCCCACATTATAGACTGTTCAGATAGATACTACTGTCTATCTTCCTCCATGATTATGGGTGGAAGGATGCATGTTCCTATGGCTAGTGTTCCTAGGGATCAGGTTGGGGACCTTCACTGGCCCTCGTTAACCTCACTAACACTGATAGGTATTTGGAAGTAGAGCTGCTGATCTAGGCTGAAATCTGTCTTGGGACTTTTCACTCCAGGTGCTGAGGTCTACCCACCAGGTGCTGATTTTAGTTGGAATTAGCTACAGCTCATCCAGGATGTTATTTATATATTTCCCATAGGCAGGCTGTGTCATATTTAGCAACAAACATCTCTGTACCTGTGTGCATGACCTGAAAGTCTGGTGAGGCCCATTGTTTCTTCACTGAACAGTTCATTTATCCTCCAAGGATGCTACCACATTCCGACAACTGTCAAGGCTCTGGGATTGCTTCTCTGTCTGCCATCAGAGCACTTTGGTCATTTGCTCACTGATGACTTATTCTGTCTGTGTCATTGTCTTTCCATTAAACTGTGAGCTCCTTCAAAATAAGAATAGGCCCCTTTTCATTTTGTTTACTGTCTTCCACATGATCTGGCACCTAGTAAACATTTCATAAATGGCTGTGGAATGAATGGAAAGGGACAAGGTGTGGTTGACTGGATGTCACTGGCATCAAGCCCATGAGCCTGGACTTATTATCATCGTGCCCTAACCATCGGAGCTAACCAGCCATGGCCAAGAGACATCAGTCTAATTCCTGAGAAGAACAAGTTCTGAGAGCAACCCCTCAGATGTCAGAAAATTGGCATCCTGTATAAAGCTAGAATCCATCCACTGCAGTAAACGCTGCCTTGCATTTCCCCTGCTCAGTGTACATTGGTGTGAATAATGAGTAGAAATAACTAAATGAGAAAGTAACTTAACTTTTAAGGTTTTCCCCCCTAAGGAAGTGGTTCTATTATTTTAAGAGCTGCTGCTACTGTCATCCTGACTGTTGTTTTGTTTCTCTTGTAGATGTCACACAGCTCCTTTAATGGAGCGTATGCTAGATACAGAGTTGATAAACCTAATGACCAGGAAAAGCACTGTTGGCTTTCTTGACTTTGGACTGACTTCCAGAGCCTAGAGCCTGAAGAAAGTCAGGCAGAGTTTGACTTTATCCTTAGCATAAGCTTGCCAGCAGTTTCCCTAAAAGTTTGGAATAAGAGCCAAGGAAAACAGAGACCTCCAATGGAGATGGTATCCCACCAGAAAGGTATCCTGGTATGCTGAGGTCCCAGAGACTACCTGTGGATCAGTCACTCCCTTAAAGAAATTGTGCTTGATATTCTGAGAACAGGAATAGAAAGAAGTCTGTGGTGGGGTGGGAAGAGAGCACAGGATATTGTTTGCCTGCCAACTTGGCCAAATCTGCTTCCCATGAAGCAAGATCAGCTGAGAAAATCCTATGAAATATAGCGGAAGGACTAGATCTATTTTGCACATGGTGTCAAATTATGTCTCTACTTCTTGTTCTGTGTCTTTAGGTGGTTTACTTACACTCTCTAGGCTTCAGTCCCTTCCTTTGTAAGATGGGAAAACATTCTCTATGTCACTAGGTTGCAGCAGGAATAAATAAAACAATGTATACAGATTCATACTAAATGTCTATCATAGTACAGGTACCCAATATTTAGTTTCTTATACCTACCTCTAGTTGTGAACACCTAATTTTGTATCCTTTAAACCTGGAATAATCTCTTCTGCCTTGTATATGATTGGCTCCTATTAAGTTCTATAAAGGAAGAATCTCCTCTGGGGAGTTTTCTTGGCCTTTCAAATGGACTTGCTCTCCTTCCTCAGGTCTACATCCAAGCTTTGTTATCATACTTATTATCATATTCATGGCTATGTATTAAAACTGTTTATGAATCTGCCTTTATTTATTGTGTGTTCTTTGAAACAATAGCCTCTTGCTATATTCTTCTCTGTAACCTAAGGTCAATAGCAGAGGTTGGGTTAGCAACAGTAAGTCATAAATAAAGAGACATAAAAAGACAACTCTGTATTCTGGTTGTTTTAATTCAACATGGGAAAAATTGAGAACGTGTAATGCTTTTGATGGATCCTGAGATGGTATATTGGGTACTATAAGAGGATAATGTGGTGGGCAGGAGCAAGGGCAGCCAAACCTAAGACAGTATTTCCATGAAATGGAAACTTTAAGGAACAGATGGCACTTTCACTACTGAAGGGAGATATTCATTCATATTAGGCATCAGATTATTTTTTTTAAATGTATGCCCATTGGTAAACTAAGAGATATAATTTAACAAATATGCCCTTGAAATATGATTCGGCACTAGCTCTGGGTAATTAAGTGAGCCTAAGAGAGGAGTAGGAGGCATAAGGAATGAGTTAAGTGGGTTCCATCTGTGATTCAGGTGATGAGGCTATGTGGAGAGAAATAGGGGGTCCATCTGGGGTCCTGAGGCTTTGTATAGGAGCACTATTGTTTTATGAAGAAATAAACACACCTGTGCTCTGAGTTTGCCAGCAAAGCCAATCTGTTTCACATTTTAAACTCAACTCAATTATAAAATCAACGGATCCCTCTGGAAAAAAAAAAGTGTGTCAGGACGACATCCCCCTTCTCCAAATAAGTATAAACAATCCAACACTAATGCCCAAGCTAGAGCTTTTCTCAAAGGCATGTGGCTACAGAGCTTGCCAGCCTGGATGATGGCATCAGCATCTTTACCTGGTTCCCATCTCATCCCAATGGCCAATACCTAGTATTTTAGTAATGTAAAATCTGTAGCAAAGCCAACATGAATCAATAAAAAGTTCTAGAAATTTTGAATAATGTCACCTTTGATTTCCCGGAAAAGCAAAGGCAGGCAAAATCATGATATGAATATTTTCTATAAAAATAAAACAGAAAAAAAACACCCTGTCATTTTTCTGGGCATTGTAGAGTATGAAAAAGTGTGTGTGTGTGTGTGTGTGTGTGTGTGTGTGTGTGTGCGTGCCTGTGTGTGTGTAAAGGCAGTGGACTTCGTGATAGTGGTCTCTGGAACTATGTGCAAATACCACATGTTTATTCTGACTTTCATTTAGTAGAAGTTCAACATTTTTGATGTTAGTTTTTCATTGAGTTTTTTTAAGGCAACTTAATACTCTTTACTTGTTTGTTTCTCCAACCTAAGGTGGTTTTTGAAAGGTTAGATCTAGGTCTAGTTTAGTGGTGAGCCCCTAATGCTCCATACAGAGCCTGGAACATAGTAGACTCCCAAAAATTGATTATTGATTAAGTAGAAGGTGAGGGAATGGGAATGAGAAAGAGGAAACATTGATAACTAATTCCTAAAGTTTATGTGCACTCTTAGGAGCAGTTATTTGGTGAAAATTTATTTCTATGTGCTTCATGATCCAGGACAGTATTGAGAGTCTACAGTGCTAGGGTGACATTTAGACTGATTTTCACTGATATATAGTTAGGTAACCTCTGCCGAGCCCATGTTAGAATAAATGCCTCTACTTCTATCTCCTGACTTTGTCAGATTCAGACTGTGAACTAACCACTCTATTCCTTTAATTTGAGCCTCTCAAATTTCCACTGATCTTTCTTGACCAAGACCGTCTTCCACATTTGGAACTACCTAGACCCAACAGGGCATATAGTTACAGGTCTTCTTCCATATATGACATGGGTATTCCATGAGTGACATTTTAGAGATAATGTCCCATTCTGTGTTGTATATGCACCAAAGAGGTCACTCCAGAAATAGGCATTTAAATCCAAATTATGGAAAGGGAGGATTAATATTTATTTTAACAGTTTAATGTATCTGCAGTAGTTGGATGATCAATGGAAGGATAGCCAGATATTGCTAAAAGGACCTATTCAGATTATTTTTTGAATCAGAAAGTCAAAGAGCATGATGTCAAGGCCAGGCTTCCTCATTAACAAAGTTGTTTGGGTGTTATCATGAGTTGTCTTATACAGTAGCCACTAACTACATGTGGCCATTACAATTTCAATATAAATGAATTAAAATTAAATAAAATTAAAGATTTAATTTTGTAGTGTCTTCAATCATATTTCAAGTATTCAATTGCCACACATGACTAGTATCTACCATACTGGAGATGGCATTAATAAAGAACATCATGATCGCACAAAGTTCTACTGCTGAGTCCTGTAGGACCTATCTCCTTGGAAAATTTTAAGGAGAGATTACCTTTTAGAGGCCACCACCAGGTGTGTGTGTGTGTGTGTGTGTGTGTGTGTGTGTGTGTGTGTGTGTTGTGTTTTGTACTTACAGCATCACCAGAAATAAGGAACAATTATTTTGCTATATGTAGATGATCGTTTCATGATGTTTAAGACTTCTTGTGAATGGGGCTACTTTTGAAGTGATGCATAAATGATGAAACTATCCAATGCAAAGGTAGAGACTTGTGATCAAATAAAATTATGCTCACTATTGTTTTTCTTTTGGATCACTCTGCTGTGATTTTCTTTCTGTTCAAATACTTGTGTTGTCAGATATTCAGACTGAGATTCCATAGAATGTAGAGCTGATCTTGCTTTCATTGTTCACAGTAATGGACAAAGAGATGGCAGGTTAGTAGCAGGCATACATTGAGGAAAATGCAATCTAGATCATAAATTGTAAGATCTCTTATGTATTAGTAAAACTCTGGTGGGGTCATGCAGCCCAAATGCTTATTAAACATAGAGAACCAAAATGCCTGAGAAATATTTGGCTATATAGTCAGCTCATGAGTAACCGAGAGTTGACATTTCTTCTTGTCTTACCTGTTCTCCTTTTTCCTTTTTCCCTTGTCCCTCTTCCAATCCTATCTTCCTCCTTCAACCACTAAACACATATTTACTGAGTGTTCATGAGATTCGGGGAAGAGATCGGTGAACAAACACAGTCCCTATTCTCATGGCGCTCACAGGGAGACAGACAACAAAAAATACTTACACAATTAATTATTCAAGAACAATTTGATGAGTACAATAAAGGAGGATTGTAGGATGATAAACAAACAAAAAGCATTGATAACAAGGAGACTTGTCTTAGCCTGGATGGTGGAGGTGGCAGAATAATGAATCTGATATTTGGTTTCCCCTTTGTTAATTAATTCTTCCCACATGGTAGACTAGGTTAAGTGTGTTGTGTAAGCATATGGCATTGCTGATATTTCCTTTATGGTAACCAAGTCTCTCTGAGCCTTATGGTCCAAATTTCAAAGCTGGTCTCATGATACTGTTCTCAGAGCAAGAGTTAAGAATTACTGCAGGTGGGAAAAAGAAGACAGTTGGGAATGGATGAGGAGTAGGGGGTGCTACTGTGAGCAATTTTCTATAACACAAAAATAAATGTATTCTACCAAGGGTTCAGGAGGGGAGAGGTGAGGGCACACACATATTTCTTTGTTGGCATTAATGTTTTCTTGGCAGCTTTGTTACTCTGGGCCCATCAGTGTCAACTCATTGATCCAACTTAGCTTGTTGGCTCTCTCCACTGAATTAGAAAAAAAATGTTGCTGAATTATTTCAGATCCCATGACAAAAGATATTCAGCTGTCCCCATGACTGTGAGCCTGCCCTGGCTTCTGTGATTACATTATAAGTTGTGTTTTTTTCCTCTATTCATCTCTTTTGTCTTTCTCTGCTATTGCTCTTTTTATTACAGCATCTCTGTCTTCTATCTCCATCCTGCACAAATTCTGACTGATGATAAGGTAAAGGCTGTTAATTGCTGATGCCCATGAAATTCTGAATGATTGCTTATTACAGGGCTCAGGGTCTTTCTTTGATGACATTTAAGAAATATGATAATGCGTTAAAATATATATAACCTCTTTGTGATTTTGTGTGTGTGTGCACATATGGTTAGTCTTTTCTCAAATGCGCTCATGCAGTGTTACTTTTGGAATGCAGTTGTCTCCTCAGAGTGGCTATCAAGGGAATTAGGACTCAAATTAAGGATTATTAAAAAGACATTCACACTGAAATATGTTATTACTGCAAAAGCTGTTCTTGCATTAGCAAAATGAATTTAGTGAAACAACTGGCATTTACAGCTGAGGCTCTAAATCAAAATTCTGCAAAGCATTCCTATTTTTCCACCCCAATAGCATCTTCTCCTCCACAATCTTGTCACCATGAACTTTGGCAGACACCAGGCAGGCTTAGAAACCAGAAGAGTGTTGAGCTATTTCTCACATTTGCCCCAAACACTGCCTATTTCCCTTTTGGGTTTTGGGGAATTGGCTTACAGGAACTTGAGCTCTTGCACACTTGGTTTGGGAATCTGGAACTATTGCATTATGTCCAGTCAGCTATTTGATTTGCAGTGTAGAATATGTTGGATCTACTAGATGAAAAAGATACATACCTGATTTTCAAGAGCAAACACTGCACAGGGTTTTCTAAACACAGTCTCCTCCTGTATTCTCTCACTCACTTGCTGGTTCAAATATTTCTGGGTGATTCTGTTGGCAATCTGGGCCTGGACCTGGATTCTTCTCTCCTCTTACCTTCCCTTTGCAAGCAATATCACAAACCTCCCAGACATAACACCTTTTGTTAACCTCCTCAGTCTGCCTCGAATCTGCTCCCTCCTCTACTGGGTCTTCACCTTCATCCTCTTTGGTCTATGTCCCGCTGTCATTATTTCTTGCCCATGGCTCAGTTGTGGTCACCAGCTTCAGTTTCATCTTTCCCACTCTGCTTCTCCTTTTCTTGAAGAGTCCAGCAACCATAATGCAGAAGATGCAAATGTCATCATCATTATGTCTTTTATCAAAAGTCCATCAGTGGTTTTACAATGAGCATAGAATTAAGTTTGAACACCTTAACTTGACATTAAAAAGCCTTCTGTATTATGACCTTTGCTTACTTTGCAAGTTTCATCTGAGTTCATGTTACCTCTGAGTTAGTAGTTTTCCTATGGAATACTCCACCACAACATGATCTCTCTTTCTTTATAATTGCGCCCCCACCCCATCCCCTACTCCACCCCAGGCTTTTTCTCTCTCTTTCTCTGGCTGGCCACATGACTCCTTTTAAAATTCAAGAATTGTTGCCCAGAGGACGTCTTCCCCAAATCCTAGACCTCCAGGCTGAATTGGAGATGTCTTATCCATATTCTTAAAAAACTACATTCTCAAAAGGGGCACCTGGATGACTCAGTCAGTTGAGCATCAAGACTTTGAGATCAAGTCATGATCTCAGGGTTCCCGGGTTCAAGCCCCACATCAGGCTCACTGCTGTCAGCATGGAGCCCACTTGGGATACTTTTTGCCCCCCTCTCTCTGCCTTTCCCCCGCTGGCACTCTCTATCTAAAAAATAAATAAACAAACAAACAAACAAACAAAAAACTTCCTTCCCCCAAATTCTCATAAAAATTACACTCGCCAAGCATTTTTAATGTTTATTTTTGAGGGGTAGGGGAAGGGCAGAGACAGACAGAAATAGAGAATCCAAAGCAGGCTCCGTGCTGTTGGCCCAAAGCCCAATATGGAATTCAAACCCATGAATTGTGAGATCATGCTTAGAGCTGAAGTATGATACTCAATTGTCAGGGCCAACCAAGGCCCCCAAGTGGTTTGTTTTTTTAAACAGCTTTATTAAAATAGAATTCACATAACAAAATTCATTCATTTTACGTGCACAAGATGATGAATTTTGGTATTTACACAGATTGGGCAACCATCACAATTTTAGAGTATTTTTTTAAGTTTATTTTATATATTTTGAGACAAAGAGAGAGCATGCACATTTGTGTGTGAATCGGGGAGGGGCAGAGAGTAAGGGAGAGAAAGAATCCTCAGCAGGCTTACGCTGTTAGTGTGGAGCCCATCATGGGGGCTTGATCTCACCAGCCATGAGATCATTACCTGAGCAGAAATCAAGAGGCAAATGCTCAACCAGGTGCTCCTAGAGAATTTTCATCAACTGGGAATGGAACCTCATACTTATTCGTTAATAATTATCTTCCACTTCTCAACAAATTCCTCAGCTCCAGGCAACTATTCTCTATTCTATCTCTTGTCTCCACAGATTTGCCTATTCTGGACTTTTCATATAAGTAGAATGATACAATATACGGTCTTTTGTGGATGACTTCTTTTGCTTAGCATGAGGTTTTTAAGTTTCATCCATGGTGACCCATAGGCTGTTCTTATTCCTTTTACTTCCTTTAAACATTAAACATTACATTGTACTGATATCTGCATTTGATCTATCCATTTATCACTTGGTTATTTGGGCTACTTTCACTTTTTGAAATTATGAATAACTCTCTTGCCTTTCTGTGGACATAAGCTTTCAGTTCTCCTAGGATATACTTAGAAATGGACTATGATTCATTAGGTCATGTGGCAATTCTATGTTTAATATTTTGAAGAACTGTCAGACTGTTTTCCAAAGGACTACATCACTTTACATTTCCACCAACAGTGAATCAGGGTTCCAATTTCTCCTTACCCTGATAACACTTTTTATTATCTCTACATTTTTATTATAAAAGAATTGGTGAAATCATATTTCATGATGGTTTCAATTTGCATTTCTGTAGGGGCTAATCATGTTGATCATTTTTTTGTCTGCTTATTGGCTATTTGTGTATCTTCTTTGTAGAAATATCCATTCAGATTTTTTTTTCTCATTTTCAATTATCTTTTTATTATTGAATTATAAGAACTCTTCATTTATTCTCAATACTAGACCCTTGTGCCATTCATAATTTGTAATTTTTTCTCTCTTTCTGTGGGCTGCCTTCAGTTTCTTAATAGTATCCTTTATGTTCATTTTAATTGTTATGAAGTCCAATTATCTAATTTCTCCTTTTGTTACTTATGCTTTTAGTGTCATACCCAGGAAAACGTTGCTTCATCTGAGGTCACAAAAAATTTACAACAATAGTGAGTAAAAGGTACAGATATTTCCCACATATCTCTTGCCCCAACATATGAGTAGCCTCCCCCATTATAACATCACTCACCAGAATGGTATATTTATTTTTACCAAGGATGAACCTACACAGACACATTATAATCACTCAAAGTCTATAGTTCACTTTAGGATTCACTCTTGGTACTGTGTATTTCATGGATTTGGATAAATGTATAATAACATACATCCATTATTATAACATCATATAGAGTATATTTACTGCCCTAAGTATCCTCTGTGTTCAATCTGTTCATTTCCTCCCCACCCACGCACCAACCCCAGCAACCACTGAACTATTTATTGTCTCCCTAATTTTGATTTTTCCAGAATGTCATGTAGTTGGAATCAAACAATATGTAGCTTCCTGAGGTTAGGTTCATTCATTAAAAATATCCATTTAAAATTCCTTCATGTCTTTTTATGCCTTAATACCTCATTTCTTTTTAGTGCTGAATATTATTCCATTGTCTTGATGTGCCACAGTTTATTTATCCATTCACCTACTGAGGGACATTTTGGTTGCTTCCACATTTGGATAATTATGAATAAAGCTGTTGTAAATGTTGGTATGTATAGTTTTGTGTCAACAGAAGTCTTGAGCTTTTTTGGTAAATACCAAGGAGCACAATTTCTGGATCATATGAAAAGTCAGATTAGTTTTATAATTGCCAAATTGTCTTCCAAAGCAGGGCAACATTTTGCATTCCCACAGCAATGAATGAGAGTTCTTGTACCACCATCTTCACTATCATTTATTGTGGCCGGTGTTCTGGGTTTGGGCCATTCTAATTGGTGCGTGGTGGTTTCTTATGGTTGTTTTAATTTGCATTTCCCTGACGACATATGATATAGAGCATCTTTTCTTATGCTTATTTGTCATCTTTATGTCTTCGTTGGTGAGGTGTCTGTTAATATCTTTCCACTTTTTCTTTGGGTTCCTTGTTTTCTGATAGTTAAGTTTCAAGACTTCTCTGTATGTTTTGGATAACAGTCCTTCATCAGATGTGTCCTTTGCAAATACTTTCTCCCAGGCTGTGGCTGGTCTTCTGATTCTCTTAAGATCCTCTTTCACAGAGAAGTTTTTAATTTTAATGAAGTCTAGCTTATCAATTATTTCTTCCATGGATGGTGCCTTTGGTGTTTTTATCTAAAAGTCATACTCAAGATCATCTAGGTTTTCTCCTGTGTTATCTTCTAGAAGTTTCATAGTATTATTTGTTGCATTCAGGTCTGTGATCCATTTTCAATTAATTTTGGTGAAGAATGTAAGGTCTGAGTCTAGATTCTCTCTTTTTTTTCAGGTAAATATCCAGATTTTTCAGCATTATTTGTTGAAAAGACTATGTAACTCTATTGTATTGCCTTTGCTCTTTTGTCAAAGATCAGTTGATTATATTTATGTGGGTTTATTTCTGGGCTCTCTTTTCTGTTCCATTGATCTATCTCTCTATTCTTTTGCCAGTACCACACTGTCTTGGTAACTGTAGCTCTAAAATAAGTCTTGAAAGTCAGAGAGTGTCAGTCTTCCTACTTTGTTCTTTTACATTGATATTGCATTGGCTATTCTAGGTCTTTTGTCTATATAAACTTTAGATTCATCTTGTTGATGATATTCACAACATTTTGACTAGGATTGCACTGAATCTATAGATGAAGTTGGGAAGGACTGACATCTTGATCATATTGAGCCTTTCTCTTCATGTTTCATCAAACATCTCTCCATTTATTTAGTTATTCCTTGATTTTGTCAGACTTTTGCTGTCTTCTTCATAGAGCATGTACACATACTGCTAGATTTTTACTTAAGTTATCTCATTTTGGGGGGTGCTAACATAAATAATATTGTGTTTTTTTGTTTTTTTGGTTTTTTTATTTCTAGGAGAGAGAGAGACAGCATGAGCAGGGGAGGGTCAGAGAGAGAGGGAGTCACAGACTGAAACGGGCTCCAGGCTCCGAGCTGGCAGTCAGCACAGAGCCCGACGCGGGGCTCGAACCCACGAACCGCGAGATCATGACCTAAGCGAAAGTCGGACGCTTAACCGACTAAGCCACCGAGGCGCCCCTATAATATTGTGTTTTTAATTTAGCATTCCACTTGTCCATTGCTGGTTTATAGGAAAGTGATTGACTTCTGTATATTATACTTGAATCCTGCAATCTAATATAATTGCTTATTGTTTCCAGCAGGCTTTTTGTTGATATAGATTTTTATATATAGATGAATATGTATTCTGCAAACAAAAACAGTTTTATTTATTTTTTCCCAATCTGTATACCATTTCTTTCCTTCTTCTCTTCTTCTCTTATTGCATTAGCTAGAACTTCCAGTATGATGTTGGAAAGGAGTGGCAGTGGGACCTCCTTGCATTGTACCTAGTCTTAGGAGAAACCATTAAGTATATTGATAGCTATAGCCTTTTTAAAGATGTTCTTTATGAAATTGAGGACATATCTTACAATTTCTAGTTTACTAAGAGTTTTTATCATAAACAGGTATTGGGTTTTGTGGAATGCTTTTTCCACAAGTATTTGATAAAATCATGTGATTTCTTTGTCATCCTGTTAATATAATGGATTCTATTAATTGACTTTTGAATATTGAACCAGCCTTGCATACCTGAGATAAATATCATTTGGTTACAGTATAAAATTATTTTTATACACTGTTGGTGTATAATATACACTGTTCCTAATATTTTATTATGAATTTTATATCTATACTTATGAGAGATATTAGTATATAGTTTTATTTTATTATAATGCCTTTATTTGATTTTGGTATTAGCATGCTGCTGGCCCCATAGAATGAATTAGGAAACATTCCTTCTGCTTCTGTCCTCTGAAAGAGATTATAGAGAATTGATATAATATCTTCCTTAAATGTGTGATAGAATTTACCTTGAACCCATCAGAATTTGCTGCTTTCTGTTTTGGATTATTGATTCAAATTTTAAATAGATATTGGCTTATTTGGATTATCTATTTCTTCTTGTGTGTGTTTTGACAGGTCGTATCTTTCTAAGAATTGGTCCATGTCATCTGATTTATCAAATGTGTGAGCATAGGTAAATTTGTGGTCACATTTGTGAGTTTTTATGTGGATTCAAATTACTTTCTTGGGTAATTCTTTCTTAGCAAAATGATGTTTTCAGCCTTAAGACCTTAATCTTATTGATGGTCTCTTGGCAAGATTTTTTTCTTGCTGTTTTAAAGATATCTTTTTGTTTCAGTATTTTTGCTATTAAGCATTAAGGTGTGGATCTCATTGCATTTAATCTACCTTGACTTTCTTGAGCTTCTTGGATGTGTAGATTAACAACTTTCATCAAACTTGAGATGTGTTCTGCCATTGTTTTTTAGAATATATATCAATATTTTTTTCTGGAAAACTCTCCTCTATTTCTGCTAATGCCATTACAATTACCATTGCACTTAATGGTACCATACATTTCTTTGAAGCTCTATCAGTTTTTCTTCATTTTCTCTCAGTGTTTCAGATTGCATATGGCCTATTAATATATCTTCAAGTTTACTGATTTTAAGTCTTTATCAAGGCCCACATCTGAGTCCCTTTCCGTATCAAAGGCAATTTTTGTTACTTGCTTTTAAAAAAAATATAGACACATTTGCCCATATGTTCTCGTGTCTTGTAGTTATTTTGTTGAAAACTGAACACTGTGGGTAATTTAGCTACTCCAGATAATTATCCTCTCTTACAGAGCTTTCTGTTGTTCATTGTTTTCTTCTTTATTTTCCCAGTGACCTGGCTCAACTGCTTTATTGAGGTATGTTTCTTCCCCAGTGTGAAACCCCTGCTGTCACTCCACAGAGGGCACTGCCTTGGGCATTTACAAAATCACCTTGTGATGACAGTGGTTTTAGTAGGGCCCCCTTTGTCTCTTTCCATTATGAGCTTTCTGTCTCTGTTGGCATTACACCCAGCTTTAAACTGCCCTAATTGCTAGTTAATTGTTCTATTGTTTTTGACAATACCCAAGGGCATAAATTGCTTCACTGTCTTATTCAATTAAATTTGGAACCCTGAGCAGGAATAGTTTTTGAAGTCAGTCTTTGCTGTTAGTTCTAACTTTGGAAGATCTCTTCACAGCTTCTTCTTTCCCTGGTTCTCTCTGGTAAGCTAGCTGCACCATGAGTTATCTTATTGCTCTCATGAAGCTACCAACCTTTTCTTAATTGCTTAACATAAAATCTCAACTGTTTTCGAGGCTTGAATTCCCCTATGCAGTACTCTGTTTCAAATAACTGTTCCTTTGCGAACGGTTTCAGAGTTCTCTGGTTTTTATGACCTGACTCTCTTCCTGGGCAAAATCTTTACACCACGGATTTAGAAATGAGACAGGGACAGTGGCCTGCTTCTCTCAGACAGATATTCTGCTTTACACTCAGAGTAATGGGTGCAAGCAATAGCTTCTGGGTCTTCTTGGCTTTTCTCTCTTGCATAGGATCTTCTCATAAGCAAGCTAGGGTGAGGATGGACAGGACCCCAGTATTCTCAGGTGATCTTACTTCCACTCTGTCCGTGGGGCACGAGTAAAGAAAGGGAGTTACTGACCTCTCAGCTATACTTACCTGGAGTGTAGCTTCTGCAGCATGAAGCTGTGAGGAATGACACAGGCCTCTTACCTGCCCCTCCAAGGAAGTGCTGTAGCACTTATGGGAAGTTGACCAACAGCTCTATCTTCTTGGCCATATCTACCCATAGGTGGGGCTTCCATCATGCTGAGCTGGGCTGGGGGGAGCAGAGTGAACATGTCATGGCTCAAGTACAATAAATCTCACTGTTTTTTACCAAAATTTAGTAGATTCTCTGGAATGAATGATTCTTCATTTCCTGCATAACCTTACAATTTCCAGAAACTTTAAATAGTTGTTTCTAAAATACTTTTAGGCAATTATGATTGTTTCACTAGAAAGTGGGTCCTCAAAGATCTTCAAAACATTATTGTCCCCATTGTAATTTTGATTGAGGGACTGTGTGTACGCTCACCGCAAGGTGCATTGGTGGGCTCTTAGGTTTAGGATTTTTTTCTAAACATGTGACAGATTATACTGGTAGTGATTTAAAGTACTAATATAAAGTTTCCTTTCTATTTTTCTTTTCTTTCTTTTTTCTTTATCTCTCTCTTTCTTTCTTTTTTTCTTTCTTTCTTAATTTGAGAGAGAGAGAGAGAGAGAGAGAGAGAGAGAGAACATGAGCAGGGGAGAGAGCAGAGGGAGAGAAAGAATTTTAAGAAAGCTTGGTTCAGCATGGAGCCCCCTGTGAGGCTCCATCTCACAACCCTGGGGTCATGACTTGAGCTGACATCAAGAGTCACACACTCAACTGACTGAACCATCCAGGTACCCTAAAATTTGTTTTTTAAAAGTAAATTAATTTAAACTGTATGTTTCTAGAGTAGAAAGACTTATTAGTAATAAAAATCATAGTCCTTACCAAAGTAGGGGACATCAACACGCCATGTTAAATTGGGGAAATAAGAGATAAGGAAAATAAATGAATGATTCCTAAAAGGAAATTTTTTTTCACCTCTGACTCAAAACATGGACACACAGCAGCCACAAGACATTTGCCCACACTAACGTTCATATTCATTTCTAGCACTCAGATTTGATCTCCAATATTCTCCATTAAAAAAGAACTAAGACTTCCAAGGAAAATAATTTGAGTCAAGAAAAAAATCAGCATAGCTCTAGAAGTGGCTATTATTGACAGAAGGAAGGACATTTTTAAGACTGCCATGGGTAGTAATAAAAAACAAAGAAGCTGGCTCAAAAGAG
Source organism: Proteles cristata cristata (assembly GCA_017311185.1). Classification (NCBI taxonomy): domain Eukaryota; kingdom Metazoa; phylum Chordata; class Mammalia; order Carnivora; family Hyaenidae; genus Proteles; species Proteles cristata. The sequence continues at coordinate 3,055,996 of JAESUZ010000756.1, read as the reverse complement.
CTCTGTTGGGAAGGTTACAGTCATTTGAATATTAAAGTGGATGAAAGTTATGGTTAATTACAAAAGTTTTGAGAGGTTAGGAAGTTTTCACACAAAAGAAGGATAAAACAGAAAAATTTCAGTTTTAGTGCTTTAATTAGTGAACACATGCTATTGTATGTGGATATTTTATATATTCTCCTAAGTACATATTTGCAAAGCATAGATATTTGCTTGCTTTTATCTGTGTAAATAGATTTCGGTAAATACAGAATACTTGGAGTAACCCAACGAGTTCTAGACAAATGGGGAGATGTACTCATTTAAAACAATTATCCGTAAAGTTGATCATACACATCCTGGTAGCTTATCACTTAGAAAAGGGTTTGACGGTAAGTAACCAAATTGCCATTTACTGCAACAAACATTGGTTTGTTTCAAGATAATACCCCCTATGCTCCTGGAAAGAAGGCTAAATATGCAATTGATTCTGTTTATCCTAGGACATTCACCTCCAGCTGACACTTCTAATTAAAAAAAAGATGCTTGTAAGGCCTATTTTTTAACAACGATAACAAAATTGGAAAACGTGTTGTGATGGTGAATAATGACAGGTATATACAATACAATAGCAAGATAGCCACGTACCGCCAGGTAAACATGACTCTAAGAGAATATTATTCAAGGTAAAGATCCCAGTTGGCAAAATACTTAAAGCTAATTAAAAGGCATGGACCCCAACAGCTTTATCAATATACCTAGTGAAATTAAGACATAAAAGGGAAGCTTAATTTGATGGTATGTAGCTGAAGTTCGGGTTACATTTAGAAAAAGAAACTACATACTATGTTTTCTCTTCAGATAATATAAATCTTACGCCTTTTATTAAAGGTTTCTGTGGAGAGGAGAAAACAACTACATGTTGCACCTGACCAAGAATCCATTAATTTATAACCCAGGACCTGAAACCTTGACTGGTCTGAGATAATATCATTTATACTTTTTGTCTAAAATAACTATAACTTTGGGAAAAGATCTGAATAAGTTTGAGAATAGCCTTAGGACGGTATCATCTGAGTATAATTATGGGCAAGTATAAAAGGAAGTGTACAAACAATGACAGAATGAACCAAATCCATGGTACCAGTAATTTAAAATGGGTTTTGCATTGAGTATAGTACTTTTTCCAGATATTATAGGTAGTTACTCTATTTGTGTTATACTGCTCTTTAAGGTATTTGAAGCATTTCAAAGAATTAGATATACTAAATTTTTAAATGTGTCTTAACTTGCTCAAGAAAAATGTATTAATAATATATATCCATCCATGTCTATATAAACTTGTTTAATGTTTACTAAATATGCATGCAATAAATTGAGCATTTAATAAAGTATATTTGGTAAGTGTTCTTTATGCAAAGTAAAACCTTGGACATGAGTCTAAACCACAGTAAAAAATAAACAGATGAAAATGTTAGATAAATAGTGATAAACGTGGTACATGGTGGAATGTTTCAGGCAAAAATCGTGGAGGAGACATAGAGAAAACTGAGATTTGGCGTGAACTATTTTAAGTGTTAAAAACATAGCTATTGGTGTTATAGAGATCTGGGGTTGAGTTCCCAGCACTCCATTTATTAGTGTGTGATTAGTGTGTGAAAGACGGTTACAATTAAGCTTTCAATCCCTTTCTTGTCCTCATCTGAAAAACACAGGAAGAAAATACTTCCCTTCCAAGGCTCAGGACAATATTTCCAGCTGAGTACATGATGCATGGTGACATTTTCAGTAAATGGTCAGTGTTGTTTTTACCATTTTTTAGAAATAAAAATATTCTTGGGAAGGAGAGTATAACAAATAAAGCCCATGAATGCTTATCCTCATTCTACCATACCATTCCCTCTTTTTTTTTCCACAGTCATGGCCCTTAAAATGCTGATGTACATAGTTTTTTTCCTACTTCCTCTACTTTCATGCACTTCTCAGCCTCCTGCAATCTAATTTCTACTCTTACACAATTTTACTGACCTATCTCTTGTACTTTGGGAGCGTTATTAAAAATAAGTTGTACCATTTCACAATATTGACATATCTTTCTTTAGCCTAGTACATTTCCTTTCACCATTATCTTGCTAACATCATCCACTATGTCTCCTCTTCCATCCACTTTTCAGTCTTCTGGCTGAGGCATTCATGTCTTCTAGTCCTACAGCAGGAAACGCATCAGGGTCCTATTTCCTAACTTTTTTCTCATTCAGTCCAGTGTTATCAGGGAATTTCATCCAATCCAACATGATAATGATTCTAAAATCTCTATTCATGGCCTTGGCCTCGACCAAGTTCCAACACTACATAGCTAAAAAATAAATTATCCAACATATAAGCATCTCTAACTTGACAAATTAAAATTCACATGCTTTATCTTGTCTATTCTCCTTAACTTAGTTGTAGATAACATCACCTCATCTCATTCAAGAGTAAAACCTGAGATTTGCTCTCTTCTTTCCCCCTTGACACTGTAAATGCCAACCACTGTGCCAATTGCTTAGATTGGATGTGTGTGTGTGTGTGTGTGTGAGTGTGTGTGTGTGTGTGTGTGTGTATGAAAGAGAGACACAGATAGAAAGACAGAGAGAGATAACATTTCTGTCCTCGTGGAGTTTGCAGTCTCTGTGAAGGAAATATACAATAATAAGGAAATCCCCAAAACAAATGTGCACCATGAAAACATTTAATATTAGTTGACTTAAGAAAGTTAAGGAACTTTTAAGAAAGTATTGATTGAATTGGGGTTACAAGAGATGTAGAAGTTAACTCTGCAAAGTGAATGGCATTCAAAGCTGAGGGAACATCAAAGGCTCTGGGGAGTGAGAGATCATGGTGCAGTTCTGAAACTGAAAGGAGGTCAATTGCAACAAGACTGGATAGAGTATTAGATAAGACAAAATGGCACACAGAAGCTAAGATTTTGGTCTTTACCCAAGGTTAATTTTAAGCACCGTGAGTACAGAGTTAGGTATTTTCATTCATTTTCTTTCTTCCTATATTTTTTGAGTTGGACTAGGTTTCAGACACTTCTCTAGGCTCTTGGGACAAATCAGAATAAGATAGACAAGCATCACTGCCCTCCAATAGTTTATATTTTGTAAGAAGAAGCAAATAATATGAAACTAATGCAATAAATAAGTAAATCATACCATGTTTTGGAAAGTGAATGCTATGGAAAGAGAAGTAAAGCAGCTTAAGGGAGATTGAAACTGTCAACGTGTGGAGGATGTTCTTTTAAATACGGTGTTTGTTGTAGTCTTCATTGAGAGAATAACACTTCAGCAAAGATGTGAAGAAAGTAAATTAGCCAGTCATGTGGACATCCAGGAGTGGAAGATTCAAATGGAAGGAATAGCCAGGGCCAAGACCCTGGGGCAGAACCCTGCTTGGCATGCTCATATGCAAGGAACAGCAAAGAAGCCATATGACTGGAGTGGAGTGGGGGAATAATAGAGATATTATCTAAAATAAATGAGTGTTTGTGCATAATATATAGCATTCGTGGACCATTTAAAGAATTTAAGTTTTAATCATAACAACCTTGTTGAGTCAGAAGTCTAGTGCAAATGTCAAATGTCATTTGGAACTTTGAAGGCAGGTCATGGACATATGTTTTTGATTCATCTCTAACTAGCAGTTAAAACCAAGAATATGGAAGAGATGGTCTAGATCAGAGACTGCCAAATTCCATGGGACAAATCCATTCTACTGGCTGATTTTATAAGTACAGTTTTATTGGGACACAGCCACACCTATTAATTTACATATTATCTATGGCTGCTTTCGCTTTATAATAACAGTCGAGTGGATACAACAAACTATATGGTCCACAAATCCTGAAATATTAATTCTCTGGCCTTCTACTAAAGAAGCTTGCTGATTCCTTAAGTAGAGACACAAAACAGCTTAAGAGAAGTGAGACTATGACTGAGTCTTGGACAACTCCAACACTTACTATCCTGGGAAAGTAGGCTTATTATGCACAGGAGAGAGAAATAAAGCAGCTATAGTGAAAATCTAGCACAGGCTTCACAGGAGTTCAAGAAGATGGTGTTTCAGATATTAAAGCCACTATCAATTAGTATGATTGAGAATTACTCTTTAGATCAACAATTTGAAGGTCACTGGCTTTCCTCACAAAAGCTGTTTCAGTGAAGGGTTGGGTGTTAACAAAGTCAAATGGAAGTGGCTTGATGATTGATTGATACATGAAGGAATGATTCAGAGGATATAGACATCTCTTTGATATGTTTGTCAAGAGGAAGATAAAGATAGCAATTTAGCTGGAGATTATTGGGGGTCAAAGGAAGATTTTGTCTTATGTCATTTTGTTTCTAGTTGTTTAGATTAAATCAGCTTAATTAAAAGTTTGTGGAAGAATCCAATTGAGGAGGACATTGAACTGTTACATAAAGAAGGCTTAAAATGGTGTTAAATTCCTCAAAAAGTAATAATAAGTGGAGTGGAAAGTACATTTTGCAGAAATAAGCCCTTTATTGTAGCAGAAGAGGAAGAGAGGGAGACTATAAACAATGGAAGATTTTTATGCCCGGGAAAGGGAATATGAATAAGTTCCTGGCTGATAACTTCTATTTCTCTTTTTCTTAAGAGTTTTGTTTTCTGTTTTTGTTTTGTTTTGTTTTGAGAGAGAGAGAGACAGAGAGAGAGAATCGTAAGCAGGCTCCATGCCCAGCACAAAGGCTGACCTGGGACTTGTTCTCACAACAATGAGATTATGACCTGAGCAGAAATCAAGAGTAGGATACCCAACCAACTGAGCCACCCAGGTGCCCTACTTCTATTTCTCTTTAAAGCAGGGGCAGGAAATATTCCAAGAGTGAGAGAAGGAGTTGAATAAATAAACAGTAGCCTGTCAACATAGTAAACTCATCCTAATTTGAAGACAATGGAATTGTACTAGAGCCAGCCTGTGTCTTTGGGTGCTTTGCTTTGTTTTTAAATCTGCTCTGTGGTGCCTGGGTGGCTCAATTGGTTAAACATATGACTCTTGGTTTCAATCAGGTTATGATCTTACAGTTTGTGAACTTGAGCTCCATGTCGGGCTCTACATTGACAACATAGAGCCTACTTGGGATTCCTATCTTCCCGTTTCTGCCCCTCCCAGGCTTCTCTCTCTGTCTCTTAAAAAATAAATATATATATATTTATATATATTATATATGTATATATATATTATATATATATATAAACACTTAAAAATATATATAAACACCTAAACAAACAAATAAATCTGTGATCAGCAATTCAGGTACAGGCATGGAAGATATATTTTTTCAGGTTCATTCAATATTGGAGATTTGAAAGGGGGATGACGCACAACACTGAGGGAGAAATGATGTTATGCTCTATAGACAGTGTTATTTAGGAGATGGATTCTGAATTCTAAAGATTAGAAGGGAAAATGAGTGGAGGCACCTGGAAGGTTAAAGCAATAAAATTTTGATAAACAAGATGGAAGAAAAAAAGTTTTGTTTAAAAGATGGGATGACTGACAGAGATTTCGGAATGTGAAGCAATCTACCATATAACGAAGTTCAAGGAATAAATTTGAAAGGGTTAGAATGGGTCATTTGGAGACGAAGAACCTAAGAATGTGAACTAAGGTTGTTTAATGAATTATCCTTATAGAATTTGAGGTAATGGAAGTTGATGCTCCCATTTTGAGAATTTTGAGAGTTTAGGTTGGCTGCACAGAGAGTGGGGAAGAATTTTTAATGACTGAAAATTCATGGGACTGACTATTTAAAGGCTGAAGAGGGATAAATTGGAAAACAACAGGTAATGCTATTTAGAGAATGGTGTAGTCAGAGGGCAGAAACCTCAAAGGAGATAGTTTAAATTTAACAGGAAGAGAAATAAGAAGCCACAGAGAACCAGAAGGACAGCGCCAGCACTTCTCGTTCTAGAGTTAAAACAGATGTGAGAAAATAATTATCTACCATTTGAGGAAAGTATTTAAAAAGTGCACAGATAGTGACAAAATGAACTAAACCATAATATCTATAATTTAGAATGGATTTTTGAATGAGCATCCACATATATCACAAAGACAGCAGGATTGACAGTTCCAGAGGGCACAGAAAAATGGTCTGGTATGGCAGACTGAGACAGGAGTAGAGGATTACACAGAATTTGTTATGATGATACAGTGGAGGACAGACAGACAGAAGCCATGATAGATTTGAACTAGTGGTCACTTTGAAATAACTGGATATCAGGCCTTCATCCAATAAATCATATATCCTATATCAAAACAAAACCAAGACCTAGAAACTCTAGAATAAACTTTCTCCGACCTGTATATCATTTTTATATTTGATTTTGCCTCTACCACCTTAATTTAGAACATCACATCTCTCACTTTTGGATCTTCACATATTTTCCTAATATCTCCAGGTCTCCAGTCTTGATCCCATTTAACCCAATCTCTACAAAGCTTCCTAATTATCTAATTGTTCTTCAATATACCTATCAATGGCCTTCCAATGTGAAGTTGTTTCATATGGTTCTGCTTATCTCCTAAATCTCTTCTTCCCCTAGGAACACTATGCTCCATTCCTATGGAACCATGTTTTCTAGAACTTTCCATGGTATTGGCATCTCCAAGCCTTTGCTCATGTATGTTCTCTACCTGGAGCTTTTCTTCCACTTCTTATGTCAGGCATTTTGTCTCTCTTACAGTCACACTTCTAACTCAAGGATTTCCTTGAATTATTTTTTCAGCAAGTGTTAATCAATCTCTCCTTTGTATCTTGTATATATATGTCTATTAAAATTGCTTTGACAAATGTTTGTCGAATTTACGTTTTCCCTTAACAGTTTTCTCTACCAGACAATAAACTCCTTGAACGATGATGTCTGTTACCTAAAAGATGCTTAATAAAGGCTTGCCAAATTGAAGTGGACTTCACACACCTGCTCTTGCCATAAACACATTGTTTTCAAGTAAGCGTTCTCTTTTGGCTTCAGTCTTGAAATACAAATTGACCTCTCAGAATCTTTCCACTAATGCCCTTGTTGGAAAATGTTAATAACTGGTCAGTGACAGGCATGATTAAGCCTTCTCTTCTTGATTTAGATTGGTGTCACTGCATTGGCTCTGAGAGGGCCGTAAAGAACATTAACACTGCACCCACCGTGACAGAATAAACCATTCCCTAGAAATTGATAAGGGCTTTTCTTTCTGGCAATGAATTTGATTGTGGCAAAACAAACAGTTGTCTCAATTGTGATACATCTCCTTTTCTTTAATACTTCCATTTATTTTATTGCATCACTTTCTCCGATTAATATAATGAGTGCATTTATCTTGAAGGGTGAGGATTGGCAGAATTTTCCAACGTAGAGGAAATCTAAATGACCTTTAACAAAGCCTCTATACATGTTTTAAGCTGTCATTTGTTTGGGAGTTTTGGTGAATCGTTTTGGATTTCAGGTCTTATGTCTCAAATAGAAATCAATGATCCTGAAAATAAATTAAACAGCAAATTTTGTTGAGTGGGCTAAAATATTCAAACCACATGTATATTAAAGAAATTCCCAAGATGATTTCATGTGAGCCTTATTGGATGGCATGATTACAAAATAAAATAACATTTCCCTTCTGGTTCTGGAAGAAAAATAAAACCCAACTAGTTGGTATCTTAAAACCCTAAAGTAAATTATCTGGCAAATGAGTATCAGACAGGCATTTGGAAACTCCTAGTATGTTCTGGAAAATGTGGATCTTTTGTTCCCTTTGATTTTATCTGCCAACAAGGAGTTAAGAAAAAGAACAAACTAGCACATCTTGTTGGAGTGATAGATTTGCCCATATTTCCATTGATTTAAAATTTCCTATTTTTTTTTAACAAAACTTTCTGGTCAGTGGCCCTCAAGCATCCCTTTTTCTCTAGAAAATGAGAAAACATAGATCTCAGCAGAAAAACACATTTAAACATATTGCTCATCTTTGAAAAACTCTGCCTTATTTAGATTCCTTTCAGACCATTGATTTGAAGAAATATTGACTCAGGAAAAGCACAACACACACACAGACACACACACACACACACACACACACACACACACACACACACACACACACCAAAACCAAGGAGAAAAGCAGACAAATAACCTATAATAATGACAAATAACCATTCTTATTTGAATTTCCCTAAATTAACCCAACTCTGAAAATTTTTCATAAAATTTGTCAATGGAATGATTGCTTTAGAATTTCTATGTGCAGTGATAAAAGAAGTAATCATGTGTGTTTTCTGGGCGACCTATCAGTTCTGCTCGTCAGATACTTCAATGAAAATGCTGTTCCATGCCTTATAATACTATTAGTTTACATTTAGAGACTAAGAATGCCCAGAGAAATACATTTTCTAGGACATTCGCCACTACTCTTGTGACATGCTCTCCGACATACACCCAGTAGGACTTCCAATCCCCTTCTGAAGATAAGAAAGCTTGTATTGAGGGGGAGACAAGATGGTGGAGAAGTAGGGAGCTCCATACATTTTGCTTGCCCCCATCTCTGAAGCAGAGAAGGCCTGAAGCCATAGAACAGTGAACCGTGGGAGTCTGGGAGGAAAAGGGACAGAGTCCATTGAGAGGACAACCTCATAGGTGCATGAGTGCAGACTGGAGAAGATAAGGATGGGCTGGGACCAGAGAAATGGAAGGAGAGGAGGGAACCCGCTTCGCAAGGAGCCATGGACAGTTGAGGGGAAGAGAAAGAGTGGCTGAAATTGCTCATAGAACTGTTGATGGAGAAGAGAAAAACCTCAGCTCTGGAAGGAGAGTGATCCTATTTCTAGCTGTGGTGCTGGCTTTGGGCTGGGTGCCCTGGTCTCAGATGACGCCAGGAGAAACTCTTCCACCACTCTCCCTGCTCGATCCCTGGCAGGGAAGTGGCCTGGCCTGTGTGATTATATTTCCGGCAGTATCAATAAAGTGCATGGACTAAGACCAGGAAACAAGGCAGGGCTTGGGGAATAGAACATGGTCCACTGTGGCTAAGCCCATGACACAGGGAGATCAGACCCAAAAGAATGAATTGCAATGCCTGGTTTGAGAAGGAACTGGGGCGCCACCATTTTTCTCCCCACAACCACCAAGGCGGGACCTTAGCGAGCAGCCTGCGGGACCGCAATGGAGGCTGAGGCCTGCCTACACCAAACCATGCCCATCCCCCCTAGAGAGCTGCCTTTTTTTTTTTTTACCAGAGCCTATGACAAGACAAACATGGATGCATTGCTGTGATTATTCTAGATCAACTCTTTCCATTCAGATATATTTTCCCCTGTCTCATTCGTATCCTTCCCCTCTGCTGGACTGGGCAGCCTGGTCATTGGTTTGCTTAAACAGTCACATTTAACTCATTCTTTAGATGTATATTCTACACCTCCACTGCTAACTTACTATCTCTCTCTCTCTGGAGTAATTAGACTATATAGTTTCTCTGAGTAACATTATCTTCATTTCTTTCTCCTTGCCTCCTACTATATTCTCCTCTTTCTCTCTCTGAATTAAGCCTCTTAGACTCTGCCAGGTCATTGTCTAATTTTTCTTTCTCTGCTCCCCTGATGGAAGAGCATATATGCTCTTCAATCAGCACTGCATATACTCTATTCTTTATTTGTAGCTGGGAATACTGGTTTTATGCTTTTAGGCTGTCCTTTGATGTTTGGGTTTTTTTCTTTTTTCTTTTTCTTTTTCTTTTTCCCTTTCCATTTTCTTGTTTACTGGATTTGTCTGTGTGTTTGTGTGCCTTTGTTCCCTGTGTGTTTGTCTGTCTGTTTTCTTTTCCAGGGCTACCTCAAGAAACAAGCCAAAAAACACATGGTGGAGAGTCCCAAATACCACCACAAGTAGGGAAATAAAATAAACAAGGTCTCAACAAGAGGCCAAGAGACACCATTCAAAGAACACTTCCTGAATGGACAAGCCCTGGACAGTCAAATAGCCTTCTTTGGTACAGCAGCACTTGCAGATACAGAGCACATAACAAGCTTTTAAAAATAACAAGAGTTAGAAAGCTAACCAAAATGATGAAATAGAAGAACTCTCTTCCAAAGAAATTCCAGGAAAAAATGACAGCTAAAGAACAGCTCAGTACAGATATAAGCAACATAACTGAACAAGAATTTAGTCATAAAATTAATTACTGGGCTTGAAAAAGGCATGGAAGACATCAGAGAAACTATTGCTACAAAGACTATGGAGCTTAAAAACAGTTGTGATGAATTAAAAAAATGCTATAAATGAGATGCATAATAAAATGAAGGTGTCCAATGTACGGATGGAATAGGCAGAAAGGAGAATAAGTGATTTAGAAGACACAATTATAGAAAAAACAAGAAGTTGAGAAAAAGAGAGATAAACTGATCCAGGAACACAAAAGGGGAGTTCGAGAGCTCAGTGATACAACCAAACAGAACAATATCTGTATCATAGGAATTCCAGAAGAGGAAGAGAGAGGGAAAGGCACTGAAGGAGTCCTTGAACAAATTATAGCAGAGAATTTCCCCAATCTGAAGAAGGACACAGACATTGAAATCCAAGAGGCACACAGACATAACTTCAATTGATCTACTGCATGACATATCATAGTGAAACTGGCAAAATATAAGGACAAAGAGAGAATTCTGAAAGAGCTAGGGATAAAAGGGCCCTAACATACAAAGGGAAACCTATCAGAGTGGTGACAGACCTATCTCCTGAAACTTGGCAGGCCAGAAAGGAATGGCAGGAAGTCTTCAGTGTGATGAACAGAAAATATATGCAGCCAAGAATCCTCTTTCCAGCAAGTCTGTCATTCAGAATAGAAGGAGAGATAAAAATCTTCCCAAATAAACAAAAATTGAAAGAGTTCGTCACCACTAAACCAGCCCTACAAGAAATCCTAAGGGGGACTCTGAGGGAAATGTTGCAAGGAACGCAAGGTACCAGAGACACCACCACAAGCATGAATCCTACAAACAACACAATGACTCTAAACCCATATTTTTCAATAATAACACTGATATAAATGGGCTAAATGCTACAATCAAAAGACATAGGGTAGCAGAATGGATAAAAAACAAAATCTATCTATCTGCTGTCTAAAAGAAACTCATTTTAGACCTGAGGACACCTTCAGATTGAAAGTAAGGGGATGGAGAAATATCTATCAGGCTACTGGAAGTCAAAAGAAAGCTGGAGTAGCTATACTTACATCAGATAAGCTGGACTTTAAAGTAAAGGCAGTAACAAGGGAGGAAGAAGGTCACTGTATAATAATTATAGGATCTACCCATCAGGAAGAGCTAACAATTATAAATCTCTACACTCTGAATACAGAAGCACCCAAATACATAAAACAATCACAAACAGAAACAATCTTATGGACAAGAATGTGCTAATAGCAGCTGACTATAATATTCCACTTAAAGCAGTGGATAGATAAACTACACAGAAAATCACTAAAAAACAATGGACTTGAATGACACATTGGACCAGGTGGATTGACAGATATATTTAGAACTCTACATCCTGAGGCTATGGAATTCACTTTCTTCTCAAGTGTGCATGGCACATTCTCCAAGATAGATCACATACTGGGTCACAAAGCAGCCTTCAATAAATATAAAAGAATTGTGATCATACCATGCACACTTTCAGATCACAATGCTATGAAACTTGAAATCAACCACAGGAAGGAGTCTGGAAAATCTCCAAAAACATGGAGGTTAAAGAACACCCTACTAAAGAATGAATAAGCCAATCAGGCAATTAGAGATGAAATTAAAACTATATATGGGTACAAATGAAAATGAAAATACAACAATCCAAACTCTATGGGATGCAGCAAAGGCAGTCCTAAGAGGAAAGTACATTGCACTCCAGGTCTATTTCAAGAAATTAGAAAAAGCGCAAGTACTAAATCTAACAGTGCACCTGAAGGAACTAGAAGGAGAACATCAAGAGCACCCCAAACCCAGTAGGAGAAGAGAAATAATAAAAATCAGGACAGAAATAAACAATATAGAATCCAAAAACCTAGTTGAACAGATCGATGAAACTAAGAGTTGATTTTTGAAAAAACAAACAAAATTGATAAACCTCTAGCCAGGCTTCTCAAAAAGAAAAAGAGAGAGCACCCAAATAGACAAAATCATGAATGAAAATGGATTCATTACAACCAGTCCCTCAGAAATACAAGCAATTATCAGGGAGTACTATGAAAAACTATAAGCCAATAAACTGGACAACTTAGAAGAAGTGGACAAATTCCTAAACATACACTCACTACCAAAATTCACACGGGAAGAGAGAAAATCTGAGCAGACTCATAACTAGTGAAGAAATTGAATCAGTTATCAAAAATCTCCCAACAAATAAGAGCCCTGGACCAGATGGCTTCCCTGGGGAATTCTACCAGACATTTAAATCAGAGTTAGTTAATATTCTTCTCAAGCTATTCCAAAAAACAGAAATGGAAGGAAAACTTACAGACTCATTCTCTGAAGCCAGCATCACTTTGATTCCCGAGCCAGACAGAGACCCAGCAAAAAAAGAGAAATACAGGCCAATATCCTTGATGAATATGGATGCAAAAATCCTAACAAGATCCTTACAAATTGAATTCAACAGCACATAAAAAGAATTATCCACTATGATCAAGTGGAATTCATTCATAGTTTACAGGGCTGGTTCAATATTCACAAATCAATTAATGTGATACATCACATCAACAAAAGAAAAGATAAAAACCATATGATCCTGTTGATAGATGCAGAAAAAGCATTTGACAAAATACAGCATCCCTTCTTAATAAAGACCCTCGAGAAAGTCAGGATAGAAGGAACTTACTTAAACATCAAAAAAAAAAAAATAATAACCGTTTATGAGGAACCTCTGGCTAACATCTTCCTCAATGAGGAGAAATTGAGAGCTTTCCCCCTGAGATCAGGAACACGACAGGGATGTCCACTCTCACCACTGCTGTTTAACATAGTGCTGAAAGTCCTAGCATCAGCCATCAGACAACAAAAGGAAATAAAAGGCCAGAATTGGCAAAGAAGAAGTCAAACTATCTATACAATTCTTTTCCATAAACACAGGGCTTTCACAGCCACTATTTGATTTTAGCCTCAAAGCTTAGGGTATTTTACAGTTGTGAGAAAGCTGAAGTTAAGAAAATAGAGGTGAAAAAGCTTGCCCATGTTTCAAAATTCGTTGTTGTCAGGGTAAGAAGTGAAACCTAGTATTTTAACTTGCAGTAAAATGTTCTCCTTCAGGAAACTTTTTGAAAAAATTAATCTCTATTTAATTTTGAGAGAGAGACAGAGCATGAGTAGAAGAACGACAGAGAGCGGGAGACACAGAATCTGAAGCAGGCTCCAGGCTCTGAGCTGTCAGCACTCATAGAACCGTGAGATCATGACCTGAGCTGATGGTGGACACTTAACCAACTGAGGCACCAGGCACACCCTTACTTCAGGGGACTCTTAAAGGTAAATGTTATCTCTACAAGTATCAAAATAAGCTTTTGCTTAAAGTTCTGTCACACAAATTTTTAAACATTTATAATGTCTTTCATGGTATTCACAGAGAAAAGACACTAAATATGATTTAAACTAGTTTTTTTTTTTTTTTGCCTTTGAGACAGGATGGGCATAATTAACTTTTATTATTATACTTTACTGTCTTAAATTTAGGCCTGTGCTTACATTTAGCATTTCTTTCTTATTTTTCAGTTGGAGTCTGTCAAATATCACCTCTCCTGATTTGTGTGCTCACCTCAAAAAGCCTTTCAATATTTTTTTCCATTCCATCTTCTAAGGTTATGCTTCTAATATACTCTAGTCTGAGAGACTAGGTCATTAATCTTATTAAATGTGTTAGCTATGGTAATGGGTAAAATGATCAGTGAGGGACTAAAATTCCCAAACGTTAGTGTGCATAAACACTGCTTGAGGCGTGTGTAAAATACAGATGCATGGGACCTCCTCTCAAATCTAGAAGATCTGGAATGGAGATTAAGAATGGTAACCAATTCCCCATGTATTTCTAAAGGAGGTTTTCTCCTGTCTGTCACTTAATAAAACTAACGTAGGCGCAGGTTACATGTTTCATGAGTGAAGCATATGATATCAGTTCCATATCTTTAAAGGTGTTTACTTTAGATTCTAGAAGAGGCAACATGGTTCAGTAAATAAGATTTGGAGTCAGTCAGACCTGGAATTAACATCCAGTTCTGTTACTTTCAACTTCAGTGACCTTGGAAACATTTTTTAAATTTTCCTTTAGCATCATATCATGTGGGAAATACTTCCTCAACTCATGTCACAGGGTTGCTATTTCTGATCAAACATGATCATGCCTGTGAATCTTCATATACTGTGTATATAGAATTCTATAGTTTGTTGCTGCCAGAACACTCACTGATAGATGAATCAATTATTAGTTTTCTGAAGCTCATTGGCTTTCCAATTGGTGTAGCCAAAATGCTGCTATACTAATATCCTATCTGCATTAGCAACTGAGGTGGACCATTCAAGACCAGGACACCCTGGCTATCAGCACTTCAGGGCACATCAAGAGCCACATGTGTTCAAGATCTTGCCAGAATGTGGGAGAAAAAACCCACACACATACCACAAAAGTGAAAGGAGAGCAAGGAAGAGCCTGCTCCCAGTGAAATGGAAATTGAAGTGTTTTACTGCAGCAGATTTTACCTCTAGGTTTAACACCTGCTCAGTCACCCCACCCTCCCAATTTGAATAAGTGATTAACAACTCATTAACAGATCATTAGCTAAATCATCCTGATGTAGTGAAGAGGACCCAGGTTCACTAATTCCCCTGGATTATCACCAAATGCAGACCAACAAGGAAATTAAATATGGCTGATAAAAATGCGAGCAATTATGCTATTTTTATATCAGGGTGGGGAAAATGGTTTGTAGAAAATGACTCTTCTTTCAATCCAGGAAAGCAGCAGCTTGGCCCTGTGCTTCTTACCTTCCTGAGTATAATTCAGGAACAGTTTTACTACAGAACCGACCCCCACCCCTTCATCAGATTTTTCCAAGTGGCTGAGTGGATGCCTGATTACTCCTGGACCATTGGATATTTCAGATTTTTAAAAATTAATTTATTACTAAAATTTCAGCATAGTTAACACACAGCATTCCATTAGTTTTGGGTGTACACTATAGTAATTCAACAATTCTATACAACTGTTCAACAATTCTATTGGCGAATGCTTGGATTGTTTCCATATCTCGACTATTGTAAACAATGTTGTTATAAACCTAGGCGTTCACATATATCTTTTTGAACTAGTGTTTTCACTTTCTTTGGATAAACACCCACTAGTGGAATTACTGGACTGTATGATAATTCTACTTTTAACTTTTTGGAGAATCTCCATACTGTTTTCCACAGTAGAGGGTTCCCCTTTCTCCATATACAGCGTTTTTTAAAAGTTTGCTTATTTATTTAAAATAATAAATAAATAAATAAATAAATAAGAGAGAGAGAGAGAGAGAGAGAGAGAGAGAGAGAGAGAGAGAGAATCCCAGGCAGGCTCCACAGCATAGAGCCTGATGCAGAGCTTGAACTCATGAGCAATGAGATCATGACCTGAGCCAAAGTCAGACACTTAACCAACTGAGCCATCCAGGCGCCCCTCTCCATACCCAGTTTTAAGTCTCTTCTCTCAGTAGCTCCCTGTGCACATGTCAGATGTCAGTCTGGCTGCCTAATGGCTATTTTGTGCACTTCATATAAGAAATCAACTTTTCCCTTTGGTTATAGTCTGGTGAAAGAAGGAGCAGATGACAAAATTAAGGCAGTCAGACACTCCCTTCCTGGATGTGATTTCTTGCAGAGTTTCAGAAACACTGAAAATGGTTGTCATTCCATTTCATTCAGAAAGTGGCTCAAATTAGTCACTTGTCTTTCCTGCCACATCAGGTACCTTGGTTTCTGCTTATTTCCAAACCTGGATCTCCAACTTCTCCTTGACTTTGAGTCCCCATTAGCTTTCCCATCCTTCACTTTTGCCCAAGCTATTCTGAATCCATTTCTCTTGCTTTCCATAAAGAACTATGATAATGTGGGTGTTTTCAAGGAAAAGAGGAGAGAGACTGAGTTAGGTCTTAAAAACGAGTCAATCAATTGTTCTTACCTCAACATGAAATGAACATCAAAAGTGTTCATATTTTGATGGCTTTTTCTCTGAAAGTCTTCTCTAGCTCAGAAATGGTCACCACACTATCCACCCATGGGTCATGCTGGATAACTGGAAGTCATTTTTAATTATTTTCTCTCTCATCCCTCACATTTGACAGTCAGCATAGCTGATTGTTTTATCTCTAGATTGTATATAGATTCTATCCATTTGTCTCAGTTTTCACTGCCCCTTTTGCTCTGTTGCTACATACTTTCACAAGGCAGCTCTCAGCTCCCACCCCACACATATTAGCATAAATTGGGTTATCTCATTAGATTAATTAATCATCTTCAATGGATTCCTATTGTACTTAAAATAAAATCCTGTTTGTTTGACCTACTGGTTGTCTCTTTATTTCCAGCCTCTCTCATGCCTTTCCCTCACTGGGCCCAACCAGAGACATAGCACTCTTTCAGTTCCTTGGATTGGCAGAGTTCTTACCCAGATCAGGTCAAAAGAAAATGTGATGCTATTCCCTCTTCACATGAACCTTTCCTTTTTATTGTTTAGATCTTAGTTTAATATGACCTCCAAGAAGAATCCTTCCCTGGTCACCCTATGCAAGTAAATTTTGTCTCTATTAAAGGACTCTTAAACTTGTAATTACATACTTATTTTTTGTTTGCTTATTGATATTTTCTTCATTAGGAGGATGTGCAAATATTATAGTTCACAAAAGCCCTAGTCTATGCTGATTATCCCAGTGTGAATGATTGCGGGTCATTCAAAACATCCAGGTCTGAAAGGTCACCCTAAATTTCAGATTATAAGCATCATGAAATCAACACACAGTATGATCTTTTTGTTATGTTGTTCTTATTTCTAAAAATTTACTCAAGACATGTCAATTTCTTAGATGAAGAGTCCTCTTGAGGACCTGGCTAGCTCATGATTAAATTATCACCTTGAAAAATCTCACAAAAGGAATTTTCTAGAATATTGTAACACTGTAGTCTCCATCCCTAATTTACAATGGCCTGCAAGATTTTTTATCTCCCTCTTGACAAAAATTTGTATTTTCCCATCATTCCTAAGCTGTTAAAATTAGATTAAATGCATAAAAAATAATGCCATCATTCTCCTTTGTTTCTTATTCACCATCATCTTTCTCTTCCTCTTTTTAAAAACAAATACAATCATTTATCAGACCATCAGCGCTTTACCTCTCTTAAGCTTCCAAAATGTACTTATCTTTCCCAAAATGTACATCTGTTTAAAATTATACCCTTCTAGTGAGTCTTACATGGCTCAGTCGGTTAAGAGTTCAACTTCAACTCAGGTCATGATTTTTTGTTTCATGAGGTTGAGACCCATGTCTGGCTCTGTGCTGACAGCTCAAAGGCTGGAGCCTGCTTCAGATTCTGTGTCTCCCTCTGTCTCTTCCCCTACCCCACTCATGTTCTGTCTTTCTCTCACTAAAAAATAAATAAGCATTAACATTTTTAAAAAATTATACCCTTCTAGGTTCACATGCTTGCTTCCTTACTGACTTTGGGCTTCCCACCCCCTATCCAACAATTTGGGCTTTGTAGCAAAGCAGTTAAAACCACAAACAGGTTTCATAGGACCCATTTCTAGACTGTTATTATTTCTGTGCTGCTTGTTAGCTTTGTGACCTTGGGCAGGTTACTTAAATTTTTGAATTCCTAATTTCTGTTATGTGAAATGGACATAATATTACCATAGTGTTATTATGAGGGTGAATCAAGACTTGTATGTTAAGTATTTAGTGCAGAGCCTGGAACAAAAGAATTGATTGATGAATGGCATCACCACTACTACCCTCACCACCACCATATCATCATTATCACCATCATCATCATAATTATCATCTTCATCATCACAATAATTGTTATATGAAACACTTACTACAGTGCCTGGGAAAAGGAGGCCCTCCATGCATGTAGTCGTTATAGTCAGTGACACTAGCATCCATTCTGACTACCAAGATGATATCCGAGAACTCCAATATTCACAACTTCCTCCATCTCCATTCACATAACCAGTACCTGAGTCTTACAGCAGTATCATCAGACTCTAAATTCCATCTTCACATATAGTGGCTCAATTTTAATTGTCTCTTTTCCTTCCTTCCTTGCTTTTTCTCCTTTTCTATTTATCCATCTTTCTTCCCTCCTGATATTTACACCTATGCCAGCCTAGTTTCAATTTTTTTATCCCCAGAGACTTAATTTGTTTTAAATTCTTAGCAGAAACATAATTTTACAAAACAGAATTAGAAATTATTTAAGAAATCAACTTGAATAGTTAAAAAAAAAATACTCACTAAGTCATATCTAGTGTAATCATGACCTAATAACCAGACACTAAGATGATCCCAAGGGAAGCTTGCCTCCTGTATTCACACCCTGGTCTAATGCCTGTCTTTGAGTGTGGGCTGGATCTAATGACTCATTTTAATCAATAGAGTAAGAGAAATTTGATGGAATGTCACTTCCCTGGCTAGATGGCAAAAGCTTGTGGCTTCTGTCTTGCTACCTAAATCCCTTCTATTGCCTTCTCAGATTGCACACTTTGATGAAACAAACTGTCACAGTGTTGAGACCAGCATGATGAGGAGGTGAGGGCAGTCTTTGGCCAGCACCTAGCAAAGAACAGAGGGCCTTAGAACAGCCAGGGAGGAGCTAAATCCTGCAAACAACCACAGAAGTTTGGAAGTAAAACCTTCCCCAGTCAAGCCTTGAGATGACTACAGCCCAGTCAATACCGCTATTGCAGACTCTGAGATACTTGAGTGAAAGGTCTAGTTGATCCGGGCCAATAGAGCATAACATTTGAAGATGCTAAGCTCTGTGATCATTTGTTACACTTCAATAGATAACTAATGGACCAGGGTAGCCTTTATATTTAGTCTTTCTCATCTCAAATTCAGTGTGTTAAACATAGGTGTTCTAAAATCCTGCTGTGAGGACGCCCTATAACTCTCTTACTATCAGCCTTCATTTTATCTTCCTGCTGCCTGGAAAGAGTTCGTCTTCTTCATGAGTTTCTTTTGCAGCTCTATACAAATTTCAAACTTGCTCCTACACCAGCGTTCTCGGCCAATAACCCATCCTACAGTTTTAGTGAAAAGTTTAACCTCAGGCATTCCTGATCCTCCCACGTCTCTCCTTCTAACTTTGATTCCCTGTGCTTCTAACCATTCCCTTCCTTTACTTCTCTATCACAGGATGCCCTGGCCCTCCTCCTTTCTGATGACCCTACTTCTATTTCTTATTATTTTACTCCCTCCTGCCTTCTCTTGGGCTTTGTTATAGCCATTCAACCCTCCTCCTTCTGTTCATTTTCCCTGTCCCTGTCTAGGAATACCTGCCCCTTTGACACAAATGTATATAATTCCCTATCCTTTAAAATATAATAATAATGAGCCCCGGACAAAAGAAAACAAGAACAAATACAAGTTCTCTTTCTATGCTAAGTCCTTCTGTTCTTTATCAGGAATGGTTGACACTCCCTCCTTCCCCCCTACCTCAGTTTTCTCACTTTTTTCTGCAACCATTTAAAAATGGGTTAGCCTACTTTCCTGGTAGAGCTGCTGTCCCAGCGAAATGTAACTTTTAATTGTCTCTCTTTTTTTTTAATTTTTTAAAATATTTTATTTATTTCTAGGAGAGAGAGAGAGACAGCGTGAGCAGGGGAGGGCCAGAGAGAGAGGGAGTCACAGACTGAAGCAGGCTCCAGGCTCCGAGCTGGCAGTCAGCACAGAGCCTGACGCGGGGCTCGAACTCACGAACCGCGAGATCATGACCTAAGCGAAAGTCGGATGCTTAACTAACTAAGCCACCCAGGCGCCCCTAATTGTCTCTCTTTAACTTCCATCATATCAATACTCTATCCCCTACAGTCTCTTTGAAACTTACAATTATATATTTGTGTCCTCTGATCAGTCCATTTTTATCTCCAGTTCTGAGCCTTCCTTTTTCTGCTTGAAAGGAGGCTCTAGAAAATATTCTATCCTCAGCTCCCCTTTTCTTTCTTTATTCTTTGAAAAACATATAGTAAGCATTTTCTGTGTACTAGACGTTGAGCAGTATTATATCAATTTGTTGCTTTAGAATTTTTTCCCTCCTCCTTTGCCTCCATCCTTATTTTGATTTTCACTGTTGCCTGGAAATCGTTACATGAATGTCTTGTTAATGTTCCATGGAAGCTCTTGTGACCACTCAATTTCACATTTTGTCTCCTTCAAACATCAAACTTTACTCACACTTTCATTTCTCTTGGCTTCTGACTAAATCAGTGTGTCACATGCATTATTTCTTGCACCTGTTTCCTCCATTCCATCCCTCTGCCATCACCCTACTCTATACCAGTCCCTTATTCATCCCTTCTGAAGCCTCTGTGATAATCTAACAATTTCTCCTTCTTTCAGCCTCCCTTTGTTCTGCTCTGTTCTGTTC
Organism: Proteles cristata cristata; assembly: GCA_017311185.1. Lineage (NCBI taxonomy): Eukaryota > Metazoa > Chordata > Mammalia > Carnivora > Hyaenidae > Proteles > Proteles cristata. The sequence continues at coordinate 3,035,315 of JAESUZ010000756.1, read as the reverse complement.
TTTTCTGTTCTGGCACATTCCACTTCTAAAAAATTACTGAATCAAGTACAGATTTAAGTGGAAATAAGATACCTGCTTATTTCAAATAAAATTATAGTGTCTTTAAAAAAAAATAATATTTAGCTCTATTTTTTCTTTCCCTTCTCTCCACTACCCTGTCCTCTCTTCCCTCTTCATTGCCTTCTCTTCCTTTTTCCTCCCTACTACTGCCATCAGATAAGTTTATTTTACCTACAATATATCTCAACGAATTTGTCCTCAGACTTTGTTTACCAACACAAGTCAAGAGACTCTGATTTAATTGATCCAGAGTGGGGCTCAAGCATTGGCCTGTGTATTTCATGGATTTGGATAAATGTATAATAACATACATCCGTTATTATAACATCATATAGAGTATATTTACTGCCCTAAGTATCCTCTGTGTTCAAGCATTAGTTTTAATATGCTGCCAGAGTTAAAAAACACTGACTCAGGTCATAGGAGAAGCATTTGTGTTTTCCCATCGATCAATGAATGAAGCCCCACTTTCTTATTCTGGCATTTAAAAAGGTCCAAACTATAGTTGAAGTTTTAAAAATCTTAATTCTTGGTACACTTTCATATGGATGCTTATCCAAATAAACTGTCTGCTACAGTCATACATTACTTGAGATCTCCTGTAAGTATATTTCTGCTCATAAAATTTCCATCGCCTAGAATTTGCAATTATAACAAACTTGATATCACTGCCTCATCCTCATTTCCTCACTTGTCAAAATTCTAGTAGGTGCATTCAAACTCTTGGAAGGTGTTAAGAAACAAACTAAAACTCCAGCACTTAAAAATTTGGGCAAAGGGCATGAACAGATATTCATAAAAGATAAATTGCTCATGGCTAATCAACATAAGAAAAAAATTACTGAATTAAGTACAGATTTAAGTGGAAATAAGATACCTGCTTATTTCAAATAAAATAATAGTGTCTTTTTAAAAAAATAATATTTAGCTCTGGCCAGGAGCTCTTGAGACTAGGAATTTCATTTACTGTTCTTATGAATATAACTTGTATTTTTTTTCTGCCAAAATGTAATGAGAATCCTAAAATCATTTTTGATCTAGTAATTTTACTCATATAAATTTATCCTAAGGTGATGATGAGAAATTCAGACAAAGATTTATATGTAAGTTAGTAAAGCAAAGTGTTATTTATCATAGCAAAACAGTGGAAAAAATGAAATGTCCCATAATAGGGCAATGGCTACTTAAATCAGTTACATATTAGAATGTTTCCATTAGAAATAATGTTTACAAAGAACACACTGATGTAGAAAACTATGTTCGACTGAAGCAAAAATCATCGAACAACTTCTGTACATTATTGTTTGGGAAGGGGACTTCTTCCTTACTCCTGATGTTCCCTTCCTTACAGGGAATGAGAGATACCGCAATTAAGGATACTTCTAGTCTTTCTTTGCTCCCTCATACACCTGACCCCTTGAAAGGAATAACTTGAGGGGCGCCTGGGTGGCTTAGTCAGTTAAGCGTTCAACTTTGGCTCAGGTCATGATCTCATGGCTCATGAGTTTGAGAGTTTGAGTCTCGTGTCAGGCTCTGTGCTGACAGCTCAGAGCAAGGAGCCTGCTTTGAATTCTGTGTCTCCCTCTCTCTCTTCCACCCATTCCCTTCTCATGCTCTGTCTCTCTCTTTCTTTCTCTCAAAAGTAAACATTTTTTTAATTTTTTTAAATGTTTTATTGATTTCTGAGAGAGAGAGAGAGTCCGTGTGAGCAGGGGAGGGTCAGAGAGAGAGGGAGACACAGAATCCGAAGCAGGCTCCAAGCTCTGAGCTATCAGCACAGAGCCTGATGCGGAGCTCGAACCCACGGACTGTGAGATCATGACCTGAGCCGAAGTCGGACCCTTAAGTGACTGAGCCACCCAGGTGCCCCAACAAACATTTTTTAAAAATATAAAAAAAGGAGGGGCGCCTGGGTGGCTTAGTCGGTTAAGCGTCTGACTTTCACTTAGGTCATGATCTCGCGGTTCGTGGGTTCGAGCCCCGCGTCGGGCTCTGTGCTGACTGCCAGCTCAGAGCCTGGAGCCTGTTTCAGTCTGTGACTCCCTCTCTCTCTGACCCTCCCCTGCTCACGCTGTCTCTCTCTCTCTCTCTCTCTCCTAGAAATAAATAAAACATTAAAAAAAATTAAAAAAAATATATATATATAAAAAAAGGAGGAAAGAAGTAACTTGGTAGATGGGTGAATTGAAACACTCAAGTTTTTCCTTTGTTTTTCTATTTTCATATCTTTTGCTTTGGCTCACAGAACTCAAATTCTGTAATTTCCTATATGTAAAAGTTTTACAAGGGTAGTCTCTAAAATAAGGAGTCTGATAGGTGTCTGGCATTGCCTGTGTGGGTAAATCTCCCAAATTTTATGTTCAAAAATGCTGACTGATTTACATACATTCCCTCACTTAATCCTTGCAAAGGTTCAGAATAAGTCACTTCCCATTTTACAGATGGGAAAATTAAGGCTATGGAACACTTTTATTGCCCTAGTGTCCCCTAATTAGAAAACAGACTGAGAAAATATTCGGCTTTAAGTCTGTCCAACTGCAGGGCTTGTGCTTTTAACTATCAGTATCACCATCTCCCCGGCTGAAGATGCAGCTTCCCGCTTAAAACAAACAGCAAACAAACAAAAAAGACACCACAGCAAAACCTGAACTTGGATTGTAGGAAAGGAACTGACTTTCAAACACTTTCATTTCTGGGATTCCTAGGAACCTTCAGCTAGAACTTGAAGTGTGGAAAAATTACACAACAAACTTTCAACCTCCAGGCCATGGTTGTGCAGGCTTGAGAAGCCTGAGATAAAAGGGTAATTTGTGGGATGAACTGCCCTTCCCCCTTCCTCCGGCAATGGTGGAGAAGAGCGAGGCTCCGGAGTTCCCTCTGCGACTGGGTATTCTCGGGTCAAAAGCTGCCTTCAGAACTCCAGTAATTGCTTGTAAATCCTACTAAGCCCTGGAAGCTGTTGGTCCATTTGTTCAGCTCCGATGTGCTGCGAACTAATAAACCAGAACGAGAAGCCAGTTCTGGGAATCATCTCTTGAGAATTAAACTCCCCAGTAAAATGCAAGTTAGTTCCCATCAGACATGACGGCGGAGAGCAAACATCCATTGTACAGTGGGCCAATGCACAAATGCGTGTGCAGCATGCTTTCATTTCTGCGGAAGCAAAAAGCACCTGGAGCCTTGTGTGATCACATTACCAGTGGGGGTAAGCGGAACGAAGATCGGAGACTAAGTCCAGGAATAATCACACGTCTCTTCATTGTCAAAAGGCATTTGAAAAGAGCTCGTTTGCCTATAGCACTGAGCTGCACATGGAGCCTCAAGAACTTTGCCGTATACTTACCATCTCAGAGTTTACAAAGGATATTTTCAGCATGTCCACATTCTCCCATTGAGAAAATGGAGGGCAAGCTCCAGAGTAAAACAAATGCAGCCCCTCCTTACCTGCTTTGTCTATGTTCATATTAGATACTATGAAGTAATAAACACCAATCTGCACTCTGGTCCACTTACAGCTTTCATTCAATACCCACCATGTCCGCTTATACCTTTCACTCGATATCCACCAAGTATCCCATTCTAGATGCAAAATCTCACTGAAGGGGCTTCCTGGTTCTTTTTAGTCCTCTGCATTTCTTCCCTAGCTTTGTAACTGAAAGTCTATAGAACCCTTGAGAGAAATCTTTCAGAAACAGTGCTTCCATCAAGCAAGTCTCCTACTTATAAGCTATCAAATACTCGTTCTTCAGTTATTTGCAGAGTCCAGACATGTCAACCTGGCAAACCAGCTTGAAAAATCATCCGGGGGTATGCTTTATCACCAATCTTTCATTTCATGCTATTGTTACACACAGAGTTTTCCAAGAAGGCTAGATTTTTTTATTGTCTCCCAAGCATACTAGGTTTGTTCTGTTAATATATACATATGTATTTTATTATTATATCATGTCTTATATATTAGAGCTCTGTATATTTTCTTCAGCCTACACTTTCTTCCCCCATCTTCTCTGTCCATCCAAATTCGATTCTCATACCTGAGCAGGAAGTGCTATCTCACGGAATAGTACAGCAAATACGTAGATCTTTCCAAGTATGACAATGTTGAGTCATTGGGAAGCAATTGGGAAGCAATGATAGGATATTTTACATTATACACAAATACTAATGCAAGTCGGTGTTCCTCATAATCTTCTAAAAGGAAAAGAAGAATTATAATCATCAATGCTTTATTCTGCAGGAGAGATAGACTAATGAGAGTAAGCTGACACAGGATGTTCCTTATGATCCTTCAGGAAGATATCCAAGGGGATACAGAAGTAGGTTTCCCCAAACACATAGACTTATTTCCTGCTGGCTGACACGAGACCCAATGATATATGTAATCAGAGCAAAACGGATAGGTGTCCTTAATGATTCTGACGTTCTAGATATCAGATTAAAAAAAAAAAAAAAGAAAATAGTGAGAATAGCAATTGTTGCTTTTACAGCTCCTCTTCCAATTCGAAGTTCTAAGTTTGGCAGGGAAAGTAAGACGTGAGTAGGAAACAGCTGGCTGTAGAGACGGTGTCAAGGCAGGATTTGTTTTCCTGGACCACAGCTTTCCAGAACAAAGAGTTCCTGGCAGGAGATGGTGTTCATCTCACAGGGAACGTGGGAGAAGAGTGGCTGACCTGACCAAAGTGCTTGAAAATGAAATTTGTAGAAGAAAGTGAAAAATGTCCAAATAAAACTGCAAAGCCAGATGCTCTTGAGAATAACAATGACACAGAGTGAACCATCACGATGCAGGTTCTACTCTGTTATTTTGACAGAAAATGAGAGGGCGGAGGATCAAGAGGCTCTGGCCCTCGATGTCTATATTCCAGTCCAGGTCAGCCCCTTCTTGTTCCCCCAGGTTTGCTCTTTGCCAGCCCTTTGCAACTCTAGTTGTTGGCATACTTTGGCTGCAGACCCAGACTGTTTGGTCTTCTGACTCAATTCTGATGGGAGGGGGAAGTACAAGCAGTATGCCTAAAACATCTCAGTCTTGAAACCAAAAGCACACTGAGTCTGGTGGGCACCTCCATTGCCAGGCTTCTATGTGTTTCTGTTCTGGGCTTTCTGTGATGTCAGTGAGACAGATCTGAAGGGCCCCGTGGTGAGTTTGGGGCATCTGGAGAGATCTCAGCTCAACCTGTGCTAACCTGCTATGTTGAACAGAGTTTCTTCCTTGGTTTACTTCTTCAAAATATCCTTGGTTGCATCACCTAATACCTTACCCCTCCTTTTTATGTATTTATTATTTCTTTTCTTTTTGTTAACTATATATAATCAGAGGCATGTTCTGAATCCTAGAAAGTGGATAAACCAGTATAGTGCAAACACTAAGATTAAGGAATTTGGGGTCAAACTGGCATGGAATCCCACTCTTGCCATTTACTATGCTTTGGGTTGATATCCTTATTTATGAAATGTGGATTATTGGACTACTATAAGTCTTAAGAAGTTAGCACCTATAACAACTTAGTTCAGTGCTTCACTGATCATAATGTCCCACTACTTGTTAGTTTCTATTCATTTTATTATTATTTTCATCATTATTATTATCAACCCAAGGTTCTTGCTGGTGTCTTTTCCCAACATTTGTCAGATGCTGGAAATCCAGAAACTTATTTATGTGCAGCTCTCTCATTGTTTCCCACAGCCCCACCAATTGTCAAGTTCATTTGCCACTTGGAATTTGTTCATTAAGTGCTATTCTTGATAATGGACATTTAATACTGCTGTCCATCAGATCCATACCTATTTTAACATTGTGTGGAAAACTGTGGTCCAAGCTTTTCAACTAGGTAACAGCCACACGGCATTCCCCTATATCCTCATCCATGGGTCTCTACCTACACTCTGCTGGACTCATTATATCAGTTCACAAGCATGGGAAAAAACAAAATCAATGGGGATGTCCTCTTCACAAGACAAAGGCTACCATTTCATATTCAACTCCAAGGTTTTAATTGGGTGATATTAATGACTGGAATGTGGCAAAAAAATAAAAATAAAAAAAAAATAAAAAGAAATACTTATTTGAAAAGAAAAAAAAAGAAAGATCATGTTCAATGTATCAGAGGTTTATATCCAAGTACTCGAGGACATGTCATGGAGACTTAGCAGTGTTATCTGTTTCGTGTTATTCTAGTCGGCAGACCTAGGACCAATGAATAGAAATTGTAGGGAGGCTAATGTCAACTAATAAAAAATGAGCTTTCAATGGTGGTGAAGGATAGTATGAAATGGCTCAAACACTTTGCCTTTCTTCAGGATGCAGTAACGACAACAACAGTTGCATTAGATAGTTGTCATGATCATAATTAATTAATTCCCCCTTGAGCTTACGGTCAGTTTAACAGTGTGATCTCCATGTTATGTCTTCTCTGCCCACACCTGGGCCTTTCAGCCTCCAAAAACAAAGTTATTTCTAAAGGCAAACATGTTCCTAATGCAAATGAAAGCTACAGGCATAAAAATAAAATTATACTCTGAAAGAGAACTTTAACACATGGGGAAAACACCACTAACAGAAACCAATCCTTTGAAACCTCCAAAAAGTGTCCTTATCCCTCTTGCTACTTTGGGTGTTGAATTCTTTTATTCTACCTAATCTCAGGACACGATGGAGACTGGTCTAGTTAAAGAAATAGTTAGCAGATGTTTGGAGACCAAAAGCTCACCTGGTGAGATCTGCTCACCTGGTGAGACAGCTGCTGGGGGTAGAAGGTCGGTTCAGCACACAGAGCACGGTGTCCTAATATAAGGCTGGAGCAGAGCTTTCTTCCAGCTCAGGTCACAGGTGACAAGCTCAGCAAAGACCTAAGTTGCCAGGCTAAAGACTGGTTAAGAGGGTGCCTGAAAGCAACAATAAGGAAATCCTGGAATGGGTGGTATTCAGAATTCAGGGTGAGCAAGAATCTGTTATCAGCCACCACTCTATCTCTCCAGCCCCAGCCTCTGGTGTATAGGAAGAAATCAGTCCCTAGAAAAAGATATTGAAATAAATCAAGACCCACAGGAACAACAGAATTAGCGAGGCTGTGATAACACAAAACCAGGTATGGTGCCAAAAAAAGCAAAAAGGCAACAACCTTTATTGCTAGACACAGATGTGGGATAAGGAGGTGGGGGAGGGTTTAGGTTTGAAGATCAAGGTAGAATCCTAGCTACCAGAATCTAGAGCTGACCACAGACACCCATGTATTTCCCTGAATCTCAGTGTTTCCCTGTCCTGATCATGGGACTTGTGAGGCAGGCAATATCTCCATTCTACATTAACTTGGGGGTTTTAGGCACTGTTTTGTCATAGTTGAAAACACAGACTCTGGAAGCCAAATTGCCCATTTCAGATTCCAGCTCTGCAGTTGAGTGGTCTCAGGAAAGCTACTTAACCTCTCTGTAGTCCATTTTCCTCGTTTGTGAAATAATAATAATAATAGCACCTATGCTCTATGCTTGCTTCAGGGGTAGATGAGTTAATATAGGTAAAGCTGTAAGAATAGTGTCCAATACATAATTGGTTATAATTGCTATTTAACAAATGCACCAAAAAAGGGAAGAGTCTTCTACTGAGAGTAGTTACGGTGCCAACGCCCACGTCCTAAATGGGGACATGATGAAGATATGATCAACATTTACAAACACTTAGCCATTAACAGGTAATTCTCTGAACTTCATCACCTCTCAGGATCTTCTTCATTTCCTCTAGGTGTCTGTCCACTGCCTCTTCTTTGCAATTTTACTTAATCAAGGAAAGCTTGACTATGGTGTCTTAAGAGGTCTCAGTCAAGTAGCATTCTGCTCTGAAGGCCAAGTACATGAGCGGCACAGATGAATAGGTGGAAGAGGATGGAGCTTGGAGGATAACTCAAGCTCTTGATTGTGCAAATGGGATACAATCCCATCCAATCATCTTTGATGTACTAATACTTTAACACAGAATAGAAATAGAAGTATATTTGTCCTATTTATGGTTTTATGGTCCTTACATTAGGGTTCTCCAGAGAAACAGAGCCAATAGAAGGTCTGTATCATATCTATGTCCATATCCATATTGATATCTGTATGTATATCTGTGATCTATCTAGAAAGAGACTTCTAGATATCTATCTACCTACCTATAGATATATATCTAGAAAAAGGTTTATTATAAGGTATTGGCTCACAAAATTATGGAGGCTAAGAATTCCTTCTGCCTGCCGTCTACAAGCTAGAGATCCAGAAAAGCCAGTGGTGTAGCCTAAAGGCCTCGGATATGGCGAGCTGGAGGCATAGATTTCAGTGCAAGGCTGAAGATCTGAGAACAAGGAGTGTTAGGGGCAGGAGAAGATCAATGATCCAGCTCAACAGTCTGGATCAATCCTGAATCACTGGATCAGTGAATTCAGTCCTCCTCAATCTTTTTCTTGTATTAGTCCCTCAGTGGAATGTATGATGCCCACACACAATGGGAGGGCCATCTGCTTTACTTAGTCCCTCAATTTCAATGCTGATTTCTTCCAGGAATAGCTTCATAATTATACCCAGAAATAAAGCTTAACCAGCCACGTGGGTATCCCTTGATCCAGACCTATAAGATTAACCATTACAGTCCTCAATGGTCATGAATAAGTCAATGTCGTTTAGCAGGAAAACCATGGGCCCAGCTTAAATCCTGAGCCAATCTTAACTGGGTATCCTTGGGTCAGTCACCTCATCTTTCTGAATCTCCTTTTTTTCCCCTTTTTTATTAAGGGAACTTAACATTACCCATTCTCTGGAGTTGTGGCTGTTAAATTATATCAGGTATATAGGGCTAATAGTAAAGTGCAGATGGTCTTCCATCTCCTTATTCTATTTAATTATTATAGAAACATATATAGCGGCACATACAGTTCTTCTGAGTGCCTCTGTCTCCATGAATCCCCATTCCAGGTGTTGGCAAAATCATCCTGAAGAGAGGCAGATTTGATTAAGTAGGGGCAGTTGATGTCTAGGATGCTCAGTGACTGAGTGCTCCACATTTCCTCTGGGTCTTCAGGCATTTTCTGAAACAGAATGGAATACAGTCAGAGAAGGGCCACTTCAGTGATCGAGGAGGTAGAAAGATTGACAATGAGAGGAAACTTGTTATACATGAAGGGTACAGAAATAGGTTTATGGGAACTTTGGGAACTGTTGGCAAGGCTTTGCTATAGAACAAGGGGCCCCCTCTGAAGCAATGAAGAGGCAATTTAGGAGTCAAAAATATTTAGTGTGTAGTAGGAGGTGAACTTGTACGATTCAGTCCCACAAAAGGTAGAACAGGTTAAAAATGTCAAAAGTCCAACGAAGGTGAGACAGACCCAGTGGTTCATTACAGAAGGAAGTGAGTTGAAGAGGGTTCATGTTTAGTCCCATGTTCATGCTCAACAGAATACAGTTAATGGGTCTCATGGCTGATTTGGATCCGGTCCTTAAGGGCTTTTGTTATTGGTGTAGAAAGGGGCAAGTATCTCCATGAATTTCCAGTCCACGCCCAGCACTGTTCAGTCCAAGGAAGTAGTTAGTATAGAGGCCCAGAGGGAGGCAAGGTAGGGCTGTGTCTAACAACAGGGATTCTGGAATTTGGTTACACAAATTCATATCAAGGCTCCAACTCTCATTACAAATGTGATCTTGGCAAGTTTGTAATGTCTCTGCTTCAGTTTTCCCACATGTAGACTCAGCATGATAGTGGTACTTACCTCATAGATTTGTTGTAAAGATTAAATGAGCTGTTTCATGTAAAGGCTTTATCACAGTGTCCAGTATGTACGAAGCATCCCATCAATGTTGACGGTTGTTATGGTCATGGTTGTTATCATTAAGATTGAATCAGATACTAGAAGTCAAGGCAAAGTCAGGGAAAGAGGGATCCAAGTGTTGCCCCTCCCAAACAGTTGTTAGCAACACCTCTACCTATTTGCTTGGAAGGTCTCAAAGTCCTATGCAGTATGTGGAAAACCCAGACTGAAAACACCTTGCTAAAGGAGGTTCTATGAGCAATGCCGTTTACGTGATTTGTCTTGTTTGGGCACCAAAATCTTTATTCTCAGGGTCAGGTAAAGTGAACACATTTTGGGGTATTACCTTTAGAACTACCCAGAGCTTAATGAACACACACAAAAACATTTTGTGAGATTGTATGAGTCATCCTTAGGGCCCAAGGACAATATACAATTTACCATACACTTAATTTAGGCATAAACTTGTACCATAAAGTGTAATTTTCACAGAAGGGATTGATCAATTTCCAATTCCTCTCATAGATTCCACCTTCAGCTCAGACTACGGGAATAACTTCTGTCTGGTGTATCTGTATTCTGTTTCTTTCAGACTGTTCTATCTGGTCTTGAATTGGTTACTTTCTAAGGCCGTCCTCTTGATAATCATCAAGCAGGAGTTCTTAGTTTATAGCAGAGTTTTTCAATCTCAGCGCTGTCGACATTTTGGGTCTGATGAGACTTTGCAGTGGGGAACTGACCTGTGCATTGCAGGCTGTTTAGTGGCATCTCTGATCTCCACTTACTAGATGCTGCTAGCTTGTGTCCCCAAAGTCTTCGCTTCTTGGGCAGGGTGAAAAATACTCTCTGAATGAGAATCACTGGTCTCAAGGTATGATTCCAAAGATCTCTTGAAGAAAATAAGAAGACGGATGAAATTAAGAGAAAATATAATAACAGCACGAGTTGAGTGCTGCGTGGGTCAATGTTTAACAAGCAGCCTTTGTAGAGATTCAGCATTATAGCATCAGCGTTGATATAGTGGTTGCAGAGCATGAAATGTGAGTCCTGGCTCCTCTGGCATTACAGTCTGTATGCCAGTTTTCTTCTTTGTAAAATAGGGATAAGAATACTTCACAGGGGGATACCTAGGTGGCTCAGAGCATGAGCATCCATCTTCGGTTCAGGTCATGATCTCATGGTTCATGGGATTGAGCCCTACATGGGGCTCTGCACTGATGGCATGGAGCCTACTCAGGACTCTCTCTCTCCCTTTCTCTCAGCCCCTCCCCTGATCTCTCTCTCTCTCTCAAAATAAATAAATAAACATTAAAAAAAAAAAAAGAATACCCTACAGAAAAGATGTATGTACACGTGTGAAGAGTGTGCGTGTGTGTGCAGTACTTATAACATAGCATATAAAATGTGTTATATAAATGTTTGCTATCATTACCTTATTTTGTTACAGAAACCTTATGGCATAGGCATTATTATTATTCCCATTCTATTGATGAGGATACAGCAGTTCAGAGGGGATAAGTAATTAGTGGCTTGCCACTAGAACTGCATGACAGAACTGAAATGATAACCCAGGTCTGTCTAACTTCAAATTCCATACTCTTATGGGCCCTTTTCCCCAACACTTAATTATTTAGAAGGTTTATTTATGCCAATATACCCTGCCTTCTTTGTTTATGTATAAAACAGTGTTTATTTGGGGCACCTGGGTGGCTCAGTTGGTTAAGCGTCCGACTTCGGCTCAGGTCATGATCTCACGGTTCGTGGATTCGAGCCCCACATTGGGCTCTGTGCTCACAGCTCAGAGCCTGGAGCCTGCTTCAGATCCTGCTTCCCTCTCTCTCTGCCTCTCTGGTGCTCACTATCTGTCTCTGTCTCTCAAAATAAAATAAAGACATAAAAATTAGAAGAAAACCAGTGTTTATTTAAAATATTATTTTAGTTTAGCCTTTTCAAGGTATAATTGGCACATATGAATTTTATATATTTATGATGCACAAATTCATGTTTTGATATATGTATTCACTGTGAAACGATTACCACAATCAAGTTAATTAACATATCCATTACCTTCCATACTTCCTGCCTGTCCTTTCCTCCCTCCTTTCTTACTTCTCTCCCTCCCTTCCCCCTCCCTCCCTCCTTCCTTCCTTCATCTTCCCTCCCTCCCTTCCTTCCTTCCTTTTCCTTCCTTCCTTCCTTCCTTCCTTCCTTCCTTCCTTCCTTCCTCTTCTGTGAGAGCACTCAAGATTTATCTTCTTAGGATATTGCCAGTATTCAATCCAGTGTTCTTCAATGTAGACACCATGCTGTGTGTTAGATCCCCAGGGCCCATTCATCTTGCATAACAGAAACTCTGGATCCTCTGACGAACATTTCTGCAGATCTTTTGAGTACTTGCTCTGGGTTGTCACTCAGTCTCCTACTCAGCAAAGCTCCATTTTAAATTCCTTTTGGTGGGTACCTATACTCATCTCCTAGTTTTGAGGAATTAAGTAAAACAACAAACTTATAGCACTAAGCACAGTGACCTGCATGTAGTCAAAAGGCAATAAACGTTGGCTGTTATTGTTGAAGTCACCCTCCCAGGGGAGGGAGCTCCAAAGCAAATGTCTCTTCTTGCATAATATTATTAATCTTTATTCTTGGCTGTAGCTGCTCCTTCCATGACCAGTAATCATATTCACTACAGCCAGATCCCTGGAAGCTTCCCAGTCTCCTGTACGTGTGTCTTTGTATTTAGCTATACTAAATGGAAATACCAGAAAGAAGTGTGACTGTCATTGCTGTTGGGCATTGTGGCAGACCTGTTCACTGATTGATGCTGTATCCCTAACCTCCTCCCCCCCCCCAACTTTGTGTCCCCCAGTATAGAGACAGGGACAATTAAATACAATTTTTCCCCTGACTCATTTGCAGCTGCCATAGTCTTTTACTATAGTTCTGACCTGAAAGATTCAAGTCAAAGTTTTTTGGGATTTCTGGGAAGACTCTAAGTTCTCTTGCTTAAAGAATGGGCATGGCTACCAGCTGTGGTTCTGTAATGGCTGAAGGCATCTGCTGCATTTGAACATGCAGGAGTCTTGCTTCATGAAGGACAGACTCGAGATAGGGTATGTTCAGGGTGACATGGCCATGGACAAGATCAAGGCAATCAGAGACAGCAGCCCTGACCCCAGGGCTACTGAACCAATGTGAGCAAAACCGTCATCCAGATTATTTTGTGATAGCTTTAAAGCCCTATTTGCTAAGAACTCAATCAGAGTCTCTGTAGCCAAATGCATTCATAATAGATATAGACACACATTATGCATTTTCCTAGGACAGGAAGGCAAGGGTTTGGGATGTATATGCATTGGGGGTGAATTCTTTTCCTATGAATGAAAAGGGAGAGGATGGGCAGGAGGAATTCAACAGTTTCCCTCAAGTTACTGGCAGACGTATAGTGATTTTATAATTGTGGCTTTCTTGGGGTTAGATATTATTTTCTCCCTTTTACAGATGAGAAAAGCAAGATACAATGAGATTGTATAACGTGCTCAAAATCACACAACTAGGAAGCGGTAGAGTCAAAATCAGCCTGGAGAATTAAGTAATGATGGCATTTGTGCACAAAGCATGCTTTTCCCAGCACATCAGAATAAATGCCTTAAATCTACCAGATGTGCAAGAATTAGACTGAGGAATGTATGCACCTAATGACCCAAAATGACTGCCTTTATCACAAATGGGGGAATCATCTCCTCGCAGGCACACATTTTTGCTCCCCACTTTCCTCCAATAAAGTCTATGAAATCTGAAGATCTGTATCAGCCTGACTAGAAAGGAATCTTCCTAGGCTTACGTTGCTGTCCTCAGAACCATTTGCCACCTTCCTTCCCTGCTAAGTTCTGGCTGGAACCCACACTTTTCCTGCTTCCTCCCATAGATATGCTCTTCTCTGATGAACAGAATGTACAAACCTGGAAGCTTCGTATCCAGATTCCCTAACAGTCTCAAGGAAACGATTTTGACAGCTGAGTGATGTCAACCAACTGAGAAATGCAAAATAGAACACAAAGGAAAAACCCAAGGGATGCTGTGCCTGAAGGATCACAGCAGTTTTATTACACCCTGGCAAACATCTCAGGAGGACGGGCACGGGCTGGCATGAAGATAAGTCTCGCTGCTTTTCCCGGATGGTCATCACAACCCTCTTGCGGGCAGCAGGTGCTCAGGAGGAAAGAGGATATCAGCACCCTGGGGTTCTACTTTTGGGGAGGAGTGACCATTCTGTTGGAGCTCTACAGAATTGTAATGGGTGTACATTGCCTTCACTTGATAGGAGATCGAATTGGAGGTGGGGGGACCCTCATGGGGGGCTTCTCTTGGCAAGCCAAATCCAAGCAGATTCTGCCAGAATCTAATTAGAGGCTGACAGCTTTCTAATGTCATCTCAAGCCCCAGGTCAGCTCCATAATTATACTTGCCATAATGCCAGAATGCACCCTTTAGAAGGGCAGCTGGCCCCCAGCTCTGTTTCTCCTCTTTTTTTAGTCCTTGTTCAGCATGCACCCCCTCTCAGCCCTCGTGTCTGCAGGACAGCCGCACTTTTCTCTACTCCCATCTGGTACCAGTGGATTGATCTTGGCAGTATCCCATCTTGGCTTTGGGGATCACTTCTCACCGAGTGGCCCCAGGTCCAGTCTCCAGTGAGTGGGTGGGGAAAGCGCAAACCACAGAGTGGGGCTGAATGTGAAGGCTGCCACATCATAAAACATTTTGAAATAATTTTGTCCATTCCAAGCCCAGTAGTCACCTCTAGGATATTCTGAGTTTTTGTCCTGGTTTGGAGGCAGATAACCTAAAATTGGAAAGGCTGTAGAAAAATCTCTCATGTAATCTGAGACATAAAGCTCATAATAAGACATCCAGTGATAGCTGGAACATCTCCAATGATAAGAGATTTTAAAGAAGGGCTTGAGGAATGCTGGGTGGCAATAAGATGGCATTAGGGATGGGACCAGAGATGCATTGAGCTTTATCATTACTATTATTTTTAGTGTAATAACATGGAGAAAGGCATTAGGCATTAAAGATAAGGACCAGGCATATTTACTTGGTTGTAGAATTTACATGGCTACAAGTATTTATTTATTTATTATTTTTAATGTTTATTTATTTATTTATTTATTTTTAATTTTTGTAAATGTTTTATTTATTTCTAGGAGAGAGAGAGAGAGAGACAGCGTGAGCAGGGGAGGGTCAGAGAGAGAGGAGTCACAGACTGGAACAGGCTTCAGGCTCTGAGCTGGCAGTCAGCACAGAGCCCGACGCGGGGCTCGAACCCACGAACTGTGAGATCATGACCTAAGTGAAAGTCGTCACGCTCAACCGCTCAACTGACTCAAGCCACCCAGGCGCCCCCAATGTTTATTTATTTATTGTTGAGGGAGGGGAGGTGGGGGAGGGCAGAGAGAGAGAGAAAGAGAGAGAGAGAGAGAGAGAGAAGACAGCGAATCCCAAGCAGGTTCTGCACTATCGGTGCAGAGCCCAGCACCAGGCTGGAACTCACAAACTGAAAGATCGTGACCTGAGCTGAAATCAAGAGTCTGATGCTTAACCAACTGAACCACACAGGCACCCCAACAAGTATAAAAGAAACTGGAATTCCTTCCTTTTACATACTTGGTGCTGCAAACATTTCCCCTGCATCCTGTCCACACTTCAGATGTTATGGTCCATGCAGACCCAGGTCCCTGGCATGGACCTCTATGTCAGCTGTTTGGGGGTTCTAGCTTTAGAGAACAGAGGCACTGAAAGGACAAAACACCCCTGAAGACAAGAACCCAGAAGAACCCAGAAGAAAATAAATATCATGGGAGGAAGACAAAGAGGGAAGGAACTCTCCTTCTATAGGGCTGCATCTCTGCAAGACCATTACCCCATACTTCAAGTCAGTGCTTCTAGGGTACGGCCCTTGGACCAAGAGTAGAAGTGTCACCTGGAAATTTGTTAGGCACGAGATTTTCAGACCCCAGTCCAGACTTACTGCATCTACCACTCTGGGGAGGGGCCTGGCAGAAGTTTGACAACCTCTCTAATGCCTTGGTGAAATGAAACTCGCCATTTCTGGAGGCAGCCAATTCTTTGTAGAGTACCTTTGTAATAATATTCTTTCTCCTTATAAAACAAATCAAATAGCATTTATTTCTCTGGGACTCTTCGTTTCTTCTTTCCTTTACTGAAATAGCCTGGAGTTACATTTTAATTCGGCCACTGAAGCTATGTCCTGCATTTGGCTCACCTACGTTTACAATACTTTTCTTATCCCCGTTTTCAAGATGCAAAAAGACGGAGACCCAGATAGATGTTTTGTCTGAGGAAGCACCCATGAACTCAGAGCTTTCCACAGTAAATAATCAGAATTTCTTGTACTGCTAGCTGAAGCTGACAGTCCTTACAGGATAAAAATACCTACCAAATAAAACTCTTAAAGGGAGAAACAAACGCTAATGGAAGAAAACATTCCTGGCAAATATGATGCGAATAAAGTTGACGCTTGGTGAGTGTTACTGAATGAAAATATTAGCTGAATAAAAATGCTAACTACAGACACAAATGTTAACAGCTGAACATTGCTGGTAATGCACAGCAAATAATATTCACTGAAAGAAAATATATTAACTGCGGGAGAAGGGAAAGGAGAGAAGTGATTTATAACAAACAAACACCTAGTATGGAGGATGATTCCTATGGTAATAGATTGTTGTAGCCCTCGAACTCTGGTGTCAAAATGCTTCCACCTGCCTTGGCAGCTTTTTTTTTTTTTTTTTTACTCAGTACTCTCACAAGATGGCTTTACGTTCCAGCCACACAACAGCATGTATTCATTTATAAAAGAATTGTTTCCTACACAGTCCTTGGTTGTTTGCCAAATTACTCTCCTGTAACTCTTACATGTGGCAGCACACACATTCCTGACACCACTTCTCACCTCTAGCACTGTCAGGGGTAGACCTGCAGACACTGAGGTCCCCGTGCTTGGAGTCGGGTGGCGACCTTTTTTCAGAAATAGCCAAATTGAAGCAAGGTCCCCATATTCTGCAAGCAACCTTCTTGATCAGTCTGTTCAAAGGAAATTTTACAAAAAGAAAAAAAAAAGTCTGTTGCCAGTCCCTGTCTATATGAGGTAATTGTTTTGACACGTTGGCTTAATTACATGAACGGAACACCAGAGTTTGCTGCAATCCACCACGGCAAATGAAAAGAGCCCTTTTGTGCATGTCCTCACAAATTGACTTTGCAGTGCATTATGGGAAGTGTCAACTGATATGGGTGAGGTGGGTTTTTTGTTGTTGTTTGTTCTCATTTATATTTATTTATTTATATTTTGTGTGTGTGGGTGTGTGTTTTCTTTTTCTTTTCTCTCTCTTTCTTTCTTTCTTTCTTTCTTTCTTTCTTTCTTTCTTTCTTTCTTTCTTTCCTTTTGCAGCAAGGCAGAGATTTTGCATGTCAGTTATAGATACACTCTTTGTTCCCAGTGTCGCGTTTGCCTTATCAATCTGATTTCCAGACTTTCTCTGGGCCTTACCAGGATTTGAAAGGGTCAGATAGGTGGGTAATAAATTATAAAAGGAAATTGTGGCAGTCTGTCTTACTAGGTAGTCAACCCCTGTACCAACCCTTGACAAATATATGCCTGGCACATAGTAGGCAGACATGAAATATTTATGGAGTAAATGAATGAAATGTGTATCTAGAGCTAGGTGTTTTTCACTCACTCTCACGGTTACTTCCATCCTGTCAAAATCCTAAAGGCAAGCAACTTTCAGTCTTCGGTGTATCAGATTGTAAACCATGGAGCACATAGGGTGACTCATTCAATGGAATGTTGGTTTAATGAATGCTTCCTGTGTTCTTCAACTTGTTTGGCAATGGGGCCTGAAGGGGTTAAGGTCTGCAGAGTGCTTGGAAGGTGGCTAATGTTGTGTGAATAGCAGAGTGAAGGATTACTGCTCTGCCTTTATGAGACAGTTTCTAGAAAGCGAAAGGAGCAGGAGGGCCTTGGTGTACATCTGCCAGGACTGAGGAACCAGGCTCTTGGGCAGGTGAGAGCAAACTCAAGGTAAGTGGATGTAGCCAGGTCCCAGAGGACCTAAATCCCGGTGGGGAGTCAGTCCCTATGGAGATCTTCTGGATGGGAAGCTGTGAGATAAACTATTACCTGCCCCCAAGGTTAACCTCTCACACTTACTTCAAACACAGGTGAGGAGGGGACAGGACTCTGGTGGTGTAATTATTATCTTTAGAGGTAGGATTTAAAAAATGTTTTTCATTTCTGGGCACCTGGGTGGCTCAGTCAGTTGAGCGCCCAACTTCGGCTCAGGTCATGATCTCACGATTCGTGGGTTTGAGCCCTGCGTGGGGTTCTGTGCTGACTGCTAGCTCAGAGCCTGGAGCCTGTTTCAGATTCTGTGTCTCCCTCTGTCTCTGACCCTCCCCTGCTCACGCTGTCTCTCTCTCTCCCTCTCTCTCTCAGAAATAAATAAAATATTTAAAAATTTTTAAATAAAAAATGTTTTTCATTTTATTTATTTACTTATTTCATTTTATTTCTTCTTTTTTTTTTAATAGACAGAAGGAGCCCAAGTGGGAGAGAAGGGCAGAGAGAGAAAGAGAGAATCTCAAGCAGGCGCTACGCTCTGGCGGAGCCCAGTGTGGGGCTTGATCCCATGAAGCTGGGATTGTGACCTGAGCCAAAATTAAGAGTTCGATGCTTAACCAACTGAGTCACCCAGGCGCCCCTAGAGGTAGGATTTTTCAATAAATCTTTAGGACTTTTATTTTATGTTTTCAGGGGATAGTAAGTTGTCGATGGCAGGAATATGTCAGGATGTAAGGAGTCTGACTGGCATCTGTGCCCTGCTCTGCCAGAATCCCCCACTCTTCTCTGTCTCCACTTCTCCAAACAAAGCCATAGCCCACCCTTTTGCTCCAATCTTTCGACAAACCGAAGTTGGACTTGGTTCGGGCTGGATCGGGGCTGGCGGTACTGTCTTTAGGAGGGTGTTACTCTCAGGGGTCAAGCAGTTGGGTGCAAGCCCTGATTCTTTCATACACTTGCTGAAAGACTCCAGTGGAAGGCTTCAGGCCACTTGACCAGAAAATGGGAAATAATGGCAACTGCCTTTTTGATCCACACAGGGATGTTGTCAATACGAAATAAAATAATAATTGGGAATGCTCTTTGAAAGATTGAAATATATATAAAATCATACAGTGTTTAGCAACTGTGAACCTGTGACTGCACAATTGTGAGCTGAACTGGACAGGTAAAAGTGAGAGGTGCCTGGAGGCGGGGCAAGGAATCTCTCTGCCCAGGCTTCGGAGGAAAGGCGCTCGGTGAAGGAGGAAGGTGGCTCTGGAACAGCAGTTCAGACCGCAGTGCCAGAATCTGGGAAGACAGAAGACAGTCATGAGGATAAATGGAGTGTCAGTCACGTGCTTCTACCAGTGATGATCATCCGAACCAAATAAGAACCAATCTCCCCAAACCAGAGTATTAAGGAAGGCAACATACACAGGAGCAACACAGGGCTGGATACCCGAGTCCCGATTCTCTCACTTGGGAGGTTTATTTGTGATTCTTGAATGGCTCCACCTAACTTTCCTGAGCCCCAGCTTCCTCATCTATGGAAAGGAGATGATTTTAGGACCTTTCTGAGAGAGTTATTGAAAGGGACTGATGCAGCAATTTGTGTGAAACCCTGATATTTTTTAGGATCTCAATAAGAGTTGGCTGAGTCAGTGATCCACTTACCCATTCATTGATTCCCTCATTGAGTCAAAACATCTCACAGCCTTGGGTTGGTGCCTTGTCTCAGGAAGTCATTAACACTTGAGGACTTTTTCGTTGGTAAAAGTTGCTGGCTCATAAATACCATCACCTGCAGTAGTTAAGAATATATTCCTCCTTCTTTGTCTGTACACCAAATTATTCTTTATTGTTCACAGGACACCAGAAGCTTTGGGTTCCTTTGCTGGTGCAGGTTCCTCTCTCTCTTGCTGCCTGGGTGTGGGGAGGGCTCCACTGAGCCGACTTCCCAAAAAGAAGGAGGAACAATAAGCTTGTTGCCTTTCCTTCCATAAAAAATGCTCCCTGAGGTACCATATAATCAGAGCAGGGTTGTGACAGTCAGCATGTCTCTGCTCTCCCCATATCCCAGCCGTAATACAACATTAGAAGCAATTAGAGCCTGTTCTACGTTGTTTGTAAGATGATTATTATAGCCATTGCAGGGACATCTCAAAACAGTGGAGTTAAGGATTACAACGTGCTCCACATTTCCAAGCTGCTAACCAGGGTGGTGCAGAGAAGAGCCTAAGACACAGAGACAAAGCCCAGCTCATCACCCCTGCCAACAAGGCCTTGGTCCTGGACATTCATTCTCAGTGTGGGGCACCTGAGGGCTGATGGGAAGTATTATCTCCTTTGCAGAGCTGCTGAGCAGCGGGGGCTCAGCACCGGAAGGATGGGCTGGACCGGAAGCTCAACCACTGTATCCTTTTCTTTCTTCAGACATATCGAACAGCTCCCTCCGTATCAGACATCCAAGCTTCTGAACCACGAAAGGGGCTCTGGTCACAGTCCCTTTCTCTCTGTTCCATCTAGCTACACACACAAATACTTGACCACACTTGATGTGGAAAATCTGGAATGTCAATCTTCCACAATTGTATTTAAGCCATCTTTTATTCAGAGGAAACAGAAAACAGTGGTCAGCTTGCTGTCCAAACTTGTTTACCTGCCTTTCCCCTATAATGCTCTGTAAACCATCCTTCTAGCTTCTGAGGCAAAGAATCATGGGGCTGTATTGTACTTTTTCCCTTTCTTTTCTTTTCAGGAAGTATTTTTAAAAAATTTTTTTTCTTAATGTTTATTTTTGAGAGAGAGAGAGAGAGAGTACAAGAGGGTGAGGAACAGAGAGAGGAGACACAGAATCTGAAGCAGGCTCCAAGCTCTGAGCTGTCAGCTGTCAGCACAGAGCCCAATGCGGGGCTCAAACCCACAAACTGTGAGGTCATGACCTGAGCTGATGTTGGATTCTTAATGGATAGAGCCACCCAAGTGCCCCTCCAAGAAATATTTAATATGCTCCTATTATATTCCAGGCAAACAAAGATCCCTGACCTCATGAAACTTTGTTTTCTAATTAAAAAAAAAATTATTTATTTTGCATGTATGTTTGTGTGAGAGACAGAGGGCAGAGATAGAGGAGAGAGAGGATTCCAAGCAGGGTTTATGCTATTACCACAGAGACCAGCACGGGGCTTGATCACACGAACCACCAAGATCATGACCTGAACCAAAATCAAGAATCAGATGCTTAACAGGCTGGGCCACCCGGGTGGCTCTCAAACTTACATATAAATATGTAAATAATGCTTGTATGGTACAAGCATGGAGTACTACTGTATCTAAGTACTAAGGGGAAAAGAAAAATGACAGAAGATCAGAGTTACTAAAAACCTCATAAATTCTGACTTGGACTGTAACAATGGACTCTTGGGGCACCTGGGTGGCTCAGTTGGTTAAGCGTCCGACTTCAGCTCAGGTCATGATCTCATGGTTCATGGGTTCGAGCTCCGCATGAGGCTCTGTGCTGACAGCTCAGAGCCTGGAGCCTGCTTCAGATTCTGTGTCTCCCTTCTCTCTGCCCCTCCTCTGCTCAATCTCTCTCTCAAAAATAAATAAACATTTAAAAGAATGAAAAAAGGAAGCAGTGAATCTTTCCTGGGGTTTGCCTTCTCCTCCTCAAGCCTACTTCTTGAGTCATCATTGAGCCTAGTATAAGTTGTAGACTCTCCCTAGTCCCTATACAGCCTTGAGCCTTGCATCTCAGGTCCTGTTTATATTATCCCAAGCCTTTTCCACTTGATCTCCCTCTATGTCACGAGCCCCCAACTCTGGCCAGTGTTGACTCTCCATTATTTCCAACACACCCTGCCTTTTCTTGCCTTAGAGTATAGTATTTTCAGGAAAAGGAAGCTAACACGTGCTGCACCGTGCATACATGGAAGCGCCATGCATATTTGCTAACAGACAGAACTTTGTACACATTTTAGATTTGATAGCAATCGTGTGATGTATAAGGTGGGGGAAGAGAGGTTGCCTTGTCTGAAGTCACAGAGTAGAATGTGCCAGACGCAAGATTCAGATCTCCATCTCTCTGAGTCAAAATACAGTGCTCTTTCTCCCAGATCACAGAGTTTATTATGATTTATTCCCTGATTCCAGAATGGAAGCACCTGCATATTCACTTTTGTACAATTTCCAGTGTTTGGCACAAAATCCTACACAGACTAGGTGAAAACATAGTATCTGAATTAAATTTCTTCAAATGTAATTGGAATTAAGTTGAACACGCTTTTATTTATTAACGTATGCTTTGGCAGCCTCTTGTTGAGATTTGAATCTGCTAGTCTGTTTGTCAGCCCTCTCCTGATCTGTGTGTTTTTCTCTTGTCTTCTATCCTGGTTCTCTGAAACTCTCCATGGGTCTTGAGCTGGACCCACCTGAGAGCCTTTACAAGGCCAGTGATAGTAGATTTCTTTATATGTGTCTTTCAATTGTCTTTTCTTCCCATTCTCCCTATCTGCCTCATTTTTTCCCATTTGAGATCCCCTTATGGACATCCATTCCCCTCTCCAAATTTCATTCTTACTGGCATGCACACTAAGGAAGCCTTGAGGGATCCTCGGTTTTGGTTCTGCGTTTCCTGGAGAGAATGGGGGGTGGGTCCCATCACTTCTTTAGTCTATGGTTTCCTTACATGGAAGTGCATGAATGGTTTTAAAATTCCTACCAGATCTACTATGTGTAGTCCTCATTGTTTAATGTACCATAATTAATAAGTAAATATTTTTAGATCCTATTGATGTAGAGGCACTTTAGATGTTCTCTCCAGAGTGTTCTCCCTACGCAACACTTGGTCAGGCAGCTTGCCTTATGAACCCTCAAAGCCGTTCTGCGTTCCCTCACAGGACCTGAGTGATCAGCACCCATCTCCCAGCAAGAGACAGAGCCATAGAAGGAGAAGAACTAGAGATCTTGGTCTTTTTTAAATGAAGATGTTGAGAAAGAGAAAGAGGAAGTACCTGGGGGCATTTCTCACACTCCTTTGCCTCCTGACATGAGGGACCCTGTGGGTTCACTCTGCCACACACCTTTGGTCATCTTAAAATCCCAGTTCTGTGATTTTAACACCTTCAAAAGCCCACCTGCGACATCTGACCACTTCCCACACTCCCTCCTCCAGTAGCTGCCAAACCACAAAAAGCCACCAGCGGCACGTGGCCCCAGTTTCAACCCCACAGATGGAACTTTTGGTAAAGGGGGATGAGTTACTAAATAAATAGAATGTATTGTAAGTGTTGATAGATTTTCTATTCTGTCCTGGCATTGTGCTCAGTGGAGGATTACCGCTGTGTGTGTTTAAATGTGACAGCTGTTTCATTCACTCCCTGGCGTGTTGGAGAAGCCGTGATAAAGCCAGCGATACGCCTTCAGAATCCTTAAAGTGAAAGCCTCCAGAAAAAAAAAACCTCCTCCCAACCCTCTCTGTCCCCATCTCTCCACTCATTCTCACACGCATTTCCATTTATTGGATTTTATCTCTGAATTTTTTATGTTCTGGATGAGACATACCCCCGGAAGACCTTCCACGTCTGGCTGTTGGGCATCCCTGAAGCAGTCAGCTTCATTTTGGTACCCTGGCTGCAGAGGGAGTGCAGAGCATTTAGAAACCTTAATTAAGGAACATTTAGCAAGATAGGCTGATGAGGGGCAAGATTAGCAATGGATTTCACTGTTGCCTGCCTCTGACTTTCTGTTTAATTATTACAAGGGGAGCTGCCAGCAACGCGAGGGCTGAAAGTTTGATACTGAACTACATTGACCTGGATTTCTGTTTCATTAGATTTCATTTAATTTAGGCAAAGGAGGCAATTTCTTAGACCCTACTATAGTTGAGTGTTAACCTCCAGGCCACAGGAATGAAGGGGAAAGAATGCATTTTTTCCTGAGCTCTACCAGTTCCCTAATACATGCCAGATACAAAATCCTGCCTGGATCCCACCACCTCTTACTGTTTTAGAAAATAGAGAGAATGGGGATATATTGTGTCCCATTGAGGGCTCAACTGAGCTGAATAATTGAGTCAGCATTATCCTCTTTGAGCTGAAGAGGGATAGAAAAAAAAAAGTCCTCCCCACTAATTTTAAAGGAAAGCACCTTCCTTTCTCTAGGTCCTTCCAGCTTTTTCTGAAACGGCTGAGTTTGTTTCTGATGACCCCGAGGGATCTCTCTACTTACCACCTTGTGACTAAGAAGAGCTGTGGTCAGGTGCTGATTGACCTGGTGTGAGGTGAGGGGTGAGAGAAGATAGCTAGGGACAGAAGAGTGGTTAGGGATTCCCCAGGGACTACAGCTAAATCACCATATCTATATGCTTCTCATTGTTCACCTTCTACCTCTTCTCTATCCTGAGCCAATGGTCAAAGTCGATTGATGGATTCTAAAAATTCAAGGAAGGCTATTGAATCCAAGAGGACTTGGGTTCTTCATCTCTGTACCTTAACTATCCATTAGCCTTTCTTGATGTCCTGCATGAACAAAATGGGAATGCTAATTCTTATTTCACAGAAAGCTTAGAGAACTAAACAGGAAAATGCCTTGCACAGCATCCCACACATAATAGGGTCTCCATATATGTTAGTTGCCAATTCTACTCCACGCACATGGGGGAATAGAAAGACCATGTTCTGAAGAAAGCCAAAGATGAGCCACCACACTCCTATTGGCCTTATATTAACCTGAAACAAGAGAATAAATGTAAAAATAAAATTATTATTAAGGAAATAAAAAGTTAACAAGCTGTGATATATCTATACAGTGGAGTACTTCTCAGCAGTAAAAAGAATGAACTTCTGACTTGTGCAAGAACATGTACAGGATAGCAGTCTCTTTAGTAAGAAATCGGCGACTTATCGTAACTTGATGATAAACCTCAAGGATGGACCTCAAATTGTCGCTCCCCTATATCTATCTAGGCTGAGTTCATTCAACAGTTCTCACTTTTAGATTTTCCATTGGAAAACGAGCATCATGCTAAGTGACTTAAGTCAAACACAAAGGGCTAGAGACAGGCATACCACATTTTCCTGTGACTCACTGTATGGCACTTCACAGATACTGCATTCTTCACAAATTGAAGGTTTGGGGCAACCCTGTATGGGACAAATCTATTGGCGCCATTTTTTTTCCAACAGCGTTTGCTCACTTTATGTCTCTGTGTCCCATTTTGGTAACACTCATAATATTTCAAACTTCTTCACTATTATTACATTGGTTATGGTGATCTCTGATTAGGGATCTTTGATGTTACTATTGTCCCTGTTCTGGACTGCAACAAATCATGCCCACATACAACAACTAACTCAGTCGACAAATGTGCGTTCTGACTTCTCCACAGAGCAGCCATTTCCCATATCTCTCCTCTCCTCAGGCCTCCCTATTCCCTGACACACACTATTGAAGGTAGGCCAATTAAGGGATGTCTGGGTGGCTTAATTGGTTAAGCGCCTGGCTCTTGATTTCAGTGCAGGCCATGGTCTCCCAGTTTGTGAGATTGAGACTTGTGTCGGTCTCTGTGCTGTCATTGCAGAGCCTGCTTGGGATTCTTTCTCTCTC
Organism: Proteles cristata cristata; assembly: GCA_017311185.1. NCBI lineage: Eukaryota > Metazoa > Chordata > Mammalia > Carnivora > Hyaenidae > Proteles > Proteles cristata. The sequence goes on along the minus strand of JAESUZ010000756.1, from coordinate 3,009,755 downwards.
CCTCTTTCTCTGCCCATCCCCCTCTCAAAATAAATAAATAAACTTAAAAAATACTAGAAAGAAAAGTAGGGAATAAAAGAGAGTAGGCCATTCAAAAACCCTACACTGTCCTCCAAGTCTATAAGTGAAAGGAAGAGTCACACATGTCTCACTTTCAATCCAAAGCTAGAAATATTTAAACTCAGTGAGGAAGCTGTATTGAAAGCCAACATAGACCAAAAGCTTGGCCTCTTGTGCTAGTTATCCAAGTTGTGAATGCAAAGGAGAAGTTCTTGAAGGAAATTAAAAGTGTTACTTCAGTAAACACACAAATGATAAGAAAGCCTTATCTCTGATATGGAGAGAATTTTAGTGGTCTGGTTTTAACTAGCAAAGCCTAATCCAGAGTAAGGCCTGGACTTTCTTCAATTCTATGAAAGGTTAAAAGAGGTGAGGAAGCTGCAGAAGAAATGTGAGGCTAGCAGAGGTTGGTCATGAGGTTTAAGGAAAGAAGCTGTCCGCATAACTTAAAAGTGTAAAGTGAAATAGCAAGGGCCAATGTAGAAGCTGCAGCAAGTTCTCCAGAAGGCCCTGCTAAGGAGTCTACACTACACAACAGATTTCCAATGTAGATTAAACAGCTTTTTATTGGAATAAGATGCCACCTAGGACTTTCATAGCTAGAGAGAAGTCAATGCCTGGCTTCAACGCCTCGAAGAACAGGCTATATTTTTTAGAGGCAAATTCAGTTTGTGATTTTAAGCTGAAACCAATGGTCATCTACCACCACAAAAATCCTAGGGCTCTTAAGAATTATGCTAAATTGGGGCACCTGGGTGGCTCAGTCGGTTAAGTGCCCCACTTCAGCTCAGGTCATGATCTCAGTTTGAAAGTTTCAGGCCCGCGTCAGCACAGAGCCTGGAGCCTGCTTCGGATTCTCTGTCTCCCTCTCTCTCTGCCTCTCCCCTGCTTGCGCTCTCTCTCTGTCTCTCAAAAATAAATAAACATTAAAAAAAATTAAGGGACGTCTGGGTGGCTCAGTCGGTTAAGCGTCTGGCTTCAGTCAGGGCATGATCTCACGGTTTGTGGGTTCGAGCCCCTCATTGGGCTCTGTGTTGACAGCTTGGAGCCTGGAGCCTCCTTCAGATTCTTTGTCTCCATCTCTCCCTGCACACCTCCCCACCCCCCGCTCACACCCTCTCTCAAAAATAAACACTAAAAATATTTACAAAAAAAAAAAAAGAATTATGCCAAATCTACTCTTCCTGTGCTGTATAAATGGAGCAACAATGCCTGGATGACAGCACACCTGTTTACAACATGGTTTACTGAGTGTTTTAAACCCACTGTTGAGACTGCTCAGAAAAGAAAAAAAGATTCTTTTTAAAATATTACTGTCTGTGGACCATGTGCCTGGTCACCCAACATCTCTGATGGAGAGATACACTAAGCTGTAATGTTGTTCCATGCTTCCCAGTGCAACATCTGTTCTGTAGCTTATGGACCAAAGAGTAATTTCAGCTTCCAGTCCTATTATTTAGGAAATACATTTTGTAGGGCCCCTGGGTGGCTCAGTTGGTTGAGCGCCCAACTTTGGCTCAGGTCATGATCTCACAGCTTATGAGTTCAAGCCCCGTGTCAGGCTCTGGGCTTACAGCTCAGAGCCTGGAACCTGCATCAGATTCTGTGTCCCTTTCTCACTCTGCCCCTTCCCTGCTCATGCTCTGTCTCTCTCTCAAGAATAAGTAAACATTAAAAAAATTTAAAAAAAGAAATGCATTTTGTAAAGCTTTCATTGCCATAGATAGTGATTCCACTGATGGATCTGGGCAAAGTAAATTGGAAACCTTATGTAAAGGATTCACCATTCTAGATGCGATTAGGAACATTTGTGATTCATGGGAGGAGATCAAACACTGACGTTAACAGGAGTGTGGAAAAAGTTTATTTCAATCCTTATGGGTGACTCTGAGGGGTTTAAGACTGGATAGGAGTAAATACCTGCAGATGTGGTGGAAGTAGCAAGAGAACTAGAGGTGGAGCCTGAAGATCAGACTAAATTTACAAACTCATGATAAAACTTGAGGGGATCAGGAGTTGCTTCTTTTGGTTTTAAATTTTTTAATGTTTTATTTATTTCTGAGAGAGAGACACAGCATGAGCAGGGGAAGGTCAGAGAGAGAGAGGAAGACACAGAATCTGTAACAGGCTCCAAGCCTCTGAGCTAGCTGTCAGCACAGAGCCCAATGCAGGGCTCGAACGCACAAGCCGTGAGATCATGACCTGAGCCGGGTTTGGACACTTAACCGACTGAGCTCCCCAGCCGCCCCAGGAGTTGCTTCTTATGGATAAGCAAAGAAAGTGGTTTCTTGAAATGGAAACTACTCCTGGTGAAGATGTTATGAAAGTTGTCGAAATGATAACACAGGATTTAGAATATTACATGAACTCCATTTGTAAAGCAAAAAGCAGTAGAAGGGTTTGAGAGGATGGACTCCCACTTTGGAAGAAGTTCTACTGTGGGTAAAATGCTATCCAACAGCACTGCGTGCAATAGAGAAATCTTTCACCTAGAGAAGGGACAATGTAGCAAACTTCATAGGTGTCTTATTTCAAGACATTTCCACAACCACCCCAACGTTCAGCGACAACCACCCTAATCAACCAGCAGCCATCAACATCAACACAAGACCCTCCACCAGCAAAAGATTATGACTCACTGAAAGCTCAGATGTTGGCTACCATTTTTTAACACAAAGTATTTTTAAATTAAGGTGTGTACATTTTTAGACATAATGCTATTGTGCCCCTAATACAGTATCATATAAACATAATTTTTAAAATGGTGAAAGGGGAGTGGTTAAGTTGGTTGAGAGTTCGACTCTTGCTTTTGGCTCAGGTCATGATCCCTGGGTCATGGGATCTTGCCTTGTGTTATGCACTGTGCTGAGCGAGGAATCTGCTTAAGATTCTCTCTCTCTCTCTCTCTCTCTCTCTCCCGCTCCCATAATCCCTCACCCACTCTCTCTCTCTCTCTCTCAAACAAAACAAAACATAACTCTTATGTGTACTGAGAAACCAAAAAAAATATTTGGCTTACTTTATTGTGATACACATTTTATTTTATTTTATTAAAAATTTTTTTACTATTTATTTATTTATTTATTTATTTATTTATTTACTTTTACAAATAGTTTATTGTCAAATTAGTTTCCACATAACACTCAGTGCTCATCCCCACAAGTGCCCTCCTCCATGCCCATCCCCCTCCCCCCCACATCCATCAGTCCTCAGTTTTTGTCAGCATTCAAGAGTCTCTCATGGTTTGCCTCTCTCCCTTTCCCCCACCATTTCCGCCCTTCTTCTCCCCCTTGTTCCTCCATCAAGTTCCTCCTAATCCTCCTATACGTGCAAACATATGATATTTGTCCTTCTCTGCCTGACTTACTTCAGCTCAGGTCATGATCTCATGGTTTGTGGTTTCGAGGCCCGTATCAAGAATGGATCAAGAAGATGTTTATTTATTTTTTGAGACAGAGAGAAACAGAGCATGAGTTTGGGATGAGCAGAGAGAGAGGGAGACACAGAATCGGAAGCAAGCTCCAGGCTCTGAGCTGTTAGCACAGAGCTTGATACGGACCTCGAAACCACAAACCATGAGATCATGACCTGAGCTGAAGTCAGACGCTTAACTGACTGAGCCATCCAGGCACCCTATGTGATACTAATTTTATTGTGATGTAGTCCTCATTGTGTCTTTATCATCATTTCCTGACAGTCCCCACCTTGCACTTTATCTCCAGTGGTGGTGACGTTTTTACACACCTCGCCCACATTTCTTCAGGTTTCATATGCTTGATCACCCCATTCCTGTGGTCTTATCACACCCTCCAAGTTTCCTTTGCTGGCCTCTTAAACGTCCTTCAGACTCTTCGAATCAGAGGGGTCTTCTGATCTCTGGAAACTTTCCCTTCACTTCTAACTTGAGCTTCCCACAGTGCTTTCCAAACGCCCCCTAAACATCTTCCTCTTTGGACACAGCACACTGGATTATGAGGTCCTCACAAACAGGAACTAAACTCTTAATATCTCCAAGGTATGCCTGTACTGTATGGGTCAACTTATATAGCATTCTATAAAAGATAAACTTTAGAGACAAAACTCAGATCAGTCATTTTCTGGGACCGGAAGTGAGGTGCGGGGATTTACTACAACAGGGCACAAGGGAACTTTTCAGCGTTTGGAAACATTATTTATGATGATGGTTCTGCTTAAAATGTGCATCTAGAAATGGTGAATTTTACTGTGTATAAATTTTACTTCAATAAATATAATAAATTTAATTTTTTAAAGAGTTGGTAAAGATGTAATTTTTTCTATTTTTCTTTTCTGGAGGGATGTGATTTGTCCACATTGATAGGTACTAAAGATCCCATGTTGGCTCCCCTAGAATCTAGGGAGGAACCCATTGAATGCTTAGGGATCCCATAAATGGACATTATGGGGCTTTAAATAACCTCTAATTCCATGCAAGTGTTTGCAAATGTGTACAAGTGAAATTTCCTGGGGAGATGCCTCATGTTCTTAAATAGAAGATTAAAAGTTACTGTGGCTCACTGCCCCTCCCTCATATGAGAACAATGAGAGAGAGAGAGAGAGAGAGAGAGAAACTAATCCATATTTCCAGAGTAAATGATAAAGTGAGACTTATTGTATAAGTTTGTCACCAGGGATGGACACTGGGAGGCAATAATTTGAGGTCCGTCCCTGTGCATTATCATCAAGTGACTATCATTAGCAGGTGTTCTTATTAAAGAGAACCATACTTTATATGCAGGCTCATTTCTGTGGACCGGTAGTGTCACTCACTGTGATACCCAAGCTCATAGCAGGGAAAAGAGCGAGAGACTTGCATAAATCCTCCTTAATTTGGGACACTTAATAGGTTCCTTGTACCGTGTCGCAGAGGGTTGAAAATGGAAGCAGGGAAAGGAGGTCACCAATGATAGGTAGAAAGCAGGATGCCAAGCACAGCTTAATGGAATCTGTGGTATTGATCCAAGTGGCAAATGCATCACATTGTAACAGTATTGAAAGCTTTATGCTGGGCACTAGCTCAGAAAAGGCCATGGCTGCTAATTTGCAAAAATATCAGGGTTTCAAAAGTTACCAGGGGCCTTTGAAAGATAAATCACCAGGTGTCCCTTTAATAACTGCAGCACACTCCCATGCTTCCATGAGGTATTTCTATCTAGAAAAGTGGGCCCTGAGAACACACTTTTGCTAGTGACAGCGTTATATCACAAGCTTCCAGATAGGAATATCTCTCTGTGCCTCACACACTGTGAATAATTAGTCAGTCTGCGATGCGGATGAAGACAGCAGCGGTTGTTGCAAGGGCAGATCAGCTGTGTTCCTCAGAGGCTTGAAAGAGTGCGCCATTTTGGACAAGGCATTTCCCGTGCTGGGCTGGGCTCCTATAACGCCTGGCTGCGCAGGCTCAAGTCATGTTAATGGAAAGCTGAGGAATGTTCTCCTCTAAGGTAGGCAGTGCCATAAAACTGATGTGAGTGCTATTTCCACTGAGCCACCCAGAGCTCAATGTTTAAAGACATGTTTGGAAATAATCATTCACAAATTACTCCCTCATATACTGACCCACCTCCTCATAAACCTCTCAATGTTGATGGTCCCATCCCAACAACCTGGGTGCTACTTTTATTTCTAAATCAGTTAAGTGTGACAGGAGATCTTTTGGTCAGAAACAGTCCAAATAGGGCTGAAGAGGTCTTGCTCTCTCACCATAGTTTTGTAACTGCCAATCCTAACAGTTATTTCCAATAGAACAGTTAATACGTAGGGTTACAAGAAATGAGTGGCCATACTGGGGAGCCAGTGACTCACTTGAATAAAAGGGTTTGAAAACAGTGGTCAAAGCCTCAGAGGCCTAGACATGGATGCAGAGAGTTTGGGTAAGTAATAGAAAATGGAGTGTGTAGCATCTGGCAATAATGTGGAAACTTCACAAACACCCCCGAAAGCCTGGTGGTGATGGGCTGCAAGACCAAAATAGCTTAACAAAAGAAAAATAAGAATTCAGAAAACACCAGGTCATAGGACTCACGTATGCCAAGAAGATACACTTGTGTGGATAATTCAAGAACCTGAGGATGGAAACCTCATGGACGTGAGAATACAAAAGTAAGAAGGAAAATGGAATTGAATATTGTGGTGGGAATATGTTATGAATTGCCCGGCCAGCCAGACGTTGTCATAACTAGACAAGCACAGAAGCATGGTATGCTGGCAATATTAGAAACTTAAAATGGGTGGACATTTCCAGAGCATCTCATACCTGCAAAATCAAAGGACACATCAAAAAACCAAAGGACATTTCTGGTAATTTGCTTTAGAATACAGGAAGCAGCAAATGACATGGATACTATGCAGCATTAACCAACAAGAAAACTTTACTCATCACATGAAACTGATAAAAATTGGGAGAGAGTGACTGTTTCGTCTTGGTGTTTCTAATGTTCAGAGAACAAAGCACTGGCCTGAATCAAAGGAATATTCTAGATTTTTAGAAGGAAAATATCAAAACACCTAAAAATAGACACAAATGGGAGGCACAAGATGAAATTCAGGGAATTCTTTCAAAGACAAAAGAAAGGCAGGTGGTATTTCCCCCACACCCCAGTGGGTTTTTGCACTCTGAAGAATGAGGGAAATAAAAGAAAATAGCTAATGATGACGATAAAGAGTCAGCATCCCTAAATGATAGGCAGGTTAGATTGCAAAGTGAACTGGGGTCAATGTCATCTTTTTGGATACAGAAAGGATTAAAATGGGACATGCCCGGTACTTAGATCACAGGAGATAATGCTGTTATATTTAACATGGAACTTCGCATCTCTTAATTCTTAGATTTTTCTCTTTCTGTCAGAAAACATGATATCTGGACTGAAAATGGCAGATCTAACAATTTTAAAGGAGTTTATGCCCACAATATCCTAAGCCAATGAGAAATGTATGTCATGGAGATTTGCACAACTGTAGCTATGATTGGAAATCTTCAAGGAATCATGAGAGAAATCCTGAAAAACAGGAAATTAGCATATTTGTTTGCCACTTTCAGAAATAGAAAATTTTCTTTGGTGAATTTAAAAATCGCTGTAGCCTGTATATATGGACTTTTGTACACTCTAACTCAGCTCCTGTAGGAGAAAGGTTTTTGCAGGGCATTAAAGGGTCTTATCCTGTTAAATATTTTATCAGTGACTTGGATAAACAGCAAATCTGTGGATGCTTCACATTAGAAAGTTATATGTGTTGAATAGATAGAACTGAGATCCAAAGAAATTTAAATAAGTGATGTTGGCATGTCAGTTCTAACAAGATAACATTAAATAGATGATGAGCTTAAGGTCCCTAAATTTAGTACAAAAATCCAATCTCACTTACTCATGATGGATGAGATAAGGCATAATAGGAACATGTGAAACAAATAAAGAACAACAAAAAACGTATCTGATGTCAAATAAACAGTATGAATAAAAAAGCTGATGTGCCTGCCAAAAAATTCTAATGGACTCTTAGGTAAGGAGATGGTGCCCCTACACTGTACTAATCAGACTGTATCTGTAATGTCATGTTTCCTTTAAGGAGGGTAAGGGGTGTGCTTTAATCAATACACCAGTGAATGGAATAACATAAAGATGACTAATGGGTATAATAGAAATGCTGTTTCAACTAAAACTACATATCACTTTATAAATGAGAAATGTTACAGAAGTTGGGGATATTTATATAAAAAATGGGAGCTTCTCCTTAACTATCTGAAAGGCTAATATAAGAAAGATTTTTTTTTTTTTTAAATTCTGTGTGGTCTCAATAGAACAAACATACCACTATGAGGAAGTCTTAAGGAAATAAATTTTGGGAAATAATTTATTAACAGACATCTTCAAAGATAGCCTAGGTTCGTTTAAGAGTCCCAAGTCCCTGCCTTACTAGAAGCAACCACAGACCTGGTGACTATCAGTTATGGATTCTGTGCAAGGCATCCAAAGGTCCCATGGATATTGATGCCTACTATCTGTTCCCAGTTTGCAGTCCAAGAACTTCCTGCTCAAATTGTAAGCCCCAGCCAATTTTCTTTCTCCTGAGTTTCAGTCCTCAATAATAGCTTCCGCTCACTTAATTCTCCTCCTTCTTCACGGCACCTCTTCTCTTTCCTATGCAAGACTTTCAACAGGGGTGCCTGGGTGACTCAATTGGTTAAGCTTCTGATTCAGTCTCTCTGGTCAGGTCACGATCTCAGCGCTCAGGAGATAAAGCCCCGTGTCAGGCTCTGTGCTGACAGTGCAGAGCCTGCTTGGGATTCTTTCTGTCTCTCTCTCCCTCTGTCCCTCTTGCCTTCCCACATTTTGTTCTCTCTCTCTCTCAACACAAATAAATAAAGTTTAAAAAAAAGATTTTCAGTAGAAAGTGTGAGTCTTTTTCTACTGGCTGTCAATTTTCAGTCTCAGGATCTGTTTACCTTTGTAAGAAACCCTGCCCCATTGAAAAGCTTTTGTGTAGGTCATTAATATCTATCTGTAGTCACAGTAATAAAAATTTAAAAATTGGAATTAATTTTTAATTGTATCTATTAATGTACCTATTAATTCACTTAGCAACACTAAACCCATTACATATAAAAATAAATTAAATATATTATGGAAAATAGGTGTATGTATTCAACACAAAAAAATAAGAAGAAGAAGACAGGACTCTATATTCTTGAAAATCCCTTTAATACCAGGCTTGATAGAACATAACAGCATTGTCATATCTACTTTTACATTAAATTACAAAGTATGTAGTTTGAAAAGGAAGGAGTATTTTAATAGCTTTTTGGATAATTGTAGATATTCTTTGCTATAACACCCAAATCAAAAAGTGGTGGTTTCTTAAAGGTTAGTTGCAATGTGCGATTTGAAATCATATTAATGAATACTTCATAATTTGCCACACTAAAATCTGTGAATCTGTCTTGCATTCTGAAAAATTTCTTAAGTTTATTTATTTAAAGACAGAGCAAGTGTGAGCAGGGGAGGGTCAGAGAGATAGGGAGAGAGAGAATTAGAAGCAGGCTCGGCACAGAGTGGAGCCCAATGTAGGACTTTATCTCACGAACTTCGAGATCATGATGTGAGCGGAAATCAAGAGTCTGCCATTTAACCGAAGGAGCCAGTTTGATGCCCTTCAGTCTTGCATTTTGAATGAACCTTTTATCAATGCCTGTTCATGAATGATCCTTTAGGCAATATTAGTTTGCTGACTTTATATAGATCTTCCAAATGCTGATGTCTTCATTGTAAAACACCAGAAAACTTAATGTTTGTCAGTATGCAGTATCTGCCAAGCTCCTGGTAAAAGTGTTCCAAAATTCTATTTTATTTTTTGAATGCTCCGATTTTATCATTGGCAATAAGTACCATCAATTGTTTTCCTTGAAATGAGAGACACAATCATTCATTTAAAAAAAAAAAGAAGAAGTCTACCAGTTCAATCATAATTGGAACAATCATAGTTTGTCACTCACTCAAGAAAAAATGCTGTTTCATGCAAAAAGCAGCAAGTTCAGCTTGCCACTAAAACACTGGCACACTTGCATTTGTTTAGGTAAACCACCCTTCTTTTCTTATGCACAGGAAGTGCTTTCTGTGTACTTCTCAGTTTGTCGAACATCAAAAAGGCATGTAGTAAAGATCGATATTTAACAAAATTAATTTTTACCAATTCTTTAAGATTCTTGCTATGTGAAATGGGCAATTTCTTTTTTCCTGCCACAAGGACATAAGGAACACAATGACTACAGATACAGTTTAATGCCAGCGCCTCATTTCTTGTTATAATTCTAGCTCTGCTCTGACCTATTAGAGGAAGTATCCATGTAGTGAATTAGGCAAATAATGTCTTGGCAGTTTTAGAAAGAAAAAAAAAAATAGTCTTGATCTCATGAACTTCTGAGAAGGTCTTGGGCACCCCCAGGGGTCTCCAGACCACACTTCAAGAGTTGTTACTATGGTATGATGTGGCTTAGAAATCTTGTGTCAGATCAGTTCTGAAACAGTCTCCAGCCTTGTTTCTCTGTGATGCTAGAGCTGTGTCCCCTTCCCCTTCTCATATGGCCATTCCTCCGGTCATGTGAAGGACACCTTCCACTGAAGAACACAATTGTCCAATTCTCAATTCTGCTCATGTCCTGAGAATGTAATCGGTCTGTGACTTTGGTTTGGGGGGAAAAAACAGAAGGGCTGGCAAAAAGGGATATGCAAAAGGAAGGCTTAAGTATAGTTTGCATCTACTCAGAACTAGAGATGCAACAATGAGCACAGACACAGGTAAGTGGGCAGAGCAAGCCGTGTTGCCTGCTCCTGGGCCTTTGGGAACAGACTGTCTCCTTAAGGTCACATGGGATATCACTGTCCTTGTTAGGGGAAGCCATGCATCAGGAGCTCCTAGAGATTCTTTTTTTTTTTTTTAATTTTTAACATTTATTCATTTTTTGAGAGAGAGAGAAAGAGAGCAGAAGGAGGGACAGAGAGAGAGAGGGAGACCCAGAATCTGAAGCAGGCTCCAGGCTCTGAGCTGTCAGCACAGAGCCCGATGCGGGGCTCGAGCCCACGAACTGTAAGAAGTTGACCCAAGCTAAAGTCGGATGCTTAATCACCTGAACCACCCAGGTGCCCCAAGAGATTCTTTATAAAATGCACATTCCCGGGCACCTGGGTGGCTCAGTCGGTGAAACGTCTGACTCTTGATTTCAGCTCAGGCCGTGATCTCACACTTTGTGAGTTTGAGCCCTTCATTGGGCTCTGCGTTGACAGCATGGAGCCTGCTTTGGATTCTCTCTCTCCCTCACTCTCTCTGTTCCTACCCAGCTTGTGCTCTCTTTCTTTCTCTCTCCCAAAATATATAAACTTAAAAAGAGCACATTCCTGCACTTCGCACTTAGAGCTTCTGAGTTAGTATAACTTTGAGGGTGAGGATAGTAGCTTAAGCATATCTCGTTTGCAAAAACTCACGTGACTTTCATTGGCATCTTGGTTGAAACACTATTGCTCTGGGAGATAAGAGAAGTAGACGCATAACTAGGTAATCACAGCTGAGCCTAAAGCTGTTGGGTTTATCTGTTTTGATATGAAGTAAAGGATGGGTCGGGAGAGTGGTCAGGGCAGGCTTGGAAATGGCCAGGAGCAGTTAAGGGAGTATATTCAGGAATAGTTTGATCCAAATAGGTGGATAGAGAAAGAGATCTCACAAATCCCAGGAGCACTTTCTTTTGTTGTCAACATCTTTATTCAGTGTCACTTCACTCTCCAGCAGGATAGAAGCAAATGACAACTAAGCATCTTAAAAAATAAATAAATAAATAAAAAGCGGCTTGGAGACCAATAGCTGTCCACAAGAACATGTCTGAGTAGTAATTGCTACTTCCCTTTCATCAGTGTAACTTGCAGTCGCTCAAGTAAGAACACTTGGAGTGGAAAATCTATTAATACCGAATCCTGGGACTAGCTAGAAGCACAAAATGTGCAGAGTGTGTTATCATGGCTCTCTGTTTTCTTGTGATTGTAACTCTTAATCTACTAAAGACATTGCAAAGAAACTAGAAAAGCTTTTCTTTTGATTTTTCACAAGTGACACCAAATACCCAGTTCCTGACACGACGTGAGCCTGGTTTATTTTGGAAAAGACTTAGGATGGTGTGCTCTCTCGGGCTCAGCCTGATTGATCTGGACCACGGATGAATTCCAGGACTCACAATATGGGATAAGTGCAGTTCATCACCGATCTCTTCAGACTGTTAAGAGACCCATAAAATGGTGCATCTGGTTTTTCTCTCCTTCACAGAATTCTGCAGTTTGGACAATGGCCACTTGGATTTACATAGTGGTATCATTTACATAGTGGTATCATGCCATCATTGTTTTGTTGTTGTTTGTCAAGTTTTTATTTAAATTCTAGTTAGTTAACACATATGGTAAAATTGGTTTCAGATGTAGGATTTAGTGACTCATCACTTATATACAACACCCAGTGCTTGTCACAAGCACACTCCTTAATACCCATCACCCAGTTAGTCCATCCCCCACTCACCCTCCTTCAGCAACCCTCAGTTTGTTCTCTGTAGTTAAGAATCTCTTATGGTTTGCTTCCTTCTCTCCCTCTCTCCCCTTTTTTCCCTTCCCCTATGTTCATCTGTCTTGTAATGTAAACTCTACATATGAGTGAAATCATATGCTATTTGTCTTTTTCTGACTGTATTTCACTTAGCATTATTCCATGTTGTTGCAAAATGGCAAGATTTCATCCTTTTTGATGGCTTAGTAATAGTCCATTGTGTATATGCACTGCATCTTCCTTATCCATTCATCAGTCAGTAGAAATCTGGACTCTTTCCATAGTTTGGCTCTTGTTGATACCACCATTGTTTTTTACATTTTCAGCGATGATAGCTCTTCTAGAAAGCTGCAATTTAACCATGTTGCCACGAGGAGGCGATAGTGCACAACCATATTTTGTGGTCCAAAATATGTGGTCTAAACATAAACATTTTTCCTGAAATATAAGATGGTTGCTCTAATCCAACACTCATTTGTATTAAAACATCAATTTTCCATAAAGTATTCAGATATCTTGTTAAAACGGTTAAAGCAAAACAAATGTCAAAATAGATCATCTTTGTGAATAACATGACCTAACCTCTGAGCTAATGACAAATAACCTCTGCTTAAAGCATGCTTCTTGCTTAATCAGTCAGAGCACTTTGCGAGTGGTAGCTCATTTAAAAATTTCAAAAACTGTATGAGGTAGGTACTATTAACATTATGATTTTTAGATAAAGAAACCAAGGCATAGACAAAAGAAATAATATGAGTAAGTTACAATGCTGGTAAGTGATAGAATTATGTTGTGTTTTGACTAGTGAAGTTCCTACAATTACAAAGGTACCTTGCCTCTATTTGTCTTCCGCTACTCTGATAGCTCTTGTTATTTTACTGAATATTGTACCTTCATCTTAGTATGCTAATTATAACATTTTTCCAGGTTTATTTATTCCCTGGCTTCCCCAATACAGTAAGTTTCATGGATGTTGCAAGTAGCATACTATTTCTTAACAAGGATCCTTGGATCATATGAAATGTGAGAATAGTGCTTCTGTTATAAAGTCGGATTAAGGAGTTTAGTTAATAGAAAATCCCATACAATATATGTGTTGAACATTATATTGGCATCATATGACATTGGCTATCAGTTGATAAGAGAACTTGCTGGATAAGCTGGTTCACGTCCCACAGACACTGGACACTATTTCCTTTCCATAGTGGGCATGCAATACTAATGACACTCATGCCTTGGCTTTAGTTTCCCACCCTTCATGGGTCTGCACAAAATATATTGTCTCACAAGTAACAACTGTTCTCTCCCTGCTTTTATCAACAGATTTGAGATCTCTCTGCTAGTACTGGCCTCTCCCTCCTGACGTCTCGGGCTGTAATCCTCTTAGCTTTCCTCCGCTCTACAGCCCTTTCTCTATCAGAACCACATACATCACACAAACCATCTTGGAAATTTCTAGAAGGGAAAACCAACAACAACATCAATGTGTTTAGTCTTTTGCTGGTGGTCCCCAGTTTCTTTTCTTTTTTTCTATTTGTAATCTTTTCCCTTTACTTAACCCATCCGTGTTGAGGGCTCTAGAGAACTTTATGACTACTTGGTCCTTCAGCTCTGAGAAACTCTACCCCGGTATTCCAGAACTGACATAGAATGTACACTTTGTATCATGCTCTGACTCCATCCCTGACACCCAAGCTCTTCCAGATTTGAACTGGCCTGGTGTCAAAGTCTCATGCAGCAGCGTGCCCTCAAGTGGAGGTGTGGGTATGGCAGCCTTGGGAATCTGTTCTGCAATTGATCTTTTTCAGATTTAAAATAAGTGTGTCATAGCGTGGCCATAATAATCCTTGTGCCCTCCACTCTTGGGATTCATGCCATTGGGTATTCCCCTCTTTCAGTGAACAGGGCTTGGCTTCTCAGCCAGTAGAACAGAGCTGGAAACGATGTGATTTCCAAGGCTGGGTCATAAAAGCTCTCCTAGTTTCTGTATCACTCTCTTTTGGATCACTCACTCTGGAGCAAGTCAGCTGCCATGTAATGACGACACTGGAGCAGCCCTCTGGGGAGACCCATATGGCAAAGCACTGAGGCCTCCTGTCCAAACCCTGCACTGCCTTGCCAGTGGCAGAAATGAGCCACCTTGAAAGCATATGGGTGACTGCAGCCTCATGAGAGATGCTGATCCAGAATCACCCATCTAAGCCTCTTCCAAACTCTGATGCACAGAAACTGTGATGCACAAATTTTGAGGCAACTGTTTATGCAGCTATGGATGAGAAATGTATGTACCTTCTCTACCATCAACTAGTTTCTTTTTTCTAAAAGCTGTTTGGCAATCCCTAAGATTAGTTTGCTGTAATCACAGAATTTTCTATGACTTCCCCCTCTAGGAAAGGGATTGAATAACCTTTTTCTCTACCTCCAAAACTACCTTTCGTGCCTGTAGCTACAGGACTGATTTGCGTAGGATACTGAGATTACTTATCTAACAAGCTCTACTAAGTTGCCTTTAGCAACAACTTGGATCCTGGCTTACTTTAAGTAGTTTAGAGTGGCTTCATCCCTTATAAACATACAGGTAGTAAGAGTCTCCGCTGCACTGTGGAAAGAACTTTCACAGTTTTAGAGCCACACATATTTGGTTCGGAATCCATGATTGGTCACTTAGTAACACTGAATATTTAAAAAAAAAAATGCATCCGGGGCGCCTGGGTGGTTCAGTCAGTTAAGCGTCTGGCTTCGGCTCAGGTCATGATCTCACAGTTCATGGGTTCGAGCCCCGTGTTGGGATCTGTGCTGACAGCTAGCTCAGAGCCTGGAGCCTGCTTCAGATTCTGTGTCTTCCTCTCTCTCTGACCCTCCCTGCTCATGTTCTCTCTCTCTCTCTCTCTCTCTCTCAGAAATAAATAAAAAACATTAAAAACATTTTTTTAAATGCATCCAAAGAATCAACGTTTACCTTGACTAAACGATGTGGCTTCCCTGAGCTTCAGTTCTCCGTCTGCAAAATGGGGATAGTCTTTGCCCTGGAGGGCTGTTATGAAGATCAAATGATATATCTTTTGAAATCAGTTTCACACAATATGGTGCCATACAGATAATAGGAATTTAATAAATAATAGCCACCATTAATATTAAAAGAGGATCTTTGAACAGCATAAAAACTGGAGAACTAACTTCTTTGAGGTCAAAGATCCAAACTGTCTTTCAGTATCTTTGATTCTGAGGCAGCATGAACCTATTTCATAAGTTAGACAGGAAGGAAATACCCTCCCATTTGAGATGGGGCTCGAGGAATGGCCAGCATCTCAGCAGCAGAAGTGAGGAAGATGCCAAGTAGGGCTAGGGAACAGCATGAGGAAAGTTAGAGAGGTGGGAGAGGAACTCATGTTTTGGGATGAAGTGTGGGCACAAAGTAGCATCGACTGACCTGAATGTGGGAAATGAGCAGAAAACAGTAAGGGGTTACCAGTAGGAAAGGACTCAGAAAAACCCTTTGTGATAACTCCAGATTAGATTTCTCAACCACTATGGACATTTTGTGCTGGCTAAATCATTGCTCTGGTGTCCTGTCCTGTGCATTGCAGGGTGTTTGACAGGATCCCTGGCTTCTACGTACTAGATACCAACAGCCCCCAGCCCCCACCAGTGGACGGTCAAAAATATCTTCAGACATTGCTAAATGGCCCCCTAGGGAGGGAGCAAAATGGATCCTACTTGACAACTACTAGTCTCATCTTCATCCAGGCTGAGAATATCACTGGAGCCTAGATAGGATGTGTGCCTGGGCCAAGGACACACAGCTTGAGACTACAGAGAGACATCCAGACCCTTCCAGGGCTTTATCCTCATCTAGATGCTTGAAAAATAGCCAGATGGTCTTTGCTACATTAAGTGGAAGGAGCAAGAAAAATATCATTAAGGATACTTACGTGTAAAGGAGCAACGCATATCATTAGGCTGGGTCTCTGATAGGGACAGTCACAGATGCCATCTTATTTAAAAAGCATTAATTTGGGTATTAAATGAGTTAACACCGGCAAGTGTCCAGCACAGTGCGTGATGCCTGGAAAGTAACCAGAAATGATGAGTTTTCTCCTTTCTTTCCGGATAATAGTTTGGGCTTAATTCTGTAGGCCATGGGGAATGATAGGTTACTTTTTTATAGGTCAGTGGCATTATAGTGGGAAAGTGACATTCTACCTAAAGCTCAAGTCTATTGCTTTATCCTCGGAAGGTGCCCTATCTCTTGGGGATAAATGCCCCCAGGGACTGGCAGGATGCCTGCTCCCTAAATGTCCTCAATTACCATTTCTCCCCACCAAGGAGGCTACTGTCTCCAGAGATGATCAGGACATAATGAGCCCAACGCCAGGAGTGATTAAAACAAATGACACCGCAGTGTCACAAGGTGGCAGGGCAGAGGGGAGGTGGCTGAAGTGATTGGCTCCTCTTAAATGCAGCCCAATTTTGAATAATACAGCTGCTTACCCGATAGCCGCCTGAACGCGAACCTGTGGCAGCTGGTCACCCTCCAGTGCCTCCGGGATGGGGTCACCAAGGGCTGGAACACACTTTCTGAATTGAAGCGGTGGACTGTGAAATAGGAATTACTGACAGCTCTTAAGTATATCAAGAGAACAGCCCTATTCCTTAATACAGAGCCACTAATAGACATCTAGAAACCTATAAAACAGACAATTCCTCTATATCATCCTAGTTAAATCAATGTAGTTATATTACCCTCATCATTTTCCCTTTAACGTTTATTACATTTTGCCACAGTAATTTATTTTTTCATATCCATCAGCCGATTAAAGACTTTATTCTGAAGATACACACATCCTTGTGACCTAGTTGAAACTGACCTAAACTGTTAAGTAAAAGCAACTTGGTGGGGGAAGTTAGACTCTCTCTCTCTCTCTTTCTCTCTATGTGCCTTCGCTGTCTTACACATCTCTTTGTTGGGGGCAGGGGGGGGTATTCGTGTTGTACTATTTACAAGAAAGAGTGTAAGCTTACACTTTTTGTATTCTTCCTTTCTAGGTAATGAAGACGACTCCTTAGCCTCTGCGAATGTATCTTTTCATCAACTTTTCTCCTGGTGTGTTCCTTTCTTGCTTTCCCTCCCCGTCAGCCCCTTCCTCCTCTTTCCCTTCCTGAGCGTCATGGAGTTTCTGATTGGGCCGCTATCTCAATGCCTCCTGTCAACTGCAGGACCCAGGGTCACTCATCTTGAGGCCCTCCTGCACCTGCTACAGTAAGAAGCCTCAGCCAGGGCTCACCTGCAGTAGACAGAGGAGGTGGCTGCTTTAAATATACCGTCTATGTAGTAAAAAATATTGTATTACTGTTGTGTGGGGACAGATGGTGACTACACTTCTCGTGGTGAGTGCTGAGTAATGCACGGCATTGCTGGATCACTACGTTGTGCACCGGTGGCTAATATAATCCTGTATGTTAATCATGTTTCTATAAAGTATATATATTTTTATTTCAATACTATATATGTTTTTATACACATTATATGCAATATATAAATATACAGTATATTACATATAATGTATGTAAATATTATATTTATATAATATTTGATTAAGAAATCTAATCCAGAGTTATCACAATACAATATAATGTAAACATTTAGGATAAATATAAGTATATATATAGAAGCACAATTAACCTACACTGTTTATATATATATATATATATATACACACACACACATATATATATAATATATATTATACTCCATTTAAGCCACCTTCCCTAGAAAACTGAGTAGGACTACCAACGCCATGTTTCTACCTCTTTAAGAGAAACTTTGAAAATTCAGCAAAACGGAGAAGGAGAGCTTTCCTGGAAGGGTAAATGGGAAGTTGTAGTCATTTGCAAACCATAATTTCTCAACAAAGAGCAGAGTTGTATATCTTCAGGAGAAAACCCTTGGGGACAACTGACGCGATGTACATCTGTGTAGTTAGTATAAGCAGGGCAGATCAGAGAGGTCCTGAAGAGTCAGGGAGAATCATAAGCACCCTGACCTGGACAGGAAAAGACCACGTAGATTCATGGAGACGGCTGATTTCT
The DNA here is from genome assembly GCA_017311185.1 of Proteles cristata cristata. Taxonomy (NCBI): domain Eukaryota; kingdom Metazoa; phylum Chordata; class Mammalia; order Carnivora; family Hyaenidae; genus Proteles; species Proteles cristata. Next base: position 2,991,512 of record JAESUZ010000756.1, on the reverse strand, counting down.
TCATTAAGGCAAAGTTTTCCTGAAGACTGTTTTTGGAGTTTCTGTGGCCACGGAATTCTTCTTGAAATGGACTCAGACGGGGATGATCAACAGGGACCCAAAGGGGCTGGCCTTTGCAAAACTTGTAAGCTGAAAACCTCCCAAAATTCTGAAGCGCTGGTTACTTCCTTCCATGTCTCATGTGGACAAGTCTCTGTTAAAACTATAATGTCCCTTACCAGAGAGAAAACTCATATAAACCTGTAAGCCATGGGGTGGAACCCAGTTACTGAGCTTGGCTGGCTAAGAAGTTCTCTCAAGGAGGCAAACCCTGATTTATCCTTCAAATTCAACTTAAGTATCATCTCCAGAAATCGTGTGCCCACCCCCAAGTGGGATTTAAACAGCTGTGTCTCTTCTCTGCTCTTATAACACCTTTGGGTTTGATTCTACCCTAACATTTATGATAACCTACTGTGATTATTATTTTCCATGTATGTCTCCAGCCTTGTGCTATGGGCTTCTCGAAATGAAGAACAATAAATGTCTCATTTGATTTGGGGTTTCTGGTATATGGTGCACCGCTTGAAGTTATGCTGAGAAAATAAGCGAATGAAGAAATATCTGCCGTCTATATTTAATTCTACCACTTTAGATTGACAGGCCCCATTAACTAGCCCCCCACCCCCACCCCCCAGCTCCTGCACCCAACACGCCATTGCTTTTAAATCGCACATTCATACTGCCTATGTGCTAAACATTCCCTCATCTTCCTGCAGGGTGCCACCTCTCCATCACTCACAGAGTAAACACTTTGCCTTGCAATATTTGTCATCAATTTTCTCTGGCATTTACTTATGTTCTGACTGGAATGGGTGTGTGTAAACATCCCTTTGTTGTATACGTTTCTTGGTGATAGTCCTTTGCAACCATTTCTAAACCGTAATTAGTTTGTGCCAGAGCTTTGCGGAGGTGAGATGGGCATCTTTAATCCTTCCTTTGCACATAGGCAACTGGAGAGATGAAATGATTTAAAAGTAACCATGTCTTAGATCAGTGCTCAGGATTGGTAAAGGGATTTAGTGCTTCCTAGACTTATGCTTTAGCCTCCAGGCCCTGCTGTCTCAAATAAATTATATATTTGTTCAGGGAAACCACATTCATAACATTTTGCTTACACAGAAGTCCTGTCCATAGTCAAACTTCTCGTAGTCAACCTAGATTCTGCCACTACCTCCTCACTCCCCAAATGTAATATTTTTCAGATGCAAACATTTTTGGCTCTTTTGGCCAGGATTTACCCTGTAGGAATTTGCTGTAATTTGTTGCAGTTAAGTATGTCACTGTCTTCCTGACATTATTCATATGATCTTACAAGTAGTAAGAAAATTAAGTGTCTAGGCATGACTGGTGGCTCATTTGGTTAAGCGCCACTCTTGATTTCACTGCCGGTCATGATCTCGGTGGTTCATGGGTTCGAGCCCTGCGTCAGCCTCTATGTTGACAGTGCAGAGTCTGCTTGGGATTCACTCTCTCCCCTTTCTCTCTGCCTCTACCCTGCTTGCTCTCTCTTTCTCTCTCTCTCTTACAGCAAATAAATAAACTTAAAAAGAAAAAGAAAATTAAGTGTCAGTAACAGAAAACACAGACACGCACACGTAGTCGGTTCATCAGTTTATCTTGAAACCAGACGCAGGCTCAAATTCTAACCCTAACTGAAATGTAAAGAATGCAAAATTTCAGAAAATAAGCTAAACAAAGTAAGTTAATACTTTAATCAATACCATCAATTAAATGACTTTACAATTAGCCAGTTAGCGCTATTGATCGTATAATCTTTAGCTGGGGTTTACCCATCTTTTGGGGTATACACATTCCTAGTTATGTTCTTGTCTATATTTATATATTGATATTCATGCCACCTGTTATGGATACGGATACTTGAGAAAAGCAATTAACAACCAGCTGCCTTAAATCATTTCCTGAATAAAGAAACATGAATAAATATGTGTTCCTCAGTCCCTATTTCCAGATTCCTAATAATATCTCCCACCACTTCAGTGAAGGTTTTAAAAGTCTACACTTGGAGTAGTAACAACGGGCATTTACTGAGTCCTTCCTGGGTGTCAGGTGGTGCTTTATGCACTGTATGTATATAAATACATATGTTCCTTATAACAACATAAGGAAGCGTAGTTTTCTTAAGGTCACGGTGATGGTTAAGTGAAAGGTCTTGGATTTGAATCCAGACAGTCTATATAGCCCGCATATCAAAATGACTTATAATAATGGTAATTAATGTTATGTCCTCTGAAACTCAGAATTGGTAGACTCTTAGGACCTTGCTGATCAAAGGTAGTTTTATAGAACAACATCAGGAGCACTTGAGAGTTTGGCAGAACTGTAGCACGCTCGTCCTTCCCCAGATCTACTGAATCATCATCTCCATTTTATCAAGGTCCCCCAAGTGATTCACATACACATTAGTGTTAGAGACGCATTGTTTTAGATTTCCCATCGTCATGCGATTTCATTGGCCCATCAAGAGGTCATCAGTGTACAGGCATATTTGTAGAGAGTTGTTCTGTTTTGTTTTTAACTATGACACATACATTAGCACTGTGTGTTTTATGCATAAAATTTCAAACTTAACCATGAGGAATTTTCTAAATGATTCCAAAGCACATCATGTGAGCAGGTGGCCTTGGGGGAAAATATCCTTTCGTGACACATTGTCCCAGCCTCTGCATTTGTTTCTCTGACCCTGTCATTCATTAGCAAGAACAAGAATTGTCTGAGGATTGGGTTTGTTGATAACACCAGGATCTAGTATTTAATAATATTTGGCATAAAAGGTGTATCTACTTAATAGGATAGAACAGCATATGAGAATTGAGTTGAGTCAATCCAAAGCTATGGTGCTAGAGTGAATTCTGCCTGGGTAGTCCAGGATCAGCTGCCATTGATTACAGCAAGTGACAATTAATGCTAGAATAACTAAGGCCTTCCTGTTGATGTATGAATAAGGTAATGCTCCTGAATCTCTTGAAGGTAGATCTTATATTACTCAGTTATCTTTATCTTTAGATGTATCTTTAGGGAGAGTCCTTAGAGATCATCTGCCTATCCCAAGGTTTTCTAAGTGGCAGGTAGATGTGTGAGGCCAAGTTTATCTGACTCCAAACTCTGGGCTCTTTCCTTCCCCCCCCACCGCTTTCTACCAAGTGCAAAAGAATTACCTTCTTTATTTCCTGTGAAACTGCTGTTTATATCTTTTGAACCTCAGGCAAGGGCAACCAGAATAGAATGCACAATGTAATGGAACAGCGCTGAGAGCTGAGCTGGGAACGGGAAAAAAGAAATATACATATCGTTTTTATCCCCGCCTCCTTAGGTTTGGCAATGGCATTGAATTCCTAATAATTTTTTTTTTACATATATTAGGGTAAACATTGAATTTGTTGCGGGCAGAAGAGATCTTTCTGATCACATATTTCCAATGAACGATTCTGGAGTTTTAGAAAGGGACATGCAGGCAAGTGAAATCATATACTGAGCTAGCTTTGGCATAACCAAGCCCAGAATGCAAATCTTCTCACACCCAAATAGAACACTTTGCATTAACCTGCGCTGCCCTTTTGTTTCCAAGTGAATCACAAGTCACTTCTCTAGTGATCCAACATGCTAGAAATGGATGAGTAACAGTAACATTTTATGATGATCACTAGATGTGTGTACAAGAGCCTCTCTGGATTTCCTTCTAGCATTTTTCTTTTCTTTTCTTTTCTTTTTTTTAATGTTTTATTTATTTCTAGGAGAGAGAGAGAGAGACAGCGTGAGCAGGGGAGGGTCAGAGAGAGAGGGAGTCACAGACTGAATAAGGCTCCAGGCTCCGAGCTGGCAGTCAGCACAGAGCCCGACGCGAGACCCGAACCCACGAACCGTGAGATCATGACCCAAGCGAAAGTCGGACGCTTAACCGACTAAGCCACCCAGGTGCCCCGCGTTTTTCATGCCTGACCACTCTCCTGTCTTACACTCAGCACTCTTCACAGGGCCCCATGGCATCCATTTGAGTGACAAAGGGATTTAGAGGTCACGAGCCAAGGATTTTCAAACTGCACGTTTCAGAGGATGAGATTCCAAAGGAAATGTTTTAGAGGATACCTTTCCCAGGTGTGTGAGCGGGTGAGTCACCTGCTTCAACCAGAACATCTCTGCTGTCATTGGGATGACATATCGTGGTTCCGTACCAGATGCTATTTAAAAATGTGTTCCAGTACTTTAATTAAAAATATAAACAGGGGCGCTTGGGTGGCTCAGTCGGTTAAGTTTCTGTCTCCAGCTCAGGTCATGATCTCGCAGTGTGTGAGTTTGAACCCCGTGTCGGACTCTCTGCTGACAGCTCAGAGCCTGAAACCTGTCTGTTTTCCCTCTCACTCTGCCCCTCCCCCCTCCGCTCATGCTCTGTCTCTCTCTGTCTCAAAAATAAAGAAAAACATTTAAGGTATTTTAAAAATAAATACAAACAAACAAGTAAACAAAAAATGTGGAAGGGCGCCTGTGTGGTTCAGTTGGTTGAGAGTCCAACTTCGGCTCAGGTCACGATCTCAAGGTTCATGGGCTGGAACCCTGCATCGAGCTCTGTACTGACACCTGAAGCTTTCTTTGGATTCTGTGTCTCCTTCTCTCTGTGCGCCTCACCTACTCATGCTTTATGTCTCTCTCTCTCTCTCTCTCTCTCTCTCTCTCTCTCTCTCTCAAAAATAATAAACATTAATTATTTTTCAGTTGGTTAAAAAAAAACATGGACATGACAGACCCTGGTCAATCCCTTCACTTTTCCAATATTTTTCAGGTAAGAAATTTTGAGGCCTACCTAGGTTTAAGAAACTCATGGAAGGTTACCCACCTCAATTTCACTATGGATATGATGAGAAACAAGCACAGAGAGCATATTTTCTCAGCCAAAAAATCAGGACACAAGGCCTGTCAAGTCTAAGTACACTTATGGGGACAACAGGACAGAATATTTGAAATTGAGACTGTCCCAGAAAACCCGTAATATATGGTCACTGCAGGAATAAGGCAAGAACATTTCCTGACTTCAAGCCTAGCTTGAGTGTCAGGTGAATGAACTATGGTATAAAGTCACAGAGGGTGACTGTTACTTCTTTCCCGTTTTCTGCATTCTTTGATATATGATAGGACCTGCCAAATCCTATTGATTTTAGTGATACTTTCTGTATTAAGATTTATGCCCTAATGGGTCCTTTGGACTTCTTGGGCTGGCTAGACTCTCAACTTCTGGAATGCTTTGGGAAAGCAGAAGCCAGGAGGAAATGATTCAGTAACTAACCTGACTTCCGATAAATCCAGTTGGAAAAAGTCCTGTGGTGTGGCAGTAACTAGAATTTTAATGCCAATAGTTATGAGTAGCTACAGGTAACATATGTGTCCCTTAAATTTTGTAAAAGTTTCTAGCTGCCAAAGCACAGGATACTCAAGGAACATATTCTATAAAATAAATGAATAAATACAATGGAGAGAATGTGTGGTATTGGCATCATGTTCTATCAGCTTTCATAGCTCTCTCAAAATACTACGATACATTAAAGATATTACTTATGTAATAATACAAAGCATCCTTCAAGCCCAAATGTCAGCAAATGTGATGACCATCAAATGGCAATGATTGAGCAGTGAAATCACTACCCTAGTCTGGGTACACAAGACAACTCAGGCATTCGTGAGTACCATTTTAATCCTGGGGTCCAGAGTGACTGATCTTTCCTACCAGAAAGGGATTGTATTTTTGTGTTCTTTCGGTGTTTATTTGGTTTTGTTTTTGTTCTTTTAGTATTATCCCCCTGCTGCCTTTCTCCACCAAAAAAAAAAAAAAAGGTGTTTAAGGGACCATTACGCTGAAATTCATGCCAATGTCATTACTTCAGAAGTATGGCTTTCTCTCACTGGGAGGGGAGAGTCCAGCTTTTCTCAGCTTACCATTTGAGCGAGGCTTTCTCCCTCCCACTCAAGCATGCAAATAAAGCCACTAAAAACCATTAAGGAGACCAAATAAAAAAAGAACCAAAACTTCATTATTAGGAAACTTGTCCTTGGAGAAGATAAGCCCCTTGGATAAATTTTGGATGGCAGAGACAGAAAACCAGAAGTGACTTCACTGGGTGTGGAACTATGTAGGTACATAGGACTCCATCTGCACTTAGAAGGTCTCTGTGCTTGGCTTAATGCTCCATTGTTTCCATAACCAAAGTCTAAATAAGTTATGAACAGGAACCCTGCAAATTAAGTATACAATCCTGAAAAGAACCCCATACGCATTCTTCAGGGCCTTTCTGGTTATACTCTATTACCATTTCAACACTATATGGTTGAGATCCCATGATCTGGAATCAGACACTCTACCACGAATTAGCTGTTTGTTTAGAACAAGTTAGGGGTGGCTGGGTGGCTCAGTCGGTTAAGCATCCGACTTCAGCTCAGGTCATAATCTCATGGTTCGTGAGTTCGAGTCCTGCATTGGGCTCCGTGCTGACAGCTCAGAGCCTGGAGCATGTTTCAGATTCTATATCTCCCTATCCCTCTGACCCTACCCTGCTCATGCTGTCTCTCTCTCTCTCTCTCTCAGAAAAAAAAAAAAGAACAAGTCACTACTTCTTTAGGATCCTCAGTTTCTTGTTCTTTATAATGGGGATGGCAATGTGATCTATCACATGTTTTGGAGGATTAAATGGAACAAGGTACCTAAAGCACTTGCCTTAGTTACTGTCCAGAGTATAATCACAGTTAAGTATTTATTGAATAAATGAACACAGTAAAATCATCTCCCAGAGACTTGGAATTTCTATAGACATTTGATTGTCCAAAACTAAGAACCTATAAAACTTCAGGAGATTAAAACAAGCTGTTGCCATCCTGCTCGGTCTGTCTATTTCCACTTTATTATTTTGATCCCCCAAAGACCTCACTGGACTGTCCATTAATCATCAGGTTCCACTGTTAAAGATTAAGAGTGAGGGGGCCAAAAAACTTTTCAGTAGACCAAAACTGAGCCATGAAGAAGTCTTGCAACATATTGGGAGCTTGAGGACATTTCTATCATTGTTTCCCATGTGCCAGGCTCTGAAACCACAACTGAGTTCCCGGAATGATGGGTGGGGCTGGCATACTTTTGTGGGTGGCTGTGCACTTGAAGAAGCATTTCATTCAGAGAATAAACATTGCCTTAGTTTGCTTCTCTGGATCTGTGTCTTCTTGATCACAAGACGGAAACTGTGGTATCTAGTAGAATTAAATACTTAGTCATATATATTAACGTTTCAAGATTTGCGACCTACAGGTACCAGTATCAAACCAGCCAAGGAAACGCCTTTGAAATAATTCAAGAAGAATTAGAATTAGAAGGGTATATATAAGCAATGGCCATTCCTATAAATTCTAGGTGATACACAGACCATCGTGATAGTTACCAAATTCCCCCTCTTCCTTGTCTGTTTTCATCATTTTATGCTGGCACTTGTAGACTGTTCCTCCCCAGTCTTAGCCTAAGCGATATTTGTTCTTCCATTTCTTCTGCTCTCCAAATCTTGCAGTAGAAAAAGCCCAAGCATTATGGTGACAAAGCATGATTCTTTTTCAAAGACTGGGAATGAAATAATTTGTTTCGGAAGACAGTGGAAGGAAAATCAATGATATGGTAAAAACTTTGTCCTGTTACATATAATTACAATGCCATGTATTATAATAGTTCACCTGCCATGTGACAGACACTAAAACTACATTTTATAAACCCCATCATAATTATCTTCACAATTCTATAAAATGGATATTATTGGGCACTATTATGGGATCGTTTTCCAGCAGAGATAATAGTCAAACCAAACCCAAGAGAGACAGACTCCAAAGTCCATGGTCTTTCAACTTGTAGTGGGCATTCAGAAAACACGTGCCCGCGTGATTAACACATGCAGGAGTATTTAATGGGCTCCGTGATGTTTCACAGAGGTTCAATGTGAGCCCGGACTTTCAGGAACTCAAAATCAAGTGGGTATGAGCAGAAATGTCTGAAAAATAAGATCACAGGTGCCCTATGAGTAGTCCAAACAACAAATTCTACACACAGTGATATTCTTTTAGGGAGGAAATCTAAATATGCCATCTGCAATGTCCCTCTCAGAGTGAGTGATGCAGAAAAAAAATCGTATACTGGAAATTGGACATAAGAAGTATCAGTTGCCAATACAATGAAACATGTTATGTACTAATGTTGTGTCATGTTGAAAATAATTAGTCCAGGGCGCCTGGGTGGCTCAGTTGGTTGAGCGCCAAACTTAGGCTCAGTTCATGATCTCGTGGTTTGTGAGTTCAAGCCCCAAATTGGGCTCTGTGCTGACAGCTCGGAGCCTAGAGCCTGCTTTGGATTCTGTGCCTCCCTCTCTCTGCCCCTACCCTGCTTATGCTTTTTCTCCCTCTTCCTCATAATAAATAAATATGTTTTTAATTTTTTGAAACATTTTTATTTATTATTGAGAGACAGAGACAGAGCATGAGTATGGAAGGGGCAGAGAGAGGGGGAGACACAGAATCTGAAGGACCCTCCAGGCTCTGAGCTGTCAGCACAGAGCCCAATGCAGGGCTCGAGCTCACAAACTGTAAGATCATGACCTGAGCTGAAGCCAGATGCTTAACTGACTGAGCCACCCAGGCACCACAATATTTTTAAAAATTTTAATTAAAAACAAGACAATAATTAGTCCAATGTTTTTCTTTTGGTCAGACTTCTATCTTCCCTATTACAAAATGAAGTACATTTTTCAAATGTTACACTCAAGTTAGGTATGTGCCTTCCAGCTTTTAAGTGTAAAGTAAGGGTAAGGTGGCTCATTTCACCATTTACAGCTCTGAAAGAAACTGGGGAAACAACAGACTGATCATTTGCTAGTTTGCAATACTCTATAGTCCAAGGTGACTACAGCGTCAAGTTAGTATCAATGCTTGTGCTTTTCTGGGGCCAGACCTAGATTCTATACTGGAAATGTTGTAACCTTTTCACATTGTCTTAATTAATTCTAGCCTGGTAGGAAGGACTAGCTAAGCTCTGGACAAATTTAAATGTAAGATGAGCCATACAGGATTGTGATGTGGGCTTAGTAGATATGAGAAAGAGGTGAGCAAAGGCATTTAGAGAAAGGCATAGCTTCAGAAGAGGGCCAGATGGAGACATTCCCAACATGTTGACAAAATAGCTAATAACAGGGGTAGAAAATTAATGGGGTAATGAGATCAAAACTACAGCGTTAGATTGGCAATAGTTTTTGAAATTTTAAATGACAGCAATGGAATTTGGCATAGATTGTGTGTGTGTGTGTGTGTGTGTGTGTGTGTGTGTGTGTGTGTGTGTGTGTAAAATGTGAATTTTTAAAGTAGGTGCCTGATATGATATGATCTGTTTCAAGGCAATAACAGCAACAGGTAGTGCTGAATGAAGTGGGGAACATACTTGAGACAGAAGGTAGGGTTTACTACCTAAGAGTCTTTCTATGAAAACTAGGCAAGAGATATGCATGTCTGGTTTGGGCCAGATGCAGTGTGGAAAGGACACCAAGCCTGGTGGTGCTGCCACTACAGTTCAGCGAGACGTGCTGGGACCTCAGCACAAGCCGACTCAGGAGACCTTAATATAAAAGAGATCTAATTTGTTAGGTAAAATACAGCTCAGGGAGAGGAGTGGCAATAATAATAATAAAAGCAGCGGCATTGTTAATAGCTAAAATCTATTTTGTGCCCTCCATAGCATGCTCCTGCCACTGTGCTAAGTGATTCCCCTGGGGTATCTCCTGTCATCCTTAAATCAAATCAGGTTGATGAATCGGGTATTATTTTGTCTGTTCTACAGACAGGGGAGCCAAGACTTGGCATGGTTAAGTCCTGCAACTTTGGCAAGCGGTAGTGCAGAGATCTAAACCCAGAGAAGATCTCACCCCAGTGACTGAGAAGAACCAGTTCTCATCACTGTGTTACATGGTCTTTGATAGCTAAAGCCAGGGCATCATGGTTTCATTATACCTATATGGGAATAATACTATTTCTCACAACATCACCAGCTGTGACATGTTGGAAGAACTATTTTTTTTTAATGTTTTTTTATTTATTTCTAGGAGAGAGAGAGAGAGACAGCGTGAGCAGGGGAGGGTCAGAGAGAGAGGGAGTCACAGACTGAAACAGGCTCCAGGCTCTGAGCTGGCAGTCAGCACAGAGCCCGACGCGGGGCTCGAACCCACGAACCGCGAGATCATGACCCGAGCGAAAGTCGGACACTTAACCAACTACGCCACCCGGGCGCCCCGGAAGAACTATTAAAGTACTTTGAGCCTCAGTGTCTCCATCTATAAATTGGGAATGATGAATAGTCGCTCTGCAGGGATATTTTGAAAGGTAAAACTGATAAGGTGTGTAAAGCGCCTGGCGAGATAAATCTTTCCATCGGCTTTGGGATTCCAGGTGGTAAGCCATACCCAAATCCCAACAAGGTGATCCTGGTCAATTGGCTCATTCATCACTGTCCTCCAACAAGGCACCAGGGAATAAGGGAAAGGAGGCAGGGATGTGCACAGTGGCCCGAGTGAGGAGGGTGTCCAGGGAAGTCCAGGTGTCATTCCACTGGTTTATTTGGCTACAGGGACAAGGAGGGCTGCAGTGACAGAACTCTCTATTCAGGAGTTCAGTCCTACAGACTAATGAAAGCAACAGAGGAGGGCCAAGATGAAAGTGAGGGCGGCATCTGTGAATATGCAGGCACGTGGATGCTCAGGGTTAGCCCAAGTCATAACAGACTGGTGTTTATGTTGACGAAATGAATCCCAGAGCCCACCAGTGAGTGTGCTGCAGAGTGTGCTACTGTCCTCACAGACTGGAATCTCTGGGAGGTGTTTTGTTGTTGTTGTTGTTGTTGTTGTTGTTTTGTTTTTTGATTTTTGTTTTTTTTTTACAAATAGTTTATTGTCAGGTTAGTTTCCATATAACACCCAGTGCTCATCCCCACAAGTGCCCTCCTCCATGCCCATCCCTCCGCCCCCCCACCCCTATCAGCTCTCAGTTGGTTCTCAGCATTCAAGAGTCTCTCATGGTTTGCCTCTCCCCCTTTCCCCCACCATTTCCGCCCCTCTTCTCCCCCTTGGTCCTCCGTTAAGTTCCTCCTAATCCTCCTATACGTGCACACATATGATATTTGTCCTTCTCTGCCTGACTTAATTCGCTCAGCATAACGCCCTCAAGGTCCATCCATGTTGCTACACATGGCCAGATTTCATTGTTTCTCATTGCCATGTAGTATTCCATCGTATAGATAAACCACATCTTGGCACAAAAACAGACACATAGACAACTGGAATAGAATTGAGATCTCAGAATTGGACCCAAAAGTATACAGCCAACTAATCTTTGACGAAGCAGGAAAGAGTATCTAATGGAAAAAAGACAGCCTCTTTAACAGATGGTGCTGGGAGAACTGGACAGCAACATGCAGAAGAATGAAACTAGATCATTTCCTCACACCATACACAAAAATAAACTCAAAATGGATAAAGGACTTGAACGTGAGGCAGGAAACCATCAAAACCTTAGAGGAGAAAGCAGGAAATGACTTCCTTGACCTCCACCGCAGCAATTTCTTACTTGACACATCCCCAGAAGCAAAAGAATCAAGAACAAAAATAAACTATTCAGACCTCATCAAGATAAAAACCTTCTGCACAACAAAGGCAACAATCCATAAAACCAATAGGCAACCGACGGAATGGGAAAAGATAGTTGTAAATGACATATCAGATAAAGGGTTAATATCCAAAATCTATAAGGAACTCACCAAACTCCACACCCAAAAAAACAGACAATCCAGTGAAGAAATGGGCAGAAGATATGAACAGACACTTCTCCAGAGAGGACATCCAGATGGCCAACAGCCACATGAAACGATGCTCAGCATCCCTCCTCATCAGGGAAATACAAATCAAAACCACACTGAGATACCACCTCACGCCAGTCAGAGTGGCTAAAATGAGCAAATCAGAGAACTCTAGATGCTGGCGAGGATGTGGAGAAACGGGCACCCTCCTACACTGTTGGTGGGAATGTAAACTGGTGCAGCCCCTCTGGAAAACAGTGTGGAGATTCCTCAAAAAATTAACAATAGAACTCCCTATGACCCAGCAATAGCACTGCTAGGAATTTACCCAAGGGATATAGGAGTGCTGATGCATAGGAGCACATGTACCCCAATGTTCATAGCAGCACTCTCAACAATAGCCAAAACATGGAAAGAGCCTAAGTGTCCATCAATGGATGAATGGATCTCTGGGAGTTTTTGATGTCCCAAAGGGCATTGCTGAAGCTGGGAAAGACTGACTAAAGCAGCTGAATGAGGGGCAGGTTAAAGAAACTGTGGCCTGAGGCAGAGACTTCAGGGCACTTGAGGAGAAGGGAAGAGTGATTTATCTAGCTTAGGAAGTCATGAATAAGGCACTGCCATAAGGATCCTCCTCTAAGGTCGCAGGCAGTGCTGAGTTAGCTGCTATTCCCATTTTCAGGAAGGATTTCCACCAATGCACACTCATGAGCACGTGCACCCATGCGCACATGCTTAACAATGTGCAGCTATGCTTCAGAGAACTGGAATTGGCTCAGGCACTGAAGAACTGATTCTATGGGAGAAAAAGAATACAAATCATGGCGAAATAGGAAAAACACATTTCATCTCTTGTGTCCGCTCGGATCAATGCCTGGACACATAGGTTGTGCCTGAGTCCGGAACTTTAGAAGGATGATGAGCCCTCAGCTTGGATTTTGTCATCTTTTTCCATCATCTTATCTATTTATGTGTCAGTTTTTGTCTCCATTCCCCAATAGAATGTAAGTCCCATGAAAGCAGGACAATTTTTCGTCTTTCTCACTGCCGTATCTCCAGTATATAGTACATATTTATGTGCTCAATAAATCACAATTGAATGGATTAGTGAAAATATTCATGGGTGTACTTCAGTCATTGTCTTCTTTATTCCAGAGTATTAATAATAAAAAACATTTCAAAGTTATAAAAGTGAAAACCTAAGTTTAGCCATGCCCCTGTCTTCTCTCTATCCTTTCTCCTCCCTTTCCAAGGCTAACAGTTTTCTCAAGAGCCCCCCACTGAGGCTAGAATTTATTCTATAGGCATAAGGGAGTTTTTGGAGGTTTTTGAGAAGTGGATTGACATGGCAAAGAGATTTCTATTTCAGAAAGATAACTTTGGAAACAGTGTGCAGCATAGATGAGAAGGAAAAGAGACTGCAAGCATGGAATCCAGTTAGGGTACTATTAACGTGAGAGACCATGCAAATTAGTAAATATTGGGACAGGTTGGCGTTGGCAGAATGCTTTGGGGAGGTACACAGCTGTGTACAGCATGCACTTCTCCTCCACTTCATAATGAAAGCAATAATGGTAATGGTAATAATACTAAACAATACAAGTAAGTACCATTTATGGAGAGTTTATTCTCTGCCAGGGACTTTTCTAAGGAGTTTAGAAGATCGAATGAGTTGTCCCAGTTTGCGTAGCTACTGGTAAGAGGAAAAGCTGGGATTCAGACCTAAGTTTGGATTCTAAACTCAGATCCCTTGTCTCCTTGTTACAAACAAGATCTGAAAGTACAATATAGTTTGTACTTTATAAATGTTAATATGTATTACTTATGTAAGTACACTTTGCTTTTAGGTTGTAAGCGTCTGGGAGGCAGGAGAATGTTGGGTTCTTATTGTGTCTCTTAGCGCTCGCACGCGCGCGCGCACACACACACAAATATACCTGTACATATATATTATGTGTGGAGTATGTATAGATACATGTATAAATGTATGTGGCTCTCCTGGGTGAATGTGCTTGCCCCACTGTACCCCATAATGACCTGCATTTTTAACAGGGAGACATGGAGACAGGCATCACATCCCAAAGCAGTGCCCTTTCAATGGTCAGATTTTCAGGTAGGCGAGAAGAGAATTTTTTGAGTGAGGTGAGCCTTCATTTATTTCTTCAAATAAAGGTTGCAATTCCTAGCCTTCACTCTGGAGCCTCTTTACTGGACACGCCTGTTGTATTTGTGTGGGGTGGGGGACCCAGGCGTTGACAAGGACCAAAGGCAGTGATGCTGGATGTTGACTGCGCTCGGTGAAATCTTTAATATGTCCTCAAAGAGCTCGCTGTTCTGTGCTCTCTTCCCTGACTTGTTGTTTTCTTTACACAGCAGCTGCTTTTTCTCCAGACACTGCGTGAGGCTCCAGGGGTAAAGGAGCTTAGAAGAGAAGGTAGGATTTGTACGAGACCCTCCACATCAGGAGGGAGCCAGTCAGGAAGCAAAAGCAATCGCCCCCCCCACACCCACCCTCCGCCCCCACCCCAGGCTGTGCCTGTGAAGGCCCTTTGCTGATGACTGGGCTCAGTGCTGCCTTTCCCCGTCTCTCCCACCCTCCTCTCCTCCCTCATCCTGCTGGGTTTTAGCAAGCCTTCCTTTTCCACAGTCAGTGACAAACTCAATCAAAGGTTTGTTTGGAGATTTGCTGAGGTGAATTCCGGAGGTCTTGGAACCGGTTTTGTTTGCATGGTGGGGGCAGGGCTTGGTCCTGCCTGACGGAAGACCGTATTGTCAGTTCCCAGACCGCTCATGGAGTTTGTGCGTTCACAGTATTTTACTCACAGAACTTTCAGGTTAAGCAGTTATGCAAGTTTGGATTTGCCTCGGGCAAGGGTGGGACAGGGCAGATGGCAGGGAATGGCCTATGAGTCTCTGAATTGTGGCGTTTTCAAAGGCCCAAATCTTGAAGCAGATTATATTACTGTCTGGGAAGCATAAGTGTTACGTTTGAGCGGGAACGTTGCCTTCTCTGAGGAAGTATCTAGAATCAGATTGGGATTCCCAATCAAATTGGGAAGGAAAGGTTCCTTTCCAATTACTCCCATTAACGAAACCAGAGGGTCCCCTGGGTTAGAGGAGGAAGAGGGGTATAGGAGAAATGATGAGGAGTGGGTTCAGTATTGTTGAGGAGGAGAGGGCTGGGCTGGGAGCAGCATTGGCTGAATGCCCGGATGCTATGTGGAGTGGAGCTACCGTCTGAAGGCCGCCATGGAGACAGGCTGCGTCAGCTCCCACACCACTGCTGGCCACCACCTCTCAGTGCCCGCCAGAGAGCTGGGAGGGCTTCCCATCAACAGCAAACACCACCTCTCAGAGCGACTACCCAGCAGCCCTCTATATTAGGAGACTTGGCTTGATCCCTGGCCATCTACCCTATTTGGAAAACTGCCACCTTGCAAAATTCCAGGGTGTTGGGAATCCCTGAGAGAGGGAGATGGCCGTGATCTCCTTGCAGAACAGTGGAAGAGAGCATTTGCTCTTGAAGAAGCAGAGTCTCCTGTCACGGAAATCTGTTCTATCATAACTGTGATCACATTTCTAGCAACAGGGCAAAGGCTATTGTCACTGTATTTCCCAACTCCCAAATCAGGGCACACTGTTACACGAATTGACTTAAAATAAGATAATTTTAAACTGGGACCGTCTCAGAAATGCAGCATGTATGGTTTGGCCTATTGTCCTGAGGCAGAGTTATTTTGGGGCAGAATGTAGATACAATTCTATGAATTCCTAAATTGCTCAAGTAAAAATATATATATTCTGAGCCCATTGACATCCACCGTCCTCCAAAAGTTTCTTAGAGATGGGATTTCCTTCTCCAGGCTCCCATACCAACCTCCTCTAGGTGCATGTAGATTTAAGGCTAGCGTCAGACATCTGCAGTTCACAGAACAAGCTTGGCCTACAGACATGTATTATTCTGGGGTTGCCTCATACAGAGAAATCGGTGTCGACTGTTAAAAAAATCAAAACAGAACACACAAATATCTGGGTTTTTGACTTCCTTTGGATGACAGGAAGATCTGCCCACATTGAACCACATCATTACGTGCCCTTGACATCTCAGACTCAGTAGAGAGTCCCCAGCCCCTTCCAGTTGCTGGTACATCTTTGACATTGATGTAAGGCCAGGTAGCATCTATCACTGGAATCGTGCTTCCTGCTTCTTTCTTCTCTTCTCTCTCCAGTCAGCTTTTCTTTTGCAAGTTATGGTCAGTGTCTTTGAAAACATCGGGATTTTGTCTTACAGCAGGAAATTCTGCTCTTGGCTCCTAGCAAATGTTTGGATTTGGATTTGAGAGCATAGCCATGAGCCCAATGGACTGGCCCATCTCCTCCTCTGGAAAATATTTGTGGGTATTTGCTTGTGGAAATAATACCTCAGTTTGGAGTAGGTTGTTGTTGTTGCTGTTTTAATCTGAATCTCTGAACTGTTCTCCCTGAGTGTCAAAATGGGGAGGGCAGAGACACGAGTCATTAGCCCTATAGCTGAGAGCGTTGAACCTATCTAAGAGAGTTCCATGGCTACAGTCACTCTTAAATTGAACGGCACCTCCCAGATAGACTAATTTGGGGCTCTACTGGGTTCTGTTGGGCTCAGTGTGGTTCTGCGTATCACCCACTCATGGTGACTGAAGTGTTCTGCATGCCTTTTCCCTGCCCAGCCCCACACGTGTGAGTGTGTGGTTCCTTGCAGATTATGTTCTCTGCCTGGAGAACTGACCTTTGTCTGCCACTGTCTACCTTTAGAAATGAGCACTTTGTGGCATGGAATTATGCCAAATATATTTGATTAATTAATTGTGTTACTTTAGACAAGTAACTTGCCCTATTGATGCTTCAGTTTCCTTTTATAAAATAAGACTAGACCTGGACTGACCTCTACTTATTCACTCAAGTGATTCATTCAAGTAATATGTAGCAAACACGTACTATATCACAGACACTGTCCTGGGGGCTGAGTATATTAAAAAACAAAACAAAACAAAACAAAAAACAGCAGTAAGGACACCACTCTCAGGCATCCTTAAAGCCTGGAGGTAGAGACCTATTATCTTTATATCGATTTACCTACTTGCTATCTATCATAATTTATTATATGAATCTACACATGTATAGTAAAGAAAATGTATTCCTATTATTTAGAAAGCTGTGGAATATGGACAAATATGTACCCAAATGTGTGCAATCTTTGAATAGGAGCTCTTGCAGGAAACAGAGAAGACTCCAAAGTTAATGGGTGAATTTTGTGTTGGGTCTTAAAGTATGAATAGGATCTGGACAGGAGTCAAGTCCAAGGGGGTATCATGTACAGAGTCTCAGATAAAAGTCAAGGTGTTTGGAGTTTCAGGGGCTTTGGAATGGCAGAGTGAGACAGGGAGTGTGAGAAAACAGTCCTGAAGGTTCAGTCGCAAAAAGGTTAATTAATATAGCTGGGCTAAGCATTTTATTATTTTTTTTATTTTTTAAATTTTGTTAATGTTTATTTATTTTTGAGAGAGAGAGAGAGACAGAGCAAGAGCAGGGGAGGGTCAGAGAGAGAGGGAGACACAGAATCTGAAACAGGCTCCAGGCTCTGAACTGTCAGCACAGAGCCCAACACATGGCTCAAACTCACAAACCGTGAGATCTTGACCTGAGCCGAAGCCGGATGCTTAACCGACTGAGCCACCCAGGTGTGCCATGGGCTGAGCATGGTAGGAAATGATTCCTCTGGAGGCCTTATAGAGTAAATACTTATTTCTGCATAAATCCTATATTTTTCTGGAACATTTTGGGGTTGTTGTATTAATAACCGGAGATCATTTACCCTCTTAAGTTGCATTTGAAAACCACAATTTTTGGGGCGCCTAGGTGGCTCAGTCGGTTAAGTGTCGGACTTCGGCTCAGGTCATGATCTTCCTGTTTGCGAGTTCGAGCCCCGTGTCGGGCTCTGTGCTGACAGCTAGCTCAGAGCCTGTAGCCTGTTTCAGATTCTGTGTCTCCCTCTCTCTCTTTGCCCCTCCCCTGCTCATGCTGTCTCTCTCAGAAATAAATAAAACATAAAAAAAAAAGAAAACCACAATTTTTGAACACTTGCACTAACACATGAAGCACTAGTAGGAAGCAATGTCGAAATTACGGCTGGGTAGCGCTGCAACAAATGTTTGCATCGTGAAAAACACCCCTCAGAAACAGAAGTGTCCACCTTGCTGCAGAGCACAACCCAAGAAAGCAAAGCACAGAAGGCAAAGTAATCTCAGCCTCATGAGTCGCTGAGCATAATTTCTGGTACACTGTTCCCTTATTCCTTTGGGATCATACTGCTTTAATAGCTCAAAGGTGAGAAAAAGAGAGACTGTTTCTTTCCAGTTTCACCAAACTGAATTCCACTGGGTGCCCCTCATGCAGGCTGATTCTGTCATTACCAGAAGCTGCCTGGTGGTCTCTGTTTGGTTTTCTTTCTCCATCTTTAAATCATTAACTCTGTTTAGCTCTGGAAAACAGGGGGCTTCTGGCTCCATTCTACTCCCTCTGCTGGCCAGATGTCACCTCGCAGCAGCAAAATGAGGCTATTTCAGGGTAGCACCTTCACCAGGACTATCATACTATTCCTTTTAATTTCTTGGCAATGCAGTATTGGAATTAAAAAAAAAAAAAGCTTCTTTAAAATCCAACAACTCTTCCTCTAGTAGATTATAATAATTTAAAACACTGTAGATTGAATTTGGGGCCTCCACTGGGTCCCTGGCCTTGGTATTAATTAACAAAGCTTGAAATGAGCCATGATTAATTGCAAGTCCAGGAGCGCAGCACAGTTTGATGAATATGTTCAGATTTCAGGGAGAGAAACATCCAGACCGTTGCTTGAGGCAGGAACCTCCACAATAATAACCAGTTTGGTTTCAAAAAAGTGTCTTTGCCATACAAATTGCAGAGTGGAACATCCCTGGAGTGAAATCTGCTGATAATAGAGTAGAAGTAAAGGTCTGGAGCCATCTGCCCAGCATGAGCCTTCTAGGGCTTCTTTTCTTTCTTTCTATTTCTTTCCTTCCTTTCTTTTTTTTTTCTTTCCCTCTCTCCTTCTTTCCATCCCTCCCTCTCTCCTCTCTCTTTCTCTTTCCTTTTTTTTTTCCCCATTTCCAAATGATAAGGCTTAAAATAGCACATTAAACCAAGATAGGAGGGGGAGATGGGTATGAGATGTGGGACTGTAAAAGAATGGAAGATAAGATTCACAGTTTTAAAATACAAAGAAATGTATCCACGAGACATTTTTTCCCCCATGCATTCTCAGAATCATTGTAGAGGTGGTTGCCCACAAGAGCTCAAGGATCTAGAAGGAAAAGATCATAGAACTTTGGAAAGACAAGTGACTGCCATGGTTATTTACTCTAAGCCCTGGGTTTATAGTAGGAAAGGAATTAGGAAGTAGTGCATGTGCAACACCATGCAGATGGGTGGAGGCTGGGCACTGAGCAGAATCCTGACATGGTGGAGTTTAATGACTAGATGGACAGATGGATGTGGGCTTCAAAGATCTAAGGTTGAATCATGGCTCACTTCCATCCAATAGCAGGGCTGGCTTCATGAATGTGACTTGTGCAGTCACACAGGTCCACACATAGAAGAGCCCCATGCTTAGTTTGATGTTGCCCTGTTACCATCTTGAAATTCTTAGATTTTTTTTTTTTTTTTAACAAGAGACCTCATCATTTTGCTTGGGGCCCTGCAAATGATGTAACTGGTCTCATCTAGTACCATAGGACCTTAAGCACATCATTCAACCTCTCAGAGTCCCACTTTTCTTATCTATTAAGGGATTATAATCATGCTTGCATTGGATGAAATAATTACGTGGGGGTAATTAGGGGGAAACACTTTGTAAATGATAAAGTGCTATGCAAATGTAGTGCAAAATCATTAGCTTTTCTGAGCTTCAGCAGGTCTTCCATAGCAATATTTTTCATGTGTTTTTCCTGGAAATTCATGAGCTGCTTTTCTGTTTTTGCTCAGGGTGCTGTCTACCTAATTTAACTTCACGCTACCTTAAACAGAACCTCTGCACCCTCACACATAGAGGTTTTCTTTCTTCCAGGAAGTATAGCTTTCAAGAGGGGGAAAGTACGAGGAGACAGTGATGGTCAGAGAAACCTTTATGATAGAAGAAATAATTACAGCTTGGGGTGAGGGCTTCAGCAGAAGGCCACACTCAGAATGATTTAAGGGTGGTAGTTAATAGCAGTTTTTCTTCCAGGTACTCAGGTATGAAGGTCAAAAAAGCAAAACTTCTGGCTATAGCTTTTATTTATCCAAGCATATTTGGACACTTAGAGGATGGAGGTGAATAAGCTGGTCTTGAATACATCTGCTGTCTTTTTTCTTTTCCCTTTTCCCACCTCAATGGGGTTCCATTGCTCAGAGGCAAAAGAGAGCAAATAAAGGTGCCCCAGGTGGGAAGCCTCAGAGAGCAGTAATTCTAGTAGAAACTTTAGGCCAGCCTCTTGGCCAGATTCCCAGGATTCTCAGATCAAGGTGTGGTGTGCGTTATGGCTGGTATGATACGGGGACATGGCTGATATGGGGAGGCGATCTGGTAGAGAGGGGGCATGAATGAAAGAGAACTTTTAGAAAAATAGGGCATGTCTTCTATTTGTTTATACATTTCAGTGCCAGAAAGTCAACAAGCATGAAGTAAAGACTCAGTGGACATGATATCAGGGAAATCTGTTACCATCAATGGTGGTTATAACATTAGGCCTGTAACAAGGAAAAGAGAAATATTCTAAGATTTGTCATAGACAAATATATGCTACTGAGGTCATTGTGATATCTGTCAAATTATATGTGATTAGTTACCTCCCTCTCCCCACACACATATACAGTAACTATGATGCACACTCTTACTACATAGAAAATTCTACCTGTTTTGCAATTTATTTGACTGTGATTGGTACATTTTTAATCTTTGTAAGTGTAGCCAAGCTATCTGTGTAGGACCCGCTAAAATCCATAAGGAGTGGAGTGAATATGGGAGGGCACTTGTGAATATGATAGCAAATCAAAGGTGTGATAAAAAAAAAAAAAACAAAGAACCTGGAAGAAGGAGGGTTGAGGTAGGGTGGGCAGGTAGGTCTACTGAGATGTTTGAGAAAAAAACCTGAAAGCTGTAAAGTACAGGGAAGGAAATGGTTAGTGATGCAAATAATGATAGACTTTGTTTTTTGTTGTTGTGGTTGGCCTTTGTTTTGTTTTAAGTGTGGATATATTCAGCCCCGTTAATGTTGCCCAAGTGAAAAGGCATCAGAGAGGAAGAAACATACCACCTAGACCTTGCATTTGCCTTATACCCTTGCATATGAGGGGCACCAGTGATGTGCGTCTGTCATTTCCCCAGCACGTTTAGCATACCTAGCCTTGTATGGGAGGGATGAAAGGGATCTGAGTCCAAGGGGAGCCTGCTCTTCAAAAACATCTAGTGACAAACACTCCTAGGAGGATGGCCACAGGGAAATGGTAAAACAGACTGAATTATTCTGATTTACCTTCTGCTAATCAGGTCCCTTTGCTCCACAGGAGACTTAAAGGGGGAAAAAATTCAGCTTATTTCTCTTCTTTCATATGGAGTATAGTTTTCTGAGCTCTCATTCTATATTCCTTATGTATCCTTAAAGAAATACTCTTGAGATAAGACCAGTCTCTGAAAGAGGTGGGGCTCAGAGCCCTCCAAGCACTGGGTGAGAGGAGGAAATTCTTTGGGGACCCAAGATACAAGATGCTTCCCAACTTCTTTTCCTGCTCTTATGCAAAGGTTTCAAGTCCAGAAAGCCCACCTGTTTTAGTTGTCCTCTTGATCTAACTCTTTCTGAGTCCATCTGTACTAATAGCATGGCTGCTGATGTGGGCTTCCACAGACTCCCCACAGAGCCTACCTGCGGGGGCTGTTGAAGCTTTCAACAAACTTTCCCCTAAATATGAGTGGTAACTCCATGACCAGAGAATTTTCCAAGTCGGGGATTTTATCACTCCAGAGGCGACTGAGTTAGGTTCCTCTGGAAAATACATATCCTTGAAAGTAAATAATTGTCCTAGAGTTCTTGGATGAGTGTACTCAATTGGTTCAGTGTCTTGATACAATAGTCTTCACACATTGAACATGGATAGGATCTTCTTGATCAAGGGAAGAGAGGACAATATATGAGTGGAGAAAAAATGGGGGGAGGGGGGTGGAGAAGGGGAGGCTTACCTCAGGCATGTATGTGCATTCCACCCACTCTGGAATTTTCACTTTTCTGTTTGTTTGCTCTCCATATTATATCTCCGTCTCTGATTCTCTTACAACTGAGCCATTATGACTACTTAAAATAGTGAAAACAAGAGAAAAACAGGAAAATGATTTTCAACCTAGAGGTTCATAGAGATAATGAAGAAAGCCCGTGAGTTATTTTCACTTTTTCAAATATGAGGAATGCCTATTTATTTGGGAAGGGTATAAGAGGTGAACTAAAATGTCATGAATCTTTCCTTTCTCTTGGACTTCAATCAGTTCAAGGTAGCAATTCTGGTTGTCAAAAGCTGACCAGGAAGCTGTGATCCTGTCAGATGCCACCCTTTGTTTTTTTTTTTTTTTTTCTATAGTGTGTATTTACATACTGGTGGGGCTTATTTTATTTTGTTAGTCTCCTCCCACTGGAATAT
Source organism: Proteles cristata cristata (assembly GCA_017311185.1). Lineage (NCBI taxonomy): Eukaryota > Metazoa > Chordata > Mammalia > Carnivora > Hyaenidae > Proteles > Proteles cristata. Next base: position 2,968,888 of record JAESUZ010000756.1, on the reverse strand, counting down.
GATCTCCCTGGGGACAGAGAGATTTGAATATTTTGTTCACTGTTAGAACCTAAGCATCTCAGATAGTTCATGGAGTGCATTATTTATAGTGCAAAAAGTGAATATTTGCGGAAAGTTTCCACTGAAGTCAATGATTTGTGAGAGAGTTCCAATGCTGTTCTATATCCTATTCTGGTCACAGAATACGACAGGTTCTTTGAATCTACCTACCTATCCACTGGGTTAACTATACTGGGTGACTGAAGAAGCTATTAATGAAGGTATCAGATTTTAGGGAAGGGGTATGAGCTGGCTAACTCCAGGTCTTTCACTGACTACGTGGGTGGTGCTCCAAGGTATGTCCCAGTGCATTTACGTCCACACACTTAGTTTCTACCTCTCTAATGAGTGATAATAATCCTAGTCTCCGTGCGTCCGTGAGAGATTAAAATGAGATATTGCATGCAACAGGCACCTAGCTTATTGTTTGCCGTATCATAAGCATTCAACAAACGTTAATCCCTCTCTTTTTATTTTGATAGGCAATAAAACCAAAGAGAGAACAAGCTAGAAAGTAATACATTTTCACAGCAACAGCTCCTAGGGGGTAAGCATTATTTCTTTTATGAATTCATGACAGCTTCTTACTTCCAAATATTTAAAGAAAATATATTATCACTAAAAAATGCTTCTCAGGCCATTAACCTACCTTATCAGGGCAACTAAACAATATCATTATTTGATTATTGAATTCCTATAGCTATATTTCATCTGTGTGTAGGTACCCTCTCCTTCAACTTGATTACAAAAACGTCCTATGTCCCCCATTGCCTTATAAGACTTTTGTAGGATTTGCGACATATTTTGTTCATAGGTCGCTTCAATGAGGACTTTCCACCATTTTGTTCAATTTTCCACACTGTGTTGTAAGAAGAGATGGCCCCCTTCATCCTACCTAGATGCCCATTCAACCTACCAGTCATATACATGGCACCCATCATGGGAATTCCCAGTGTAGCTTACCCAATGAAGACAGGAGTGCTTTGCTCCTCTATGCTTCTGGAATGCCTAGGTCTCTGGACTCACTGCTGCCATGTTTCTAAGGAAGCTGGTTTCACTGGGAGCTGGTGCCAAAGGACTGTCAGTGTATCTGGGCTTCATTCCAAATCTTAAACACAACTGGAAAAACATTAGGCTCTTCAGGGGATACAATTGACTAGATGACATTAAGCAAACTGCCTGAGGGAAGATGACTAAACAGACCTCAAGTTTCTAGCCCAGGCATAAAAAATAAAATTCGGAAAGGTAAAGCCCAGACACTAGCCCAGTTTTTCTCGAGTGTGGTCTGAGCCCCGTTTTCAAAAGAATCACACAGAGAGCTTTTAAAAGATTCACAGGTCTGGACCAAGACAGTGAATCAAAATTTCTCTATTTAAATGAAACAACCATTGGGGCTTAGTCGGTTAAGCTTCCGACTTTCACTTAGGTCATGATCTCGCGGTTCGTGGGTTCGAGCCCCGGGTCGGGCTCTGTGCTGACTGCCAGTTCAGAGCCTGGAGCCTATTTCAGAGTCTGTATCTCCCTCTCTCTCTGACCCTCCCTTGCTCAAGTTGTCTCTCTCTCTCTCCTAGAAATAAATAAAAGTAAAAAAATAATAAATAAATGAAACAACCACAAGGCAACAGCAACAATGACAGTATGTCTCAGAGGTTTTGGTGCAGCCAATCCCATCCATGAACAATGGCCTCACCAACTGTTATCCACTTATTGGAGAGGTGGGCCCAAGGTGTACATGCCTCAGAGTGTTGAGTAAGGCTTTCTCCAGGTAAAGCTGCTATAGCTTGTATCCCTAATTAGATGAACTCCTGCATATCTTTGTCACCCTTTCTAGACTGTCTTTCCACCACCTCTCTGGTGACCTCTTATTTATTATTCTCAGGGCTCTGCTCATCTCCAGTCTCCTATGTGAAGTGGTTCCCAGCTCCCCTGAAGAGACCAAGTGGCTCCCCACCCCACATTTTGCATTGGCATTTCTCTCCATGTCGGCACTTATCACAATGTTTGAAATGATTTGTTTGCCCGTGTTTTTCCTCATGAAACAAGCAGCTCTTCAAAGGGAGGGACAGCGCCATGTTCATTCTGATGCCTCCTCCAGCGTCTGGCACGGTCTTTAGCACCAATACTTATTATTTAAATGGATGGATTGATGACTGAATGAATTCTTGGGTGAATGTTTAATTAATTAGGAAAATAATTATTTTTCTCAGGAGGGAAGGACTCCCAGAAAAGCACTGGACTGTTTTCATACCCAGGCTTTCTCTCTGTGCTTCCTGCCTTTTCCTCCCACGCCTGCAGAACACAGCACTGGGGGAAAGAAGAATAGCAGGGTCAAGAGAAGTTACGCCAATCCCAAATCAGAAAATTTGCCTTCTGTCTGTGAGCTACAGCTGGTTACCTGGGGAACCAGATTTATCTCCGTGTCCTCAATACAGTACATCTCAATGAGGGCACTTTTAATAACCAATTGATGTGTAATTGCCTGTATAAATTATGTATCTCTTGTGCAGCTCAAGCTTCTATGCATGGAGTGAGTTATAGAGAAAACCTCTTCTCAGGATTATTCTGTGGCTGGTGTGACGCGATTGCAGGGCCCTTCAGAGGGCTCTACAGGGGACCCAATTCACTTATTTGGGGCTTTTCAGACATTCTTTGGAGAGAAGTTAGGAAAGGAAAAAAAAAAACAACTAGAATCTGTAAACTCATGTCACAGAGAAGCAGAAATAGAGGATTATTGACAATTTTGCCCTAGAGAAACCTCAGAGTTCATGGAATCCAAATTCTTAATGGTTTATTTACCTGAGTAAAGGACACATTAAGGGGGTGTTTGGGCTCTGTTTGAATATCTTCAGTGGCATGAGGTGGGTTGTGTATGGGCAAAGCAAAGCCTTTGTAGTCAGATAAAGCTGAGATCAGGTATGGGGTGATCCAGTCAAGAGAATTAAGTCTTTCTGGACCTTAGTTTCTTCATGAAGTGGGGATGATAATGCTTATCTCACTGGGTTGCCATAACTACTAAGTGAAGCAGTGTACAATGAGAATCATTTTGAAAATATTAAATCATAAATAATTTCAACCTCTTCACCTGTGCAATTACAAGCCATGTTCCCCTACAGCCATTCCACCATTAGGATCCTTGAGAATGGGGAGGAGAGGGCTGCCTCTTAAGGAGGAAGGTATGATTAGGGGAAGTCGGCTCCATCAGAAAGGGGAGAAAATAAAGCCCTTCCAGTTCCCAGAGGGCATGTGATAGGCAGGAGAGACAAATGTGTTGCAATGTGGGTGTCAAAATTTGTATCTCTACTATAGGGAGAATCCTGGAATGAGCAAAGAGCTGAAGATGTGAGAGTAAATGTCCTGTCCTTCTGTGGAGTCTAAGGAGGAGACCACGGTTCATCATCTCCTTCCAACAGTGGCCATCAGTAGAATATAAATGGAAATGCAACACATTCAGGTAGAAAGAAGACACGAGTTAGCCTTTCTAGGCCTCTGTGGAAGGGATCCATGGCTCTCTGGATGGTCTTCAAGATAAGAAGATGAGGCCAAAATCAGAGCCTTGGGGCGTGATGTCTCCATCACCTTTTCATTGCAGGGTGTTTAGCCTAAGTCCAAGGCAAAATGAGAAAGGTGGCCAGGGACCAAAGGAGTCTTCAGTGCCACGTGGAGATGAAGTGTGCCTGGTCAGCAAGAGTGGTCCATGAGGTCCTGACCAAGCCAAGACCACAAAGCATGAAATCTCTGACCTGACTTCGTTTACAGATAAGACTGTCAAGGCCTGGGTGGGCTAAGTAATGCACGCACTCAGGCTTAGCGGTGAAACTGGAACTCAGTTTTATGTCTGGACTGCTCTGGAGCCTTGGTGAGGTCTTTTGGGACAATGAGTTAAAAGCCATCTATTTATGACACAGCCAATTCTCTGACTTGCTCAGAGAAACATCACAGTGAGGAAATAGGCCCTCTGTGTCACTGGTATCAAATGCAGACTCTTTTTCCTTCTTTTCTTCTCCCTGCGAAGTGGGGTGGAGCAGTCAACAGTGCAGGCACACCTTTTTGGTCAGAAAATGTGTGTCTCGGTGTATGATGCCGTGCTGCACGGTATACAGGGCATGTTCCTTAAACACAGTCTATGCTCTCTGAAAACTCAGAAATAAATAGCTGTTGCCACAGATGCGTACAGGTACAGAGCAAACAGAGATAGAACACACCATACAGCGAAGAAATCTATGTGTTTCAGGAAGATGCGTTTATCGAGAGAAAAAACATCGTGTATGATAAGCATGAGGGTAAATAAGGATCAGGGAGGCAAACGAGGAGAACCTGACAGAAAGTGCAAGCGTGGGTAGGGTGGAGGCACAGAGCCTTGATTCTGGAGCAGAGTTTGAAATGAAAGTCACGTGCTGGTTGTGTGACCTTGGGGAACTTCACCTTACTTAGCCTCAGTCACCTCATGGATAAGCAGAAACACTTGTAGGACCTGGTAAGGCTGCTTTGGAGATTCAATGAGATGGATGAGTTTTGAAGATTAAATATAAACTTTAAAGTACCTAGCATGCATCCTCGCATGGTGTGATCACCTGAGAAGTGCTAACTGTGAGGATTGCTGTTACTGTTCGAACCATCATTTCTCAATACAGACTTGGGAGGGTTCTGGAAAGGCCATCAGCCCTTCCTTGATCTATGAGGAGTAGAGGTTCAAAGGGAGTCTGTGTTTTTCTAGGCTCCATAGAGAAAGAACAGTTGTAGAAACATCCTGCAGACTTTATGCCCCACTCAGTTCTCAGGCATATATTGGGAGACTTAGCCCTCCATTCCCAGTGGTCTCAAGTGGGCACATCCTAGCCACAGGCCAACCGTTGATCTATGGGAGACTCTTAATCATGTTCACTGGGCAGGGCTCTTCCGTGTACGCAAATTTACCTCCTTCCCAGTTCTTCTGCGTATGCAAATTTACCTCCTTTCTTACCACCACCTACCAATGATTGAGGACCTTCCCTTTTCCTCTATAGTGTCTTGCTTTGTTTGAAATAATTTGACATAATTTTCTTGCTTACTTCTAATCCTTTTAAATGAACTTCTAAGGTAGAACTCAAAGAATTAGCAACAAGGGATAATTTATTATGTCATGTTTTGATACATTAATAATATAATTTTATACCTACTTAAATTGAAAGCAAACTGAATTCAGTCTTAATTACAGTCATTCTTGCTCTCAGATGTCGTGTTTCATCCTCATTATCAAGTATTCTAATGTGAATAAATAGATAATTCCATGGGCATGCCTCTGATTGAATGCCTTTTTTCCTGACTAGCCGAAAGGTGAACTGCCTTCTGAGGAATTCACTTTCAGCAGAAATGTCTTTTCTGAGACCTTTTGGTTTTCTTGGTAACTTGCTGAGACCTTGGCTCTTAACCTTAGTGCCCTAGGTACAATGAGGATCACCTGGAATTATAAAGTGAGCTGAGATATGCGAGTGAGAGGTGTGTAAGTGCCTTGGGAGGGTCCCTATAAAACTGAATTCAGCCCAGAGTGGATACAAGGCTGGTAAATCACTTAGAATGATAAAAAGGTGAGTGGAGACTTCTCAGCCCTGTCTTCTTCAATTAATTAATTACACGCTTGTGCCATTTCCTGGCACTTGAGGTCTTTAAGGACTTGGAGTTAAAATCCACCAATACCACAGAGGCTAGTTTGGATTTTTCCCTTTCCTCTGGCTGAAACCTTCTGAATTGACAATTATGAATACTAATAGCTTCTATTAATTGAATGTCTACTATTTGCAGAATATTTGCGTGCATTATCCCTAACTCTCATAAAATCCTTCAAAGTGGGTGTTATTAGTCCCATTTTGTAGGCGAAACCCCAACTCATAAAAATGAATATGCATTCCCTATGGTTTCGTATCTGAAGAACCACAGAGTTGGAATTCAAACCGAGAAGCCCCTGAACTTTCCCTTCCTTCTCAGTTTGGCCCTAATCTCCACAAAGCAGCACACCCAGGAGAAAGCTGAGTTTAGTGAGCTCTCAGAAAGGGCCCCCTGGCTCCCCATTTGCTCTCGTGACAGCTTCAGACAGAGTGCTGCAGAACAGAGCGATGGAGGCTCAGGGTATTTAGAACATAGTGCCGTTCCAGATGAAGATGGTTCATCTCCATACAAACTGCCAGAGTTAAGATGGGATCTTCCTCAGGCAGCCAAGTCAAGGGACAGCCACTCACCACATCAGGCTTCTGAATGCAGAGGGCGTCGTGGCCTTGAGAAAGGAAAGGTAAATGCGGTTTAGAGCATAGTGGCAAACTTTCTGTAAAAGGTTAGGTTGTAAATATTTTAGGCTTTGTGGCCCATATGGTCTCTGTCACAACTGCATAAGACTGTCATTTTAGAGCAAGCAGACAGACACAATATGCAATTAACTGTGTGTGCCTCTGTTACAATAAAACTTTACATACAGTCTTGGCTATGTGAATTTCAGGTAATTTTCATGTGTCGCAACATATTACTATTTTGGTTCCCCTCTCCCCAGACATTTTAAATGGTAAAATCATTCTTAGTTTATGGCCATTCTGACCAGGTCGGGGGCCAGACTGGGCCTGCAAGCCACAGTTCACTGACCCCTGATTTAGAGATTCTCGGCATTTTTAACTTAAAATTTATAATAACAGCTAATAATTTCTGAGCAGCTATTACATACCAGAGACTGTGCCGTATACTTTATTTTTCTAGTTTAGAATCTTTAATGCTTTTCAATTATAAAGTAATTCCTGCATATAAAAGTGTGTGATATATTATTAATAATATAAAACTGAATGAATGTATAACCAACATTACCTTAAAAAGTGTAAATTTCGAATACCTTTGAAACTACTGGTCTTCCCTGCCCACCCCCATGTGATACTCTCTTTATCCTAACAAGAAATAAATTTTGTGTCTCTAACTATGTTTTTCCTTTTATGGTATAATATCACACAAGTTCAACGGAAAAAACCCCCCACATACGTTTATATTTTAACACATAATTATAAAAGTAATACCTATCTTTATTTCTTGATCAGAGAAATAAATAAAAATAGAACATCACTAGCACCTTTCCATTATACTGTCTTCTATGAACACAGTCCTATTTCTCTACTCTCCTGGATCAACTGATAATTCATTTTCTGCTGGTTTTAAAAAATACTGCTTCTCCTTGTTGGAGGAGATCATCAGGAGGCTGTTACTATTGGTTGGCCCATAAGCTGGAGCAAGGGCGTTTGGAGGCTTCTTACTGCCCAACACCTTGGAATGTATGTTCTGCCTACTGTAGTCATAGTCAGAGCGAGGATGGCAGCCTTGAGAGAGCAAGGTGTTGAAACTCTCTGGCCCAAACACATGACTGAACCCAGTAAAGGCCTCTATATAAACTTTAAAGATTTATCAGGCAGGGCGCCTGGGTGGTTTAGTTGGTTAAGTGTCCAACTTCGGCTCAGGTCACAATCTCCTGGTCCGTGTGTTCGAGCCCCACATCGGGCTCTGTGCTGACAGCTCAGAGCCCAGAGTCTGCCTCAGATTCTGTGTTTCCCTCTCTCTCTGCCCCTCCACTTCTCTGTCTCTCTTTCTCTCTCAAAAACAAACAAACAAACAAACACTTAAAATTTAAAAAAAGAAATCAAAATAAGGTTTGTCAGATGGGTGCAGAGATCTGTTTCTCTTGCTACTACTGCCCAAGGCAAGCCTCAAATGTAAGTTCTTTTGCTTATTAAGCCTGTCTTCTACCAGTCTGGGGTGACCTGCCTTTTCCTTTGGTCTCCCGTTGCCCTCTGTGTACGGGGGCCGGTTTCAGATTTCACCCCGGTAGTTTCCTAGTTTGTGAACCAGTGGTTGGTGAGCCTGCTATGAGAGATATGATGAGCCCATATGTTAGATGCTTGAGGACCGCCATGGGAGAACAACAGCTACTTTATTTGAGGAATTGAGCAGAGAGCACTTCAGCAGAGGAGGGGAGACCTGCCTACTCAGTGTGGAATTTGGCTGTCCACCGATACCCAACTGAAGGCTGAAACTTGAGTTTGAAAGGTGGAAGAAGAGCTAAAGGTAGAGAAGGACATGCAGGTGTCCACTCATCTGGTGCGGTGAATGACCATGAAGTGGATGAAATACCCCAGGCTGTGTAACCCCTAATACAAAGGAAATCAAAAGTACAATAGAAATGCCAGCCAGAGGCGCAGTCCCTAGTCCAAGAAATGTTCATGATGAGGGAATATACTCCCCCTGACCTAATTGATATGGCTCCCAAGCTCTACCAAAAGTCCAGGAAAAGTACCTAGGCAGGTTAGTATGGCTATGGGAAACATGGGGAGATATAATTTCTTGGGGCAGAAGGCACAGAAAATGAAGACTGTCACCACACACCCTGCCCTCCAACAGCCCCTGCATGGCATTCAGGAAGTTCAAGGTAGTCCCTTATAGATTGGATTATCCTAGTCCGAAGGGAGGCTTGACCCAAGAAGGAGGACCTCGCTGAGTGGGAGGATCTTGTAAATCTATAGAGGAGACACAACAGACTCTTGAGGGGTAGTGAATGAGATGATCTGCGCCCCTGCCCTGAAGGCCTTGGTCAGGCCACTTTCATACTGCAGGAAGGAAAGCTAAGATACCCTAGCTGCCCGCAGCCCCTGGTATGGAGCACTGATATCCATGCTGAGCTCAATCATGTGGCAAGACATTCATGATGCTGATCTGTTGCTGATCTTGGGGAAACTGACGAATCTGGGGAAGAGGTGGGAGAGACCTGAGACAGAGAGGAAAGAGTCTTGTCTCCGAAAGCCAAAAGACTCTCCCAGTTGGCTGTAAAGGTAATCAAAAAGCAAATGTGGTTTGACCTTTTTGCTGCCAGAACCCCTCCTGAACAAAATAGACCAGCAACTCAACACTGGATTGGCCAGCCTGTGGAAAGTCTTAAAATCTTAACACTAGTTCAGACCTGCCCCGTCTCCCTACCATTCCTAATGCCTCACCTTCTCCAGCAGATGCCTCAGGGATATAGTCTTATCCAGAGTGGATGCAGTGGGTTTGGATGCAGGTGGAGACTATTGGAGATGACCCAGTCCCCGTGTTTAGCTCACTATTCACTGGCTCCCCCAAAATAAACAAAAGATGACAGCTTTGATTGATGCTGAAGCCAAAGGTACTCTAGTACATGGTAACTGTCAGAAACTGGCCAGTCTCCTCAGTTCCATCAATGGTGATGGGGATCAAACAGTTATGGTCAGGAATTCCCTTTGACAACTGAAAATTGGACACCCATCTGGAGAAGATACGGTTTTTATCTCTCAGATACCAGAGAACATATTGGGCATTAATATTCTACAATGTCAAACATGGCAAACTTCTTTTTTTTAAGGTTTATTCATTTATACTCTGGTTTCTCTTCAGATCGTATAAATCTGTTGCCTTTTAAGGTTTATTTATTTAGTTTGAGAGGGGGCGAGGGGCAGAGAAAGAGGGAGAGAGAAAATCCCAAGCAGATTCCATGCTGTCAGTGCAGAGCCCAACATGGGGCTTGATCTCATGAACTGGGAGATCATGATCTGAGCCAAAATCAAGAGCCTGATGCTTATCCTACTGAGCCACCCAGGCACCCCAAACTTGGCAAGCGTCTATCAGTGAATTCTGCTTCTAGGCTAAGGTAATCAAACCAGTGCTAATGGGAACCATTAAGTCTACCATCCCTGTGACTCCTAGGAATCCCTGTATGGGTCCTAGGATTGCTCCATGCTATGTGGGACTTAACAAAGGCCTTTTCCAGCATACCTCCTGGCTGCTGGGTCACAAGATCACTTTGCCTTCACATGGGAAGAGCCACAATGGACCTTTCAAATGCTTCCCCAAAGCCACCAGCACAGTCCCACAATATGTAGTGTAATGGTAGCCTAATCTCCGTCTCTATATCAGTAAAACAGTCCCATTACATTGATACAATTTGAACATGTGAAGCCTTGTTCATGTGAAGGCAGGACACTGCAGATTTTGCTGGGATCCTCTGCAAGGGGGTGGACAGGCAGCGAACCCATAGAAAAGTTAAGACCGAGGCACAGTAGTAAAGGTTTTATCAGCCACATTGTTGGGCTAGCTGCTCATTGTCTCAGAAGCTATGATAGAAAGGGTGCAAGGCTATTCAACCATAAAGAGTATGAAAGAGGTGTAAGCCTTTGTAGGGATTTGGGGGGTTGGAGGACCTTTACACCCCACCTGACGTAGCACTTTTGTTCCTTATAGCACCTGGTAAAGAAAGGGCTCATGTGAGACTGGGGATCAGAGCAGCCAGCTGTCTTTGAGAAGGGTAAAATAGTAATGGGGAAGATTGAAGTTCTAGACATTTCCCAAATAGGATTATCATTTGAGTTAGATGCATCTATGACTCTGGAAGGTATGAGCTGGGCTCTGTGGCAGAAACAATGGGAGAGCAGAGTTCCCCTACGATTCAGGTCTCAGCTCCAGAAAGAGAGCAGAAATTCAATACACCCCATAGAGCAACAGCTCTGGCAGTATACACAGTGCTCCTCCACGTAGAGCTTCCCACAAAAAGAGACTTTATTGTTGTAAGAACTTCCCTACCTATCAAGGGGTAAGTTGAGAATATGGTGCAGCAACCAGCCTTTGCCATCACTCAAACTCCCACTTAGACTAAACAGCAGGTCTGTTTGCCTCAGAGGATGATCCTGTCTGCCAACCCACTGTCTCCAGAAATGTGGGTGCTACTAGCCCCTGTAGACTATATACACCTTCTACATTCCCCACCCCTATTTCTGTGGTGGCCCCTGTACCCTGGAGAGAGGGAGCAAAGAACATCCCAGGCCATGCCTGGTATCCAGATGGGTCTAGTCAGGGACAACCTGCCCTCACTGATCACAGTTTCTATTCAGCAACACTGATACCATCTGAATGGATAGGAATAAACCACAGTGGCCAGTGGACAAAGCTTAGGGCAGTTTTTCTGGTGATCACTCATGAGCCCCAGCCATTACCCCTTTGCATGGACATTTGGGCTGTTCTAAAGGGATTAAACCTACGTCTTGGACAATGGAAAGCTGTGGGGTGGATGATCATGAATAAGCCATTGTGAAGTCAGGGTATGTAGAAAGACAGTTGGGTTTAGCTGTAAGAACCTGAGGCAGTCCTCACTGCCTTCCATACCCCAGCTCATAAGGCACCGACACCCCCTAGCAATGTCCTAGCTCAGGTAGAAGTGATGGCAACTGACTGTTCAGTAGATACCACAGATTGGCTGCATAAAAAGAGTAGCCACCATTATACCCGGATGGGATGGCTTATTGCCAAGAATGCTGGGTTGATCTTAAAATACAGAATTAATGCAGTAACAGCATGTCCTATCCATTCCAAACAACACCCAAGGCAACTGCCAAAGGAGTCATGGACCATCCATTGGAGTTCCTAACCAATGAGAAATTGGCAAGTTGATTATATTTGTGCCCTGTTTCCCAGTGAGAGTTCTAAATATGGTTTGTGTGGACATTAAGTCTGACTTAATACAAGCTTTCCTTTGTCCCTTTCCTGTACAAACTGAGCTGACACAATTAGGGGGTCAGGAAGGTGAATACCACGTACAGATACCTTTGTTGAACAGATAGTAATTGTAGACCTCATTTCAAAGGTCATGATGTGAATGAAAGACTGAGCAAAAGAACATGACATTGAATGGAGGTCTCCTCCTTTATAACCCATAAGCAGCTAGGTGCCTAGAGAGGAATAACGGAATATGAAAGCAGCAGATTAAATTATTAACAGGCAAAACCACCTTGGCCAACTGGACTGAGGTACAATCCTAGACTTTAATACATTTGAATGATCAGCAGTAGGGCCTGTTCAGCACATGCCAGACTGGAGATGCCTGTTGAGATCCAACATAATGTATGGAAGTCTAGGGAGACAGCTTGACTCAATGGGCTATGCTGCTGAGAACACCAACATGCATCACACCAGAATTTTCAATGGAAGAGCCCAGCAGGATGGCCAGATAGCCACCAAATGAGCCACTTTCATGCTAATGGACCCCTTTGCGATCCACTCAGAGCACACTGAAGAAAGGTGTGTGTACAATTATAAGATCCCTTCATGAGAAATGGAGTGATGGATAAGTTTTTCAAGAGGACATAACTGCCAGTTGACCCATGAGCTAGACCCATGCAATCAGAGGTCCCTCACCCTCTCCTCTGTCCTTGAAAAATACACCCTGCCCATTGTTCCCATAGTTGGAGCCGTTTTCAAGCAATATGTTGTCAAGACCATTTAGACTGAAAAATTACTGAACCCAGTTAAAGCTTCTGTATAGATTTGTAAGATTTGGCAGTTGGTGCAGAAATTCCCTGGTTTTGCCACTATCCAAGACAAGCCTCTTAAGTAAGTTCCATTGTTTATTAAATCTGCCACATACTAATCCAGAGTGGTCTGCCTCTCTTTTTGGCTTCTCCTTGCCCTCTATGGAAGGAGGAACATTTCAGATTTTATCCCAGAAGCTCCTGAGTTTGCCAACCAACACACCTGTGTATGTTTCACTTAAGATATACATAGATATCTCTATATATCTGTGCCTTGCTTTTGCACACCATATGATTGGAATCATATCATATGTATTATTTTGAGTCTAGCTTTTCTCATGGAGTTCATGGCATCATAACATGTTGCCATTTTTGGCAATTTGGTGGTATCCCATTGTGTTTTTAGTTTGCATTTCTCCGTTACTAATGAGATTAAACACTTTTTTCATAAACTTATTGGTCCCTTGGATTTCTGCGTTTGTGAAGTGCCTCTTCACATCTTTTTCTTTTTTAATTTTTTTAAATGTTTTTTAATTTATTTCTAGGAGAGAGAGAGAGAGAGAGAGAGAGAGAGAGAGAGTAAGCAGGGGAGGGTCAGAGAGAGAGGGAGATACAGACTCTGAAATACCCTCCAGGCTCTGAGCTGGCGGTCAGCACAGAGCCCGACGCGGGGCTCGAACCCACGAACCGTGAGATCATGACCTAAGCGAAAGTCGGGCACTTAACCGACTAAGCCGCCCAGGTGCCCCACTTCTTCACATCTTTTATTTCACTTTGTGAAACTTTGTATTTGTTTCTTTATTCTGTATACAGGCCCTTTGTCAGTTGCGTAAGTTACAAAGGTATTCTATTTTGTGTATTGTTTTTCCCCTTTATGTGATCCTTTGATGAACAGAAGGCTTTCACACAATGCGGTTTGTCTTTGGTGTTGTTTCTTCTTCTTCTTTTAAAAATTTTTAATGTTCATTTTATTATTTTCGATAGAGAGGGAGACAGGGTGTGAGTGGGGGAGGGGCAGAGAATGAGAGGGAGACACAGAATCTGAAACAGGCTCCAGGCTCTGAGCTGTCCACACAGATCCTGATGCCAGGCTCGAACTCAGGATCAGGGAGATCATGACCTCGGCTGAAGTCGGATGCTTCCCTGACTGAGCCGCCCATATGCCCCTGTTTCCTCTTTAATAAATAAATTATTTAGCATCTTGAAATAATGGAAATCTTCAGTATCACCATTTGGGAAAACTATGTTTTTTTATTTTTGAATTTTTGAATTTTTAAATCTGCCTGAAACTGGTTTTTTATTTGTGATTTTTATACTGTTTTTGCATGTGAGGCAGGACTTCAATTTCTTTCTCTCTCACTTTTTTTTCCCTTCTTTTTTTTTTTTTTGATAGGGCAACTCAGTTGTTTCAGAAACATGGATTGAGAGCGTATCCTTTCTAATGATCTAAAATGCCAACTCTGTCAGCTGTTTTTATAAACCTGGGTCTGTTTCTGAGCTTTCTGTTCTGCTCCATCCGTCTGTCTACTTTTCCTACAATACTCTGCCACCTCTGTTACATAGCTTTAGAATAAGCCTTCATATCTAGTAGGCTATGTGTCCTACATTGGTAAAAATAGAGAAAAGGGATTGATGACTGAAGGCTAGAAAAGTGGCCTCTTTCAAATATTGACCTGTGAGCAATGTGTATTTCTTCATTCACTTAGGTCTCCTTTAACATTTCTTAGAAAGTTCTGTAATTGTGTCCATAGAATTTTCTCCATATAGATTTATGCCTAAGTACTTCATTTTTTTTTTTTTTTGCTGTTCCTTTAAGATACTTTTACGTTCCTCTTCAAACTCACTCTTACATGGGAAAATGTTGTATTTCTTCATACTAATTTTGAATTCAGCGGTTTTCTTTCACTTTCTAATTATAATACCTTTCTATGCATTTTCCTATGTGCACATTTATTTTATTTGCAAATAATGTGAGATTTGTTCTTCCCAATCCATCCCTATATCACTTTGTGTGTGTGTGTGTGTGTGTGTGTGTGTGTGTGAAATATCATGATTGTTAACACTTCCAGTAAAGTGTTAAATGTAAGTAATAACTCTGATCTTAAAGGTAAGGCTTTTCTGTAGTAAGCAGACTTCTGAGATGGCCACAATGATTCTCATTTCCTTGAATTCACACCTCCACGTTATCCAATGCCCTGGAGTGTGGACTTGCATAGTGACCCGCTCCCAACCAATACAATAGGCCAAATTTGATGGATTGTCATGTCCAAAATAAGGCTACAAAAGACCGTGATTTCCCTCTTCCTAGTAGGCTTACTGTATTACATTTTTGGATTACATCTTTTCATATGCTTATTTGCCATCTCTATTTCTCTTTGTTGTGGTGTCTGTTAAGGTCATCGGTCCATTTTTTAGTTGGATTTTTTGTTTTTTTATTGTTGAGTTTTAAGTGGGTAAGTAGGCAGGTAGGTAGATAGACGATTGATAGATAGATAGATGATAGATAGATAGATAGAGAGAGAGAGAGAGAGAGAGAGAGAGAGAGATGATAGATAGATGATAGACAGACAGACATGTAGGTACATGGATAGATAGCAATGCTTTTTCAGATGTGCCTTTGGCAAATATTTTCTTTCATTCTGTGGCTGGTCTAACTCAATTCTCTTGACATTATCATTTACAGAGCAGAAGTTTTTTGTTTGTCTGTTTGTTTTATTTTCTTCTAATTTTAATGAAGTACAGCTCATTAACTGCTTCTTTCATGGATCAAGCTTTTGGTGGTATGTTTAAAAAGTTGTTGCTTTGCCCAAATCATGTAGCTTTTCTCCCTATGTTGATTTCTGGAGGTTCATACTTTTGTGTTTTAAATATAAGTGACCCATTTTGAGGTTAATTTCTATGAAGGAGGTCAGGTCTGGGTTTAAATTTATTTTTGTTTACAAGTGGATGTTGAATTGTTCCAGATTCTTTGTTGAAGGGACTACCTTTGCTATATTTTGTTTCCTTTGCTTCTTTATCAAAGATCAGTTGAGTATATATATCAGTTGCTATATCAGCATCTATTTCTTCACTCTTTATTCTGTTTCATATAGGTATTGGCAGCTATATATTTGCCTGGGACCACTGCCTTTGAAGTGCTCCATACATTTTGGTATGTTGTGATTTTTTTTCTCTCACCTCAAGATATTTTTATTTTATTATTTTAAAGTTTATTTATTTATTTTGAGAGAGAGAGAAAGATCGATCAGGGGAGGTGCAGAGAGAGAAGGAGAGGGAGGTTCGCAAGCATTCTACATGCTGCCAGTACAGAGCTTGATGGGGACTCGAACTCACAAACCCCTGAGATCATGATGCTGAACCAAAACCAAGAGTCAGATGCTTAACTGACTGAGCCACCCAGGCGCCCCTCAAGATATTTTTAAATTTCCTTTGTGAAATCTAGGAGTGCAATCTTCCATGTATTCATAAGTTTCCCAAATATCCCTTTCCTATTGATTTCTAATTTAATCGATTTAATTCCATTATGATTAGAGAGCGTCCTTTCTATTATTTTAACCCTTTTATGTTTATTGACACTTTTTGTCTGGGTCTCACATATAGTCTATACCAGGTGATGGAGGTACCGTGCACGTTTGAGAAGGATGTGGCTTCCACCACAGTCAGATGGAGTGTTCTTCAGATGTCCTTTCAGCCTTGTTTGTTGACAGTGGTGTTCAGGTTTTGCATTTTCTTTGTCTTCTCTCCAGTTGCTCAGACATCAAAGCTGCCATCTTGAAGTCCCCAAGTATTATTGTTGCATTGCCTATGTTCCTCTTCAATTCTGTCAGTGTTTGCTCATTTATTTTGAGGCTCTAAGTACATATGTTTTTAATTATGAATATTACTGATAGATTGGCCCTTCTAACATTATGAAATATCCCACTTTATGTCTACATTTTTTTTTTTGTTTTATGGTTTATTTTGAATGACGTTAGTAGAGTAACCCCACCTGCTTTATGGTTGTTGTTTCCATGATATATCTTCTCCCATCACTTCATTTTCAGTCTGTTTGCATATTTGAGTCTAAAGTGTGCCTCTTTATATAGTCGGCTTTTCCCCTTAAATCCAATGTGAGAATCTAAATCTTTTCATTGGATTTTTAAAACTTACACTTGTTATTGTTGTTGATATACTTGGACACATGTCAGCCATTTTAATTTTTGTTTTCTATATGTTTAATGTGTTCTTTGTTTATCTGTTCCTCTTTTATTGTCTTATTTTGTATTAATTGGGTGTTTCTGTAGTGTGACAATTTAATTCTTGCAATGATTTTTAAATTAGCAATCTCTTTAAAATTTACATCTTAATTGATCATATTCTATTTCAGATTCAAACTTAGTTCCAGTGTTATATAGAAATTCTACCCTTATGTGGTGACAATGCTTCTCCAATCTTTTCTTGTGTTATTACTGTTATACATATTAAGACTGTGTATGTTACAAACACAATAATACCTTCTTATAATTACTGCTTAATATAATCTAATGTCTTTTTAAAAAGCTGAACAAAGGGGCACCTGGGTGGCTCAGGTGGTTAAGCATCCAACTTCGGCTCAGATCTTGATCTCCCAATTCACGAGTACAAACCCCATTGGGCTCTGTGCTGACAGCTCAGAGTCTGGAGCCTGCTTTGGGTTCTGTGTCTCCCTCTCTCTCTTCCTTTCCCCCACTTATGCTCTGTCTCTGTCTAGATCTTTCTCTGTCTCTCTCAAAAATAAATAAACATTTTTTTGAAAAGACTGAGCAAAGAAAAGAGAGCAAGTATAAACTCACATAATTTGTTATATTGTTTATTTATCCATCCTTTCTGAAGTTCTTCATTTCTTCCTGAAGATTTTCTTACTCCAATACAGCCCTGTTCCCACCACATACTTGGTGCCGTTATTGTCAAACACGTTACATTTTCATATATTGTAGGCCCAACAAAACAAAACAATATACTGTTTTTTTTTTTTTAATCAGTCAGGGGTGTAGGGGCTCCTAGGTGGAGCCCGCTCGAAATTCTCACTCTCTTTCTCTCTCTGTCCCTTCCACCAACCCCCAATACACAAATAAACATTCAAAAATAAAATTAAAATCAGAGGTATAAAGGAGAAGTAGTAAGCAATTATATTGTCTTTTGTAATTATTTACATAATTGCCTTCACTGTGCTTTTTGTTTTATCAGTTAGATTTGAATTAATTACTGTCATACAGTGTATCATTTTCTTTCAGTTTGAAGCGTTTTCTTCATATTTTTTGGAAGGAACATTTGCTACCAATGGACTCTTTTGTTTTTTGTTTATTTGGGAATGCCTCTATGTTCCATTCATTTTTAAAAGATAGTTTTTCTGGATATAAGATTCTCGAGTGATAGGTTTTTATATTTTGCACTTTTATCTTCTAGTCTAATTTGTTTCTAATGAGAAGTTAGCTTTGAGTCTTGTTTGACTTTCCTGTACCTAGTGAGCTATTGTTCTTTTATGGCTTTCACAATAATTCTCTTTATCTTTTGTTTTCACCATTTGATTATAATGTGTATGTATGGATGTGAATCTCTTTGCAGTTACCCAACTTGGAGTCATTGAGTTCCTTGGATGTGCAGGTTAATGTTTTTCATCCAATCTGGGAAGCTTTTAGCCACTTTTTCTTGAACTATTTTTCTGTCCCTCCTTTACTAGTGGCATTCCCACTGTGTGTATACTAGTGCACTTAATTGGTCTCACGTTTTAATGAGCCTCTTTCATTTTTTAAAATATAAGCTTTATTTTTTAAAGCAGTTTTAGATTCACAGTAAAATTGAACAAATATTGCGGTATGCCCCACTCCCCATCCACACAACCTTCCCTGCTATCGATATCCTACACCAGAGGGGTATATTTGTTACAATTGATTAACTAGTATTAACAAATCATTACCACCCAAAATCCATGACTCACATTAAGTTTCATTCTTGGCTTTTTATGTTCTATGGGTTTTGACAAATATGTAATGACACGTAGTCATCATTATGGTATCATACATCATAGTTTCGCTGCTCTAAAAATCCCCAGTGTTCCACATATTCACCCTTCTTTTCCTGTAAACATGGGCAACCACTGATTTTTTCTTGTCTCCATAGTCTTGCATATTCCAGAATGTCATACGGTTAGAATCACACAGTGTGTAGCTTTCTCAGATGGGCTTTTTACTCAGTGATATGTATTTGAAGTTTTTCCATGTTTTCTCATGTCTTTATAGTTCATTGTTTCTAAAAATTGAATAATATCCCATTGTATGGATGTGCCACAATTCGCCAGAATACATATGTTGCCTCCAAGTTTTGTTAATTATGAATAAAGCTATTACAAACATCCACACACAGGTTTCTATGTGAACATAAGTTTTCAAATTATTGAGTACCAAAGGGTGTGATTGCTGGATTGGATGGTAAGAATAAATCTAGTTTTGTAAGAACTGCAAAATGGTCTTCTAAAATGTAAATAGCATTTGCGGTTCCATCTGTAATGAATGAAAGTTCCTGTTTCATCACATCCTTGCCAACATTTGGTGTTATCAGTGTTTGAGTTTTAGTTATTCTGGGGGTGTAGTGATGTCTCACTGTTTTAATTTGCAATTACCTTACTGACATAGGATGGTGAGCATCTTTCCATGTTGTTTGCCATCTATATATCATCTTTAGTGAGGTATCTTTTCAGAATTTTTGCCCATTTTTTAACTTAGGGATCATTTTCTTACCATTATTTCAAGAGTCCTTTGTATATTCTAAATAATAGTCCTTACCAGATATTTATTTTGCAAATATTTCCACCCAATCTACTGCTTGCCTTCTCATTCTACTGATGTGTCTTTCACAGAGGAGAAGTTTCTAATTTTAATGAAGTCCAGCTTATCTATTATTTCTTTCACATGCCTTTGATCCTGCTTCTAAAAGTTGTAGTCAAACCCAAGGTCATCTAGATTTTATCCTATACTATCTTTTAGTATTTTCATAGTTTTGAATTTTACATTTAGGGCTATGGTCCTTGAGATGATTTTTATAAGGGATGTAAGGTCTGTGTCTAGATTCATTTTTTCCCATGTGGATATCCAATTGTTTCATCACCTTTTGTTTCTCTATGGTCAAATATCAGTTGACTATGTTTGTGTGGGTCTATTTTTGAGTTGTCTATTTTGTTCTATTGATCTACTTGTGTATTCTTTTGTCAGTAGCACATTGTCTTGATTACTGTAGTTTTTTAAAAATTTTTTAAAATGTTTTATTTATTTCTAGGAGAGAGAGAGAGAGACAGCGTGAGCAGGGGAGGGTCAGAGAGAGAGGGAATCACAGACCGAAACAGGCTCCAGGCTCTGAGCTGGCAGTCAGCACAGAGCCCGACGCGGGGCTCGAACCCACGAACCGCGAGATCATGACCTAAGCGAAAGTCGGACGCTTAACCGACTAAGCCACCCAGGTGCCCCTTGATTACTGTAGTTTTATAGTGGGTTTTGAACTCAAATATAGTCTGTCTTCCAAATGTGCTATTTTTCTTCAATTTTTTTTCATCTTTTTTCCAGTGTGTTGATTATTTTGGGTCTTTCCATACAACTCTAGAATTAGTTTGTCAGTACAAAATAATTTTCTGGGACTTTTGTTGGGATTTAAAAAAAAAATTTTTTTAAAATATTTTTCATTTATTTCTAGGAGAGAGAGAGAGGGACAGTGTGAGCAGGGGAGGGTCAAACAGAGAGGGAGATATAGACTTGAAATAGGCTCCAGGCTCCGAGCTGGCAGTCAGCACAGAGCCCGACGTGGGGCTCGAACCCACGAACCGCAAGATCATGACCTAAGCGAAAGTCGGATGCTTAACCGACTAAGCCACCCAGGCACCCTGTGTTGGGATTTTACTAAATCCATAGATCAACCTGGGAAGAACTGACATCTTTACAATCTTGAGGATCCCTATCCACAAACATGTAATATCTCTCCAATTATCTAATTCTTTGATTTCTTTAATCAGATTACTTCCAGTTTTTGAATTCCTTTATCTATCTGTTTTACACATTTCCTTATCTCTGCTGATCTACCTCCACATTCATTGATTCTTTTTTTTTTTTTTTATCATCTCAAATCTACTCTTGAACCTTTCTAGTGGATTATCTCATTTTGGTCATTGCCCTTTCAACTCCATAATTTCTATCTGATTCTTTTTAATAATTTATATTTCTTTATTTATATGTTCTATTTGATGATTTATTGTCATTATACTTCCTTTGATTCTCTATACAGTTTTTTAGTTTTTTAACATATTTATAATAGGCGCTTCAAAGTCTGTCTGCTAATTCTATCATCTTAGTCTCTTTAAAGGCAGTTTATTTTGCTTGGTTTTTCCCCTGCATGTGTATCACACTTTCTTGTTTCTTTGCATGTCTCTCTCTTTTTTTTTTTTGAAACTGGACATTTGAAATAATATATTATGCCAGATATGCATATCGATTTTTACCGCCCTTCGTTGAGCATATTATTGCTAATTTTTTTGTTTTTGTTTTTGTTTTTTGTTTTTGGCCATTCTTTAATTTGTTTAGTGACTTGGCTGTGCTATTCCTATTGATTCTATTTCCTCATGGTATGTAGCCTCTAATATCTTTGGTCAAATTTTTCACTTTGTTCTGTCTTTTAGCCTGGCTCTTGAGAGTTTGCCTTTTGTTCACTTACTGTTAAAGGTTGTATATAAGCTCACTTAGACTGTTGATTTTTACCACTTATTAGTGAATGTGTGTTTTGCTTATTGGTTGCTCTCATAGTTCAGGGAATTTATATCATTTTGCCACCTGTTCAACCAGGGACTCACGGTTGTAGGTTTCCTCTATGATCTCTTCTGAAAAGGTATTTTACACATTCACACAATCTTCCAGGCTGTCAGGGATGAATGCCATTTTGTCTTTATGTCTGGCATCCTAAGTGTCTCTGTGGGCTCAGAATTGTTTATTGTAGTCAATGTTTGTTCAGAGTTTGTGTTTGATTCTCTCCTCTCTATTGATAGATCTATGTGAAGCATCTACTCTCTATTGGTATATTTATGTGAGGCTTGAGAGATGGTTATGTGTGCCCCATATCCTGTTAGGATTGTTCTGGAGTGCATGCAGCCTTCCTGAATCCTGGAGTTAACTCAAATCCTAATAGGGCTCTCCTTGACTGCCATTTTCTGTGAGTCTATTAAACTTCGGGTTGCTCTGCCATTTTGTTTGTATCATGGAGCTACCAGCCTCCTCTTAAATGCTCTTTACCAAGACCCTCATTGTTGTTACAGCTCTTAGTCCTAGAGTTCACCCAGCTGTAAATTCAGTCCCCTCAGGCAAAACCTCAGAGTTCTTCATTCTTAAGGTATTCTTTCCCTTACAAACAGAATTCCAGCGATATTGTACCAGAGGCAGAATATGGACTTGCTTTCTGCAGAATGACACCCCTATCTTATGAGTGAGAATTGAATGAGGGTTGTGACAACCCCTGGTCCTTTTAGCTTGCTCTTCCTGGCATGAAACACCCACCTTATATGCTAGCTGGGGTGGAACTGATTTAGACTTCAGTACTCTTGGTCTGTAATCCCCACTTTAAAGTTCATCTTTATGAGTAGGGGGGGTGATGAGGAAAGGGAGACTGGTCCTTTCTTGTTAGGATTACTCGGCGTAGAGCTTCTTCAACATGAGGGTGGGAGAGGAGGAGGTAGGAAACAGTGGGAGTTGCCTCTCCTGATGTGAAACCACAGGCCAAGACTGGGAGATGATGGTAGAGAGAGCCCCTATCTTCTTGGCCACAGTGCCTGAAGTACGACACCCAAGGTAGAGCTTCCATATTTTAGAGCTGAAGATGGTCGTAAAAGAGTGGGTCGGTATTGAAATGACTAGCACTATTCTTACTGAAATTTAGTAAATTTTCTTGAATGAATATTTTTATATTTGCCACATGCTACTGTCAGGAAAATTCCAGAGATTTGTTTAAAAATTGTTTTGTTCGCTTGTTTAGCAATTTTCACTTGTTATTTTAATTTGTTGATTAATTTTTGGCTGGGTAGAACATCAGCCAAGTACCTTATTCTGCCACTCCAGGAGCCCTGCCTTATTAGTAATAGTTTTACACTTGAACTTTATCAAAAGTTTTATCTGCATCTGTTAGAATAATAGTAAGTTGGTGTACTTTCTTCAACTTGTTACTGGAGTTGGCAAACTACAGTCCACAGGCCAAATCTGCCCCACTGTTTGTTTTTTAAATAATATTTTTTTTGGAAGACAGACACACCCATACATTTACTTCTTGTCTGTGGCTGCTTTCATGCTGCAATGGCAACTACAGTGGTAATCGTTGAAATGGAGACCATATGGCTCATAAAATCTGAAATATTTACCATATGGACCTTTATAGAAATCAGTTCGCTCATCATTGATCTGTTTAAATAGTGAATTACTTTTTCTAAAGATACAACCACCTTGTTTTTCTGGAATAAATCCAACATATATATATGCTATACTAGATATGTAATCCAAATATAACTATATATATATATTATATATAACTATAGATATATATTCTGTGAAAACATATATATATGAAAAAATATAACTATAGATATATATTCTGTGAAAAAATTCTGTGAAAAAGTGATTTATATATATATATATATATATACATTTATTTCATTAGAATTTTTGTATCTCTATTTATAGGTAAGAATGACCTCTAATTTTCCTTTTATTAACTGCCTTCATTGTGTTTTAATATCACAATAATGCTGGCTTCCTTTCATAAAGCATTCTTTTTCTACTCTTTGGGCTATTATGCATTTTATCTAAAGTTGAGGTTTTCCTCATTAATTTTTTAAACTTTTATTTAAATACAAGTCAGCTAACATACAGTGTAATATTAGTTTCAGGTGTCCAATATAGAAGTTTTTCCTATTTAAACTTTGGTTAGAATTCACAGTTAAAGCTATTTGAGTAAGACAGTTGTTTTGCAATCAAATTTTAGTAGTAATTAAAGTTTTGTTATGTTCATAGAACTATTTAGATTTTCTATTTTTTCTTATATCACTTTTGATCAATTATCTTTAAGAATTTTATGTTTTTTCTTATTTTTAAGCATATTGACATATGTTTAAAAATATCTGTAATGGGGCGCCCGGGTGGCTTAGTCGGTTAAGCGTCCGGCTTTCACTCAGGTCATGATCTCGCGGTTTGTGGGTTCGAGCCCTGCGTCGGGCTCTGTGCTGACTGCCAGCTCAGAGATTGGAGCCTGTTTCAGAGTCTGTGACTCCCTCTCTCTCTGACCCTCCCTTGCTCATGCTGCCTCTCTCTCTCTCTCTCCTAGAAATAAATAAAAAACATTAAAAAAATTAAAAAAAATATCTGTAATAAGGGTAAAAACTTATATAAGATTCCCTTTTATTTTCATCTCTAATATTGTCTGTGCTTGTTCTGTTTTTTTGCATGAACAATTTTACCAGAAGATTGTCGATTGTATTAGTTTTTTGTTTTTTTTCAAATAAACAACTTTTGGCCTTGATTTTTGTTTTCTATTTATATTATGTCTTATTAATTACTGTACTTATCTTTATTATTTTCTTCCTGTGTGGTTTCTTGGAGGATTATTTGCTTTTCTTTTCCTAACTTCGTGATACAAATCAATTAATCACTAGATGGTGATCAATGTTAGGCAGTGACCCACCATTGGCAATTAATGGATTTTTTGTCCCTAACACTGACTGCCATCTTGTAATCAACAGATATTTCCCTTGTGTTTATCTCTCCCAACCGTTTAGCAAATACCACATATTTTCTATGTTTTTATTTATAACAGTATTTTATAATTTATGTTTACTTTTATTACTTTTAAACTATAATTTTATAATGTACAGAAATAATAAACGTGCCGCTGAGCAGTGCATTTTCACAGTATGACCTTAGCTAAGCATGCAGGACACATCTAAGGAAACATATAACCAAAACTCTCAATGCCTTTATTCCTCTCCCACACTCCCCCTACTTAAACCAAACAAACGACAAAATATAATCTCTTGACTTCTAACAATGCTAGCTTTTTATTTTTAATTTTTTATAGTTTCCAAACCTCTATTTAAATTCTCCATATTTAGAGGCACTTGGGTGGCTCAGTCACTTAAGTGTTTGACTTTTGCTCAGGTCATGATCTTCCAGTTCCTGAGTTCGAGCCCTGCATCGGGCTCTGTGCTGACACCTCTGTCTCTCTGCCCCTCTTTTACTCACACTCTGTCTCCCTCTTGCTCTCAAACATAAAAATAAAACATTCAAATTTTTTTTAATTCTTCATATATTTTTTTAAATGTTTTATTTATTTCTAGGAGAGAGAGAGAGAGACAGCATGAGCAGGGGAGGGTCAGAGAGAGAGGGAGTCACAGACTGAAACAGGCTCCAGGCCCTGAGCTGGCAGTCAGCACAGAGCCCGACGCGGGGCCGAACCCACGAACCGCGAGATCATGACCTAAGCGAAAGTCGGACGCTTAACCGACTAAGCCACCCAGGCGCTCCTAATTCTTCATATTTTTATACCTATTCCACTATTTCTCTATTTCCTTGTATAGATTATTTATAGTTACTTAAAACTCTTTTCTGCTAACTTCAAAAATCTGGCTAACTTGTGAGCTTACTTGTGAGCTTGTTTCTATTTTATCTTTTTTTTTTTTTGTTCTCTCACATGAATCAATTATTCGATCTTATCTACTCACATACCTAGCAATTTCATTTTAAACACTGGATACTGTGTTCAAAAAAGTACAAAGGCTCCAGAAGATATTATTTTCATGAAGAGATAGTTTGCCCCCCATATGGGGGGTAAGATAAGTGCTTTAATTTAATCAGCTGTGGATAAGGCTGGCTCACAGTTTTGGTCATGTGCAGCCTACCTCTTGTTTGGCTCTGTGTGTAAGCTTTCCAGGGCTTTCTTATTGCCAACTTGGTGAGTCTTTTGTCTTCCTTCCTTTAGATAATGGAATATTCCTAGATTTGATAACAAGTCTGTTATAAAGAAAGCCTCCTTACCTATGTCTTTGTCCTTGATGCTATGGGATTAGGTCCAAGTCTTAGTATCTGAAATATTATTCCATCCACAGGTCATATGAATTTACTCTTCCTTTTATTACTTTTTAAATGTTTGTTTATTTATGTTAAGAGAGAAAGAGTGCAGGCAGAGGAGGGGCAGAAAGAGAGAGGGAGACAGAAAGAATCCCAAGCAGGCTCTGCACTGTCAACACAGAGCCCTACGCGGGGCTCTAGCTCATGAGCCATGAGATCATGACCTGAGCTGAAACCAAGAGTTGGATGCTTAACAGACTGAGCCACCCAGGTGTCCCTGCTTTTATTAATTTTGCTAAAAGCCAAAGGGATGTTTCAAATAGTATTTAAATGTGTACAATTGTTATTTTATAGGGAAAATGATGATTGTCAGATAGGAATGCTTTTAGGTGTCAACAAGCCAGAGTTCCAGCTTTTTGTGGCTTTATTTGACTAAGCATTGCTATCATGCCATTGCAAGGCTGTTGCTGATGTTCTGGTATCCAAGAGGCAGCCAAGAAGTTATTCTAAGGATGATCCTCTATGGATGAGATCACGTATTTATTTACAGTGTCTGACTCCAGCAAGACTAATATTTTGTCCTCTGAGCTAGCTTGAAGGTTTCAGAAAAAATGGAAGATTGACTCTCAAAATGGCCTTTAACCACAGTGGTCATTTCAAGCATAAGGAGCCTATGAAACTTCCACCAAATGATCCTATAATTGCTGGGCAAAGAAGCAACGACTCCATCAACTATTGACTCAACTCCAGGCAGCACATCAACCCTAGGACTGAGTGTTGCCATAGTTACCTTGACTGATCTAATTGTCACACATGGGAGGTGAGATTAAAATATCCAAAGAATAGAATCATCTAGGGGGGAAATCACGTCCATTTTTCATTTTGCGGGGGTATTCCCTGATATCTTTTTGATGGCAAACCAGATCCATCTTTCTTGTTATAAAAGCTGAGTGGGCATGCCCTTTCAGAAGTTTATAATGAAAGGATGGCAAAATTGTATATTTATGTATTTGTTTGTAGGTGGAATGGGAGATAATTCTTTGGAACTGGTCCTACAAATTATATTTTGTGAGCCAAGGCCAGGGAAAACACTTCGTCTTCAGCCACTCAGGTCCATGGGAAAATGACTGTGCTTATTATTCATTAAGGATAAAGGGTTTGTGAAAAAACACAACACAGTAACTGAGAAGCCCAACTCTCTTAATACTGTTTTCAAGTTCTCTTCATGGCCCCCTCGCCAAATGCACGTGTGCAAGTGTGGGTGTGCACACACACACAAATACACATATGTGCATGCTCACCCAGGCATCCTTCCCTAATCTCTGATACTTTCCATCTGTCACGGAGAATGAATCTTTCCAATCATTTTTAAAACGATTCTGTTTCTGTGAAGCTCTGAGCTTGTACCCCGTGAAAGTTTGGCAGGAAGCATACGTTTCTTGCTCGAGTTCCTGAACACGACAGCTGCGTTTCTCTCACACAACTTGGGGAAATGTTCCCGGTCTTAATCAACAGCACAAGGCAGCAGAGGGGCTAAATACAGCTTGTGTCACAGAGCATTCATAAATGTGTCAATTTCTCTCTTCTTCTAGATGCTCTGCCCTGTATTTTTTAAAAATTTTTAATCAACCTGTATTTTTTCAATCTGTGCCACATTTTTATTTGGGACCATGCTTATTCTTACAAAAGGTACTTCAGGGCATGCTTGGGTGGCTCAGTTGGTTGAGTGTCTGACTCTTGATCTCAGCTCAGGTCTTGATCTCAGGGTCATGAGTTCAGGTCCCAAATTGGGCTCCATGCCCAGCATAGAGCCTCCTTCTAAATAAAACAACAACAAAAAAGTACTTCAGTGTCTTCTCTTCTTGATTTTGTAGAACTCATAGTAAATGAAAGAACATTAATGTCCACTTTTTCTCTCATGTAATCTATATTGAAACTAAGAGGTAATGGGGTGCCTGGGTGGCTCAGTTGGTTAAGTGACCGACTTCAGCTCAGATCATGACCTCATAGTTTGCAAGTTCGAGCCCTGTGATTGCAGGGCCTTCTTCAGATCCTCTGTCTCCCTCTGTATCTGCCCCTCCTCTCTCTCTCTCTCTCTCTCTTCTCTCAAAAATAAATAAATATTTTTAAAAATCTGTAACATCTTTAAAAAAAAGAAACTAAGAGGTTAAAAAAAAAAAACAGCCTTGCTTTCATTCTGGAGTCCCTCACAAATTCTGTACAATGTTGGCAATTGATTTCAGTGGTTGTTTACTAAATGGAAGTAACTATGCTAGTCTCTCGACATCCTTTACCATCACATCAGTCATTGTGTATATTAGCTTCACCCTTAACTTAAATTAATTAAACTTATCAAATTTAGTTATTAAATGAGTTTCACTGTCTTTACAGACGAGAAAACTGAGGCTGTACTGAGGTTAGGTATCTTGTCTTGTTCACACATCTTATTGATGTCGGCTTTACAATAATAAGCTATTTTCAGCTCTGGTATGAAGACCTGCATCTCTCTGGAGATAATTTCCTAACCTACTAGTGCAATCCTTGAAATTGAAGCTTGGCCATCCAGAAGGACAGATTAGTTGTGACAATATCTGGCCGTTTTTCAAACCACACAATGTACTCACTCTTCTGCCCTTAGGTACTTAGGTGAAACAGGAATTACAAGCAGATACCTGGATCTGAATCCTGCTACAGCTGTTGGATATTTTTGTACTTTTTGAAGAACATTTATACTCCTTGAATCTTTGGGGGGGATTGTTTTTCTAAACATTTTTATAATGTTTATTCATTTTTGAGAGAGAGAGACAGAGTATGAGCAAGGGAGGGGCAGAGAGAGAGAGAGGGAGATACAGAATCTGACACAGGCTCCAAGTTCTGCACTGTCAACACAGAGCCCAATGCAGGGCTTGAACCCACCAACGATGAGATCATGACCTGAGCTGAAGTCAGATGCCTGACCAACTGAGCCACCCACGTGCTCCTTTTCTTTTCTTTTTATTGTATAAAATGATGAAAAAATATATATAAAATGATGATTAAAATATGCTTTACATGGTTTCTCCAAAGCTTAAATAAGATAATATATGTGGAAATGTTATTTTCATATTTTATAATACAACACACATATATGCATATTCAACATGCATAAATATATATGCATACATAAATATACATATATACATATGTACATTTTATATATATATATACACGCACATATAATGTATATATTTGAGGAGAGATTGGCTCTGTTTAAAGCTCCATACTGTTTCCATAGGAGACATGTCCAAGAGAGTTGAAAAACTCCACTGTGCTTGCCAATAATTTCAGCTGGTAACAAGTAGTCTTCCAGGTGAGGAAATGCAGGTAGGTTAGAAAAATCACAGTGCATTACAGTGTTTAACATATGTTGTGATGGTGGCCATTATCATTATAATCATCATCATCATCATTCACTTTGTCATCAAATAATTACCCTCAAGGTCAGAGGTTTCTTGAAAAATGTCTGTATATGAAGAAATAGAAAAAAAACCCACTGCACATAGCAAAGATTGCTTTGGGAATATTTTGTGAGTTTTGGCGACATAAGCCCTTTCCTCTATTTTTAAGGCTATTGGTTGTTACATAGCTATTCATCTTATAAAGTTTGTTTTGTTCTGACTATAAACACTTGGTTTGGCTACTAAGGGTCTTTTGTTCACCACTCTCTTCTTTTTAATTTGTCTATCAACAATGCCCACTACAGGCTTCTTAATTATAAGAAAGGGGTCTGGAGTCAAAGTGCTCTTGCTACTATCTCCTTACAAATATTATTCAAGACTCCTATTTTTTTTTTTACATTTATTTTACTTATTTATTTTGAGAGACAGAGTGAGAGTGCGAGTGAGAGAGGGGCAGAGAGAGAAGGAGACACAGAATCTGAAGGAGGCACCAGGCTCTAAGCAGTCAGCACAGAGCCTGATGCAGGGCTTGAATCCACAAACTATGAGAGCATGACCTGAGCTGAAGTCGGACGCTTAATTGACTGAGCTACCCAGGGACCCCGACTCTTATTTTTTTTTAATCAAAACCAATAAACAAAACCAATCCCATGATAACTTACCATTTTTTAAAATTAGAATATTTTCCCATTATATTCTCCTGTTGAATATTTATAATCTGTGTAAATTGAGTATGTATATAATCTATTGACTATGGTTATCCAGTGTAGGCCCCAAATCATAGCATTAGTGAAACAATGTCCTGAGAACCCTCAGTATATCAATATCTGTGCGATAATGTCACAAGATGCTAAAAGCCAACAAAGTGATGATAGAGAAATTTGAGGGTAAACATCTCTGAGTTCAAAATGTTACTTCTCATCTTCCTTGATGATGTTATCCTTAAATCATTATATCGTATGGCTATTATGATGTTGAAAGGAGGTAAAAACTCACAGGACATTGTAAAATATTCAAAGTAGTTACTTTGATATTAAATGTCATGTTCAGAGCACTTGTTTTGGAGTTCAGTTGAAGAAGTCCATTAACCTAACCTCTATGATGTCCAGAGAGAGACTACGAGAAAAAAGAAGGAAAAGGAGGAGGAAGAAGAAAAGGAGGAGCTTATTTAAGCCAGACTGATTTCTTCCTCATTTAAATTAATTCAAGTCTCAAAAGAGGTAAAAGGATTCCTCAAGTTGGGGGGCATAAATATTTATAATTGTTAGATCTTCTTGATGGATAAACCTCTTAATTATGAAATAATGCCTTTTTAAATCTCTTGTTACAGTCTTTGTTTTAAAATATAGGTTATCTGACATATGGATGACTACTCTGGCTTCCTTTGGACATCCATGAGCATGATAGATGGAGTTCTATCCACTTATTATCAATCTGCAGGTGTCTTTAGGTCTAAAATGAGTCTCTGGTAGGCAGTACGTAGATGGATCTGGTAGGCAGTATGAAGATGGATGGATTTTATCCATTCTGTTACCCTATGTCTTTTAATTGGAGCATTTAGTCCATTTACATTCAAGATGATTATTGAAAGATAGGACTTTAGTGCCATTATGTTACCTGTGGAGTTGGTGTTTCTGCTGATGTTTTCTTTGTAGTCTTTGCTGCTTTGGTTTTCTTTTTTCTTTTTCTCCACTCAGAGAGTCTCCCTGATAATTTCTTGCAAAACTAGTTTAGTGTTCACAAACTCCTTTAGTTTTTGTTTGTCTGGAAAAGTTTTTAGCTCTCTTATTCTGAAGGACAGCCTTGATGGATAAAGGATTGTTGGCTGTATATTTTTCCCATTTAGTACATTGAATATCTCCTGCCACTCCCTTCTGGCCTTCAGGCTTCAGTCGACAGGTCTGCTACTAAACTTATGTGTCTGCCTTTGTAGGCCAAGGACCTTTTTTCCCTAGTTTTTTCAGAATTCTCATTTTATCTTTGTATTTTGCAAGTTCCCCTATGATATGTGTTGGTATTGACCTGTCATTGTTGATTTTGAGGGGAGTTTTCTATGTTTCTTGGACTTGAAAGCCTATTTCCTTTTCCAGATTAGGAAAGCTCTCAGCTATGATTTGTTCAAATAAACCTTTTGCCCTCTTTTCCTGTTATTCTTCTTATGGAACTCCTATGATATGGATATTGTTTCCTTTGACAGAATCACTTAGTTTCCTATGTCTCCCTTTGTGATCTAATAATTTTCTTTCCCTCTTTTTCCAGCTTTATTAGTTTCCATAATTTCATCTTCTATTTCATATATATATATATCAATTATGTTTGTCATCAATTAATGACAAACATAAGGACACTCATGGATAATAATATCATAATGTTAAAGGAGACTTCAATACTCTTCAGCAATGGAGAGATATCTAAATAGAAAATCAACAAGGAAACAGTTGCTTTGACTGACACACTGGACCAGATGGACTTAGCAGATATATTTAGAACATTTCATCCTAAAACAGAAGAATGTTCTCCAGAATAGATCACATATTGGGTCATAAATCAGACTTCAGGGGCGCCTGGGTGGCTTAGTCGGTTAAGCGTCCGACTTTCGCTTAAGTCATGATCTCGTGGTTCGTGGGTTCGAGCCCCGCGTCGGGCTCTGTGCTGACTGTCAGCTCAGAGCCTGAAGCCTGTTTCAGAGTCTGTGACTCCCTCTCTCTCTGACCCTCCCCTGCTCATGCTGTCTCTCTCTCTCTCCTAGAAATAAATAAAACATTAAAAAAATTAAAAAAAAAAACATAAATCAGACTTCAATATGTACAAAAAGATAGAGATCATACCATGCATATTTTCAGATCACAGTGCTGTGAAAATTGAAATCAACCACAGGAAAAAATTTAGAAAACCCATAATACATGGAGGTTAAAGAATATCCTACTAACAAATGAATGGTTTAACCAGGAAATTAAAGAAGAAATCTACCAGACATTTAAAGAAAAGTCAATACTTCTTCTCAAAGTGTTCCAAAAAATAGAAATGCAAAGAAAGCTTCTTAACTCATTCTATGAAGCCATCATTACATTGATTCCAAAACCAGACAAAACCCCACTAAAAAGGGGAGTTGTAGGCTAATCTCCCTAATTACCCTGGATTCCAAAATTCTCAACAAGATACAAGCAAATTGAATTCAATAGTACATTAAGAAAATTATTCACCATGATCAAATGGGATTTGCTCCTAGGCTGAAGGGCTGGTTCAATATTACAAATCAATCAGTGCAATATACCAAATTAATAAAAGAAAGGGTAAGAATCATATGACCTTCTGAATAGATGCAGAAAAAGCATTTGACAAAATTAGCATCCTTTTCCAATAAAAACCATCAAGGAAGTAGAAATAGAAAAAACATTCCTCAACATCATACAGGCCATATATGAAGGCCCATGGCTAATATCATCCGCAATGGGGAAAATCTGAGAGCTTTCCCCCTATGGTCAGGAACAAGACAGGGATGTCCACTCTCACCATTTTGGTCAACATAGTACTGGAAGTCTTAGCCTCAGCAATCAGGTAACCAAAAGAAATAGAAGGCATACAAATTAGCAAAGAAGTCAAACTTTCATTCTTCTCACATGACATGATAGTCTAAATGGAAAACCCAAAGACTCCACCAGAAAGACAAAAAACAAACCAAAAAACTGCTAGAACTGATACTTAACTTCAGCAAAGTCACAGGATATAAAATAAGTGTACACAAATTGGTTGTATTTCTATACTCCAATAATGAGGAAGCAGAAAGAGAAATCAAGGAATTGATCCCATTTACAAACCACAACATAAGAATCCTAGGAGTAAACCTAACCAAAGACATAAGAGATCTATATACTGAAAACAATAGGAAGCATATGAAAGATATTGAAGAAGACAGAAAGAAATGGAAAAACACCCCATGCTCATGGATTAGAAGAATAAATATTGTTAAGATGTTTATATTATGCAAAACAATCAACACATTCAATGCAATCCTATCAAAATAACACCAGCATTTTTCACACAGTTTGAACAAATAATCCTAAAGTTTTTATGGAAACAGAAAAGACCCCAAATAGCCAAAGTAATGTTGAAAAAGAAAACCAAAGCTGGAGGCATCATAATTCCAGAATCCAACTGAATTACAAAGCTGTAATCATCAAGACAGGATGGTACTGGCACAAAAACAGACACATAAAACAGTGCAACAAAATAGACAACCCAGAAATGAACCCACAAATGGGCAGCCAACTAATCTTTGACAAAGCAGGAAAGAATATCCGATGAAAAATGTCTTCAGCAAATGGTGCTGGGAAAACTGGACAGCGATGTGTAGAAGAAGCAGCAAGGGCCACTTGCTTGTACTATATAGAAAAATAAGTTCAAACTGGATGAACGACATAACCATGAGACAAGAAACCATCGAAATCCCACAGGACAAACCTCTTTATTTTAGCTGAAGCTAAAATACCTCTTTATTTTAGCTGAAGCAACGTTTTACTAGGCATATGTCCAGAGTCAAGGGAAATAAAACCAAAAATGAACTATTGGGACCTCAACAAGATAAAAAGCTTCTGCACAGAGAAGAAAACAATCAACAAAACCAAAACGTACTCAATTAAATGGGAGAAGATATTTGCAGATGACACATCAGATAAAGGGTTAGAATCCAAAACCTACAAATAACTTAATAAATTCAACACCCTAAAACCAAATAATCCAGTGAAGAAATGGGCAGAAGATATGAACGAGCACTTTTCCAAAGAAGACATCCAGATGTCTGTTATCCATCTTCTGAAAAGATGCTAAAGATCACTCATCATCACGGAAATACAAATCAAAACCACAATAAGATACCACCTCACACCTGTCAGATACCACCTCACACCTTGGGAAACAACAGATGTTGGGAAGGATGCAGAGAAAGGGAAACCCTTTTGCACTGTTGGTGGGAATGCAAACTGGTGCAATTACTGTGGAAAACAGCATGAAGGTTCCTCAAAAAATTGAAAATAGAACTACGCTATGATCCAATAATTATACTACTAGGTTTTTATCCAAAGGATACAAACTTGCATTTGAAGAGGCACATGCACCCCACTGTTTATAGCAGTGTTATCAACAATAACCAAATTATGGAAAGAGACCAATCAGTGAATGGACTGATGAATCTGATGAATGATGAATGGATTAAGAAGATGTAATACATATACATATATGTGTGTATGTGTGTAAATATATATATATATAAATATATATATATTCTACACAATAGAATACCACTTGGAGATCAAAATGAATGAAATCTTGCTATTTGCAGCAACGTGGATGGAACTAGAGTATATCATGCTAAGCGAAATAAATCAGAGAAAGACAAATATCATATGATTTCACACATATGTTGAATTTCAGAAACAAAACAGGTGAACATAGGGGGAAGGAAGGAAAAATAATATAAAACAGAGAGGGAGGTAAACCACAAGAGTCTGTTAAATACAGAGAACAAACTGACGGTTGCTGGCATGGTCTTGGGTGGGAAGACGGTCTAAATGGGGGATGGGCATTAAGGAGGGCACTTATTGGGATGAGCACTGGTGTCATGTGTAAGTGATGACTCACTGGCTTCTACTCCTGAAACCAGTATTACACTGTATGTTAACTAACTTGAATTTAAATAAATACACTTTTAAAAAGAGGTAAAAGGAGTCTGCTTCAGGCAACGGCTTACTCAGAGAGGGTTCTGCAGTTCCAGATGGGTTTCAGATTTCCTGGCACTGTGGTCTGCCTTCTGAGGTTTGCCTCCTGCTCAGAAGTCACACACATCCCTTGATTCTGGCCCAGGCTTTTGTCTTGACCGGTCTGGCCTGGTGAGGTGAAGATGTTCCTGCCAGGGATTCAAGGGCTGATCACAAACAGTGAGATAATAAATGGAGTAAACTAGCATTCCACATCGTTTGAGATTCAGCTCTTCCCCCTAGGTCTTTGAGCTCTGCCAAATGAGACAGAGGTTCGATGTTACCCCACATTAATTTATTATGTTGAATAACGTAATATTTATTGAGCACCTACTGTGGGTCAGACCCTTTGCTAGGCAATACAGAGCATTACGGTGATAGGTGGGGGGAGGGGACTACAACATATAATGTACCCAGATTGCTGATTTTGAGGCAAAATGGTTAAGCTAGGAGGTTGCTATGCAAAATGGGAATGTATGAGGTACATTACACCAATAGGCAATTATTCCAACGGAAAAAAAAATACAATTGTCACTGAGTAGGAGATGAATTGGGGTAAAATTACCTACTTTGACTTATTAAACGATGGTCCTTTACGGAAAAAGATAAATTTGTGTTTTAATTAAATTAATCTTTAAAAGTAACATTGTAATATAATGTATAAATGTTAGGTTGGCCAATTTCCTTAGAATCATTAGAACATGCTGTCACCATTTGAAATTTCTTTCAGTATGGGTTTTATGTAAGCAAGAGTACGTCTGCCTCAATCATTTGCAGATTTCTTTCTTACACACAATACTTTCAGTCAGTTCATCAAACTCGTGGATGGAAGAAATTGGTGGAGGGAGGAGGTGAGATTAGTATTTCATCAAATAAAATGGTTATAGAGGTATTAACTAGCTATAACTTAAATCTTGAATATAATTCTAACTCCATAATTTCCCTTTACTGGGAATGTTAAAATGGCTTTGTTAAAAGCAGCAAACTGCTTTGCCAATATGGACCTTCAGGACATCTTCCTGTGTTCAATTTTGGTGGGGAGAGGGGATAAAATTCCCAAGTTTTTTCTATATCTCAGAAGTTCATCAATATGTCCCAAACTGATTTTAACAGTTGGAGAGTCAGCAGTCAGTGAAAGTTTATTTTCAGATTGCCTCTAATTTTGAAGACTTTTATGGACATTTTATGGCTGGGAAGCTTGAAGTCTTGGATCTAATGGAACCCTATGAGTCACTTGGTTGAAAGTTCCAGTGTCTGTAGGAATTCTCTGGATTGAGTGACAGGTAGGAGTATTAATGTGTCCTGTGATGGAAGTTTCTTTATGTCATATGACATGTTCCATTTTGAAAAGTTCTATTCATCATGAAGACTTCCATACATAGGGCTATGTTCTGCCTTCCTCTGATTTTCGCTCACTGATTTGTTGTTCTGTCTTTTGGACCTCAGAGACTGTATCTACTCCCTCTTAACTACTGCAAATATTTGAGACAATGTAGACCTTTTGTTTTTAAAACTAACATCCAGATTATTGGGGGGGAAAGTATGTTAAGTGATTATTCAAGATCTAGTGTATGTTTGGGGCACCTGGGTGGCTCAGTTGGTTAAGTGTCCAACGTTGTCTCAGGTCATGATCTCACAGTCCGTGGGTTCGAGCCCCGTGTCGGGCTCTGTGCTGACAGCTCAGAGCCTGGAGCCTGCTTCAGGTTCTGTGTCTCCCTCTCTCTCTGACCCTCCCCTGCTCACTCTCTGTCTCTCTCTCTCTCTCAAAATAAAATAAAGACATAAAAAACAATTTTTTAAATCTAGTGTATGTTAGGTCTTCAATAAATAGTACTTACTATTAGTATTCCATGGTCTCCCTTAAAGATATAAGAGTACATGAACCTGTAAAAATGTAAACTATCTTTGTTTCTATGTTAGAAAGATCTTTTACATTATGTATTCTGATGCTTTGGCACCTGGAGATTTGGTGACCCTGGAATGTCCGCCCCACTCAGGGTGAGCCAAGTCCTGGAGAAAGTAAACAAGCGGTGTGTGAGCAAGCCTTTCATATGCAAGCCAATTAGTTCAGAGCTTACACCCCATCCACCTCCTTTATTGGGCTCTCTCAGCCCAGTTAACTATCTACCTGCCTTAGTCACCTCACAGCCAGGCACCAGACATAGAGGGACAGCCTCTGTGCCCCAGAGCCAACCGAAATTCTTTAATCCAGCCAATCCTAAACTTGTTTACCCTGACTTGCCTGCAGAAACCACAAAAAAGCCTCCTGACCACTGTGTTCCCATCTCCCCCTGCCTCCTGACCAACCCCAGTGTCCCTGGTGGTGTGGTGGGCCATTTGGGATCTGCAAGTATTATAAACCATCTTTCAATGGCAGTTGTCTCTGATCTGTCAGCCTCACCACACTTGAATCATAATAAAACCTATATGATAAGATGGGTTCTACCATCTAGGGTACTGGTCATTAGCTCTTCATTGTCTCCTGATTAGAGATAGTAAGGGAACAGATTCCTGAGAAATTCTCTGCAAGGCCAAAGCATCTCAGGATTCTCAAGCTGGCACTGCTGGTCTAGGATCAGCTCACAATGAGACAGCCAGTTAGTGGATCTGTCTTCTTCCAATCACATGATGCTTGCTTTCTGCATTTTGATGTTCATTTCTGGAAAGGGCCAAAGCTTCACATGTATCTAGTAGAGATAGTTAATTGCACAGAGAGACTGAAGTGTAACTATTGCAACCAAAAGAATGGGCCAGATATTTCCCCGCAATGTCTCCTTCAGCCCAGATGGTCTTTACTGAAGTTACACCTTTGCCTTCGGCAATAAGCACTTTTGTCTCCACACAAGCCTGTTACAAGTCCTTGAAGTCTGTGAAAAAGGGAGATATCTTCCATTCAAGCATTCATCTATTGACTCATTTATTCAATAAATATTTATTAGGCTTTTATTGGGTACCAGAAACTATCATAAGGTTCATACATACTAGCAATTCATATGTAAGATGATAACTTGATGATAACATCAAGGATATCCCGCATATCTGCCAAACATAATCCAACCTACCGCTCAAAACTCATTCATTGTCATATTGTCAATCAAGTCTTTTTTGAGCTTCAAACATACTATTTTAGTACTGTAATAATGATGGCAACTTACACTGAGACTTTACTAGACAGTGGGTACTGTGTAGCTTCATCTCATTAATATCCACAAAATACCTATGATGTGTTATTCCTATATAATGACAAAACAAAAAACAGAATATAGAAAGGTTCAGTAACACAGAAAGTTTATAGACCTGCGAAGTGGTAGTGGCAGACTGTAAACAAAGATATTCAGACTCTAAGAACTATTTTATTGACAGCCCATTTCATCTCCATTTTATAGATAAAGAATCCGAGTCTCAGAGAAGGAAAATTCCAAGGAACTTCACTGACTCCAAACCTCATGCTCAAATTCTCCTTTCTAATGAATGTCAAGGGATGGTTATACTTCCCATAAAAGATACTCCCCAGGCCATACCTTCTTACAGAGTTACTTGGATAATGATCATTCCTCTGCTTGATGGCGGTAAGTCCTTTGCTCTGTGTGCTTTATTTAAGTTAGAAAGCTTAATTCACTGTCTTCTGATGGTATATGCTCAATAAATATTTAGCAGATAAAATGGGACAAGTTATTTAACAAATCCAAGCCACTATTGTCTTACTAGATAAAGTGTGAAAAATAAAAACTGCCTCTCTGTTTCAAAGGGATGTTGAAGGACCCAGTGAAATTACATGCATGAGCATGTTACGAGAAGTATATTGCACCACATAAATGTAAAACATTATTGCAGAAATCACTGCAAGGAGACATAATTTGCATCCTCTTTCAAGTAATCTTTGCCAAATACACCTGACAAGATAAATTTCAAAGCTCCCAACAGGGCTTTTGCATTCTAGACTCTGTAAGCCTGGAGAATTCAGTGACATTGAAAGTGTTGCTTGGGGTTAAATATTAGAGTAATTCTTGAGATCTGATGACTAACTGAACTCAATTATGTGCAGCTGTAGGAAACCTGCCTCCTACATCTGGTGAATTAACAGTTACCCAGGAACTGATGCGAGAACTACTTATTTTAAGTTCTTGCAAAATAAATTTCTCTAAAGGAGTAAAGAAACCTTCCGTGAGAATGGATGAACATTTCAGAAAAAAAATTAGAGGAAAAATAGGGGAGAGGTGCCTGGGTGGCTCAGTCAGTTAAGCATCCAATATCAGCTCAGGTCATTGTCTCACCGTCCATGAGTTCAAGCCTCAACTCAGGTTCTCTGCTGACAGCTCTGAGCCGGGAGCCTGCTTCGGATCCTACGTCTCCCGCTCTGCCCCGCCCCTCCTTGCACTCTGTCTCTCTATCTTCTTAAAAATAAATATACATTAAAAATTTTTAAAAAGTAGGGGAGCAAAAGTAAGAATACAATAAAAATGCTATTAGCCAATTTCCATCAGCCTGGTGTTCTCCTGAATGGGGACACCCAAGCATTTGTGGACCAAAGGTGTGTCTATTTGCTGGCACCTGGTACTTGTAAAAGTTACTTTGTCAGTTTCAAGTCAGCTACTCAGCATAAGTTTGGTATTAGGTAACTAATTCAATACATGTAAAGGAGATCCTAAAAGCCCAAGAAACAAAGAAGACATACCACAATCTTGTACAGTACTTGCAGGATACTTGAAGCATAGCATGTGCAAATGGTACTGAGAAAAAATAGCAAATAATGTACTTTATATTTGTGAGTCTGTTTCTCTTTTTGTTCATGGGTTTTTTTTTTTTTATTTTTAGATTCCACACGTAAGTGAAATCAATATTTGTTTTTTTCTGTCGGATTTATTCACTTAGCGTAACAGAGGAGGGAGTTGGATTAAGGGGCAAAAGAGAAGAGTTTGATAAAAAAGTATAAACTTCCAGTTATAAATAAATCACCAGGATGAAAAATAAAGCATAGTGAATATAGTCAATAATATTGTAATAACTTGGCCTGGCGACAGATGGTAACCATACTTCATCGTGCTGAGAATACTATAATGTATATAGCTGTCAGATCATGTTGCAGGCCTGAAACATAATATATGTCAACGACACTTCAATTAAACAGTTAAAAATTATCCACAATGGAAAAGACTCATACAATTTACTGCCATAAAAATTAAAAACTTTAGAATGGAAACTACCATAAATAAATGACCCTCAGAAAAAATATAAAAGTAGTACATATGATGAAGGAAAATTTGCAGGATTTAAGATGTCCTTTTCCATTAAGTAGAAAAATGATGGACAAACCAAAAGAAAAATGGGAGAAGAACACGGATAGGAAAACCAGAAGTAAATAAATGAAAATAGTAAATAAATTTATGAGAAAGGGACCTAGATTTGTTTTTAAATCTCTTATAGTAGATCCCTCACTTGTAACCCTGTACAAACTTTGTTCTCATTTGTTTTTGCTCTTTTCCTCTTGTTTCTTCTCTCTTTCATGTTCCAAACATATATTAATTCATAGCCAATGAACCAATTGCTGCTTGAATGGTTTTACCCTTCTAGTTACAAAGACCAAGGGAATCTCAACAATTTTCCTTCATTCCATCCCTGTTTCTAGCACTCATTCTCAGCCTCCATCAGGACTACCTCTTGTGTATCAGATGCTTTAATTCATGAGATCATATCTACCTATAGAGGCCAAATGATTTGGTTAAGAGAGAATGGAGTGAGTTTTAAAATAGGAAAAATAAATATTAAAAAACTAGATGGGATAGTTTCACACCGGTGATGCAAGTCATGTTGTAGTGAGTGTAATTAACACTCTTGTAAACACACATCATTAACTTGATTTCAGTCCAGGAATCAATTTCAGGTGCAAATATCACACTCCCTGCACTACTGAGCACATTTTGTAAACATCATTCAACAAAAAATGATGTTGGGGTCAGTTCTTGGAGGGGGGGGCTAGAAAGGCCCATCACAAATCCTATTTCTATAGTGATACCACCCCCCACACCCGCCCCCCCCCCAAAAAAAAGTTCCAACAACATCAGCAAAGACACCTGGCAAAGCTGATAAGTCAGACAATGTTTCACATTTTCACATGTCATTCAAATAATCCTCTTCCTTCATTCTGAGGATGGTCTATTTCACTTGCAGAGGGCTAGCTGGGAAACCATAGTGATTAATACTAAAACGGTCGCTATCCCACAGCTGCCTTGCTCATGGGGAAGCTGAGGAAGAACGCTGATTCCTGCTGGACAATCAGAGGGAACAGCGGCTGTGAAATTAGTGTCAGAGCGGGGCCTGGCACCATTAAAATTTGGAACAAGCAACAGCAGACTGTGTCATTTTCCCAGTCATGAGCTCTCGGTTTGAGCTGATCAATTCCATACAGAAAAGAGAGTGTCGCAGAGTTAAGCCTAAAATTCGGCTCTTAGTGCAATTTTCTCCTGCTAAATTTAATACTGGGTGTATTGTGATCGAGAACAAATTTACATTTGCTTTGTCTGTTAAATGGAAAGGTGAAGTCTCCTCTGCGGCCAAGGCAATGAACCCACAGAACAATCAAAGCGTTTAGCGTTCTCAGCCATGCGGCTTTGCCGTTTTGACACTTGAGGATTTTTCTTTCACTTCTATATTTCCACTTTAAAAAGGAAAGGCTTAAAAAAACATCTCTTGAACCTTCAGATTAACGTGGTGAACATCAAAAGAGTGTTAGCAATTAAGATTTCCATTACAATTAAAATCAGAAACTCACAATAAGTCATTTTTCCTTGAAATAGTCAAGACTGATTTGGGTGGAGTAACGAACCTGAGGGCAACCATAATTTGTGTTGCTTTCATTAAATTTTCAATAGATACAGAGGAGTATTCTAACATATATAAATAGAATAAAGAATATAAACAAAATTAACATGGAGGCACATGCCACTCAGTCTAAGATATAGGATAATAACAATACCTTTGGGATTCCTCTGTCCCATTGTTTCCAACTGCTTTTCATAGAGGGAATCCTAGAAATAACCACAGCTTATTATTAATTTATTTGTAATATATATTCAGTATATATTTAAATATTTATTAGATATTAGATTTACTAAATATATTAAATTTACTCTTTATTAAATATTACATAGATCCCAAATAAGAAAACTATTCGTCAGAATTTTTTAAGTGGCAGAAAGAGAGCTGCAGTTATCCAGGTTCATGCACATAGTTGTGGCTCATTTATTTTCCCTACTCTATAGTACTCCACTGGATAAATATATCACAATTCATGTATTCTCTTGCTGATGGGCATTTGAGCTGTTGACACATTTTGCAACTTTAACTTTGCCACCTCCTTTGCATGTGCCAGCTACCCCTCATTTACCCCTCCAGCCTTATTTCCCTAGGCTCACCAAGCACTTTCATTTTCCTGAGCCAAATACTGTTCTACATCCTTGCTTCTGAACATTCAATTACTTTTGCCTTTTAACCCCCTTATCCAGCCGGTCAGTCTTGTGAATATCTGTGTATTCAGATCCAGGGCTATTGAATCAGACCACCCTAGGTGGCTAGGTGCCCCCTTTTTGAACCTGAACTGAACTCTATTCGAGCTCTTAACACAATATAAGTGATAGCCACTCCCCGGAATATAAGCATCTAGAAGGGAGAAACATCGTATTTTATCTCTGCATTACTAGAACCAAAAAAACAAGAAAGAGGTGAATATTCAATATTTCTGACTCAATGCTATTTCTATCACACTGCCTGTCTTTATGTTTCTTTCTATCTTTATGTTTATATTTTTGCAACTGACTCCATCATTGATACACAACTCGCATATTCCATTATGCCCTTTAAATAGTGATTTCCAATTTGTAGTCCATGGACCACTTAACTCCACCTGCTCTCCCTTGTTACTTCAAGAAAAAAATTTCAAGAATTAATGGGGATTATAGCACTCCTTTCAATAACACACTCATTAATTCTCACAATCAGTACAGACACAGATAAACACACCTCCTAGATGATATTCAAAGCTTGTCATGGATATCCAGGTCGTACTTTGAAAGACCTTATTTTCAATGGACTCAAATTTAGCAGAGTCCTTCACAGAAGGCTCACACATTGCAATGATTTTTGTTAACTGACATTTATTAACAAGGATTTTGGTAATTTCTTTTTGTTAGAAGTTTCACATTTAGAAACTCAGTATTAAGTATAAAATAGCAATTACTTTTTTTAAAAAAATCTATTAATGGGGCACCTGGGTGGCTCAGCTGGTTAAACAGCATTCAACTCTTGATTTCAGCTCAAGTCATGATCTCATGGATCATGGTCCTTGCATCAGGATTTTGGTAGGGTCCTCTCCCTAAGGAAATTTTTAAAAAGCTCAAGAGAATCTGGTATAAGTGGACGTGACAACATCCCTCACGACCTTGTAACATCAGACCACTTACTCAGACCTCATGTTTGTGTGTTACCATATATGGGAGATGAAAAAGTAAAAAAATATATAAGAAACTATGCCACATGGTGTTCAGGGCTCAGTTATTTGGGTATGAACCCAACTGAGTGGTACCTGCAGAAATGAAGTTGCTTCCTAGAAAGAAAAGCCTCAGTGTCACGACTCTGTGTATGGATCTAGTTACAAGAATCTTGCACTGGCAGTGCAGACCTTGTTTGGGATTCTCTCTCTCCTTTTCCTTCTGCCCCTCCCCCCTCAAAATAAATAAATAAACTTTTAAAAATGTCTATTAATAACCTGTGTTTGGTTTCCAAATTAGTATTTTATGTCTAATACC
Organism: Proteles cristata cristata; assembly: GCA_017311185.1. Classification (NCBI taxonomy): domain Eukaryota; kingdom Metazoa; phylum Chordata; class Mammalia; order Carnivora; family Hyaenidae; genus Proteles; species Proteles cristata. The sequence continues at coordinate 2,925,453 of JAESUZ010000756.1, read as the reverse complement.
CTCACTGAACATTTTTTTTATGAAACAAAAATTCATGGACATTTACAAAATTATTCTTAATGGCAACAGACTCATAAACTAAAGTTAAGAACTGATTGTCAATGCTTAGACACCTTTTTATTAGGTGCCTTACTGATGGTGATTGACCAAAGCATACCCCTTTGCACTACACGCCAGTTGAAACATTCCAATCTAGCACAACCCAAAGAATGCCAGAGAAGGTGGAAGAATCATGAAACTTACCCATCTTTATGCCCCTAAATCCAGGGTGCAAGAATCACACCGTTGGGCAAGCAAGCCACCAGACTCCGAATGACACAGGTGCAGGCTTATTCACGGGACAGACAGAAATTCAATGCCTGTGCTCTCAGCAGTGAATCCCTTTCTGCATATAGTGAGAGACCAGAACTCTCAGTATACATCATACCAAGGAATGGGGTGGGGAGTAAAGGCAGACAGTGGTATTTGCATATTGGCATCCTTTATCATTGGAGGTGAAAGGTGAGGAGCAAGGGCAGATAGAGAAGTAGCTGTAAGAGCAGTACTTACCGGGAAGCATGGCTTTTTATTTTTGCTTGACACAGATAATCATCTGACTCTCTTACTTAGAAGACATGATAGCAGTTAACAGAAGCAGTGGTAGGCTACACCAAATAAAGCATGTTAAGTCACATGATTTACTGTGGACTCTGTGTCTTTCTCATCTACATTTCAAACCACTCTGCTACTAGTATGGAAGAGCCCATTGAAAGGGACAAAGAACACTAATTATCCCCTTACCTGACCCCCCTCCCCCCACACCAAATACTATTCCAGAAAATGCAAAGCCTGGATAGAAATTTCACCTATCTAGAATGAATAAACATAAAAAATAGAAGTAGACTGTGGCCTTGAAAAACAAATTACAGTGTTAAGAGGAATCAATGCTTAGCCTAGAAAACCCAAAAGAAGGATGTGTCTCAGAAAAGTAGTTTCTGAACAGAATAGCATCAATGAAAAAAAAATAAGATTCCTACTTAAACCCTGTAGAAAAACCAAATTTGACTGTGGCATTTGCAGGGGGAATAGCAGAAAAATATGCTAAAATGAAATCAAAGATTCAAAATCAACTCAGTGATGAAAGGCAAAGCTGCAAAAGAAATAAAAAGAAAACAGTAGAAATATACTCATAACAGATACGCTATGCAAAAGACAAACTGGTGATTCCTTCCAAAGATGAAGAGTAACAGGACAAAGAGATGGAAACAATTGTAGAAGATTATAAATCCAGCAGCAAGAAAAAAGACGTGCAATTTAAAGATCAGAAGCTTTTGTGAAAAAAGAAAGTGAGAAAATTTGGAAGAAAGACAGTATTTAAAGAAGAGAGAGAGAAGAAAATTCTCAATCGGAAGGCCAAAGCTACAGTTAGAAAAGAATATTGCTCAGTTTATCCTAAGTTAATAGAAGAAACCCTTACCTGCATTTGTCATGGCTTTTCCTTTTTAGTCTTAATAATGAAAACCTTAGAAGCTTACATGGAATACTATTAATAACATTACAAGTATCAAAACAAAATAAGACTAACTTCAGATTTCTCATAATACTAAGGTATCCGGAATATACACCAATCTCTGAAGATTTTCAAAATAAGGTGGTTGATAACATGGGGGTTGTATACCCAGCCAAACTCTCCATGGTGTGCAAGGCAATAAGCAAATATATGCACATATATTTTCTAAATAGAATATTCACTCCCTCTGAATGAGAACTATTTACTTAGTAGAGAGCTTAAAGTATAGGGGTGCCTGGGTGGTTTCAGCTCAGGTCATGATCTCATGGCTCCTGAGTTCAAGCCCTGCATCAGGCTCTGTGCTGACAATGTGGAGCCTACTTGGGATTCTCTTTCCCTCTTTCTCTTCCCTTCCTCTGCTTGTGCTCTCTCCCTCTTTCAAAATAAATAGATAAACTTCAAAAAAATAACCTTGAAGTATAAGTAACTACTGAATATGTGTTAACAAAATTGAGTACAAAATCAAGGTCTATTCTTGGATATAAAAACTCTATGTAAAATATGTTAAAGGCAGTCAGTCAGTGAACCAAAATTCAATTATACATAATGTAAATTTGAACAAAGGAGAAAGCAAAGGTGGTATGTCATAGGATTTGCAGTTATTCATTTATTTGTCATAGACATGACAAAAGTTATTATTTAGAGATTAATTTACTGATCGTTGAGAAATATGTCATAAAGTGTTATTTGATAAACTTTACTTTGTCTCAGCATTCATAAAGGAAATAAATTGATTTTGTAATTTTAAAACACCTCCTATGTTTATTGTACAACATTACTTACAATAGCCAGGATATGAATCAACCTGAGTGTCCATTGATAGATGAATGGATAAAGAAGATGTGGTGGGGACACTTGGGTGGCTTAGTCGGTTGAGCGCCTGACTTCCGCTCAGGTCATGATCTCACAGTTAGGGAGTTTGAGCCCCACGGGAGCTTCTGTGCTGACAGCTTGCTTTCTGTGTGTGTGTCTCTCTCTCTGGCTCTCTCTCTCTTTCGCTCTCTGTCTCTCTCTCTGTCTCTCAAAAATAAATAAAAACATTTAAAAAAGAAAGAAAGAAAGAAAGAAAGAAAGAAAGAAAGAAAGAAAGAAAGAAGGAAGGAAGGAAAGAAAGAAGGAAGAAAGAAAGAAAGAAAGAAAGAAAGAAAGAAAGAAAGAAAGAAAGAAAGAAAGAAAGAAAGAAAGAAAGAAAGAAAATATGGTGCATATATATGATGTAATCTACTCTCCCACAAAAAAATGAAATCTTGCCATTTGGGACAACCTGGATGGACCTAGAGGGTATCCTGCTAAGTGAAATAAGCCAGACAGCAAAAGACAGCTAACATACGATTTCCTTTATATGTGGAATCTATAAAACAAAACAACAAAAAAAATGATTGAACAAAACAAAACAGAAATAGACTCATAAATACAAAGAACAAACTGGTGGTCGCCAGAGGCAAAGAGGTAAAGCAATAGGAAAAATAGGTAAAGGGGATTCAGAGGTACAAGCTCCAGCTGGTATAACCAGAAAGTTTTGAAATAAGTAAGTCATGAGGATGGAAATTGTCACGCTAAATATAGTCAATAATATTGTAGTTCCTTTGTACGGTGATAGGTGTTAACTACACTTATTGTGATGAGCATTTTGTAGGGCATAGGACTGTTCAATCACTATGTTGTACCCCTGAAACAAATGTAATATTGTCAACTGTACCTCAATGAAAAATTAAGTAAGTAAAAACGCAAAGACCATATAATCACCAAAATGATCACAAACTAAGTACAAAGATCAACAGCAATGAGGCAAAATCTGCACATTCTATGAAAGGCCAGAGCTTTTTTTTTTTTTTTTAATTTCTAAAAACTCATCTATTGAAGAGGAAAAATGTTAATAGGGAAATGGGTAAGGCCCATAGGAAAGGAGTTCATAAGAAAAGGAAAAAATGTTCACAGAATCTTGAAACTATGAGGCAATTTTGTCAGGGAAAAGATGCTTACTTTTTTATTCATTAATTAAAATAATTAATTAATTATTGTTAAAGAGCCAGGGATTCACAAATAGCAGAACTGTTACAGTAGACAGAACCTAGAAATACTTTTGGATGAAAGAAAATCCAATAGATGAAAAGGTAACCTTATTAATCAATGGGGAGATAGAGTACAAATACCACTGGGCCAATTAATTGTCTCTTTCTTTGGGAAAAAAAATTGGATTCCAACCTTATATACACCCAAATATAGAAGTGGATTTAATCAGGTGGATTAAAAACATGTGTAACAGAAGGAAGCCTTAAAACATTTAGAAGAAAATTTAGCATAATAACTTTCAGCCTTTGAAGCAAGGGAGAATTTCTTAAATAGCATGGATAAAGAACACATCTTAATAAAACATATTGCATAATGTGCATATATAAAACTTTAAAACTTCTGTACAGAAAAGATACCCTAAACAAACAAAAAAGCCAAGTCACTGTCTAGAACACATTTGAAATGTATATAACCAATGAAGAATTCATATTAAGAATACATAATATATGAGTCACACAGAAAATGTCAAAGCATGTGTACAAGCAAATCACAAAAAGGGAATTTCACGTGGCCAATCAAAATTTGGAAAGCTAGCAAAAAATTATGAAGAAAAGAAACTTCTCTCCACCTACAATAATAAGTGAAAATAAAAATGTTTAGGATTAAACTCAATGGTTTGTTATCATAATCAAACAGTTTTTAATGAATAAAGTTACAAAATTTTAACATCTAAATCAAAGAATTAGAAATAACAATGGCTAAAAATAAAAATAAATGGGTTCTTGAAATTGCAAACAAAAAAAAAACACTACAATCTAATATTATTTTGACTACTGATTTGGGAAAAAATAAAAGTATATCCATTGTTGGTGAGGTTGTGGTGATTCAAGCACTCATATACTTTTCAAAGATGCATAAATGTTCTGGAAAAAAGTAGGTGGCCAAGAACATACCAATGTTTCAAATTTCCTGTCGATGGACCCAGAAATTGAATCCCTAAACTAAAAATCAAACAAACAAACAAAAACAACAAACAAACAAACAAACAAACAAAAAAACACCCTTTCTGGGAAAAATGAATTAATAATTAAAAAATAAATGAGAAAATAAAAATAAATGATAAAAGCAACAAAGCGAATCAATCTAGGCAATGAACTAATATTAAGCATTAATGTTAACAACACCAAATTTAGGATGCAAAACTGTAGTATCACATCACTCTGTGTGTATAAGGAAAATCATTAGAAACCTGAAAACAAATGTTTCTTGCTAAATAGTCCACTTAGGAGTTTTCTTTGCCATTTTGTATGTTCTCCCAGTTTTTCCAGTAGGCATGAGCTGCATCCAAACTTAAAAATCGATTTTCTTGTATTCAAGGAAATTCACATTCCAATCTTGTCACTAAATCATTGGATTCTCCTAACCCATATAGTTCATGATTTTTTATCTACTTATCTATCAGTGAATATAATATATATTTATAAAATTCATATACACATGCAAGAATTGTTCTATGTGCTCTAGATAAGTCTAATACATTTACGAAGAAATAAATGGTTTGGTTTCTTTAAGAAAGCATTCAAGTAAGCAGGAAGTTTGTTTTTAACTAACTCTAGAAGTTAAATAGAATGTGAAATAATTCTATTTTAAAAATGTTGCTCTATGTGAAATCTAAAGGGATTTGGCATGGAGAGAGAATGACTGACATTCTGGTTACTAAGGTAACTAAAGTAAATTTTCCATGATTGGGGAAGTGTCATGAACAATATTCCTTTTATTTATTCAGTTTTTTTAAAGTTATAAGCAGGAAGCCACACTATATGGGCAACATATCTGAAGCCTGAACGCCTATAAATAGAATTGAACCTGTAATCAAGTAAACATAAAATTCAGGGCCAGGCTTTATGGGAGGTGCAAAAATAAAGAAACTGAAAGTTTTTTGGAAATGAAGCATTTTGAGAGAGGACTGAATGCAATGTCTCTTGGTTTTAAAGTTAGAAGCAAATTAGGAGTGGGTGGTGGCAAAGGACAGAGGAGTAGATGACAATGATCATTTCAACAACAACAACAACCAAAAACCCCTTATAGTTCAATTTCCGCATGTATTAGAGAAACTGGTTAATCAACAACTACCTTTTTTAATTTCTGGAAGTCACATAAAAGGCAGTTCACTCTTAAGAGCACCTGATAACTAGGTCTTGTTTTCTGGGCCGGATCAGGATGCTTATGGTTTTTTGTTTGGTTTTGTTTTTGATATTGTGTATGTGTTTGTGTGCTGTTTCTTCTCTCTCTTCCTCCTCCTCCTCCTCCTCCTCCTTCTTCTTCTTCTTCTAAGATTTGTACTTAGAACTTGTGAAGGTGAGTTCTAAGGAATGACAGAACACTCACCTTTAAAGGGGTATCCAGTGTGGGCCTTGAAGCAGATTAAGATAGCGTATAGAGTGCTTTTGGAGGAGGCTGGTAAACAGTGTGGTCTGAACAGAGAGATAAACATACTACCTTGTCTCAACATTCTAATTTGAGATAGGAGCAGAGCATGTGTGTGCTGGAAAGGACACATACAATTGTGATCCCCCAAGCCTTTTGGTTTGGTCTTGGGAAACTACAAGATTAATGAGCGTTCTATGTAGTGTAGAGTATTTTCTATCAATTGCAAGAGTCCATGCAATATAATTCATCCATTTCTTTCTTAGCATGTTCTTCCATTCTCTTCCTCCCTGTGTCCCTCTCTATCTCTTCTTCACAGTAGCTCTACGGTAAAGGTCTACAGTCTCTATTTCTGACATGACCAGGAATGCTAGGAAAGGTACCAGGTGAGGAGGGGTCAAATGATTTACCTGGGGCCATTTGTGTAAACATACATAAATACAAATGTACCAGGTGTAAAACATACATATTAATTCATTCATTCAGTATTTTACTAAAAAATGTACTATCTGTAAGCTACTGTCATGGTGGGCTGGAAGGTACAGAAATATGGAAGGCTTTTACCTTTACCCTTAAGAAATGTAGAAACAAATGAAAATAATACACAGTTATGATAGTCATAGTAAATGTCATTTAACATGGCAGTTAGGCAAAACAATAAACAGCGTCAGCGAAAGTCATTAGCATTGCTCTTCTACAAACAAATGTACCTTTATTTTTTATTTTTTTGAATGTATATCTTATAGCTTAAAAAACCTTTCCTAATATAAATCAAAATCCGTATCTGTCATTACTCTTCAGATGCTATCTACACATGGAGGAATTCATTATACTCATGGGTGTCTGCACATACTCTTCATCCAAATAATACGTACTTTGTGTTCACCTCTCTTACAGATATGGGCTATGACAAAGAATTCCTGGATTTCTTTGGTGCCTTCCTCTTTGCCTGGGATGATCTTCAGTAGCACATTCTCCTGGCTCTCCTTATCCTACAGAGAGTATCATCGGTTCTGTGGTATTTTGGTTCTACAGCTGACTGCGTTTTATGCTGGAAGTGATAGTGTGATTTCCATCCAGAGGTCAGAAAAAGCAACGAAGGAAGGAGAAGACAGAGTTTGAAAGGGTTTTGCATAATTAATATCTATGAATCTTGTGGCAGAGAAGAGGAAGACTAAGTTACAGTTCATGGAGGAGTGGAGAGAAGAAATGCAGGGGAGAAATTTAGTAAACGGGGCAGAATAATGGTTCTCACAATTCAGTGTGCATGATAATCCACCCAAGTGTTTATTATAATACCGATTCCTGAACTCCTTCCCAGGGCATATGCCCTTTGCAAGTGGCCTCGGTCATTCCAACCCAGATAAAATGTCTTTAAGGAATATTGACAGAGAAACAGGTAATATTAGGCCGACGTCTCAGCTGTCTTAGGGTCACCATGGTGAGGGGCAGGCTCAAGGTCCAGGTCTCCAAGAGGAAGCAGCTATTAACTCAGCTTGCCTTCCTCTTCCCTTATTAGCTCCCAAGAGCAGTTAGTCTGGAAGTGACCACAGTTAGTTCAGCCCTGTCGCTATTCTGCTACAGTGGGACCTGGATAGAAGCAAGCATAGGTCACATTTCTTTTTCTTTCTTTCTTTCTTTTTTTTTTTTTTTGCTTTTCCCCTCATTCTCACCCACCGCATAACATAACTTTTAGAAATGTATGCTTTGACTGTATGCAACTTTTGCATGTACACAAAAATTGATTTATGAGTTTAGGGTTAAGAGCAATCACTTCCCAGATTTCCTGGCCTGCTGATACATGGAGTTCCCTTCAGAAGGAAATCGTTTTTAAGTCTATTTCCAATTTCTGTAATTAAGGTTTAAAGGCTTAAAAAGCAAATGTCTAGGGAAGGGATTTACGCTCACGAGTTACTCAATGTATATGCGACACAAAATAGAGACTGTTCAGGGAGGTTATTACTAAAGGGGAACTCTAAAATACTAACAGGGTTAGTTCAGTGCAAGGGAAAAAGGCAGAAGTAGGAGACTGAAGAAGGCTGGAGACCGGAAATGCTTCGCACATTTCTCTTAGGGCCGCAGTGGAGAGGTGCGCCTGCAGGAGGAAGTAAGATGAGCTGCTTTGGGGTTGAACCATGAGGCGCTCTGGGATCCAGAGGAGGTGTTTCTCATCACAGCGTGAAGGGAAGCCGCGAATGGATCTGTGATCGCAAATGCTCAGGATACTGGAACAGACGTGATCCTCATGGAGGTCGGATAAGCGGGCTATTGGAAAGACTTCAAGCCTGAAATGCAAAAACAAACTAGAATAAACGTCCTAAGCAAAGTGTTTTCTGAATTAGAAGAGCCCGAGGGCAAACAGAACCCTTCCACGCTCTCCTCTCTAGTCTTCAGACTAGAAGGAGAAAGAGAAGACGGATCCGTAAGGAATTTGAGGATAACCCAAAACTTATATTAAGGTCAATTATAATGTTTTAAGTTTAGCAAGCTGGTTTGTTCATCTCTTTTGAACACGATCTTCTTCATAATGCATTTCTTTTGTTATACTTGTTCATTATAGTTCTGATCCTTACATGGAGGATAATACCGTATTTCCTCGATTCCAAGATACGATAGATTCTAAAATGCACCACCAACTTCATAACAGATTTCGGAGGGTAGGCAGCAAAACAACCGCAAAAAAAGCCACTATATTAAGTGTACGCATAGATCCCTACATGTACCACAGATATTAAATGTATTTGAAAGAAGTTATTTTACCCCTCCAGATCTGCCTGGATTGTGCAAACCTCCCTCTCTCTGTCATCTGTGCTCAGCCATACATTGTTACACAAAGCCAATAGATTAGGCAATAATCTATAGGCAAATAGATTAGGAGGCCTTTGATGGGTGCATTTCCGCCAGCCTTGCATTTTCAAACCAATGAAACAATGACAGCCTTCCCTGCCATCTGAGCAGGGCCCATTATGAAAATCCCAGGAGTGGGCTATCTCTGTGCACTTTCAAATGAAAAAATAGAGCTGTTTCAAAATAAGCTATATAGGAACTATTTTCCTTCTCCGTTCACAGAAATGGGGAAGCCCAGGCGACCCAAACATATTTTCTATTCCTTGTACATGGAAGAACATTCTACAGTTAGCTTCTCTCAGGCAAATGGGGTTTCTTGCAAGACCTGTTTCTGTAAACACAAAGGTATCTGCCCATATACAGATGAAATACAGTTCAACCAGAAAACGCCAGTTTGCCATGCGGCAAAGTGAACCTATGTATTAAGATTAATTTGGAATCTGAAACACTTTGTTAAAGCTTTACCATTAATCCTTAAGAAATGTAGAGATTTTGCTGCCTGTATTCAGACTGTTTTCTCTCCCCACCCCTGATTCTAAATGCTGTAATGATCAAAATGGTTAAGATCCTTAGCGGTGAGGCAGGATTACTCCCTTCATTTCACACTGGGGAGCTCAGACCAGCCCTGAGCTTCACATTTCAAGAACAGGAATTTCCAGAGGGACTAGTTAGCTGACTTTCCTGTTAAGGGTCATTTCATCTTGTAAATTAGCGCCTCGATTTCAGTTTGGAGTTTTCACCTTCAATTTCCAAGTAAAAGTAGTAGTCCAATGGCCTCCCTTTAGCACCTGTTTTCAAAGAACCATGTATGGTAATGGCAGTAAGGACTGAAGCATTGCAGGTCACAGGACACGTATGAGAAAATTCTAAAAGTAGCTGAGAAAACACTCCATCCATGCTTTTGACTTCCTGCATTTTTCTATTGGTGGTACTAACTGTAAGTTACATATCTAACTCCCCTCTAACCATGATGGCTGGTAGCAACCAAAATGGCTCTTATGTTCAAAAACATAATGTCTTTATCCCAGAAGAATTTGCAACATTTGGGGGTGGCTGTGGTTACTTCCATCGCGGCTGTTCCCCCCTCAATGTTTCTGAATTGTTCCTGTGGGCTTCTGGTCGAAGCTGGGGAGTAACCCTGACGATTGTTTCATGTCTTCAGTGGATGTTTAAGATCTATTGCTCTGTGACCTTTGTTGGGATCTCATATGTTTGGATTGACTAGCAAAATTAATACAGCCCTTAGTGATAGAAATGAATGATGGAGAGTTGTGTGGAGTTGGGCAAAAGCCAATCCAAAACTCAAGGGAATCTCTTCTGTCTGTGATGTGTGAGGCAGAGGACACTTTGACTAGCCCAGAACAATAATAACATCAGAAGTAGACCCCAATCATGGGTGAGACTGCAGCCCTCTCCTTCCTCATAAACAGAAGAGCTTATTTATACAAAGAGAAGGGAAGGGATCTTTATCTCTGTGAAGCACATTAACTTTCCTTACTGATGTGGCAGTGAGCAGAACTCTTCCCCAAAAACCAGTTTTCTTTTTTTGACCAAGACCAAGGGGGAAAACTTATTGACTAAGGATCTCTTTGCCTTTATCACCAACAATCACACACCCACGTGTACACATACACATCCCCACACACTCACTCTGGAGGATGATGTTTCATAGTTGAAGAGTCTATAGGTAGGTAGCTACTCAGCAGTTAGCATCATATCCATAAGCTTCTGGGGGCCAGAATGCTAATCCAGTCTTCTGTTGCTTGACCCTACCTCTAACTTACAGACTATTTTAACCTCATTTTATTTTATTCAGTATTTCTTCATCTATTTACTGATTCATTTATCCATTCAATAATGATTCATTCCTTGAGCATCTATGACTTGCCAGATAGGCTGTTAGTTGATGAGCATACAATTATATACTGAGTCTGTGCTTTTAAGAATGTCTCATCTTTGTAAAATATTTTTAATGTTTATTTATTTTTGAGAGAAAGAGACAGAGCACAAGCAGAGGAGGAGCAGAGAGAGAGGAGACACAGAATCCAAAGCAGGCTCCAGAAGCTGAGTTGTCAGCACAGGGCCTGAAGTGGGGCTTGAACCGACAAACCATGAGATCATGACCTGAGCAAAAGTTAGACGCTTAACTGACTGAGCCACCTGGGAAACCCCAAGAATGTCTCATCTTGAGTGGAAAAAATGGTACTTGTATACGTTATAAAAGAGAAAATATTAAGTGACTTGCCAGAAGTAGGGTGAATCAGCTATTAAAGCTCTGATAATGAAAAAGAAGAAAGGAGGAAATAAAAGGACAAAACAGAAATAGGTTACCAGGCTGTCAAGAAGTTGAAGTATGTACCATACTTAGGGCAAGTTCCAGCAAACACACATATCTATAAATGCAGGGTCATTGTTAAGGTGATTAATGAGATAATCACATACAGAAAGTTGTGGTGGATTAGTAGTGGTTGTGATGAAGCAGGTTGGAAAATATGGATTGTATATATAAAAACAAATAAAAGTATGGGGTGCCTGGGTGGCTGAGTTGGTTAAGCAGCTGAATTCAACTCACGTCAAGATCTCATGGTTCGTGAGTTCAAACCCTGCACTGAGCTCTCTGCTGTCAGCACAGAACTCACTACATATCTTCTGTCCCCTTCTCTCTCTGCCTCTCCCCCACTCATTCTCTCTCTGTCTCTGTCTGTCTGTCTGTCTGTCTCTCTCTGCCTCTCTCAATAAATGAAGAAATAAAAGCAAATAAAAGTAGTATCAAACATATTGCATTTTGGGGGGAATCAACACAGAGTAATGCACATAAATGGGGTGTTCCTTATATGTGTTTTTTTAACTACATTTTGGGCTCATTTGAGAGAAATATACTGAGCTAGCATATTTTGTGGTTATCACAAAAGTCTTTTATACCTCATATCAACGTGATAGATGGTTTCATCCTCAACTTCACATGAAATGATCTATCACATGGCTCATAGTATATTTAAATTCATTTATTTATCAACTTTTCCCCAAGTTCTTATGGAGCACTTCCTATGTGCTAAGTATCATTTTGGGGATCACGAATTCGGTGGTAAAAAGGGAGAAGAATACCTACCCTGAAGGAATATTTTAAGTTATAATTTATATATACTTATATAATTTATATAATTATAATCTATGTATATTATAATTTCAAGCAGCAAGTATTGCAAAGAAAGCTTTCATAGGATAAAGGGGTATAGATGGACCATTTTGAATTGGGAGACCATGAAGGTCCTATCTGAGTAGGTAAAATTTGAGGAGGGCTTACAATGAGGTGATGGTGCAAGGCATGTGGAGATTTGGGGGAAGGAGTGGGATACAAGTGAGATCATACAGGGTCTTGCAAGCCACGAATTTAGGAGTTTGGTCAAGGTCTCAGCATGAATGACAGGTCTTAGAGGATTTGTCACTAAAGATCATTCTAGTCACCATGCAGAGAACAAAGTAACTCAGGTGAGAGATGGCAGCAGCGCAAGGGAGGGTCTAGTACTGAAGGATGTGAAAAATATGCTTGCTGTGCTGGGGAAACTTTTTGAAGTTTAAGCTACCAGCGCCTGCCCAGGGGTTGAATACGGGGCATGGGAGAGATTCCATATGGGACTAAACAACGAGGGGGATGGTGGAACAGTTTGACTGAAATGGAAGGAGCTAAGTCGATGGCAGGGTGGTTGAGAGGCTTGTTTCTGAAAATTAAGATTTAGACGAGAAGGTGGATGTATACCTGGAGCTTCAGGGAGAAGTTGAAGATAGAAACACATCTTTGGGACTGGATGAGATTAATCAAAGAGAGAGTTTAGTGGAGTAAAGGGGGTTAAGGAATAAACCTGAGAAATGCCAGCATCTTTACAGACTGGTAAGAGCAGGAGGGGCCAGCAAAGTACACAGAATATGTGAGCCCAATGACTTCCACGGAGCCAAATGAAAAAAACGTTGCAAGAAGAAGGAAAATCTGCTATGTTTGATGCCACCAAAAGGCTAATGAAGATGAGAATGGGCAATTGCTCATTAGGCTGCATAATCCAGATGTAGGTGGTGACATAGACAGGATTAGTATAATACTGACTGAATGCCATGGAATATAGTGGAGTAAGTCCAAAACGGCACTTGGGGTGAAGAAATGAAAATAGTCTCAAACATTCTTTAGGGAATTTTGCTATTAGGGAAGTAAAATTGTTGGATGGGACTGCTTCCTTCAGGTGAACTACATACCTGCATAAAATGGTGTGCTGATGTGCTTTTGAGAAAGACCACTCGCACTCTAGGGAGAATAAACTTGATAACAAAGGAGCTCATTTGCCCAAGAAGCAAAGTCTCTGAGAAGTCTAGAGGTGATGGGGTGCCATGTTCAAGTTTAGAGTTGGCTTTTACTACCAGCCAAGAGGGTGCAGCTATTGCAACAGGAAGGAAAGCAGAATATGGGGCACAGATTGAAGGGAGATTGGTGGATTGGGTGGTGGGAAAATGATGGGCTCCTTCTCTTATTAAATGTTTAATTGAGGAAGATGTTAAAACCTTAGTTCTACAGAGAGCCAAGGAAGGAAATGAGCATAAGCAAAGTAGTCAGGAAAGATGCTCCCAGGCACATAGCAGCCCTGTGTGAAGCCCACGAACACAGTTCCTGGAAAACAGTCGGAGCAGATGGGACCAGCCTGACAGGCATTCTCCTGAGAGGGAGGCGGAGGGATACCAGGGGAGCTCTTCTTAAGTAAAGGCTCTTGTGGAGCCTGAGGCTGATCCACCATCTGCTAAACGCCTCTGCAGAGAGACAAAGCAAAGGCCAATCCTTCCCCGTCCGAGGAAGGCAAGACGCTGTCCACAGAAATCATGTACGTGTGGCTCCTCACGCTCAGATCGAACACACAAACCCGTGAGCCCTTGGCGGTTTTGTTGGAAAGGCAGGGGTGGCGCACTGTCAAGGAAAGACATGGAGACAGAGACTCAAACTTTCAGTGCCCTTTCTTTTCCCAAACTTGTGTGTCATTTTTGAACATAACCAAAACCAAAAAAGCCCTCTGACCTTTGATGTGAAAAGTTTTGAAAAAAAGTTTTGCTAAAAGCTCTGGGGGGAAAAAGAGAGTAGATCTTCTGTTAAGATGTCAAGTGTTTTTAACACACGCAAGTAGTAGTAGTAGTAGTAGTAGTAGTAGTAACAATAACAACAACAATAATAATAACAGTAATAATAAAAGGGGCAGGAGCAAACTTCGGGAGATAATGGGTATGATTTTGGTGGTGATGGTTTAACAGTTGTATACTAATCCCAAACTCACTACTTGTCTGCATTAAACATGTACAGCTTTTTAAATGTCAATCATACCTCAGTAAAGTAGTTTTTAAAAATGAGGGTTGTTAACAGCTCAGCAAGTCAGGCCTTCGCTCTTCCTTCCGCAGGGTCGGGGCTCCTGAGTAAACAGCCCAAGCTTCCATTTCTCTTCCAGCCAGTCACTGGAGGGAGAAATCTTAGGAAATAGGGCCGCTGAGCTTGTGGAGATCAACCAAAGCACACAGAACAGCACTGAGAGGAACAAAAAACAAACAAACAAAAAAACACCATTATTGTGACAATTGAGCAATAGAAACTACAAATTCCTGAGTAAGTTCTTGAAATTAGGTCAACCATGTGCACACACTGCAAATAGAGTCACCATTAGGGGCTTTCTCACAACAGAGAACTGAAAGCTGATCTAAGTACTCCAAAGAAAATGGCTGAAATTGGCTTCTACCACTTGCCTTGGTCACAGCACCCAGGATGAATATATAGGAAAAATGTGGAAGACCTGTACTTGTAAGGAAAGTTTGCATCCATTTCTTTCCAAACCACTAATAAGTTGATATCCTTTAATGGATTTTTCCTATATTAGCATCACATGCTTCAGCTATTGCAAAAATGTCCCAATTACTGAAGAAAAGGAGGAGAAAGACAAATATACAGAAAACTGGCCTTTCAAGGTCATCTCAGCCCGACAATAATTTGGTTTGTTTAAGACTTTAGTTTCTATAGAGCATTAATTTATGTTTTGTGTTGGGCCAGAAAACAATTCTCTTCATTATAAAAGAAAGAAGTACAATTTCATGGGGTCTAAGAACTTCCAGGTAATTCTAGGTACTTAAAAGCTAAAATGGAGCCATGACTGACTCAACAAAAAAACATACACTTTTAAGTTTCTCCAGCTGGAACACTGAGTTTTCTCTATAAATAAATAACTAGAACTTAATTTTCCTCAACTATTTAGGAATTTTACCTTTTGTTTTATTATTTATTTATTTACTTATTTATTTTTTTACTTTCTGTCATAAATTTCTTTTGATGCCAAGTGGAGTGTTGGAGAAAAATCAATAATTTTGAGCTTACAGCATTTTATTGATCTCCTTTTCTCTTTTTAAATTTTTATTTGTCTAAAGGAAAAAAAATAAGAAATGGGTTAAAAAGGGGAAATCGTGATTTTTCTTTACTGGTTTTCTTTTTCCTTTCTAAAGTGTAGTTCAAACAAAATCTTTTCTGCCAAAGCAGTTAGTGGTACAAATCAAAGTGTCTCCTTGCCTTGTTGGCAAAAGCAGGCATCTGACTGTTGGGTCCAGAGACCAGGCTTTCATTACAGAGGAGACTAGTGCTTTGTTAACTTCAGAACACGCTCAGGCAGAAGGGAACTTCAACTTGGCCTCTTTCCTATTCTCTGTGCTATGTAATGCTCAAACACACACCAGCCCTTCTTGAAGAGGTTAGGATGCAATTAGTGCCTTATTAAGGAGGATTGTGTGGTCTTCCTTGGAGATGTTTATTAGAAGAATGGAATCACTGAGAGAATTTTGGTGTAAGGGAATTAGCATTTATAAAGACTTCTGTATAACACACACTCATACACACACACAAAAGGGACTAAAAATATCTCACTTTTTCTAATGGTAACAAAACCCCTGTGAGTTAGAAAACCTTGTGTCCATGTTACCAGTGACATAACTGAGGCTCACAGGTAAAGAAAATCTAGGTTACCTCTGCCTTGGGTTCTGAATATTCCTTTTGGGAGACCCTTTGCCTTCCTTTTCCCCACTTTTGCCTACTCACATTTAGCCTCTGCTCCTGGGATTTGATTCAGGAATAGGCAAGCTGGAACTAATGACTGGAAATCCCTGTACACTGTTTTCCTAATGGAAAACACTAGAAGGCAGGCCTCCCTGGTTAGTGGGCCACCACCAATCTGCCCTCTGATTCTCTCCACTTTTTCTGCACTGGCTACTGTGAGCAAATATGGCTACTTACTGCTCACCAGAGTTTCAATCTCTACAATAAATCTTCAGAGATCCTCTCTCTCCAGTTAAAGAAGTGCTAGAGTCCTGATTTCTTCTATTTCATACATTTAATATTTCTTGAAGCATTGCAATAGCACATTAAATAAAAGCTAAGAAAAAGCACAAGGGTAGAAAATATTTACATGTGAAGGATATAGATATAAAGGAAGAAGCAACATCCCTGGATGGTGGTTTCAGAACTGGTCTGCAAGCCAGTTGTGGTTGCTTTAGGGGATCATTCATTGGCACTGGTCTGAGGGGTGGGGAGAGACTCAGAACATGCTTCTTTAGCCTATCTCCATGCAGCTTCATTTGACTGACTGATTATTCTGATCTTTGGCTCTTGAAGAAAGAAAAATGGATTTCTCTCTGAGTCTTTGAGATTTAGTGAAATCTGGAAGATACTACATTGGCCATATTTTATTTTCCTATGTCCCTGTCCAGCAGTATCCAATGGGAGTTCTACCCTGACTGTAGCCTTATTGTTCTTTATAGCTTATAAATTTATTTTGAGAGAGAGAGAGAGAGAGAAAAGGGTGGGGAAGGGGGAGAAAGTGAGGGAGAGAGAGAATCCCAAGCAGGTTCCATGCTGTCAGTACAGAGCCAGATGCGGCTTTCAAACCCACAAAGCATGAGATCATGACCTGAGCTGAAGTCAAGAGTTGGTTGCTCAACTGACTGAGCCACACAGGTGCCCTTAGACCCACTTTTCTTTTAAGATTTCTCAAAGATTTATTTTTGGCTTTGTGTTAAAGTTGGTTTTTCCCCTGTGTCAAAGCTCAGTTTTTTTCACCTACAGTTCTAAGTCAATATCTGAAATTAAAGTCTTTGGTGATTATGAGTATTTAGATAATGCATGTGATATTTTAACTAGACTTTTCCCTCAGAGCCATAGTCAAAGACAGATGCTCCTCATTTCTCAGGAGTGGTGCTGCCCGGGCAGTTAAGAGCACGCATTCTCGAATAACACTGCTGGAGTTCAAACCTCAGTCCTGCTAATTGGAAACAGAAGAGAAGAACTGACTGCTTTGGTTTTCTCATCTTCAACAGAGGGGTGAAAATATAGCACAGTGGTTGACAGACTTTTCCTTGAAGGATCAGGTAATAAATATTTTAGGCTTTGCAGGCCAAGAGATAAATGAAGGATATTGTGTGGGTACTTATATAAGCATATAAAATGTAACCACTTCAAAATGTAATCACTATCCCCAGCTCACAGGCCATAATAAAATAGCTGCATACACGTGTCACCAGGATTTCAGTCCCATTTCTGGGCTGTGAGAATGCCAGATGGAGCTCTGAGTTTCTGTATCTCCCTCCATGTTTTAGCTTTGGTGTCAACAACCAATGGCAGTGGATCTTTAAGCAGAACGCGCCCAATCTTGTCTGATCTCAGAAGCTAAGCAGGGTCTGGCCTGGTTAGTACTTGGATGGGAGACATGTAATTTTATAAATGTGAAAGTCAGGCTCAAAAATGTGAAGTCCCTTAGCTAAGGATACTGTGAAGTCAGAGAGCTGAGCTTTAAATGCAGTTCTGTCTAGCTATGGAGCTCAAAATTACCAACTTTTTTCTCACTGTACTTTCTAGTCTCCCTCTAACTACCTCCTCCACCCCCAGAGACAAGTACTAAGTCTTAGCCAATCTTTCCCATACATGATTCTCCCACTGGTTAAGGGTTGAGGTGAATAATGACAACAGTGTGTCTTAAGCAATGTGAGGCTGAGTGAGCAAGTGACTGAAGTTGGCCAAAGTCAAGAACAGGATGGAAGTATGTGCTGGCTCACAGATATTCAAAAGTCTGGCTCTATGAGGTGAGGCTTCTGGAGTTATGTGAGGCTGGGCTATATAATGGGAACAGCTTGGGATTTGGCTTCATAGCCAGACATACCTAATTTAAATCTCAGATTGGTTGCTTCAAAGCTTCATGAGCTAAGTTACTTACTATCTCTAATCTTCAATGTTCCCATCTCTAAAATGGTGACACTGCTGTCTACCTCATTATTTTATCATGCACATTAGTAATAACTTCCATACAACATTCACACAATTCAGAGAACCCAGTTAAGTATTCAAAAGTATTAATAAAAAATGGCAGTGTTGTATCATTGATTGCCTGTAGTCAGTTGATGTCATCATTAATTGAGGCTGTATTGTCAGGGCTGGGGTTTGGAATCTGCTCTTCCATGTACTGGGGGAAATTTCTTCAGTAGTTTCATCCCCTGAACCAACCACTGGGGATGACCACTGAAAAGCTACATTTTAGCAAGGTGTTATCAAGGCATTATCTTCAAAACTATAGAGCAGTTTGATATGAAATGTTCCCCCAAAGGAGTTAGTTGAGAGATAAAAGGAACTGTCATCATAACATGGGGACAAGTTTTAAGGTAAGTCTATCATTTTGAGTCTTTTAAAAGAGGTATCTCCTTTTCAAGTGATATTCTCCTAATAGCCTCCTCTTAGGCATTCAGGTGCTATACAATTATACATGAATTATTTTCACTTACGTAGTTTTGTTCTCACTTTTGAGATCTCTGTTTTACCTCTGAGTCCTTTCTGAAATTCTCTGTATTTTTAAAGGATCTTGGGTATTTAACCTTCTTCACTTTTATTTTTTACTTTTAGTTTTAAGACTTCCTAAGTAGAAAAGCTTATTTTCATCTTGACCCTGTATTTGCACTCCTGTCAGTTATAACCAGGAAAAAAAGGGATGCATTAACTTAATAGTTATTTATTAAGCATTTGTATGTGTCAGATACTGTTCCCAGATTGTGGATGTAGGCATGGTTGAACAAAAAAAACACACATCCTACCCTCTGGAAGCTCGTGTTACACACCTATTTATGAGTGTGGAGACCCAATTTATGTTAACCCATCTAAACATCTAATGGAAAGACCAAAGGATGTTTCATATTTCCATTAAAATTATTATTTCCATATTAAAAATTGCAATGGAAAGGCATCTGAGTGGCTTAATCCATTGAGCATCTGACTTTAGTTCAGGTCATAATCTCACAGTTGGTGGGTTTGAGCCCCGCATCAGGCTCTGTTCTGACAGCTCAAAGCCTGGAGCCTACTTCAGATTCTGTGTGTGTGTGTCATTCTCTTTCCCTCCCCTGTTCGTGCTCTCTCTCTCTCTCTCTCTCTCTCTGTCTCTCAAAAATAAATAAATGTTAAAAAATGTTTTAAAAATTGCAATGGATAAAGATACAATAAAATTAATATTAATGCATTTTTGAGTGCTTAACTATGCACAAGGCACATGGGTAACATAAGTGCAAAATGTAGCCCTTAAAATAACTCATATACATTCTAGTTGGGCAGAACAAACACAAAAATAGAGGTAAACAATATCACATTCAAGTAATAAATTAAACAATGCTAAGAAAAGTTGCCATGGGTCTTGGAAATTCTTGGGGCCTCATTACCATGAGACTTCCTGTGAATTCACACAATGAATAAGGAGCAGAAAAGGCAATTTTTGTTTCTGCTTCTTTTTTCTTTCACTGTGAAAGCAGAAAAAAAAATTTCAAGAAATAAAGCCATTCTTCCTCTTTTCTTTGTAAAAACCTGTGATGACCTCTTTTCCAATCAGGATAGGGTTTCCCTTGGCAACCACATCACTCATCCCCCTTCCCCAAAAGGCTCTGTAAATAAAAATTATTTTTGAAGAGACTAACTAAAGATCACTCTTTAACAAATTATATGTCTTATCTCACTCTATATTAGACATTGACATGGACTCTTATTTAAAGGAAATACATTTCTAATCCATTATAAACATTTTGAGAAATAGCTTGAATGATTTAAAACCATATTTACAAAAGAATCATTGATGGCCTTTAATAGGTTAACTTGAAGCCTTCAAAAACTTTTGCCTCTTGCATTTAATCTTGCCTGTTAGATTCATCAAACATAACCTCATTCTGACTTTAGATATAATTAAGGACAAATGATGAAATCAAGTAGAATGTTATGGCCTTACAAGTCAGAGTTAAGTACATATAATTAAAATGTATCTAAACAGAACACAAAATGGTTTGAAGAGAGAGAAATAAAGTATTTCCTTGAAATCCAAGTGACCTTTCTATGCAGAAACATGAGTGAGATGAACATTATATGGATATTCTGAAATTGGGTCTAGTACATATTTAAATAAATAAATTAGTTGCAATGGATAGTGTTCTAATGGTTTTTAATAACATAGTGTAATGTTATACACCACTTATTTCACATCAATGGGAATGTAGATTTATATATGTATATATACACACATATATATCTTACATTTATTTTGTATATATATATGAGTTTATTTTATATATATGTATATATACACACATATATATCTTAAGTTTATTATATATATATATATATATATATATATATATATATATATATATATATGAGAGAGAGAGAGAGAGAATCTCAAGCAGGCTCTGTGCTGACAGATCCCACAAATGATGAGATCATGACCTGAGCTGAAATCTAGAGTCAGACACTCATCCCATCAGGCTGCCCATGGGCCCCCAGACTGATATTTTAATAATATATTTATTTATTTATTTATTTTTAAATATTTTTATTTTATTTCTAAGAGAGAGAGAGAGAGAGAGAGAGAGACAGCGTGAGCAGGGGAGGGTCAGAGAGAGAGGGAGTCACAGACTGAAACAGGCTCCAGGCTCTGAGCTGGCAGTCAGCACAGAGCCCGACGCGGGGCTCGAACCCACGACCCGCGAGATCATGACCTAAGCGAAAGTCGGACGCTTAACCGACTAAGCCACCCAGGCGCCCCATTAATAATATATTTAATAAATAGACTGGTTAGGAGAATTCCGAAACAAGGGGAAAATATGGAGTCAGTCTGCTTTCTTCTTTCCTCTTCAAGAGAAATCTGGCTGCATGAGATCACTCGGATGCTCTTTGGAATGCTGCTAGCCTTAGCCTTCACTTTCCCCATGAAAGAAAAGAAATGAGTATGCAAGTCTTCTAAGAACAAATGAACAATCTCTGTCACTTCTGGAGTCCTTTTACTTCCCATCCATTCAGAACTATACCATGATGACTATGTGCCTTCCTCTTTGAAAAGCTGAATATTCAATAGTAAGAACTATTGAACTCTGCAATGAAAATATGAAAGGTAACCTAGAGGAAAAAAAATCCTGCTCAACACAGAAGTGTTTGAGGAATTGCAAAATGAGTGGAATTTTTACACCTCTGATGAAATGACTAATTGTGATTGAAAACTTCATGTCTCCCTGCCACCAGCGCCTCCATATTCAGGGATGCTCACTATGACCCAACTGAGGCCCCAGGTTTCCCCGAATGATTGCATTTCCTTGTTACCTCATGCCCCAACCGACCACAAATCTAGTCACTTAAAAGAGCAACCTGATGTTTTCCCGGCTACAATGTCATTATTCAACCTACACTTTTCACGATGGGTCACAGGTCAGATTGCATTTACCAGGCTGTCTGGTCTACTTTCGTCAGTGCCAGGCAACTTAGGTGGGTGCCCAGGTCAAGTTTACACTTTTAGATTGAGAGGAAAGCAAGTCTACAAAGACATTCTTTACTGAAATCTTCTTTATCAGTCCCCTAAAACCTCATCTGCAATGGTGAGCCTCCAGTGTGGGGGAAAGAGAGGCAGAGAAAGAAGGCAGAGTAGGCAAGATCAAGTGCATGAGGAGTGCTGCCAGGCCATGATGCCGCCACCCTCTGAACTTTCCGAGGATACTGCATGACAGAGTTGCATCAACCCTCTCCAAATATACTATTTTATAGGAAAATGTTCACACAGTAGTCCTGATGCAGATCACCATCCCTTTCATCTGAGAAAAGGAGATGGTATTGGAAACAAATCATTTAGGCAAATTAGCTGCTGTCACCTTTTGTTAGATGCTCTTACAGAGATTTCTGTGGAGTTCTAGGAGTAAGGGTCAGGAAATTAAGTGTGATTTCATCTCTACTTGTGATAGTTGGGACAGTCTGGAAAGCAAAAGGCGATAGTCCTCTCACTGACATTTAACAGTTCCCAAGAGAAACACCCTGGACCTTTCCATCAAATATCCCTCACGATATTTCAGTAGGTCTTACATGAGTTCTGTGCTTTCCAGTATTTTTGCCATCAGATTCATCTTCTGTGCTACCATGAGTTTTGTTGTTGTTGTTATTGTTGTTTTTGAGAGAGAGGTGTGTACATGTGCATGAGCACGGAGTGAGGGGGGGTGCAGAGAGAGAGGGAGAGAGAGAATCTTAAGCAGGTTCCATGCCCAGGGCAAAGCCCCACTTGGGGCCCAATCTCATGGCTCTGAGATCATGACCTGAGCAGAAATCAAGAGTCAGATGCTCAACTGTCTGAGCCACCCAGGTGCCCCTCTCATGGGAGTTTTGTATTTATTCATTCAATTAGCAAATTATATGGAGCTTCTGCTACGTGTCAGCTACTATGCAAAATGCTGAGGATATCATGGTAACCAAAGTATATGTATATACATATATATATATGGGAGATATATATATATATATATATATATATCCCATCCTCACGGAACTTAGATTTAATGATGGTAAGAAGAGAGAGTAATCAAATTATATGTAAAGTTATAACAGTGATCCATGCTTATAAAAAAAGAGCTTTAGATGGTGCTTTAAAAATGTTTTTGTTAAAGACAGAGAGAGAGAGAGATGCAGAGGACTATAAGAATTTATAACCAAGAGAAATATTTCCATAATGGTAGACTAAAGACCTCTGAAAATCCTGACCAACATAAAAGCAGCAAACTAACTGATAAAAATTATCAAACTCAACTTTTTAAGAACTGAAAAATCATCCAGGTTTGCAACAATATGATTGGGTTTATTAAAAATAAAGCAAAACAAACTTGTTTTCAGTAAGAACAATGGGCTTTCTGATGTTTTAACATGTCTGATTCCCACCTCCTCTCTTCAGCCCTGCAGTGCCCTTGAAAATGAACAGCCTTATGACTACTGTAGCTGTGGAAACGAGCAAGGTAGCTGCCACAGGTGGAGGCAGAATGTATTTGGAATGGTCTAAAAGCCTGTCTACAGAGAATTACCAGTATTTGACTTGAACTATCTGGAATCTCCAGGAAAAGTTCCATTCATACTATCTTCCTTTTTTAAACCTGACACAGGACATATACCCTAAGTGAATAGCCTTACCCTCAAGAACAATCAGTAACAATTATTTACCATTGTAGCTGCCTGAGGCTGCAATACAAATTGGACATAACAAAAGCCTGAAAAAACTCTTAAGAAACAAAAAAACAAGCAAACAGCCCCCTGAGGATAAGATGTCAATAGGAGTCTTTGAAAAGCTCTAGCTTATTCCTGGGAATCTAGAAGGTGATGAGCATGTACAGAGGTATGTATATGCCCAGGAAAGACCTGAAAATAACTTGATCTCTCACTTCTGTTTAAACTTGAAACCCTGAGTAAGTAGATGGTCAAGGCTGAAGAAGAATGGTAAAATGCTTGCTGAAACATTGGCACTGACGGTATTTTCCAACACACACAGGGTAGGAGCACTCATTAGTTTCAGGAACTTATAAAAAGATCTGTCCAATATTCCAAGCACTCAGCTAACTGAGCACAGAACTCAGTGGCTATACATGACAAAGAACACAGATTTTATAAAATTATTACAGAAAAACCACTAAGCAAACAACTGAAAAAAAAAAAAAAACAAACAATCAACAGCAATGACATCAAGCCCTAGGGAGAGAAAGGAACCTTCTTGCCAAAGTTACCATATTATATTATTTAAAATTTCTGGTTCTCCACTAAAACAGATAAGTTCAAGTCTGAAACCATGGAGGTCAGAAGACAGTAAGGTGATGTAGGCACGGGAGAGAAAGTAAAACTAAACAGAGAATCTCATTGATCAAGAATTCTATATCCAGCAATACAGGCCTACTTCAAGAAGCAAGAAAAATCTAAAATAAACAGCCTAACCTTACACCTTAAAGAGCTAGAGAAAGAACAGCAAACAAAGCTTAAAGCCAGCAGAAGGGAGGAAATAATCCAGATTAGAGCAGAATTAAATGACATAGAAATTAACAATAAAATAAAATTTTTTTTTATAATTTTTATTTAAAAAATATGTTTTATTTAAAAAACAATTTAAAAAATTGTTATAATTGGGGCGCCTGGGTGGCTTAGTCGGTTAAGCGTCCGACTTTCGCTTAGGTCATGATCTCGCGGTTCGTGGGTTCGAGCCCCGCGTCGGGCTCTGTGCTGACCGCCAGCTCAGAGCCTGGAGCCTGTTTCAGAGTCTGTATCTCCTTCTCTCTCTGACCCTCCCCTGCTCACACTGTCTCTCTCTCTCTCCTAGAAATAAAGCATTAAAAAAAAAAGAATTAAAAAAATTGTTATAATTTAATAAAAATTAGCAATAAAACAATAAAACAGGAGCAGGTTCTTTGAAAAAAAAATAAAATAATTGATACATCTCTAGCCAAACTTATCAAAAAGAAAAGAAAAATGACCCAAATAATATCACAAATGAAGAAGGAGAGAGAACAACTGATAGTCCAGAAATACAAACAATTATGAGAGAATACTAGGAAAAACTATATGCCAACAAACTGGACACCTTGGAAGAAATGGATAAATTCCTGGGAACATAAAAATTACCAAAACTGAAACAAGCAGAAACAGAAAACTTGAACAGACTGATAGCCAGCAAATTGAATCAGTAACCAAAAAACTCCTAACAAACAGAAGTCCAGGACCAGATGCTTCACAGCAAATTCTACCAAACTTCTATTTTGTTAAATTTTATTTATTTACGTAGAGAGACAGAGAATGAGTTGGGAAGGGTTAGAGAGGGAGAGAGAAAATTCCAAGCAGGCTCCTCACTGTCAGCACAGAACCTGACATGGGACAGGGCTAGATCTCACGAACCTATGAGATCATGACCTGAGCACAGAAAAGTTGAACACTTAACCAGCTGAGACACTCAGGTGCCCCTCAACCTAATATTTAATGAAGCGTTAATATCTATGCTTCATCAACTGTTCCACTAAATAGAAGAGGAAGGAAAACTTCCAAATTTATTCTATGAAGCCAGCATTACCCTGATGCCAAAACCAGATGAAGGCATCACTAAAAAGAGAACTATAGATCAATATCTTTGGTGACCATAGATAAAAAATTCTCAGTAGAATGTTAGCAACCAGATTCAACAATTCATTAAAAAGTCATTCACCACCATCAAGTGGGATTTATTTCTTGGTTGCAAGGGTGGTTCAATATTGGCCAATCAATCAACATCATACATATAGTAATAAAAGAAAGGATAAGAACCATATGATTATTTCAATAGATGCAGAAAAAGCACTTGACAAAGTACAACATCCATGCATGAAAAAAACCTTTAACAAAATAGGTTTCGAGGGAACATAGCTCAATATAATAAAGGCCATATATGAAAAACCCACAGCTAATATCATCTTAAATGGGGAAATAGTACTAGAATTCCCAGCCACAGCAATCAGGCCACAAAAAGAAATAAAAGGGATCTAAATTGGTAAAGAAGAACTAAAACTCTCGCTATTTGCAGAAGACATGATACTATATATAGAAAACCCAAAAGATTCCACCAAAAAACTGCCATAGCTGATAAATGAATTCTGTAAAGTTGCAAGAAATCAAAGTACAGAAATCTGTTGCCTATTTCTACACCAATACTGAAGCAGCAGAAAGAGAAATTAAGGCATTAATCCCATTTGCAATTGTACCAAAAACAATAAGATACGTAGGAATAAACCTAACCAAAGAGGTGAAAGACCTGTACTCTGGAAACTATAAACACTGATGAAAGAAACTGAAATAACACAAAGAAATAGAAAGTCATTCCACGCTCATGGATTGGGAAAAAAAATGTTTAAATGCCCGTACTACCCAAAGCTTTCTACACATTCAATCAACCCCCATCAAAATATCAACAGCATTTTTCACAGAGCTGGAACAATCTTAAAATTTGTATGGAACCACAAAAGAACCCAAGTAGCCAAATCAAACTTGAAAAAAACAAAACTAAACTAAAAGCATCTGGATATCAAGCTTAGAAAGCTATAGAATCAAAATAGTATGGTATTGGTACAAAGCTAGACACATAGATAGACAAATGGAACAGAATAGAAAAGTCAGTGATGAACCTACAAGTATATGGTAAGTTAGCCTTTACAAAGCAGGAAAGACTATCCATATCTCTTCAACAGATAGTGTTGGGAAAACTGGAAGGCAACATGCAAAAGAATGAAATGGGAGCACTTTCTTACACCATACACAAAAATAAATCCAAAATGGATGAAGGACCTAACTATGAGACAAAAAAACCTATCAAAATCCTGGAGGAAAAAGGCAGTAACTTATTTGACATCAGCTATAGCAACTTCTTTCCACATATGTCCCCTGAGGCAAGGGAAACAAAAGCAAAAAAAAAAACCAAAACTATTGCATAGTGAAACTATGCAATAAATTGCATCAAAATAAACAGCTTCTGCATAGTGAAAGAAACAATCAACAAAACTAAATGGCAACTTACGGATTTGGAGGATATTTTCAAATGACATGTCCGCTAAAAGGTTAGTATCCAAAATATTTAAAGAACTTATAAAACTCAACGCCTCAAAATTGAATTGACACAGGGTACAGCCACTGTGGGAAACAGTACAGAGTTTCCTCAAAAAGTTAAAAATAGAACTACCGTATGATCCAGCAATTGCACTACTAGGTATTTACCCAAAGAATACAAAAATACTAATTCAAAGGGATACACGCACCCCACTATTGATAGCAGCATTATCTACAATAGCCACATTATGGAAACAGCCCAAATGTCCATCAACTGATGAATGGATATAGAAGATGTGGTATACATTTACGAGAATACTACTTAGCCATAAAAAAATAATGAAATATTGCCATTTGCAATGTTGTGGATGGAGCTAGAAAGTATTATGCTAAAGGAAATAACCCAGTCAGAGAAAGACAAATACCATATGACCCACGCACACGTGGAATTTAAAAATCAAAACTAATGAACAAAGGGAGAAAAAAGAGAGGAAGAGAGAGACAGAGATAGGTAAACCAAGAAGCAGACTCTTAACTATATCAAACAAACTAATGGTCACCAGTAGGGATTATGGGTAGAGGAATGGTTCAAATAGCTGATGGGACTAAGGAGTGCACTTGTGATGAGCCCCAGGTGGTTGATGTTTGTAAGTATTGAATCACTATATTGTACATCTCAAACTAGTATTACACTGTATGTGAACTAACTGGAATTTAAATAAAAACTTTAAAAAAATGGATTCTATATCTAGCAAAATTATCCTTCAAAAAAAAAAAAAAAATGAAAAACATTCCCAGATAAATGTTGGCTCTTCATTGCTAACAGACCTGCCCTACAAAAGCTACTAAAAGTGTCCTTCAGTCTGAAATGAAAGGAAGGTAGATTGGAACTGAAATCTATAAGAAATGAAAAAGCACTAATAAAGATAACTGCATATATAAATATGAAGGACAGTATAAATGGATATCTGTGTATTTCCACTTCCTACTTGATTTAAAAGACAACTGCATAAACAATAGTTTAAAAAGCTGCATTTATGGGTTTATAGTGTAAAAGATATAATTTATATGAAAATAAGAGCACAAGAGTTCTGAAGTGACAGAACTATATTGTAACCAAATGTTTATATATTATTGAACTTAAGATGATATTAATTTGAACTAGATTGTTTTGAGTTAACATGGTAATTGCCAGACCCAGGACAATCACTAAGGAAACAACAACAACAACAAATAGTTTTAAAAAAACAAAAAGAGGATTAATGTTGCACCCTGGGAAACATATATATTACACAAAAGGAGATGGTAGTGGAGGAATAGAGGAACAAAAAGACAACATATAGGAAACAAACAGAAAAATAGTAGCTATAAATCCTACCTTATCAGTAAACACATTCAATGTAGTGACTACACATTCTAATCAAAAAACAGAGTCTGGCAGAATGGATAAAAAGATAATCCAACTATATGCTGTCTATAAGAGACAGGCTTTATATTCAAAGACAAAAATAGGTTGAAATAAAAGAATAGAAGAATAAACATCAATCAAACACCAACCAAAAGTGAGCTGGAGTGGCTATATTAATGCCAAACAAAATAGACCTTAAGACAAAAACTGTTACTAAAGACAAAGAGGAACATTTTGTAATAATAAAGTATCAACTTATCAGGAAGTCATTGCAGTTTTATACATGTATATATTTATTTCTTTATTATATATTTGTTATATGCAGGGAGCAATACACAATTCAATAAAAACATCTAGAGACTTCAATATCCAATTTTCAAAAACAGTACAATGAGGAAGAAGATCAACAGAGAAATAGAAGACTTGAAAATATGATTAACTAGAAATAACAGACATCTGTAGAACATTACACTCAATGCTAGCAAAATACACAATTTTCTCAAGAGCCCATGGAACATTCTTCAGGATAGACCATATGTAAAACAAAGTTTAATGAATTTAAAAAGGATTAAATTTCTTGAAATGTACGTTCTCTGACTACAGTGGATCAAATTTAGAAAGAAAACAAAATAATTAGGGAGATTCACAAGTATTGAGAAATTAAGCACACAATGCTAAATGGCCAACGTGTTAGGGATATCACAGGGAAATTAGAAAATACTTTGAGATATGGGCATCTAGGTGGCTCAGTTGGCTAAGCTTCTGACTCTTGATTTCGGCTCAGGTCATCATCTCACTGTTGGTGAGATTCGGCCCCAAGTTGGGCTCTAAGCTAATGGCATGGAGGCTGCTTGGAATTCTCTCTCAAAATAAATAAATAAACATTAAAAAAAAAAATACTGAGGTGCCCGGGTGGCTCAGTTGGTTAAGCATCCGACTTCAGTTCAGGTCATGATCTCATAATCCAAGTGTTGGAGTCTTAGGCTAGGCTCTGTGCAGACAGCTCTGAGCCTGGAGCTGGGTCTGGATTCTGTGTCTCCTCTCTCTCTCTCTCTCTCTTCCTCTCCCCCACTCACACACACACACCCTCTCTCTCTCTCAAAAATAAGTAAACATGAATTTGTTTAAATAAATACTTTGAGATGAATAAAAATGAAGACAGCATACAATAATCTTGTGAGATGTCATGAAAGTGTGCTTAGCTGGAAATTTATAGCTACAAATGCATATAGTAAAAAAGAAGACTGTAGAGAAAGAAAAGCAAATTAAGCCCAAGTCCATGGAGGAAAGGGAATAATAAAGATTTGAGCAAATATAAATAAAATGGAGAATCAGGAAATGATAGAGAAAAATAAATGGAAAAGATTCCTTTGAAAATATCAACACAATTGACAAAACTTAAGCTAGACTAAGAAAAAGATAGAAGGCTTAAGTTACTAAAATCAGGAATGGTGCTGGAGTGTGGGCATATCTGTCAATTTTACAGAAACGAAAAAGTTATAAAGAGATAATATGAACAATTTCATGTCAACAAATTAGATAATGTGGATATCCATATGCAGAAGATACAGATATGTAGAGTTACACAAATTACTGAAAGTTACTCAATGAGAAATAGATTCTGAATAGATCAATAATGAGTAATGAAATTTAATTAATAACTAAAATCTTCTCACTAAAGATAGTCCAAGCCCATCTGGCTTCACTAGTAAATTCCACTAAAGGTTTAAAGAAATAATGTAGATGCTTTGCAGATTTAATAGAAGATGCAAATGCTTTCCAAATCATTTTACAACACCTTATAGCCCTGATTCCAAAACCAGACAAAGGTATCACAAGCAAAGAAATAATACACTGTTACCCATTAGGAACATAAACATGAAAATCCTCAACAAAATATTAGCAGCCTGAATCCAGCAGTTTAGTAAAAGGTATATACACCGTGACCAAGTGGAATTTACCTGAGGAATGCAAGATTGGCTTATTATACAAAAAAATCAATAAGTATATTACATTATATTAATAAAATAAAGAACAAAGCCACATGATCATCTCATTAGATACATAAAAAACCATTGGACAAAATCTAATATCTCTTAATGAGAAAACATTGAAAAAGCTAGGTTAAAAGGGAATTTATTCATTCTGATAAAGAATACCTATGAAAAACCCACAGCTAACATCATACTTAATAGTAAAACATTGAACACTTTCAAAGATCAGGAACAATATGAGGACATCCACTCTCACCATTATTTTCAGTATTGTCCTGGAGGCCTTAGACAGGACAATTAGACAAGAAAAAATAAACAGATGACATTCAGATTGGAATGGAAGCAATAAAGCTTTATGTATTTATGGATGACCTGATCTTTCATGTAGAAAATCCTAAGGAATTATGAAAAAATTATTAGAAATTTTTTAAAAAGTTCAATAAAATTGAAGATCCAAGATCAATATACAAAAACTAATTATATTTCTTCACGGTAGCAGTGAACAATTCAAAAATGAAATTTTAAAAAATTCAGTAACAATAGCATAAAAAATCAAATACTTAGTAATTAATATTTTAAAAAGGATCTTGAGAAACTTAACAGAAGACCATGGTGGAAGGGAACAGGAAAAATAATAGTTATAAACAGAGAGGAAGGGAGGTAAACCATAAGAGACTCTTAAATACAGAGAACAAGTTGAGGAGGAATGGGGGGGAAAGGAAGAAAGGGGCAAGTGGGTGGTGAACATTGAAGAGGGCACTTGTTGGGATGAGCACTGGGTGTTGTGTACATATAAGAACATGTAAGCGATAAACCACAGGAATCTACCCTAGAAACCAAGAGCTCACTTTACACACTATCTGTTAGCCAATTTGACAATAAATCATATTTAAAAAATTAAAAAATAAAAAATAACAATAAAGGGAAACAAAACGTATTTGAAAACTACAAAACTGTTGAAAGAAGCTAAAGAGCATGTAATGCGTGGAAGCCATCCCATACTCATGGATCAGACAACTTAATTTAATATTATCAAATGACACTGTTTCTGAAACGAATTTACCTTTTCAACACAATCCCCTAGAAAATATCAGTTGCATTTGGTAGAACGTTACAGGATGATCTTAAATACCAAATGAGAGTACAGTGACCCAGAGGGGAGCCGAAACAATCTTGAAAAAGAACAAAGTTAGGGACTCACACTTTCTAATTTCAAAGCTTACTACAAAGTGAAAAGTAATCAAGACAGTGTGGTACCAGCATAAGGATAGACATGCAGATCAATGGAATAGAATTGAGAGTCCAGAAATAAACTCCTTACATTTATGGTCAGCTTATTTTTGATAAGGTTGCCAAGACTGTTCAGTGGAGAATGAATAGTCTTTCCAATAAATGGTTCTGGGACAACTGGAAATCACATGCAAAAGAATGAATTTAGAGCCCTACATACCAAGTATAAAAATTAATTCCAAATGTATCATAGAGCTAAGCATAAGATCTAAAACTATCATATTCTTAAAATAAAACATAAAAGAAATCTCTGTGGCTAATGCAATAGGCATTCTCAGATATTACACCAAAAGCACCAGCAACCAAAAAAATAATACAATAAATTGAACTTGATCAAAATGAAAAATGTGCTTCAAATAACATGATCAAGGAAGTGAAAAGACATGACACAGAAAGGGAAAAAAATATTTGCAGGTTATAAATCTGGTAAGAGATTATATCTTTTTTTACATATATTTATTTACATGTGAATATTTATATATATACATATAATTGTTTTCAAAGAATCTAACATATTTCTCAAAAATATATATACTAGTGTTTAACAAGCACATTAAACAAATGCTCAACATCTTCTCCCATTCCATCAGTTGCCTTTTAGTTTTGTTGATTGTTTCCTTCATTGTAGAGAAGATCCAAAAATTTAAAATAGAACTATACTACAACCCAGCAATCACACTAGTAGCCATTTATCCAAAGGATATAAAAATGCTGATTTGAGGGGCGCCTGGGTGGCTTAGTCGGTTAAGCGTCCGACTTTCGCTTAGGTCATGATCTCGCGGTTCGTGGGTTCGAGCCCCGCGTCGAGCTCTGTGCTGACTACCAGCTCGGAGCCTGGAGCCTGTTTCAGTCTGTGACTCCCTCTCTCTCTGACCCTCCCCTGCTCACGCTGTCTCTCTCTCTCCTAGAAATAAATAAAACATTAAAAAAAAATTTTTTTTTAAAAAAATGCCGATTTGAAGGAGTACATGCACCCTAATGACTATAGCAGCACTATCAACAAAAGATAAATTATGAAAAGAACTCAAATGTCCATTGGCTGATGAATGCATAAAGAACATGTGGTGTATATAACCCATGGAAGGCTACTCAGTGTAGAAAAATAATGAAATCTTGCCATTTGTAACAACATGGATGGAACTAGAGGGTATTATGCTAAGCAAAATAAGTCAGAGAAAAACAAATATCATATGATTTCACTCATGTCTGATATTTAAGATACACAACAGATGAACACAGAGGAAGGGAAAGAAAAATAAGATAAAAACAGGGAGGGAGGCAAACCATAAGAGACTCTTAAATACAGAAAACAAACTGAGGGTTGCCGGAGGGGACAGAGGTGGGAGTATGGGCTAAATGGGTGACAGGCATTAAGGAGGGCACTTTTAGGGACGAGCACTGGGTATCGAATAAACCACTGGGTCCTACTCTATGTTAACTAACTTGAATATAATTTTTTTAAAATGCTTAACGTCATCAGCCATTAGGGAAATGCAACTCAAAAGTGTAATGAGATACCCCTTCATACCCACTAGAATTGCTAAAATTAAAACAAACCAGGAAATAAATGTTGAGGATGTGGAGAAATTAGAACTCCTATACATTGCTGGCAGGATTATAAAATAGTGTAGCCACTTTGGAAAATACTGTGGTAGTTCCTCAAAAGATTAAACATAGCATTATCATAAGGCCTAGCAATTTTACTCTTAAATTCATTCCCAAGAGAAATAAAAGCATACGTCCATCAAGAACTTGTCCATGAATATTCATAGTGGCGTTATTCAGAGTATCCTGAAAGTGAAAACAACTCACTATCTATGAGTGGATATTCAACCCATAAATGGATAAGCAAAATTTGGATTATCCATACAACAGAATATTATTAGGTCATAAAAGGGATAAAGTATTTGCTACAACATGGAGGGACTGAAGAGCATTATGCTAAGTGACAAAGAGCCAGTCACACAAAGACACATGTTGTATGATTCCATTTGTCTAAAATGTTTAGAATAGTCAAATTCATAGAGACAAAAAGTAGATTCTTGGTTGCCAAGGACTGATGGTGGCTGCTGGCAATGAGAAGTGACTGCTCATGGGCATGGTGCTCCTTCTGGGATGAACGAAAATACTCTAACATTAGAAAGTGATGATGGCTGTACAACACTGTACTTACTAAACACTGAGGAGTAAAGTTTTAAAGGATGAATTTAATGGTCCATGAGTTATATCTCAATAAAGCTGTCATTTTTTTTAAAAGTGCTTATTACCAAGAGATTTGACTGGGATACGCAACCAACCCGATTTGCATGGAATTGGGTGTTCTTCGAACTTGGGACTTCTGTAGCTAAAACCGAGAAATTTCCAGACAAACAGGGATGTGTGTCATCCTGAGTCACTGTGACTCAATGGAGGAAGGCTTGAATTAAGATTTGGAGGATAGGGGGCGCCTGGGTGGCTTAGTCGGTTAAGCGCCCGACTTTCCCTTATGTCATGATCTCGCGGTTCGTGGGTTCGAGCCCCGCGCGGGGCTCTGTGCTGACTGCC
The DNA here is from genome assembly GCA_017311185.1 of Proteles cristata cristata. Taxonomy (NCBI): domain Eukaryota; kingdom Metazoa; phylum Chordata; class Mammalia; order Carnivora; family Hyaenidae; genus Proteles; species Proteles cristata. The sequence continues at coordinate 2,891,458 of JAESUZ010000756.1, read as the reverse complement.
AGCTCAGAGCCTGGAGCCTGTTTCAGTCTGTGACTCCCTCTCTCTCTGACCCTCCCCTGCTCACGCTGTCTCTCTCTCTCCTAGAAATAAATTAAAAAAAAAACATTAAAAAAAAAAGATTTAGAGGATAGGATTTCACTCATATGTGGCGGTTAAGAAACAAAACAGATGAACATATCAGAAGGAGAAAAGAAGGGTGGGGGTAGAGAGAAACCATAGGAGACTCTTAAAGATGGAGAACAAACTGAGGGTTGATGGAGGGGAGGTGGGTGGGGGATGGGCTAGAATGGCGATGAGGATTAGGGCACTGGGTGTTGTCATGTAAGTGATGAATCACTGAATTCTACTCCGGAAATCAATACTGCACCGCCTCTCAATTAGCTAGAATTTAAATAAAATTTTGAAAAAAAAAAAAGATTTGGAGGATGGGAAGAAAGCTGTTGAAGTTGGAAGTGCGCATACTAACTCCCTGTGGTAAGAGGCAGGAATGTGAGGTTGCTTTGAGCTGAGGCTGGAGAGAGGAGATAGGGTTCAGGCTTCCCCGCTCTAGAAGGGACAGTAAAGTGTCTGGGTGTTTACAGCCTGGCTCCTCAAATGACATCATCTCCGTAAGAACTTAGAGGGCATCTCGTTGCTCTGGTCTTCCTCAGGGGCAGAAATAGAGCCCGGCACCTGGGAGACACACAATAGACATTTGGGGACAAGGTGAAGTCCAATATTTTGCTTTCTGGAGTGTGGTTCCATGCTGTGCAAATGGATGTTTCACTGTTTTCAGCTTCCAGGCTCTTCTTTCATTTTCCCTCTCTTGCCTGTTACCTGTCAGCTGGAGACACTAGTCTAAACTTCACAGAGCGGAGAGGAGCCCAGATGGGTGCTTCTCAAAAGCCAGGACACCAAAGGGGTAGCTGCGCTCTCAAAGGAGGAAAGTGACAACCAGAGCTAAGAGTTTTTGGCTTTTAATTAAGTAACTTATGCCTGGAACTGGCAACAGCTTATCTGCTCCCCACTCCTCCCTTAAATTAACACACGCCTGCCTCTTGCCTGCCTTTTGCTGCCTGTCACGACGGCAGAACCTTGTCTTGTCAGGAGACCAAAAGCAGCTCCTGGGTAGTCAGTTGAGCAGATCCATATGTCAGTAGAAACATAAGAGAGAGAGACAGGAGGAAGCAATGAAGGACAGGAGAACACAGGCAGACAGAACACACACACACACACACACACACACACACACACTCAGAGTTGAGGAAAGAGGAAGAAATGAAAAGAATTCTAGGAAGTGTAGTGCACGGAGAGAGGCCAATGGAAATAAGTCCCAAGGAGCAGAAAAAGCTCCAGAAACGCCCAGGATTGAGAATTACTCTATCTTTCTAGACAGAAGAGCGCCTCAAATCTTTGCCCCTGCTGAGACTCAAATGCAGGCAGCCCAATCACTTAAGTGTTGTTCCTGAATTCCCCAGGCTCTCTTGGAGATTGTTGATGAGTCCTACATCAGAGCAGCCAAACAAATTCACACTCCCCCCTCTCCCCCCTTAAACAGTGCATTCAATGTGGCTTTCTTCTCCTCTGCCCAATTATCCTATTTGCACTCAAAAGGAAAGTTGTACTTGAAGGCATATTAGAAAATATTTATTTAGAACGCTATTTACCACATTGTGGCAAGATGACAAGCCTAGGTAATAAGTAGGGGACACTTCCTTTAGAAAGAGAAAAAAGAGAATTTAAGCGGCAGCATCAAAGGCAGCATTTCTATTTCAAAACACAAGAAAATAACCTTATAATAAGGAGTCTTAGAAGGACCGGGAGATGTTGCTGTTACTACATATCCATCTTCAAAACCCCATTGTTCTAGTTGAAAGGGACAGGCACCAGAGATGGAAAGAGTCAGTAAATTAGAAGAAAGGAGAAAGTATGAATAAGTTATGCTCCCTTAAAGGCACACAGGCAAGATGAGATTCATATTTTAAAAAGGGATCTTTCTGCTGTTATTAAAACTTAAAGAACTTTGCAAAGCAGCTAAATTACTTCATACCATTTATTCCTGTAAGCTTACTTTCTCCATTTCAATTTGTAACATGAGACCAGAGGAAAAGAGGGGTCAGGCTTTTCTTTGATATTTTGCTACTTTACTTACCAACTTTCTTTTATTTGTTTTCTCCCTTATACATCTGCATCTACACCCACACAGACTCTTGAGAGTGCAGACACATTTTCTTAATTTCCTTTTTATTACACGATCTAAACAAAATGATCTATAACCTTTCTTGTAAGTTTTATTTATTTATTTTGAGAGAGACGGCACAAGTGGGGGAGGGGCAGAGACAAGGGAGAGAGAGAATCCCAGGCAGGCTCTGCAGGGCAGTCAGCACACAGCCCCATGCAGGGCTCCATCCCACCAACCCTGAGATAATGACTTGAACTGCAATCAGGAGTCAGGAGCTTAACCAACTGAGCCATCCAGGCAAGTCTGTCCTGTAACTCAAGAACCAACCAGTGGCACAAGGGCATCTGACTACTTCCCTCCCTCTCCGTCCCCCCCCCCCCCCAGCCCCTGCCATCTGCATTTATTGAGAACTTGCTATAGGCTACCCACTAGGCACTGCCGCACTGCCTCATTTAAGGCATCCTTCCCCTGTGGAAGGGGTCAGGGCCCTTTGTCATTCAGGTATTTTTTCCCCCACCATGGACTTCTATTGAAGAAAATGAATCACCTCTTAGTGCTTGCATCCCCGTGCTGTCATCTCTTTGTCTATTCTGGAAGGACTTTAAACCCTTTTTTTTTCTTTGCAGAGTGGTTTTCAGTTTCGTCCCCAGAGGAGCAGCAACAGCAACTACTAGGGACCTACTAAAAATATGAATCTTTCCGGGCGCCTGGGTGACTCAGTGGTTTGAACCACTGACTCTTGATTTTGGCTCAGGTCATGGTCTCACGGTTCCTGGGATCAAGCCCCGGAAGATTCTATCTCCCACTCTCTCTCTACGGCTTCCTCGCTCACGTGCACTTTTGCACCCACACACAAGCTCGCTCGCTCTCTCTCTCTCTCTCTCTGTCTCTTTGTCTCTCTCAAAATAAATAAACATTAAAAAATTATCTTTATAAAAAATAAAAATTTTCAGGCCTCACCCTATCAAATCAAAACTCTGATGGGTCCAAAGAACTGGGATTCTTCCACAAGTTTAAGTTTGAAAACAATTGAACAATTCAACTGCAGGGTGAATGGCAAGCCATGGACCCAAGCTCTAGATGATTCCTTCTTAATATAGAATTGGAATTAGCCAGATACCAAAAAACTCATAAAGTAGGAACAAAGGGAGAGGAGCCACAGAAGATGAGATAGGATGGCTTTATTTGGGTTTATTCACTTCAAAAATTTAATCAAGGATCCATTAGGAAAGCCAGAGAACCAACCCATGTAATATATCTCTGTGAAACAGCTTGGATTCTTTGAGAACGGTGACCCTCCCCAGCATGGCTGCTGACAAGACAGGTGCATGAACATCATGGTTTATAAAATTCCAAGATTCTCATCCGCTAATTATGAATTAGCTTCATCCTCTCCCTTTCCGAAGGCTCCCATAGCACTATAACTGTCTCTTTCCTCAAGTGAATGTAGAGTCCCTGTCCTTATCGCTCCCTTGGCCTTTGATAGAATGCTAGATCCTGGAGTTTACATTGCATACTACGGTTAGACTACATAAAATTGCTAGTCATTTAAAATAAATGTGCCATCCTGGGCATTGCTTGGGAGCTAACTGATATTACTTCATGAAAAGAACACTGTTTTCTGTGTATGAAATAACCTGGTACGGCTTCCCAAATCAGCAATGGCAACAACTATTATGCGATGTCACAACTAGAATAAGGAAAATGGAGCTATAGAAAAGAAAGGAGTGAATCTGATCCAGCAACATGGAATGTTACCCACACTTCGAATGTTAACATCTCTGGTTTTTTATATTCCTACCATCTGATGTGCGCCTATTTCTATCTACTTCTCAGACCTTTACTCCTGTGGACGAATCAAGTACATGCAAATAGTAAGAAGACGCTGCAATGCTTAACAGGATCCGTTAATGCCATCCGACTGCACAGCAGATCCTTTTTTTTTTTTTTCCTGATTATTTTTGGAGATCAGGAACTGAAATGGAACTCTGAGAGCTGGGGAGTAGGGTAGGGAGGCTTCTAGAACATGCATCCAGAAGAGAACTTTCAGTTAATTTATTTAAATTCAACTTAGTTAACATACAATGTAGTATTGGTTTCAGGGATAGAACTCAATGACTCATCACTTTACATATGACACCCAGTGCTCATCCCAAGAAGTGCCTTCCTTAATACCCATCCCCCATGTAGCCCATTCCCCATCCAATATCTGGCCAGCACCCCTCAGTTTGTTCTCTGTATTTAATAGTCTCTTCAGGCTTACCTCCCCCTCTGTTTTTATCTTATTTTTCTGTCCCTTCCCCCGTGTTCATTTGCTGTGTTTCTTCGCTCTGTGGCTCCTCTGTTCCCATAAGCAATGTTCTCCCTTATAGGTTTTTCCTCACCTGGTATGGACCAAGAGATATCATGGGTAGTTTAGCTATAAACTCAGTATCAATAATGGTATTGATATTCACTCTTACTTTACATTTTCTGTGGCTTCCCTTGAGTATTCCTTTCTTACAGGTTCCCATACCTATGAATGTGTGATAATCTTAGGAAAGATTGCTGAATAAATTCCATTACAGTGCAGGTATGACAGGTTGGGTTTTCTGGGAAACAGAGTGTCAAGCAGATATTAACATGAAGGACTTTATCTAAAGTACTCTCGAGATCAACACCTGTAGAAGGTAGGCAAGAACATGTGACTTGGGTGGAGGGAAAACTTAAGCTGTGAATTTCTCCACTGACCCTATCAATAGTTCTTGGCCTTGGATGCCTCCTGGGGACAAAGTGGCACAGAGCTTTATGTTAATTAGTTAGTCATTGGGCTTGGAATGTCCTGAAGGAGGTGTGACTTTGGACAAGAAGTTTTCTTTAGTCAAGGTGAGGGAATCACAAAAGGGGGCTGATGGGTAAGGGCCCTTCTGGACACATTCCTAGCAGGCAGGGGAACAAATTATTCCTGATGAGGGATCTGGGTGACTCATCACAGCATCTGCAGCAACAGGTGAGTAAGTCCTTTCAGAGGAGCACCTGAGGTATCAACATTTTAGAGTTGACGAGATCTTGAAAGAGATATTTGGCTCACCTACAGCCTAAAACAAGCAGGTACTCCCAAATGAGAATATGGCCAAAAGGCTTTGAAGTTGATCATATGTAACCATCAGACTTCTTCTTTTTCTTCTTCCTTTTTTTTCCTTTAATGCAATTGAAATCGGTGGTCAAGAGACCAAAATCCAAAAGTCAGAAGAAGACTGGGCTTGTGGAATTACGTGACTTTTCTTCAAATCTTCTGTAAGCCTGTCCCTGCAATTCTTTCCTTTGTGCTGATCTTTCCTATATGGAAATACGGTCACCTCTATTGTGCCTTAACGACGTTCTGTGAGATTCCTGATAACACTTGTTAGAGTTCTGTTTACAGCTTGGAAACTTAAACTTTCCACATAATCTAAGAGCATCAGCTGGCATTAGGAGGGGTGAAGAAAGGTGATTTTCAAGCCACAAGAAATTTGATGCCTGGTGTAAAAATTGTTTTAGTAAAATACCAGCAGAAGTCCTTCCCAGGAGATTGTACATATGGTGACTATGGCGGCTAGAAGGGTTAAAAACCATGTGTTATCTAGTTTACCGAGCCATAGTCTATTATGTCATACGTATCATACAAGAAAATAATACTATGACTCTATTTAAGCTTTCATAATCCAAGATCTGATGGATAATGATATCACCAAATAAAAGGTATATGACTAGAGGCAACCCGTGGGCTAAAGAACATTGACTCTGTCATCAGGGGGTGTCTAGTTTTGAAGTCTTGGCTCTGTTTCTTATTATAATGGCTTTGGATGATTACTCCTCTGAGTTTCAGTTTCCTCATCTGTAAAACAGATACTAAAATTTCACAGACCTCACATCATTGCTTTGAGAATTAAATGTAATAACGCATCTAGATTTCAGCACATAGTAATAGTTCAATACATATTAGGTATTATTATTATTACTCAAGAACTTTGGATTTCTGCAAACAGCTAAATTCTGCAAACCAACAGGTTTGACTAAAGAGCTAGGAAAGGTGGACCTGGGGTTCTTCTTGAGCCTTGGACCTTTGAGCCTTCCCTGTGTCCTCAAGAAGTTCTAGACTTCAGGTATTTTTGGATTTGAGCCATGGTTTTGAATAGTACTAATTACCATCAACTACAAGGAGAAGATGGGTTGTTTCCTTTGGGAAGATGACCTACTTACACCTATCTCAAGCCACTCATTTTTGTCTATTTTTTGTTATCACATTACTGAAACCGAGCTCATGGGATAAATTGTCTTCGGCTTCATTACCAGTGAAATCACATCAGTGAAAACCCCTGGAATGGTTATGCCTATTGACTTTTTTACTCCTGCACTCATTCTTCCTCTCTTGCCCCCCAAAGCAATAATGAGATTTCACACCTGGATCCTATTTAAATATCTGTGGTTGATTAAATGGACAATGGTCTTCTATCTCAGCCATTTGCAAGTTAATGGTATGTCAGGACAGACTGCATAAAGATCAGATATTTTGGCCTAACTAAACATTGCATTCATTCAAGGAGAAATCCCCAAGCATCCAATTCAGGGCTGGATTGCTCGAGAAGGCAGCGGGTAGAGACTGATAAGTAATTTGGATGACGAGATGAAGCTGAATAAGACACATTACTGAAACCTCATTCCAATTTCTTGAATCATAATATTTGAGATATTTATAAAGCACATGTAAATCATCAGAGTCTTTCCATTTTTAAGGTTCCATTTCCTAGATTATTTATGAATATCTTATTACAGAATCCCATTTATACCTCTGTTAGATTTCCAGCTAGGCAATTGTATAGTTCACACTACATTATGTCTTACAAAATTTCACTATGTGTAAGTAAATGCACCTCCACCCCCCTTCCCATGTGTCTACTTAAAGCACTTTCTGATTTGTAAGAAGTGTCTCTCACCATACGGTATGGAAGGCAGTGGAGGCGATTAGGGACAGAAAGTAGCTAGAAGTGTTTTTGTCCCAAAAAGTCATAAATGGCAAAAAGAAAGCAACACCTAGGAAAAATAACAATTTAATAATTATTTGAATGGTATGCCTACCAATTATGAAATATATACCTACTATGTCTGAGATTCTGGTAGATGCTAGGGCTAAAGCATCAAATATCACAGACATAGTACCAGCCAATATTGGGTGCGTCTACGCTGAGGCTCGCTCAGTGCCATATTATTGTTTCTAAGAGATCTCTTGATCTCATGCATTCAATGACAGCATGTGGTTTTTCTGCATATGGTCTATGTTTACATTTGAGTAAGGTATACAGGTGGCTCTTACCTGCTTGATTAGGCCTCAATTTCTGGCCTAGAGAATAAACTGGAATATAAACTAACCTGGCATTAATGAAGTTTAGTTTTGTTTTCACATGGCTCTTATCTTGTTTTCAAGTTAGGGCCCGTCAATGCCTTTGAATAAGTATATAACTTCAACCTTTGATGACGTTGGAGGAAAACACCCATTTGAGTGTGTAAGTTCCAAAGAATTTGTCCAAAGCATGCTATGTGATTTGTTAACGATCTCCTGTTTAGCCAGGAAATTGTAACTAATTTCTAGAGAATTTCCACTTCTGCTCAATGAGGCAACCAGCAGAATAGGACCCCTGACACCACACTATATGTGCCCAGTGGAAGTGCACGTATCTGTAAGCCTTGATTATTTTTATCATGTTTACAACCCAAATAAATATATCCCATCTACTAATAGTGTGTGGTTGCCTATAACCAGCTGTTAAGATGGGTTAATTACAGTGCATTTTCATAAGAGTAACACTGTTTGCATGTCCCTGAAGCAACCTCAGAGACACAACCTGTCCAATTTAGGATGCTGTCTTCCCTAGGACAGACTATGCACAGTCTTATTTCAATTCTGAGACTATAGTTTTCATTGAATTCCCAGGGAGGCCTCACTCATTCCTGCCTAATGATAGTGATGGGAAGTGACCCAATTCTGGAGCTCTGAACACCATTCCCTTGAGAATACAGGCTCCAGTCTACAGTTCAGATGGGAAAATGGTACCAAGATGGAAAGTTAACATAGAGTTAGCTGTCTTGTATATTCTTCTGTCATAAAAGGTAGTTCATGTCAGACAAAGTCAGGTCATTGATTTTTGGGTTCATAGCTGACTCTAGTCCTTATTTCTAAAACGTAAGATTGGAGCTCATGCCTCTTTTGTTGGTGTGCTTATCCATGGATACTGACTAACATCAAATCATGGTACAATGCCCAAGTCTCACTGGACAACTGACTGCTTTAATGTCCAATGCAGAACCATCTGATAGATTTCAATATAATATGTGGAGTTATAACTAGTTTCAACAGACCACGTGAAGCTTTCTGGTAACAGAATGCTCAACAAGATCAACCATTACCATCAGGGGCCTTACCATTTTGAGGATTTAAATAATCATAATGGCAGGCCAAACCAGATACATGCTAGAATATGACAGAGGTTTAAACACATTTCTGTAATCAACTTCCTCTTCTCTGTTGCTATTTTCATTCCCTTCTTTTGTAGATATACTTTTTCCCTTCTTGTCTGGACTCTTATCTCTTAGCTGGATCTCTAAACTCATCTACTTGCTTCCATACTCACTCTAAACCACCTTCCACATAGCAAAACATTTGTCCTTATAAAATATGCAAATATAGCCCTGCTGCCTCCATGCCTAGACCTCTTCATTAGCTCTTCCTTGCCTATGGGATAAAAACTGAACTCTTTTGAAAGACTTTCCAGGTTCTATGTGATTTGGCTCCTGTCTACCTATTTAGCTATACTTCCCTTCCTTCTTCAAGTTACTCCTACTCTCTGGCCACAGTGAATTACTTATGCTTTCTCACCTCATACCTTCTCACAAGCTTTTTCCTTGCCCTGGATTGTTTTTCTTGCCTTCATTGTCATTTGAATTCCTAATCATACTGTAAACTCAACTCTAACACTACTTGCTCAGTATTCTGTGGCCTGAATTGGATGAGTATAGAACCTTGTGCCTCTCTCTATCATAGCCCTCAATAGCTTGTGTTGTAAATATTGGTTTATGGGTGGAAATATGATTAGGCACTGGCATTGAGATCCTTGAAAAGATGAACCTGTTGTATTTATCTTTGTGTGTCCAGGGTTTAGCACAATCCCATATGCATAGTAGGTACTCAGAATAGTTTGTTGGACAAATGAATGACACGAGGTGCAATGGAAAGGGTGATAACCACTGACTGAGGTCTTCAGAGGGCTTTAGAGAACATATACTTGGGCTGGTCCCTGAGAATAAAGGATTTAAACAAGCAGAAGTGAGAGCATTTATTCCTGGAAGGGTGCATACCATGTAGAAAGAACCCTGACATTCTGCATGATCTTTGAAGGGACTATTGGAGTCTGGTGTTAGCTTGACTTTTTACGGGTTTCTCTTGGTTGATCAAACTATCCTCTTCTTCAGGCAACCCATACCCAGAAAGCCTCAACTACAAGTTAGGAAAGCTTGGAGAAGGGCTGGTAGCTTAGGGTACTTCAAATGCCACTACAGAAGCAAAAAGCTTTGCCTCTCTTCTTGGCAGGGTCCTGCTCCTCAGATGGAGATAGAGTCCTGTTCTAGCTTGTTTCCCTTCATCATTACTCTTAGACTTCCCATCCAATAGATAAAGCTCTGTCACATCAAACCATTTTTTATTCCAGTTGGATCTAAAACTATTATAAGTTGGGTGAAAATAGCTGCTTAAACTGACTATTGGCTATAGAATTAGAGTTGATCCTGGAGAGAGAAGCCTCATTATTAACTTTCTTTAAAAAGGAAAAAGAAAAAGAAATTACAGCAGGGTTGTTGACTTTATTCTCTCACTTTAGAGATTGGCTGTTTTGGAATCTGGAATCTCAAGACTCAATTTGAAGCATTTGCTATAGGAGCCAGCCTTGATGGGCTGTGATGTGGTTTTAGAAGCTGAGCAGTGACAGGCTTTGATAATTCCAAATAATGACTTGAACATGTCTGTACAGATAGAATAATGCAGGAGGCTGAAATACTACCAAGATAACTCATGTAGTTAGACTATTGGATGTTCTAGAATCCAGTCTTTGCCTTTTTCCCCAGTTAATTCACAGGTTCATTTCCTGAATGCTCCAGAACATTGCTTCTATTCTGAAATTCACAACAATTTAATTGGAGACTACGGATTTAGATGATAGCTATACAAGTTAGTCATTCTTCCTTACCTGCACAGTATAGCATTTTTGATACCATCCACTATGGTTCTGAGAAATCACATGGCCAGTGCAGAAAGAGAAGAAATATAGATATTCAGATGCAGGGAAATTGGCATTTTCTTGATTCTCCTGTGTTCGTGTCCCTTTCTTTCTTTGTAGATGATTTTCACTCCCTTAGGGTGCATGTTCATTTTTGCCTTCAAGATCTGGCATATTCATTCAGGCACCCAAATACATTGAAGACCTGTAATAGACCCTGAGGACACAGAGATTCATTCATTCACTCAGTCATTCCACAGAGTTTTATTGTTCACCTGCCATGTACAAGGTATGATTCCGACTAACAAGGAAATTATAACACAAAAAGGAGAGAGAAAAGAAAGCCAGTAGTACCAACTGGGATATTTAAGAACTGTGTCAAGAATCTGATTTTTTATGGTGATCCCTCTATTCATACCCGAAAGAAGGGTATGATTGCATTTGAATGTGTTGTGGAGAATGAAACGAGTATCAGGAAGGACTTCTGCAGGAATCATCTACAGATTGCTCTAACCTGCTGGAAAGTCTGCATAGATATGATGGACCAGCTGCACATTATTTGGAATATAGTAGTCTTCCCTTGCTTCTTGTCTTATTCCTATTCTACAGATAAAGAAAAAAAGTGCAAAAGTGGTTGACTCTTGAATTCTTTCTGATTTCTTTGTCATACATTTCCATTGAAAATGCCCATTAGGTAGGGTCTATCCCCTCCCCCCCCTTCTGTTTGTTTTTGTTGTTGTTGTTTCTGTTGTTTACTTATGAGGTCCCATAGGGACCCATAATGTTTTGGGCTCCAAGTAATTGCTCCAAAATACTTATTATTTTTTTTAACGTTTATTTATTTCCTTGAAAGACAGAGAATGAGGAGGGAGGGGAAGAGAGAGGGAGACACAGAATCCAAAGTAGGTTCCAAGCTCTGAGCTGTCCTCACAGAACCAAATGCGGAGCTCGAACCCATGAATCTTGAGATCATGACCTGAGCTGAAGTCAGACGCTTAACCAACTGAGCCAGCCAGGTGCTCTGTTTGCTCCAAAATATTTATTAAATAAAGTTTACAGGGGCGCCTGGGTGGCTTAGTCGGTTGAGCGTTCGACTTTTGCTTGGGTCATGATCTCGCGATTCGTGAGTTCGAACCCCGCGTCGGGCTCTGTGCTGACTGCCAGCTCAGAGCCTGGAGCCTGTTTCAGTCTATGACTCCCTCTCTCTCTGATCCTCCCCTGTTCATGCTGTCTCTCTCTCTCTCTCTCCTAGAGATAAAAAAAAAAAAGAAAGTTTACATACACACACTCTCCTAGTTTTGATCTCAGTTTTCTGAAAAATTGACTCCACTTGTCTCTTTATTGTCGAAAGGTAGTTGAATGTGAACCGAATAAGGACTGACAGCTACTTTCTGGTAACCAGTTTTTCTGTCACTAGGAATGCATTTTTCCCTGATGACTGCAAAAGGAGTAGCAACATTATCTAGTTCATTGGTGCTTTTCCTCTCCCCGTGGGGAAACTCAAATGCATTATGCATATACACAAAATTACACGTATACTTTCATGGCGTTGAGATACTCTCCCTCTCTCCCTATGCCAGTATTTTATGGTCTGTCTAATACAAGGAAAACAGAAATGTGTATTTGGTGTGAAGACATGCGGGTTCAAGTCTCATTTTTGGCATTAACTAGTTGGTTGTCATTGCTCTGGTTGGTTGTAATAGCTTTGCACTGAGTTTCCTTTCCTCTGAAAATTAAGTAACTGTAGATTTTCGATTTCCTGATTCTTAGCAGAATAAACTGAGATAAAGTAGAAGAGGAGGTTATGAGGAATAAAAAGGCACTAAATGTGTATATTATTATTATATATACTACTAATAATAAAAGTGAAGAATATTTATGATATTACTGCAAAGTAGTTTGTTTAAAAAAGGGGCAGTCTAGTTGGAAACCTTCCCAGAAGAGCCACAGAAAATATGTTCGGGTCAGAAGTAAGACTGACCTTGATTTCAATTAACGGAACCGCTAAGCTTTTAAGGAATCTGAAATGAAATCTAATTGACTTAGTTTTAACCATTACTGAACTGTTAAAATGTATGGTCTTTATGTGTTCCTAGAGGTATATCCATTGGAATTCCAAATTCCAAGTTCTTAGCATGTTTTTTTAAAAAACCACATAGATCTTTTCAAGATTTTAACATGTCTGTTCAGAAATATCCTAACAGAGAATGCCAAAGCAGAGATTCACCATATTGCTTTATAGACTTTTCTTGCTTCCTCATTTTCAATGTCAAATTGCTGCTTGAGATGGACAGATCTGGGAATTTAGTGGATAGCTCCAATCCCCAGAGATTGCTTGATGATCACCCCAGGAGGCAATTCTTCCCAGAGAGATTGGTAAGCAGTCTGCTCCTAACACCCAGCACCGGACAGGACAAAAAACAAAAAACAAAAACAAAACTCCCCAAAACCCCAGAGATTTTTAAAGCAAAGAAGATGCGCATAATTACCCTTTAAAATAAAAATATTCTTTTGTTCATCATATGTCATGTGCAAAATTTCCAAACCAGAAACTGCGGCCAACGCATTGTCTTCTGTTCTTTGACTCCGTCTTCTTATGCTCCTCCTACTTAAGCTAAGCTTTGATCTATGGTCTATGATAAACCTCCTTGAGCACTTGGTCAGACACCTGGCCTAGAGGGAAAGAGAATAATTCAAATGGAATGAGAACCCGGGACACCTAGGAATCCTTCTGGGCAAGAGAAATCTAATTGTATGTCATTTCTAAATTCTGACTCATTGCAGCAGGCTGAGAACAACACACACACAAATCGATAGGCAGATATAGTGAGTTGAGAGATAAATAGCACAAATAAGGAGGCAGACATGCAATAAATACAAGCACTGATGTGAAACCTCTCTATATAAACAGCAACCTAAGTTGGTTGAACATGGAGGCCCAGCTGTTAGTTAGACAGGAGTTCCATAGGTAGAAAAGAAGTAATTGGATAGAGTAGGTAAAAGGATTGACCTAGACATTTATACAAGTGTCTGCTCCCCATTGGCATTTCAAAGAATGAATACCCAGAGACTCAACTCCAGTCTGTATGCACCATCCATCTGTCTGTAATGAGGTCTATGAATCATGCCTCCCCTGAAAGACAGCTGGATCTGTCACTGTATTTGACAGCTGTCCATCACAGCAGCCAGGAGGAGCCTACGTTTGGCATTATTTTCTGATATTGATCAAATCCAGTCAAACGATGAACTCTCCATGAAAGTGGAGATGCAGATTGTAACCACTCAATTGTATTAGAGTCCCGTACAATTTGTTTTCCATTATTGCTCTGGTGAAGCTTTATTCCATTAAAAGACATCAGAGTGGACTATTTTTAACCCAGAGAATTGACACTGCATACTAAGAGGGAATGAGCTGCGCTCAAACTGCATTCTTTCTCTGCGCAGTAGTGAGATCACTCCTCATTCTACACAGGAGGCAGGCCTCCAATGCTTCCCCTCATGTGTGAGCTCACCTGTCTAGAGCGTATATAATTCCCTTTCAGGGAAAACTGAAAACCCTGGGGGTGCTCAGGCTGCCAAGAAATTGAAAATGGATCAAATACTGTTACCTTTGTCACGAAGATTTTTTTAAATTTATGAGGAGTAATAATATCTTTGCTTAGTGCCTTTCCTCTAACGGAATCCCAAAGAATTTTATAAGCTGTGTATAGCATGTGGGGAAATCACTTTGCATGGCCATGACATGCAGCCATCTCTATAAGGGTATATGGAAGGAGACAGGTAGAGCCCAAACAAAGTAATGCAATATCGCCAAAGCAGTAGGTTGTGGGAGGATGTTTCTGGAATGGCTATTGGCCCAAGCTTTTGTCTTCACTTTTCATATCCTGGCTGTATCTTTAAAATAATTTATGCTGATGCCTGTGGAGGATCCTTGGTCTCTCTCTGGGGACTGTAGAGTCCCCCCATTTTTATGCATCTCTTCAACCCCTCCTCTTTTTTCACATAAGGCTTAGTGACAGGCACAGGGGAGGTACAATATCAAGATGTGGGCAGCTTTGGTGAGAAGCCTTTTTTTTTCTTATAGAAAAGGCACAGAATCCTGTGAGGTCGAGAGAGTGGGTATATTATTATCCTTATTTTACAGCTCTCCAAACAATAGAACAGATAGTTTCATAGGACAATAAATTCGTTCTTTAGGGTACAAATGGGATAGCCAGAACATAACCTCAGGTCGACTGACTTTGAATCCTGTTCTTATGAACTAATACATTGCCTCATAAGGCACACAATGTGCAATTCCTCAATGTCCTTCTGGAATTGCTGAAGTCCACTGTTTCCCCAACAGAGAGCTTCCTCTCTAGGAAACCTGTCACCTCTAACTCTGCTTAGTATGGAGCCTCCTTAAGAGCTGCAGTTAGACACTGATCTAAGGCAGCTGTGACCGGTGCTCAATATCCTCTGCCTCGTGCAGCTAGCCAAGCCCTCAGGTGTATCCACCTGCAGGATTTTCCCTGTCAGTCAATTAACTTGTCTTCTTTTCTTGGTCACTGAGTCCCACTTTCAGCTCGGTGCTCTATTGTTCAACACATTTGGCTGTTTCTTTCCTTTTGCATATTTCAAGCTAACATCACATACCAAAATAGCTGTTTTCCGAGAGAGGACAGAATGTGACATTGTGTTTACCGTCAAGCAGTGCTGGAGAATCTACATGAAGAAGACAGAGCCACAAAGGTTACGCTTCGCCTCTCTGGTTGACAACCCGCTATAGGAGAAAACAGTGACAGAGGCTGGCGTGCTTGGTTCCTCAGTACAGGACAAGATGGTGGACACCAGTCTTTTCAAAATGTGGAGAAATTAGAGTCTGCCTTTTGGGAAATTATTTCTCTTTTTCCCTCTAATGTTTGTTTGTTTGTTTGTTTGTTCATAGACCAAGTAGAGGAGGAACAGAGAGAGAGAGAGAGAGAGGGAGAGAGAAAGAATCTCAAGTAGATTCCACGCTATTAGAATGAAGCCCAACATAGGGCTTGAACCCACGAACTGTGAGATCATGACTTGAGGCAGAATCGAGAGTTGGAGGCTTAACCAACTTAATCGTCCAGATGCCCCTGGGAAATTATTTCTAAGGGAGTAGCTGGGAAGACAATGTGAATATACAGGCATCTCCAAAACTGCTCCATTCCCCTCCCACCTTCTAGGAACATGGGCCTGGCTCAGTGATCCTTTCTGATTTATGCAATTGGTCTGATATCTGAAAGATACTTTACCAGTCACAGTCATTACCTAGGATTTTTGAATGTCTGGCCAGAAAAGTGTGTTTCTTAGCCCTAATTGTGTGTGTGTGTGTGTGTTGACTGTAATAAAGTAGATTTGGGAGCTGCTGATGACCACTAGAATATAAGACTCATAGGGCAAAGGTCTTTGTTTTATTCACTACTGTATTCCCAGTGTAGTATAATGCTTGACATATTGTGAAAAGAATAAATGAAGGGGCTATTTCCTGCCATGTGGAGAAAATGGACATGAAAGGATGACATCAATGAGAGGAGAGAGGAATAGAGATAGAGAAGTTCCCTTCAGTGTTTGGGTCTCTCCAGTTTGCTAGACCCCATCTCTGACTGTCCCCTCCCCCACCTCAAGGTTAAGAAAGCTGGTCATGTCTTCTGATCTAAGCTGTTTGAAATTTGGTTTCTCTCACTTGCAACCAAAAGTCTCCTGAATTACATGCCTATGTGCTCCTACATGGAATTTAATATAATCCAGAACTGTTTCTCTATCTATCTACCTACCGACCCATCATGAAGAAAGTAGATGTGCTGTCCAGGGGACGCTGGTGTGACAGGACTGGTGTGAAAGTCAAAATGTCCTTGAAGTAAGATTTATGAGTAACTGGAGGAAAAGTTTTCAGGAAATGCACAAGGAGGCTTTGGCATCTGGGAATAAATGTAAGACAAGAGGGAAATCTGGTCGAAGCTCAGACTGCAGACAGAAGAGTGATAAGAAAGAAAAGAATTGAATGGAGGGAAATGCAACCAGGAGTTTAGGACACAGCTGTGCTGAGAATCAGGCTTTCATACTTCTGGCTTTGCTTCTCTTATCTCATCTCTTGCCTCTGTTTTTCTCAGTGGGATAATGAGTTTCTTGCTAGAACAAGATGTTTGGAAGAGGCGTTTGGCATAGGGAATCAAATGCATGCTCCAAACCACTACCTGGGGCCCCATATCACCTGACAGATCTAATGTCTATTTATTTTTGAAAGAGAGAGACAGAGCACAAGCAGGGCAGGGCAGAAAGAGAGGGAGACACAGAATCTGAAGCAGGCTCCAGGCTCTGAGCTGTCAGCACAGAGCCCAATGTGGGGCTCAAACTCACGAACTGTGAGATCATGACCTGAGTCAAAGTCGGACACTTAACCGACTGAGCCACCCAGGTGCCGCCGCCTCACAGATCTATATCTGTTGTCCAGTTATTAGAGCTTTCCACACTTCCAATAATAGATTACATTCAAGCAGGGATTTCTGGACCAAATGATCTGTTCTAATTGCCCTGTCTCTGGTCTTGAAGAATGCACTGCATTTTATAGATTGGGGCTGAACAGAGAGTATCTAGGCTGTTTTGTGACCCACAGAGGCTCTTGACAGCTGTAAACCCTTGCCTCCTCCACCAAACGAGTATCACTGAATGTGCCCTCATTAATATTCCAGAAGTATAAAGGAGGATGCAATGCTACAAAGCTTCTTTTAGAAAGTGCAAACCTTAAAAGCTAAGTGCATTTGTGAGATGTGTATGCCTGTGTGTGTTTTATCCAGTTCTAAGGACAATGCCCAAGTTTCAAAACCCTTACCAAAGAATTCAAAATATCAAACAGTTTAAGTCTCCAGTGGAACATACAATGGAAACATGAAAAGGAAAGGAAGGGAGGGAGGAAGAGAGAAAAGGAAGAAGGGAGGAAGAAAGTGAGGAAGGGAGGGAGAAGGAGAAAAGGAAGGAAGAGAGGAAAGATGGAGGGAGGGAGGCAGGGAAGGGGAGAGAAATCCTGCATCAGTCAAATGCAACATTTCTGTGATCACTTTAGCTTAATTGCTGCAATACTATACATTGCAAATCATTTAGCCAAGAAAATCTCCCCAAATCCATCACCTCTTAGGTAATTACTGCTTCATTATGCTGAGTTTATAATGATCCATTTACAATCATGGAATGAATCAGCTCTCGCCACAGAGAGCAACAACAGAGGCTGATTCTTCCAGCACCTCTTCCTGTCACTCAGCCTCAGGGAGGGCTTCCCTGTGGTACAGAACTTTCACAAAAGATCTGCAGAATGAACACCAAGCGCTAATTGGGAAGGGAGCAGAGAGGAGAAGGTTACCTAGCAAAAACGCTACAACCAAGAAAATCATACTGACATCTATCAATTCTTCACATAAAAATGACATCGTTAGCAAATTCATTTAAAATTTTCTCATGGGGGAGGCGCCTGGGTGGTTCAGTCAGTTGAGTGTCAGATTTTAGCTCATGATCTTGCAGTTTGAGTTCAAGGCCCGTGTCCGGCTCCGTGCTGACAGCTTGAAGCCTGGAGCCTGCTTCAGATTCTGTGTCTCCTTCTCTCTCTGCCCCTCCCCTGCTTGAGCTCTGTCTCTCACTCGCCTCTCAAAAATAAACATTAAAAAAATCTGTAAAATTTTCTCCTTGGAATTTCAAAACTGTGTCTGATTTCAGAGGGAGAGAGAGAGAGAGAGAAAAGGCTGGAAATCGCTGACTGTAGCTTCAAAGCATGGTCAAAGTGGTAGTCACAGGGAGGCCATATGCCATTCTACCTTTTACGTAGAAGACTACCTTTCAGATAGAAGGTGGTGAGAACGGGGGCTCATGGAAAGCACAGGTAATTGAATGCTTTATTCATTCTGTGGATAAAGGAGGAGAAGCAGGAAAAACAGAAGAGTGGAATTTGCTGAAATGGAAAGTAGGAGTCAAATAATGGAAATAGGAAGACAGTTCACTTTCTCACATCAGATGGAGAAGCCCCAGCATGAGGAAGAAAGTAAGCCTATAAAATTCCTGACTTTGAGCCTAGGTGTCCAGAACATCAGGTGACAGAGATTTCCTTTACAGGGAAAGTGAAAAACAGATAGTCTACCTTCCCCCTCTCCACTCAGGCTATTTTACTTCTTTCTCGTATCTGTCTTCCTTAGCTTGGCCACCCACTGGTTCATCAACCCATCCATCGATTCCTTCTTTCACATGTGTATTCAAAGCTTTTACTTTGTTATCTACTCTGTATCTACTGATGTTAGAGGTAACAGTACAGGTAGAGGGAGCATGTAACTCTTTTATCTGGTACACCCACTTCATTCATGCTTGTTAATCCCTTTTAGGTGAACTATGTCCACTGAGTACACTGCTCTGTACAAGGACTATATCTATTCCAGATGACATGGCCAAGGAAATGAAGGAAAATAGATGTTCCACATGCAAGATGGAGCTGAGGTTGACTGGGGGTGTTAAGCCCAGAAAAGAGAGGATTCTGACTAGGTATTATAACTCCCTTCATAAACAGAAGAACAGCATTTCATGATTTACTGTGTGGTTCAATGTTGCTGCTGGTATTACTAAAATAGCCATGTATTAACCATTTGCTTTGCATTGAGCACTATACATCAAGTCAGGTAATATTTGCAATAATCCAGTGAGATAAATATAATCCATCTCACAGGTAGTAAAACTGAGTCATGAGGAAGTAAATAACTTGCCAAGGGTCAGAAATAATCACAGTGGAGAGCCAGAATTTAAATTTAGGTCTGTGTGATATCAAATGACAAGCTCTTAACTATACTGTTATAGTGATTCACAAGTTATTAAGATAATATATAAAATGTGAAAAACCATGGTAATGCTCCATAAATAGACAAACTCTTCTCTTTCTCCTTTGCTTTCTTTTCTTTTCAGTAAGAGATATGATTTAACCAAAGTTTTCCAGAGAAAGAGAATCAATAGAATTTATATATATAGGCATAGACATACATAGATAGATAGATATACAGATATAGATGTCTGTCAAGGAATTGGATTATGCATATGGAGGAATAGAAGGAATTATAAGGAATAAAAGGAATTACAAGATATATAAGGAATATGGTTATGAAAGCTGGGAAGTCCAACCATCTACCACTTACAAGATAGAGACCCAGGAAACCCAGTGATATAATTCATTCTGAGTCCAAAGGCCTGAGATCAGGGAAGCTGATGGTGTCAACCTCAGTACAGGGGCAGGAGAGGGTGAGATGAAATATATCAATTCAGTAGTGAGGCAAAAAATGGTGGGCGGGGGGCAAATTCCTCCTTCCTTGGCCTTTTGTTTTATTCAGGTTCTCGGTGGATTGGATGATGTCCACCCATGTTGGGAAGAGGATTCAAATGTTAATCTCATCCAGACATTCCCTTACAGCTGCATCCAGAAATAATGTTTATGTGGACACTCTGAGCCAGTCAAGTTGACACATAAAGTTAATTATCACAAGGTGGCTTCTTCTTATGAATGAAGGAAGGACCAGAAACAAGGGTGGGAAGTTTCCAGGAAAACGTTTTGGTTGTTGTTCTTTGTTTTGTGGGGTTTTTATTTTTAATTTGAGAGAGAGAGAGTATGTGCAAGCCAAGGAGAGGTGCAGAGGGAGAGGGAGAGAGAATTCCAAACAGGATCCATGCTCAGTGCCTGTACTCTTACATCGTCTGCAGCAGCACTGTGGGACTCAATCCCACAACCCTGGGAATCATGACCTGAGCTGAATTCAAGACTCGGACAGCAAGCAACTGAGCCACCCAGACACCCCCAGAAAAACACTTTTTTTTTAAGTATTTTTTTTTATTTATTTCTAGGAGAGAGACAGACAGACAGACAGACAGACAGACAGACAGACAGCATGAGCAGGGGTGGGTCAGAGAGAGAGGGAGTCACAGACTTCGAAAGAGGCTCCAGGCTCTGAGCTGGCAGTCAGCACAGAGCCCGACGCGGGGCTCGAACCCACGAACCGCGAGATCATGACCTAAGCGAAAGTTGGACGCTTAACCGACTAAGCCACCCAGGCGCCCCTCTTTTTAAAAATTTTTAATGTTTTATTTATTTCTGAGAGAGAGAGAGAGAGAGAGACAGCGTGAGCAGGGGAGGGTCAGAGAGAGAGGGAGTTACAGACTGAAACAGGCTCCAGGCTCTGAGCTGGCAGTCAGCACAGAGCCCGACGCGGGGCCCGAACCCACGAACCGCGAGATCATGACCTAAGCGAAAGTTGGACGCTTAACCGACTAACCCACCCACGCGCCCCGATAAACACTTTTTAAAGAAAGACTCAAGAACTGTCCCTTCTCCTGATGTGGTTGCTGTCCCTTGGCTAGAGTAACTATTTTTGTAAGGATGCTGGTAGAAGGCACTTGGTCAATGAATGGGGACTTTTCCTAGAAGGCCTTCACTTCCTTTCTGACCCTGACAGTCTCATTCTATGAGGCTTTGGCAACACCGACCCCCATATCACCAAGGTATGTTTCCAGATTGCAGGTGGCCACCAACAAACCTCTCCGTGTAAGCAATCTGTACCAATGCCATGGAAAGTGAGTGTCGATTAGTAAGCACTTGTACGTTGTAGGCAAATCAACAGTTCAGCACATCCAGAGTTGCCGAACAGTCACTTGCCCAAGAATGAGTGTGTTTTTAATAATCAATTGCTGTTTATTTGACACATGGCTGTCTGGGTAAATTTAAATGATGTGTATTTAGGAACCTTGATATAAACCACTACCTTAGAAACAAAGTCATTTGTCAGGGACTAAGTTGTTGTTAATAACCTTCCCCAGGGGAATTGCAGGCAAATGGTTATGTATTTGGTGATATTGGGCCTTCAGTCAGACGCGCTGGGAAACTTAATCTTCCATTTCAGAAGAATAATAGGATGTTATGTGGTAGAACAGTGACAGGGTCTGCAAAATAGACTGCATTATTCTCTCAGAGTATTAGGACAGAGGCGGGGCTGGGGTGCACATGAATTTTGATGTGAAATGTGCTCAGTTTTGCACCAGAAGAAGCCTTATAAAGATGAGGTGAGAGTTCTCTCATGGAAAGAACCACAGACTGTTCCAGCTGCAAGCAAACTGGCAAGTCATCTGGCCTAATCCTATAGTTGAACGCCTTCGTGTTACTGATAAGGAAAGTTGGTGCTGAAGTGGGGTGGGCAGATGTGCTGTCCAAGGTCTCAGAGTGAGAAACGGAGGAAATTCATGTCGGCGAGCAACCAAGAGTCCACACTTACTGGTTTGCAGCTCAGCTCCAGCAGCGATAGAAAACATAAAATTCAAGAGCAATGCTCTGGTTAAGTGGCTTGCTGGGTGATGCAGCCAAGAACTGCGGAGACCCCTGGTGTCTGGGAGGATGTAAGAACTGGAAGTGACTTGTGACAGTGACATTTCACTCATCAGTGATGAAACCCCAATACAGACGTAGGAAATGTTGGCACAGACTTGGAATCAGAGCCAGGTAAAGCATAGCTAGAAAACAGTGTGCACTGGACATGCAGTGGGGAAGAGTAAAGTACCCTCATGTAACAGGGGAAGGAAAGAGGGGACAGTTAGGAGGAGCCACAACAGTGTCTGGGTAAGAGGAAGAAAAGTTCCATCACCCAAAGATCTAAAAACTAGAAGGTTCTAGAACTGTGTGGATTTTGTAACTCTACCTGTCCGGTCAAAGTAAGAATAATGATCAATCTTTCTAGGTTAGGACATATCATTTTATCCTAATTTTTTTTAATGTCAACTGCTCTGTGAAGTCTTCCAAAATTTCTTACGCTTCCATAGTTTGCGCAGTGCTAGAGTAGCAACATATTCATCCTCCCCCAGCTTTTCTTTGTTTCTACTATCTCTGATATTCTTCATTGCCTTATCTGAAAAATTTTGATACCTAGTACAATTTTCAGAAGATAATAAGTACTCAAAGTATAGCAAGGGAATAAACGCATGTAAAATACTAAGTCTTATGTATGCAGTACTTTCTAGTTACACAAATGTTTTCACATCAGGTACCCCTTTTAATTCTCGCAAATATCTTAGGAATCAGTTCTAATTATTATTCATAGTTTTTAAATGAAGAAGTGTACTCAGAGAGGTTAATTATCCAGGATAGTGTAGCTGGGAAGTGACAGAGATAGGAAGTCTTACCTCCAGTTTCATCATGTTGGGGAGGGGG
The DNA here is from genome assembly GCA_017311185.1 of Proteles cristata cristata. NCBI lineage: Eukaryota > Metazoa > Chordata > Mammalia > Carnivora > Hyaenidae > Proteles > Proteles cristata. The sequence continues at coordinate 2,868,792 of JAESUZ010000756.1, read as the reverse complement.
TGGGGGGAAGGGCCAAACTATCTCAGGTAATTGCTTTAAAATTCAAACCTGCTTTGCTTATGCAGATCCAGCTGTCATGATCCAGAATGCAACCAATAAACTCATGCATAATGACATCTGCTATCAGTCCAGCTGCCTAAGCTAAAACCATCCATCATGCTTAAACTTCTATCTCACAGGGACAAAGGCTTGATAAAAGTACAACAACTGAGTTATGAAGAAGGGGCCTTGGGACCACAGAAGGTGGGAACCGTCAGTTCAGAGTGAAGAAACCTCAGAGCTCTGCAGATGGAGGGGCTGTTGTTGGACCAGGACCCTGGAAGATCAATAGGAATCTGGAATGCAAAAAAAGAGAAGGAAGGTTTTCCCAATTGGACAAAGTGACTAGACTAAAAGCAAGAAGAAATGTGAATATGAAAACATGTTTGAGGACTTGCGAAGGGTCTGGGAGTAGGAATGAGAAGTGGATAATGGGAGAGATGGGTGAGCCTAGAAAGGCATGGTAACCATAAGGAGCTGTACACACCAAGCCATGGAGTTTGGACTTCACGCTGTAAATGAGAGAGACTTTGCAGAAGTTAGAACTGGAGCCATGACTGGCCCAGATAGGCCTTTCAGAAAGATTGTCCTACTGGCTTAGTGGAGAGTGGATTAGCTGGGACACAGATAGATCTTCGAGAGGCTACTGTATAGTTGAGATCAGTGCTCCTCAAACTTTAATGTGTGTTTGGATTACCTTGGGATATTGTTAAAATGCAGCTTCTGATTTAGGAGGTCTGGGTAGGACCCAGTATTTTGCATTTCTAACAAGTGCTCAAGTTTGGAGTAGCAAGGGTGTGGGTGACAGATAAGAAAAGCCCATACTAAAGTCACGGTAGTAAGAATGGAGAGCTAGGGATGCTTCTGAGGCATTGCTGAGCCACCACCCACTAGCCCCCACAAAACCAAACTCTACCTCTCTTTTATCATCTAGCCAAATTTTCAGCAGGTGTTCCCAGCTATCTCTTGCCCACAGGTCTCCTTTTGCACATTTAAAGAGCTTAATTTGTCATGAGCTGTTTGAGCATTCAAATAATTTTTTAATAGAAATTTATCATTATGTGTGTGCATTTCCTGGCTCCAAATGAAATTAAAATTCCCTAAAGGTCACAGATTATATCATAATCTTCCTGTGCATAATCTTCCTGCACTCCACTGAGCACATAGTATTTGGCACTAATAAATACTTATTAAACATAGTATGTTCCTGAAAAACAAACATATTGGCTTCTTGTGATAAAGGCAAATCGTATTTTTGGTGCTGGAGAAGGAAATGTGAAGCTCACAAGTTAAAGTTGATCTCTAGCCCCAAATGCTCAAAAATCCTCTTGAAGTATGAATAATTATTAAATTTATTTAATAGAGATGTTCAGTAATAAATATCCTCCTTCTATAATCTTACTTCAGAAAGGTCAACCTAACCCAAGTTTTCCATATAAAGAGAAAACTCATACCCACGTGTTTTCAGAGCAAAACCTTGAGCCCCCATTTGGGACTCAGAATAGAAATCTAAGGATTCAAGAATTCAGTGAAGATAGGGCAGTCTGTGGCCCTTTGAAAGTGATAAAGTCTGATGGTAGCAATGGTAATATCTGACACCTTTCTTCCCCAAGAGAATGGAAACAAAGTGGTTCTAAATTTGATTGAGTTAACTCCGATTCTTTCAAATTGCTTTTTGATCCATGAGCTGGTAGAGCTTGGACTTGAACTTGGCTTAAACCACAGCAATGAAGTGCCCTTTACATTCCCTAAGTCTGGAAATGAAAACACTGCGTGGTCTAAGGAAATAGGCATACTTTTAGAGGTAGGCAGAGACGAGTTAAAGCTCTCATGGCCCCATCAAACACCAGAAGTATTAAGTAATTGTGTGCAAGTCATGTAACTGTGCTGGGTTTCAGAGTATTCATCCACAGAAGTGGTGAAAATCATACTTAGGATGTTTAAATGAGACCCAGGATTCTCACTCTTCAGGCGTTGTTTTTGTTTTTATTTTGGTGTGTGTGTGTGTGTGTGTGTGTTGTGTATTTGGTCCATTCAGATCCTGGCTTCTTTTAAGACTGAGGCCTAGAATATGGGCAACCGAAAGTTCTAGATGATAGTAATTACCAAAACAGCAACAACAACAACAACAGAACACAAAATGGGTTCCTATCTTGTCATAAGTTAAATCTTACCTTCAGTTTCCAGCTTTTCACTGAATATATAAACTGTGTGCGGTTGTCCAAGAAAATGCAAACAATATAAATTTACGAGCGTTTTATTCTCAGTATCAGGGCAGGTGTGTGGTAGTCTGCCACCTTTTGGTTGGTGGGATAACAGGAAAAGAGTCTTCCAGGATGAATAGGGTTCACAAGACAATACAAATCTGTCAGTCATTCCTGTGGGATCAACTCCCATGTGAATTTTTTTAAAAGAAAATCTTCCTCTAATTTCAACCTTTACTGCTACTCTTTATTGAAACATGGTCCCTTTCCTTTATATTTCAGTACTATATTCATCATGGGTTTCGTGTGTGCTTTTTTTTTTTTTTAATGTTTTATTTATTTCTAGGAGAGAGAGAGAGACAGTGTGAGCAGGGAGGGTCAGAGAGAGAGGGAGTCACAGACTGAAACAGGCTCCAGGCTCTGAGCTGGCAGTCAGCACAGAGCCTGACGCGGGGCTCGAACCCACGAACCGCGAGATCATGACCCAAGCGAAAGTCGGACGCTTAACCGACTAAGCCACCCAGGCGCCCCTCGTGTGTGCTTTTGATCTACTTCACCTAACTTCTCTGGACCCGACTTAACCAAACACAAAATCCAACGTCCTCAATATGACTCATGAATATTTTAATAAATGAAGTGTTTATTTATGCAGCAAAAACATTCTTGACAGAACTTCCTTAGTAAATTTTAAAAAATCAGTGCAAAAATGTGATTTTAACTACAGATACAGATGAATGAAAGAAGCTTGAGGTAGAGTCTATCCCTTCACTCTATGTGTTGATGATAGTTACAAGAATAGTATTAATAATCACTCATTTTGTGTTATATCGCATGAATTATACCACACATACATACTTCAGTTTTTTAGCCAGAGTAATGATACTTACATTTTCCTGCTACTCACTGACTGAAGCCCAACTATATCTCTTATGCCTAAAATTTTCTTTTATTTTTATTTGTCAAAGGCATATTTATTGAACATATAATATATGCCAGGGACTCCATTAAACTCCAGAAACACAGTAATTGCCAAAACAAAACATTTCTGTTCTCAGGGAACTTCTTCTCTAGTGGAAGAAGGCAATAAACAAATAAACAGACATATGATAGGAAGTCTCAAGAAGAAAAATACAGCAGGATAAGAGGTCAAGCTTGACTGTGGGAAGATATATGGTTAGAATTGCTTGTTAAGGAAGAGCTCTTTGGTAGGTGATTTTTTTCCCCATTAAAGATATAAAGGAACAAGAGAGCAAGTTAGGTGCATCTTAGAGAAGCATTTTCTCAACAGAGAATAGTAAGTGCAAAATGCTCTTGTGGGAGGGTAATTGGCTTTCTGGAGGAGGGGAAGAAAGTTGGAATGGCTGGGAGAGGGGAACCAAGGGGAGAGTGGAAGGAGTTGGGATCAGAGACACACAGATGGGAGGCACACATTTGAGCCTTACAGGCTGCAGTCAGGATATTTGATGCCTCTGTGAATGATGTAATGATGTGAAAAGCCATGGCAGAGTTTTGAACATATAAATGACATAACCTGGCCTGCTCTTTGCTTGCTCCAGATGTTTCCAGTTGCCTCTCTGGGTCTCCAGAGGGTCTATGGGTCTCCACCAGTCTCCACCCCACTTTCTGCTCCAGTATTCTGACCTAGAAGGAAATCTATGATGGACTCTTTCATCTTATGGCTTCCAGATGAGTTCAGCCAAAGGGGAACCCTAAGTAGAGATGGAAGAAGGAAGTACTTATTCCTCTGGTTCCTTCCCTAAAAGTTACCTCACACTAGCTGTGTCCCTCCAGACAAGATCATTCCACCTGTAAGGGTGGTTTGCTTACAGGACCCTTTCTCCTTCTTGGTTCTGGTCACCTTTTCCTTCCCAGGTCCCTTTTGGCCCTTGGGGAATACGAGCTGCCTCTGCTAGCCCAGGCTTCCTATGCCATTTCTTGTGGTTCTCTAAAATCCCATCTGTTCATTTTGGGTTAGTCTTTTTATAAATAAAGTCTCCTTGAATTATCCTAATTTGACTGTGCCATTTGTTCCTTATGGAAGAATGTCTGGTACCCTCTCCATCTGAAGATAGTTACAAGAATGAATCACCGCGAGATGTGCCTAGAGAGTGGAATCCGAGCTACACCATGATTTTGAGTGGCCTCCATAAATCATAACGTGCATTAATTTCTTAAGGGAACAAAGGTAAAGCAAAGAGGATACTTTTCTTTGACTCCCTCTAAACTGGGGAATTCATTAAGCAGCCTTTGAAAAGAAGAATTCAAGACAAATCTTAAAATACCATGTTTTTCAACTGCAGTCTGAAAAGCCTGTTTTATATTTCAAAATAGGTTATCGAATGCCTTTATAATGAGGAGAGCTACTCAGCAAAGACAGCTCCAGATTGTGCCTTTGCTTTTCAAGGAGGTTTCCTTATTTGCACGCCACTGAAAGGGCTTCACCTCAAGAAGGTGGCAAAGAAGAAACACAGCTGGTGACTTGAGAGCATAGCTTTGTGATGTTAAAAAAAAGGGGATCAGAATGAGAATTATTTAAATCAAAAATAGTTACTTAAACTCAGGGTGAGCTAGAGAGTGAGTTTGGTGGTGGGTGAAATGCAAAACAGCTTAATGGGAATGCCCTGGATAATAGGGATGTTGTGTATTTGTTTCAATGATCTTGGAAAACTTTGAATAATCCAGAAACCCCAATCTTGATCCTCACAATGTTCTAGGAATAGAAGAACGAGGGAGGGTGAATGGGTGAAAAGAAGCTCCAGAAACCCTACACTAGCAGAAGACATGGTCAGAGAAGCCCCCTTGTAATCTTCATAGTCCCAGAACCTAGCACAGTATTTAGCAATATTTTAAGAATTCATGTTTATCAAATGAATGCAGTGAATGAAAAGGACAGCAAGAAATGAATTTCCGGATATGCTAACACACTGTAACATCCATGAGATTTACGACTTCCAAATGGATTTAAATGGTAAAGAAGAATTAGTCAGGAGAACAGATATATTGCCTGCCATAGTGTAAGCTAAACAAATAGTTTCTTGCATATTTTTTATATTCAACCTGTTGCTTTGAATGGATGTGTCTACTGGTGAGTTGTAACAGAGTGATGCTGTCATTATGACAATATCATTTATTTCTAACTCAAAAATGCTGAAGGGCATGCTTTTTTGATGGATAAGGACAAAAATGATCTTAGTATCAGGTTTGGGGAGAAAATTTAAAAACACTCCAGAAGACAAAGGTGGAGAGTGGAAAGACGAGAAGTACTAGTGGGTGGCCCATGAAAAGATGTCTAATGTTGTCTAGGGGCAGGGATGGCCCAGCCTTGGCAACAGCAGAAAGGAATTATGGGAAGAGAAACAGCACAGTTGCAGGAAGGAGGAATCCATAGACAGATTCAGTCAGTGGTCTGACTTGCCAGTAGTCTCCACTTGCTCATTTGTAGGGAAAGGAAAAGAACATAACTAGCTAGAAAGTGCTTTTGATCAACTGGAGGCCAGTTGTCCTGTTACATGGTATTTAATTCTTTTTTATTTTCTCACTCGACACCGTTCCAGCAACTGAGGGATTTAACTCTTCCAAATTAGCTTGTTCTTCACACTATAGGTGCTTAGGTACCTAAAAGCTAAGCAAGGAATCTGAATGCCAAATGAATCTATCACATTCTTTGACAATAAAAACAAGATGAGCTCCTTTGATTCTTCTACTCACCATCTGCCTTGGTGCAGAACTTTTTCTTCTCTACATATCTAGTCTCCCATTTGATAGACACCATTTTCCTTTTTCCCTGTAGGATACTTTATACTGCCTCCTATCCCAGCAACCCATTTTCTCCTTGTTTTCTCCTTTTTATTATTTTTCAGGATAGGCATTGCAATCAATCATTTACCCCTGAGGATGAATATAATTAGCTGGGTTAACTCTCTCAGAAGTATTAGGAGTTAAGCCTTAGTTCATTGTTGACCTCAATAAATAAATTTAAAACATCAGAAAAGAGAGTTATAGTAATGGTTTAAGGCCCATATCCTTTGTTCCTTAAGTCATAATTCACTGACAGAACCTATTGTCATATAAGACAATGTCTAGTATATCCTCATTGCCCTTCCTTCTCTATGGAGTAAGAGGGAACACAGACTCATGCATCTTTCATCATATGTATCTTCTTAGTTATTTTAGTTTGGATTGCTATTGGTCTTAATATTAAAAATAGCCATATAATTTAAGAATGCAGAACAACTACATAGATAACCTTCTCTCACAAATAAGAGTTCACCAAATCATGCACTTACCAAGTGAAACACTTCAGTAACCCGTAAGTCTCTCAAAGTCCTGCCCCCATCTTTTCCCAAATTCCACACTGGTGCACTTGTTCTTTTGGCCCCCAAAGTTTTACATTATACCTCTTTCTTCATGTTGAGATACATATTGGGCATGTTAGTATATGCAAAATATCTGAATAGTTAAGACCCCAAATATATTTTTCTAGCTACCATTCAGTTATTTCAGGTGAAAGAGTTTCTTTGCTACAAATTATCAGAGTAATTTAAGTACATGAAATCAATCAGAGTTTATACCCAGTGCTAATGCTCAAACCATTTTCTTCCTCCTTTCTGAGTGATAAAAATTTTAAAAGAGCAGAAAAAGCATTAAATGAATATATTTTTGCGGTCGTTTGAAGGTCTGTAATGAGAGCAGAAAATACATAATTGAACACAGAGTAGTACAAGGTAAGTCATCAGTGTAATAAATTGAAACACACAGTCGTGCAAAGTAATAAACTAGAGCACTTTCGTCTGAGGTCAGGTGTGTTGCTTTGAAGTTGGACTGCAATTTGCCTTCCCTAGGACAGAACTATCTCCTGATTCTGCATGCTCATTGATCTCCAAGTCATTTAATGAGGCAAAAGGTGACCAACAGGTGATATGAGGAAATTTACTCCAGTATCCACAGGGCCAAAGATCAGCTACCGTCTTGAATGTGCAAAATTAGGTTTTTTTATGCTTGTGTTGATTATCAGGCTGAGCTCAGTTTGCAGCAGGACATCTTACAAATACCTGCATGTTGCCTTTTGAATATTATTCCCTGTACATGGGAAGAGTAACACCAATCAGAGGATGTCTTCCCATCACTTGGTGAACAGCAGATCTGGGTTCTGGTTCTAGCTCTACCAAGATTCACTACAAGAAGAAAAAACTTTTCTTAGAGGATCCAAATTCAAAATACTCTGTCCAAATCTTCATTCACTCCCTATCCCTCAAATTTCAATGCAGGGAGAGAGGCGCTTTAAGCATGAGTGGGCTGAAACAAGGGATGTTTTCTGAGCACTTCTGGAAAGAAAGAGAAAACCAAATCCCCAAAATTACAATGTAGTCAAGGAGCTATAGGTGTGAAAAAAATTCTGGCAAGTGTCTGAAAATAAGCAAAGTCCAATTAGCCAGAGAATTCTTCTTGTGATATTTGACAAACTTGACTCCCAGCTGGGCTAGAACTATAACTGGAATTTCATCCCTTAATGATTTTCAGAGAGATCTCAAAATGTGTTATCAACATTGATGAAGCCTTAGAACCTGTCTTTGAGGAAGACTTGGATAAAAGAATTGGGCATTCCTGATATGGGTAGGGCATTTATTCAGAACAATCTACTAATGATGCCTTTACTTGAGCTGTTAAATTCTGGAGTTAAAGTTGCATCTGGTATCTTAATTCATGGCACATTTTTCATGTCAGTAATCTTCCCAGGAGGAGCATAACTCTGAACGGCTTAGAGGGTTTGCCTCTACCCTTGATTGAATTACTCAACACATGTCTTTGGAGCACCTACTATGTATTCAGCCTGTCCTAACTATTTTGAGTTCTTGAAACAGGGGCCTGAGACAATGAACCATAAGGCAGGAGAGAAGTGAGGGCATAGCACAGAGAAAAGTAGCAGGGCAGTGAGCTACAATAAGGAAAATAAGCCACTGAGAACAGAGAAGACCTGGTTTTTAAGATCTGGGATTTGATGTTTAGCTAATATGCTACTATTTTGCCCAATTACTATTAATATACCCAGAAAAAAAATTTGGAGTCAAGTATTAACAAGGCACTTGTTTTGTTACCAGTTGATAGAAGATTAGAAAATCAACCCTTAATCCCAAACTGTGGCTCAAAGTTAAAGGCAAAAAATATATTGACAATTGTAAATTTAGATATACACCATTTATTTTTTACTGAAGCAAAAGTTCTACCCGATTTAAGAGCAGTAAATTCAAAATTTGGTGCATGGTAGCAACAAATCTAAGGACTCCCAGGAATGTTCTAAGTTTATAAGAAATCAGCTGACGCTGGGTGCATGGCAATCATTACCCTCACTACAGGCCATTAACCATTTTGAGAGGCTGAATATGTCAACCTGAGCTCCCAGCGACCTTTCCGAGACTGCAGTTAAGACATAGAAACAAAGGGGCGCCTGGGTGGCTTAGTCTGTTAAGCGTCCGACTTTCACTTAGGTCATGATCTCGTGGTTTGTGGGTTCGAGCTCCACGTCGGGCTCTGTGCTGACTGCCAGCTCAGAGCCTGGAGCCTGTTTCAGTCTGTGACTCCTCTCTCTGACCCTCCCCTGCTCACGCTGTCTCTCTCTCTCTCTCCTAGAAATAAATAAAAAAACATTAAAAAAAAATTAAAAAATAAAAAGTCATAGAAACAAAGAAGACCCAAGGACGCAAGGTGAACTTAGAACCAAAGCCACTTAGCTCCATTTAGTTATATTCACTGTTAATAAGGCCAGGACTGAGGCTTAGCTTCACTCCGATTACTCAACTTTACCTATATCTACAGACGCTATAGATTATAGATTCTTCTGACAAAGCTGGCTATCCATCTGTAAGTGGATTCAGTCTGAAACCAAAGGAGCACCCCACCAAAGAATAGCAGACACTCTGCATGCCATGGTAGGGCTAGAGTTAGGGTTACCTCTTTGAGAAGGAACTATAATTATGACGGCTATTTCCAATCACATATTTTGGGAAACAACATTCTCCTTAACTGTGGCTACCCTGCTATGCTAAAATTTTATTTTTTTTTCAATTTGACGACTCTTACTCTCATTCTTTCCTTCCCTTTCACCCTCACCAGAATTGACTTTTTGGATCTCCCATGATAAGGTACCAGTGGCTGAAATTAAGGTCACACTGATATGATTCTATTCCAAAACACAGAATCAAAAAAGTGGGTTGTATGGATCAGACAGTCCCATATATTTCCTTCCATGTTGAATATGAGATTTCTCATTTCACACTGAAGGTTGTAGTGTTTCAATCCTTTTCGAAGGTCTTGGCCCTCTAATTAGCCCATTCATTCAACCATTCAATTAATACTTATTGAGTGCCAGACATTGTGCTAGACATAGGATGAAATGGTGAGTGAAGGAGCAAATAAAATCACAGTTTTAATGGAAGTTTTAGCCTAGTGGGAGACAGACTTCATTAAGTGATCACACACAATTAAATCTAAATTTTCAACTGTGAGAAGTGCATCCAAAAAGTACACAGTGTCCTAATCTAGGTGAGTGTGATTTCCCTTTGGCTAGATTTGAGATCTCTTTATTTTGGAAAATCAGTCTAGTCACTATCTTTACTATTCAAAACAAATTGGTTCTTGGGCCAGTGAAAGTTTGTACAGTAGCTACCCTTCTCTCCCTGTTACCCCATTATTTCTCCAGTGGTCACTCGGTATCAGGGAGACTCTGAGGCACCTGTAATAGGGTGAATGGGAGAATGAACCGAGCAGAGCATCCCTTGGGAAGACCGTGATCTATCAGCCAGTTCAGTTCGGTTATTTACCCCCTCTGTAAACTTGCACAATTCTCTTATCCTCCGCCCATAATTTCTTTACCTGTGAGATGGGGATAATAATTACCAACCCTCTATTATGGGTACCATACTGACATGCTCACAACAACATGTTGTAAGTTGTAAAATACAATATAAAATTAAAGCAGCGTTATTATAATCATTTTTGTGATGGGTGTTACAGCAAGAACAAGAAGAGCTGAAGTGAGTAACATAAAAAGTCAGTGATCTTTTTCATCCCTTGTTTCTTGCCAACAAGCAGAAAAGCCATAGGAGGGGCTCTTCATTTTCACCCAGGCAGACCTTGGCACAGCGTGAGCTTTCTAGCTGTGGTGACTGTAAATTTCCTACACACACGCACACACACACACACACACACACACACACAAATGGGGATGCATGATCTGACAAAGGCTTTTTCCCACTGAGTTATGACTTTGTTTTTATGAAAATCTATAATAATTACAATACCTTAAGCTCTAATTGTAATGTTTCAACTTTATATGAAAGAATAAGAGAAAATATAATGGTGCTCTCTCTGAAATCTGAGGCATCCCATTACCCTATCCTTGGCCTGTCTTTGTGGAAAAGGGTTGCAGATTGGAGTTTCTTCTGGCTCTGGTGGCTTTCAATGTAAGGTGAATAAATCTGTCCCCACGGGCCACCTTCTGAAAGGATGATCATCTCGATTCTGAAGATATTTATTTACCTCTGTCATGATTTAGAGACAGACTCCTCCTTCGCAGGTCCCCCCTGCCCTTTGCCGCTGATAAGGCACCCCTGAGGATTTATGTCGCTACCCAACAGTGGGATTTGTGAGTTCAGATCATGTTGCTAGCACTATCCTGGATAAGACACATTTATCACAGCTTTGCTTAGTCTTATTTGCATTATATTGTGCACTGCCTATATTGTTAAAAACCCAATTGCTTTTAAACTGTGGGCTGGTAGGTAGCGTGCCTCCCAGATCTATCAGTAGTACAAAATTCTGCCTTTAAAATCAGGAGAGCAGAAATTAATCATGCCCAACTACTCAAAGTATCTCCACCTCCAGTCGCATTTGCTGCCATTTCTTTTTATCACCAGTAGGGGGAAGGCTTGAGGTCATCTTAAGAAGATCTTATCCAAGAAGCCAAGGGATGGATCTCAGAGCCCCCAGGGCTCAGGACTCTTTCAGGAAGGGCTGTTTCAAGTTCTTGTTAGATAAGTGGCTCTTTTGGAAATCTCAGGGTCAGAATATGTATCCCCTGCAAGTGATCAAGTAACTTGATAATGAGTCAGAATGGATCGAAGGCAGACCTAGGTTTCAGAAGCGTCCAGTCAGTAAGATCAGGGTTATGGAGTCCCAGAAAAGACCAATGTGGCTGCAGTTCAGCAGTGCTAGAGCTATGTTTCCATGCTTCTCGGAGTCACACTTTGCTGCTCTTCATCTGTAAAGTGTTATTTAGCAAAACACAACTCCATATTAAGTCATTCCAAGGGTCATTTGCAAAACAAATGATTTCTGTGCCCCGATTGCAAGAGCTTAAAATAAGATTTCCGTTCCTGGAGTCATAAAGGCTTTTCTGAGGTTTTGTCTGTTTGTTTTGTTTCTTTTTCTTTTCGTGGACACAGCAAAGACTCAAATCAAGTCAACTTCACTTCAGTCTTAAGTAATGTCTTGGGGCGCCTGGGTGGCTTAGTCGGTTGAGCGTCCGACTTTCGCTTGGGTCATGATCTCGCGGTTCATGGGTTCGAGCCCCGCGTCGGGCTCTATGCTGACTGCCGGCTAGGAGCCTGGAGCTTGTTTCAGAGTCTGTCACTCCCTCTCTCTCTGACCCTCCCCTGCTCGCGCTGTCTCTCTCTCTCTCTCCTAGAAATAAATAAAAATATTTTTTAAAAAAAGTAATGTCTTAAATTTCTACTACAGAATTGGTACCAGGGGTGACACATTTTCCTGGGCTTTGGCTGAGCCATTCCCCTGTGCCAGGGCTTTGTTCTCTTTGTGATGTATTACCACCCTTGACTCCTAGTACAGTTCCGCCAAAAAGGCTGGTCCCCTGCCCACCTGCCACAACTGCTTCCAGCACCCGGTGGCCTCCCCACTTCTGAACTCACAGACTTCATGGAGTCTCTCATTCCGCAATTAATCACAGCTTCCCCTGGGACAGCTCCTATGTGTGTGGGCTTTGTTGCTGTTTAGTAGTGGAGTGTTTCGGGTGTTTTCATGCCTTGTCTCAAAATCTAGATGGCAAATTGAGGAAAGGAATACCATGTTATATGTGTTATAAAGGTAAGATGGGATGAAGGAAATTTCAAATGTGTCATTTACTTGCCAGATAAATTTGATCAACTCTTTTAAATGCCAGTGATCTAATTTTGTGACTTCCTGTAATCGCATGTTAGCTGAGAGAGTACTTAGGAGGTGATGGATATGTAATCATTTTGTTACTTGATGAGTAAACTTTGCCCAGATCCCTTGTCACATTACTCAGTCCAATGGAATGGGAGTGGGGATGGGGATCCAAATGTGATCTAGAGGGACTGCATTTAGGCAAGGACATCCGGAGGTCAAGGCCAAGCAGGAAGGACCATTCCTGGAAGACTGTTAATAGTGAAGCAAGATCCAAGGAGGGCAGGTAAAGAGTTAGGTGGAAGGGCCAGGGGTGACTGCATGAAACCCAACGGTCATGGAGAGTAAGAGCAGATACACAGAAAGCTTGGCAGCCAAGAGGTCTGGGAAAAATAGAGTGACACATAGAGAGAAATCAACAGTGCAGTATTGAGCATGGGAAGCAAACTATTTGGAATTCAATCCATGAACCCTGGCCATGTGGTAGATGTTCCTTTTATGGCACTTACAGCAACAGCCAGAACAATGGCTAAGTGATATAGATTGCCTTCAAGAATTCTACTGCCCCATATGATGGTTTCTTTCAATCCCTCTCTAATGTGCATAATGATCTTAAGGCTAAAACTGGGATAAGTCAGTTGTGAATAGTTCCTAGACGTGGGGCCTCTTAGAGAAAGAATACTCAACAGGAGACTACTGAAGGGCTTTGGTGTGTTCACTGGTCTTAGGCTTCAAGTAAACCCTGTCAACTCGTTGACCAGCCAACCAATATTCAAACTCGTGACAGAGGCCAGAACCAAGGGTCAGAGGAGATCGATGCAATCCCATGTGCACACCATCTAGAACAACAGGGTGATTCCCGGCATGGGAATACATTTGGAAATACCCACAACTAGTGAGCTTTTGATGCATTAGCATTTTGCTCAGTGAATATCGGAAGAAGGTGGGGAGGAAAGATGGACTGGTCTATCTCACATGTAGGAATCTCTGCCACTTCCTCTTCTGGAGGAAATACTTGCTGTTTTCTTCTTATTTCTGCTATGAACATTTGAGACCGAAATCTCGTCTGGTATCCTTCCTCAGTTGGCTGAATATTCTTGTGGCAAGTCTGGTAAGAAAGTTGATCTTGGCTCAGCAGCTTGTACTGAAGTGTATGCATTTCGATGCTGTCTCTATTTCTCTCTCTCCCTCCCTGCCTCTCTCTCCCCTTGCTCTCTCCCCTGCCTTCTCTCTGCCTAGAGGAGAACCAGGAACTGAAGGTGCTTCTGGTTAGAAGTTACTTCCACATCCATGATATCATTTTATTCCTATGATAGGTCAGATGAAAGCAGTTATTACAAATCTCTGTCTATAGATGGAGAAGGGGAGAGAGAGGCAGAGAGAGAGAGACCGGGAGAGTTCCTGTGGTTTCAGCTGGACTTGGTACAGCTGTCTCTACCCTGCTGTCTGTCTTTTAGCAAGACTGCTCTGCAAGACTCACGTTTGTGGAAGTCCCGGGAAGTGTCCTGTTTCTCTACTCACGGCATGAAAATGGTGCAGATGGTGCTTCTGGAGGTGCTCTGAACACAGGTTTGTTTTCCCCTTCTCCTTTGTGGGCTAAATCCAATAATAGCCAATGGGTCTCCAACAGTGTGTCCAAGGGACTCAGTCCAAACAGCAAAAACCGAGCTGACATATAAACAGCCCTTTGAAGTGTGGCTAGAAATGGCAATCACCTTGGTCACTCTAACTGGCTGGCTGTGCTCACAACAAAGTTGCTGATCATGAAAGAGTTTTGTCGCTGCGCTTTTCCTTCCCCGGCAGAGATGGACGCTGCTATACCATTTGAGATCTCATCCCTGCTTTAGGAATGGGGGGCCAGTTGCCTTCACATTAAAAGGTATTTCTAGTTACAAGTTACTTTCACATCCATTGAATTATTTCGTCGTTACAATGAGTCAGATGAAAGCAGTGACTACAAAGTCCATTATGTGGATGGGTAAACTGAGGCCAAATGATTGCACTGTACCCAGGGAATAAGCAGAGCTCTGTTTATTAACAGTGAAGTTGCAGAGCTGGGCCAGCAACCATATTCAGGACCCCAGACCGGTGCTCCTAAGTCAAAGCGTATGTGCTATGCCATATACACATACTAGATTTCACAATGCAGATAGGACACTGGGATAGACACAGAGCAAGACATAAACAGCCATGGGGCTCCTGTGTGGCTCAGTTGATTAAGTTACTGACTCTTGATTTTGGCTCAGGTCATGATCTCATGGTTTGTGAGTTTGAGACCCACATTGGGCTCTGCAGTGTCACAGTGCAGAGATTCTCTCTCTGTGTCCCTCTCTCTCTGTCTCTCTCTTTCTCCCCCTTTCTCTGTGCTCCTCCCATGTTCTCTCTCTCTCACAAAATTAATAAACTTTAAAAAAAAAGGGGAGAGGAAGGAAATAAACAGTCACTGCATAGTTGTAAAATGACCAACCTTCACTCTAACTGCATATTTTGGGTCTTTAGCCAAAGTGACAGAATTCTGGAAGCAGTGCATTGTGTTCTCTTCTTCATATCCATGCTGCTCTGAGGCTTGTGGAGGAGTATTTGGAAGGACGTGGAAGCTGGGGAAGAGGAGAAGGAAGAATGGGGGTGTGGAGAAGGAAAAGCATTTACTGGGCACCAGCTCCAAGATCAGTTCTGATCGTTTTTTGCCATTTGTCTTACTTCATCCTCACTTTGGATAGATCCTTTGACCTCACCGGGCCTCAGTTTCCCCATCTGCCCGGTAGAATTATGATGCCCACCTCCAAGTCATAAAGTGGATGCCATGTGTAAAGCATTTAAAGTGGTTCTCAGCACTTATTCAATATTTGTTGTTGTGCTTGTGATGATTATGCACACGTGAAAGAATGAGACTCAGAATTTTAAATATTTGGTCAGCCTTTCAGCTGTTAAGGAACTAAGGTATAAACCCAGCTACACACCGTTTGGGAAGAGTCAAGATGACCTCTCTGAAATATTCTTATGTTGTTAGCTGGGAAGACCTTCAGTTCCTCCACAAAGCACACATTCTAAGGAAGACTAGGCAGGTCCAACTCTGGGTGGGCAGAGAAGAGGGAGACTAGGGTAGAACTCTCTGTGGGTTAGGGATACAAACAAAGAAAAAACAAAACAAAACAAAACAAAAAAAACATGAAAGAGCAGAAAGCCTGCAGAGCATGAGCTATTTAGCACCACTCTTGCCTGGAGGAAGACAAGAGATCTTCCTCAAAATCTATAGAAACCAAAATAATTAATAGCCCAGTATATGTGAATGTCCTTCACATAGCAATTTTTACAGCTGACCAGTCTCTGTAAAACAGAATCCTCGTGCACGGTATTTTTAAAAAGTATTATTTTCTCTAGCTGTCCCAACAATTCACTTGAGGAGCAATAAATTGTTCCTCTTTACTATGTCTTATATGTAAAAATATCATTTCAGTGCTACAGTCATATGTGTATACTATGTCATTTCAGTGGGAGTTGATTATTTTTCCGTTTTAAGCCACATAACCTCTGACTTAAGGATATCAACCATGCAGGTCTTGGTATTAAATAAATCACTCCTGCTAAGGAAGGGTCAAGCTCCTCTGTGAGACAACCAGGCACCTCCCAGGAGCCACTGGATAATCTGGACTCTGGAATTTTCTATGGGTAGCAAGGGAACAAATTGCAGGCTGCCTAGGCTAACATCAACTGGAGTGTGGGACATGGCTTGGCCTTCCTTAGGGAGGTTATCTGGGGCTCTTCAGTGGGTTGTCTTCTATTCTCACTAAGAAGCCCTTCTCAGCTGGATTTCAGGTTTAGCATAAAGAAGGAATGGGCCTATACTCACTTACTATTATGTATTTCTTGAACCTTCCTAAAATAAACAGCAGATGCACAAAGAAATGTCTATCTGTATGTGGCAGGAAATCTCTGTATAAAACTCACCCACAAAAGAACACCAACATATAGTATTTCGTAATAGAAGACTGTGTAGTGGGGGGTGGGAAACAAAATAAAACTCTGTCCCATGTAGCATTAGATACAGACTTTTAAAAAGACTAATGCATCGAAAAGTAAATATATTGGCACTATCCATAACCCTGACATTTTGACAAATACCTCGGTGTCTGCCTGTGTGATCAAATTGATTATCTCTGTGAGTTTCCTTCAAAGCCAGTCACCTCTGTGGCATCTTCCACTTGGTTCTAGAAAACCCTGGGGCTTGATGCCAGTGTGCTGTTTGTATCCCAGAATTCTTTGTCGCTTTGTTCCATTATTCTCATCCCCCAAAGAAAACCAGTTGAAGGAATGCAGTGGGAGGCCCCTTGAGGGTAAGGTAAATATGGTTAATTGCCAACTTTTGTTGAGAGAAGAAAGCTTTGTTAGATGCAGCTCAAGATGATTAATTTTCTTCTTTCTTAAAAATTTCCCTGGGAAGACTGTCCAGGTGATTTGTCCTGTCTGGATTTAATTCTGCCATGTGAAAGACAGTTGTGGAGGTAGAGGAAAATATAGCACATTGGGATGAACTTCTTTGCTAATTGCATTGACCCAAGTGTAGACCATGCCTAGCAAATATTAGCTGATGGTGGTGGTGGTGTTCTCTGCAGAAGAGGGAGGAGGAAACATTTCCTTCCTGATGGAACTCTTTATAGAAGATAGAACTGCTGGAATTAATTTACCTTAATTTGCACTGAGTTATAAAGAACCATTCATTCATTCATTCAGCGAATGTGAAATGAAACTTTACTGGGTCTCAGGCCACGTGCTAAAGTACTGGGAATGTTAACGAAGGTTGTCTCTCAGGATACAGGCAAGTTTGACTAATACTTGTTCCAAAGGATCTTCCTTTGTTTTGAATTTTCTAGTCTTTGGCAAGGAGAACAGGATCTGAGGGTGGAAGCTTGCTCTCAATTTTCCTTCAGAAAAGAATAAACTAGAAGGTGAGAGACGTTTTAGCAAGGATATGAGGAAAGCAGAGCAACACTAAGGGAAGAAAGGTACCTCATTGATGCCACAGATTAGTCTTTGTGAATAGCACTGGCATTCTTTCCGTCATTAACTTGAGGCATATCCTACTTCCAAAATTGTTCATTCATGTTTTCTCTTGTCCGCCATGACCAACCTGAGTCAAATCCCAGTTATTATCTCTCTCCTTGGTTCACCATAGCGGCTTCTACACTGATCTCAGTTCCAGACTCGTTCCAAAATACCTTCGATTCAGCCACCAGAAGGAGCTTTGGGGAACTCCCCACGTGAACTCCCTGCATTTCAACCTTCCCAATCAAATCTATTCTGTACATGGCCACCAGATGAACCAAACTACCCTACAACTTTCTTCGTGTCACTCCACGCGAAGGTCTTTAAGCAAAGGAATATTATGGTCATCTCCTTTGTCTACTACCCCAGGCTCTCTACAGTGCGTTGTGCGTGGTTGATCTTCAACCCCCAAGGGTGTATTGCATGCCAGTTACACTGGACTTCTGAATCGTCCCAAAACCCTCTGGCTTTCCTGTCTCTTGGTCTTGCTTGTGTTGCTGTCTCCCTCTGGACGAGTCCCTGAAAATTCCTTCCTCTCATGCCTTTAACTATTTTTCTAAATGACTTTATTTTATGGATTTATTCAGAAAGACAGTGAGACCACACAAGTCGAGGAGGGACAGAAAGATGATAGATAGATAGATAGATGATAGATAGATAGATAGATAGAAAGAAAGAAAGAAAGAAAGAAAGAAAGAAAGAAAGAAAGAAAGAAAGAATCCCAAGCAGGCTCTGTACTGTCAGCACAGAGCCTATATGGGGCTCAAACTCACGAACTGTGAGATCATGACCCAAATCAAGAGTGGAAGGCTTAACTGACTGAGCACCCAGGTGCCCTCTATTTTTAAAAGTATGTCTCAGTTAGTGCCTCTTCTGTGCCCCTTTTGTGCACCCATTTTATAAATTGTGACATTCCCTTCACCCTGACGGTCCTAACCCTTTAACCATTCCAGAGGGACCTGGCATATTCTCCCTTGAAGCTCCCCATGAACCTTTTGTGCACCCTGATGTGCTGAGACCTCAGAGGGTTATGAAGACCTCTTTCCTTTCCTACCAAACTCAGCACCACCCCCCAGCACATCATCATGTTATTTTTGAAGAAGTCCAAAAAGTAAGTTGATGACACAAATTAAAAAAAAAAAAGGTTTTAAAGTAAATGCGGCTGTGAAAACCTGCCTTAATGCTTCAACAAGGCTTGTTCTGTAACATGGTCATGAACCTGGCTGAGTAATGACAAGTTTCAGTGACAATGGTCTATCATGGGTCCTTTTTTCTGGATGACGCTGCTTTCCATAGAGAGGGCTGCCACCCTTGGTCGGTCACCTTTAGCAGTGTGACTCTAGTACTCTGAAATTGGCCACCATCGATTCGACAACATTTGCTGTAAATCTTGTCGTTGTGTTTTTGGTCATTTTTGTTGGTTTGGTTGGTTGGGTTAAAAAAAAAAAAACAACTTAAATGAATACATGCTAGGCTAAAGCCTGCTTTCTTACAGTGTAACCCAATACACCTGTCAATTGGGCCATTGAATTCCTACTGATGGTATCTGCTAAACCCTGGGCTCTGGAACTACTATCAATAAGGAGTCCCAGATCTGATCGCCCGGGACCCACCTGGCCAGCTGGCGTCTGGCCCAACATTCTCAGGACATATGCTGAACATGAGTCCTGGTGACAGTGAGGCTGGTGAGGGCTTCTCACCCACACGGGTATACTTTGAGCACTGATAATGACAATCCAGGCGCCCTAATGGTTTCAGCATCCCTGGAAAGAAACGCAAACCACGCGCAAGCTGCAAGGTAAGCCAAGGTAAAGATCATGTGCACCTCCAGACCCCGTTGTCTCTGCTTCCCTTTCGCTGAAGATGCAAGTAGTCACTCTTTCACCTGCTGCCGAGGAGACAAGCCTCATCTTCCGTTTCGTAACTGAGGAAGTACCCGTGGCTCAGCTCTTACCTGGAATCTTCTTTCCTGCATTTACTGACATTTAGAAGCCAAAACCCATGACCTCAAAATTGGCTAAATAAGGTCTCTCCAGTTAATTTTGCCTATAAAACAATTTTCCTATTCAAGAACACTGAACACTGGACTCCATCTTTCATAATAAAGAGGCCATTAATTCTCTGCTACTGCTCATTATTCTTATTAACTATTCCCAGACTTTTTGCTGTAGGCAAAATGTATCTATTAGAGCCAGCAAATCAGGATTGCTAACATGCTGAGGCCAGCGTCCTCTCCCAGGCACTGGGCAAAGCCAGCGACATTGGACTCCACCAGCTGGCCCCCGTGCTGAGCATCTGTGCTGTCGTGAGCCCTGAGAGGGAAGATGGGAAGACTTGGCTGTTGGAGCAGCCGAGTCGTTACTCAGATTTGCTTATTCAGAGCCCTCTATTTTGAATATGTAGTTAAAACAGTTTTCTAAGACTAAAAACTGATCACTTGGATTTATCTTTAGTTTTTCTGTTATTTTGGGGGGGGTGTTTTATTTTGCTTTTTAATGGGAAAAAACACATTTTCTCTGAGGAGGGAGTTAAAAAGAAAAGGAGGCATGGGTCCGACTTGGCGCTTCTTGTGAAATACTGAGAGGTGAAAGAGTAACTAAAGAAATGGACATTTCCTGAGCAATTAACTTACTCGCTTCTTCCAGATGGCTTTTCAAAAACAACTTATCAGGGGTGCCTGGGTGGCTAAGTCAGTTAAACATCTGACTTTGGCACTCTGTGAGTTCGAGCCCCGCATCGGGCTCTGTGCTGACAGCTCAGGTTGTGTGTTCGAAACTGCTTTCGCTTCAGATTCTGTGTCAACCTCTGTCTCTGCCCTTCTCCAATTCTCTCTCTCTCTCTCAAAAGTAAATAAACATTAAAATTTTTTAAAAACCTTATGAAAGCATATTTTACACGACATGAAGTTTACCCATATCCTATGTAAAATGCAATAATTTTTACTAACTCTACTAGGGAGTCCAATGATCACAATAGACAGATTTCAGAACACTTTCAATTCCCACAGTAAAAACCTCTTCTGCCTATTTTCAGTGAACCCTAACCCATGCACATGCCCTAGTCTCTGGCAACTTCTAATCCACCTTCTACTTCAGTTTGATTTTTGGTGACTTTTTATGTAAAGGAACCAGATAATACATGGTGTCTTGGGTCTGGCTTCTTTTGTTTAGCATAGCGTTTGAGGTTCATCCTTGCCAGAGCACCTGTCAGCAGATGCTTCCTTTTTTTTCATTGCCGAATAGCGTTCCATGTAGGATACACCACATTTCATCTGTCCATTCACCAGCCAATGAACATTTAGGTTATCCCCAATGCAGGGCTGTTATTAATAAGGCTGCTATGAACATCTGTGAGCATTCCCATGCCCGTCCTTGTGCGGACATGTTTTCAATTCTTTTGGGCATATACCCAAGAGCGGAATTGCTGAGTCAGCGGAATTGCTGCGTCATGTGGTATTTTTATGTCTAACCTTTTGAGAAACTTCCAAACTATTTTCTGAAGAGGCTGCAATGTGTTGCATTCTCACCAACACTGTATGAGGGTTCCCATTTCTTTGTATTCCCACCAATATTGTATGAGGGTTCCCATTTCTTTGTATCCCATCAATACTTGTTAGTGTCTGTCTTATTTATTTTAGACACTGTACTGGGTGAAATATGGTATTGTGTTGTGGTTTTAATATGCATTTCCCTAATGACTAATATGTTGAACATCTTTTCAAGTACTTATTGGCCATTGGTGTCCTCTTTGGGACAATCTTGTCTGTAATCAGTACCTAGTTTAAAAAAAATTTTTTTTTAAGTTCATTTATTTATTCATTCATTCATTCATTCATTCATTCATTTTTGAGAGAGAGAGCAAGCAAGCAGGGGAGAGGCACAGAGAGAGGAAGAGAGAGCATCCAAAGCAGCCTGATGCAAGGCTCGATCCCACAAACCCTGAGATGACGACGTGAGTTGGAACCAAGAGTCAGCCGCTTAATTGACTGAGCCTCCCAGGAACCCTGCCTGTGTTTCTCACTGGGCTGTTCATCTTTCGGTAATTGAGTTGGAAGTATTCCTGTAAATTCTGGATGCTAGTACTTTATCAGATTTGTGCTTTGCAAATATTTCCCCCCAATCTGTGGCTTTTCTTCTACATTTTTTAACAGTGTCTTTTGAAATGTGAAAGTTTTTAATTTTGATGAGACCCAATCTATCACATTCTTGTTGGTGGTGGTGGTGGTGTCCTATCTAGAAAATCTTTGACTAAGACAAGGTCTCAAACATCTCTTGGTATACTCTCTTATAATTGTTTTAGTTTGTACATCTCAGTCTGTGATCATGTTGAGTTAATTTTTGTGCATGGTGTGAGGTGAGAGTTGAAGTCCCTCTTTTTGCACAAGAGTATGCAATTATTCCAGCACCTTTTACTTATTTTAATTTCTTTTTTTCAGTTTCTTTATTTATTTATTCTGAGAGAGAAAGAACATTTGCACATGAGCAAGGGAAGAACAGAGAATCTAAAGCAAGCTCCGCGTCGTCAGCCCAGAGCCCACTGCAGGGCTCAATCTCATGAACTGGGAGATCATGACCTGAGCCGAGATCAAGAGCTGGATGCTTAACCCACTAAGCCACCCAGACGCTCCCCCATTGCAGCACCTTTTAATGAAAAGACTATATTTTCATCACTACATTAATTGCCTTGGCAGCTTTGTGAAACAAGTGATTGGCTCTAAATATAACGATTTCTTTCTGTGCTGTTAATTCTGTTTACAGTGGACTTGGGACAGAAGTATTACAGTCCCAGTTTCCAGATGGTGGAACTGAGGCTGCTCAGTGGTAGAACCAGCTGCCAATGTTGGGCTTCTTTGTCTAATATTCATGCTCTTTCCTTCAAAAAACTCCATACACAGGGGCACCTGGGTGACTCAGTTGGTTAAGCATCCGACTTCGGCTCAGGTCACAATCTCTTGGTTCATGGGTTTGAGCCCCGTATTGGGCTCTGTGATGACTGCTAGTTTGGAACCTGGAGCCTGTTTCAGATTCTGTGTCTCCCTCTCTCTCTGACCCTCCACTGCTCTCTCTCTCTCTCTCTCATAAATAAATAAATATATAAATAAATAAAACATTAAAAAAATTAAAAACAAAAGAAAAACCTCCATATATAGAAAAATATTATTTTAAAGAGGATAATATTGATTTAGGGATGAGGAATCTGGGATTTGTCTTTAAGGATGCCAGTTGTCTTTCAATATTAGGAAAGATAATTTAGATGGATGGAACCCCCTTTATTTTAGCCATTGATAATGTAAGACATGGGCATTTCACTTCTTCAGTCATTTATTCATATAACACATCCTTATTAAAAGTCCACAATCTAGAGAACTCACTAATCTATCAGCAGCATCTATTTATAACATGTCTTTTATGGTCTTTTTGGGAAGAACCTCCTGTTAATTGCTCCTCCCCATCTTCTGACAGACATCAATTCAATCACGTGCCCTCAGTGCAATTCCTTGTCCTCCACTACAGCAGGCCAAGGCCCAGGAGTCAGAAAGACTTTGGTTTGGAACCCAACAAGAACTATAAAAAAGCGCCAGGGCCTGAGGCAAAAACCTGTCTCAGATCAGCTGCTTCATCACGATTTGTTACTCCACATCTGTTCTCTTGTGTCTTGGCTCTCTTCCTTTGGTTCCTGAAAATTCTGGGTTCCGGCACATGTCCTTTATCTTTTGAATACATGTTTTACCCTTCTTTTTGTTTTGTGCCGTGTTTTGAATATCCAACCTCCAGCTGACCTGGTCTCACCTTCTCTACTGTTCTGTGTAATGACCTCTCCTTTTGACCTGTACTCTTCCCTCGACCTCCTTAGCATGAGAAGCATTTCAAGTAGGAATTGCTGACCTGATTCTAAATGCTCAGTTCCGCCTTGACCACCAAAAACTTGGCTCTGAGCTGGAACTGGCATGTTTCTGACTCCTTAGGGTCTGCCTTCTGTTTTCATTGAACAGTACACTGTTCTGAGTGTTACAGGGCAGTGCTTTTTCAGGATGTGAACTCTGGGCTAAGACTGGGTTAAAACTTCTTGGGCAAATTATTCAATCTTCCTGTGTCCTAACTTTATCCATTAAATAGGAATAATAGCAATGTAACTTCCTGGGGTGGTGATTAAAATAAAAGGAGTTAACATGCATGTTAAAATACTGCCTGATACATAATAAGCTCTCAATAAATTTGAGCTATTCTTCTATTATGGCTACAGCCACCATTGTAACTTATCTTCCTACCTCTGGGCCTGTTCCTAGAAAATCCATTCTTCACACTGTAGCCAGGCTAGTTTCTCTAATATGCAAATGTATACTGCCACCCACTCGGCTTTAGGTCAAGTATTCACCCTTGACTTTGCTTACAAGGCCTTTCCTCACCTCACCTTTGCCCCTTCCTCAAAGTCATCAGGGCCGATTTCTTGCCGGTGCTACAGTCATATTTTACTTTTTTGGCATTTTTAAGTTTTTTTTTTTTGTGCATTTATTCATTTGTTTAGGATTCATGGCCTCTTGCCTTTGTGCTTTCTCACATGTGCTCCCTGATGGGCACATGCCGTATCTTATCCCTATACCTTGTTATCCTTCAATTTATATGTGTGTGTGTATATATACATATATGTATATATACACACACACATATGTATATGTATATATATGTATATGTGTATATATGTATATGTGTATATATATATATATTTTTTTAATGTTTATTTATTTTTGAGACAGAGAGAGACAGAGCATGAATGGAGGAAGGACAGAGAGAGAGGGAGACATGGTATCCTTAGCAGGCTCCAGACTCCAAGCTGTCAGCACAGAGCCTGACATGGGGCTCGAACTCATGAACTGTGAGATCATGATCTGAGCCACCCAGGCGCCCTTGTTACTGTTCAATTCTTATTATCAGTTCCTTCCCTGAAAACTTCCTCTGGTTCCCTAAAGCAATTTAGGAACCTCCTTTTGTGTTCCCATAGCACCTTGAATTCCCTTGCAGTGGAATTTATCACGCTGCAATGTAATTGTAGGTACAGATGCTCTATCACTTGATAGCAAATTATTTAGGTCACAGTTTCCTCTATACTGTTCATAGTTTTACTTTTAGTGCCTAACACAGTATTTAGGACATTATAAGCTCCCAAAGGCTTATAAACAGTTGACAGTTGTCTAACAATTTTGATAAGTGTTTAAAAGTGTGGAAAAGGCAACTCACAGACCCAAATCTGAGAATATTCATTACCTGGTATTAAAAGTAGTATTACTGTATCTCATGAAGCAACTTTAGTTTGTAAAAGGGTAGGGCTAGAATAGACTGATTAATGCAAAAAAAAAAAAAAAAAAAAAAAAAGACAAATGGAAGAAGATTGCAGGCCTCTCCTACTCTTCCATTTATCCTCATATGTGAAAGCAAGTCAGAGACCTTAACATGAAAAAATATCAAACACATGGCAGAGACAAAAGTGTAATGTTGCCACTGACATGATACCACTTGAAGATTGGTTTTTTTTCTCCTTTCGGAGACCCAGATAGTGGTGTGTGAAATTGCCACCTAGCATGGTGTCCGTAGATGGTTTCATGGTAATGCCCCCATGAATTTCATTTATCTGTCACTTTTGTTTACTGCAATTTGTATACTTAACTAATTTGACTTGACATAATCAGGACATGACCATGAGAAACGAGATGACATCTTTTAAATATTTCATTTAATAAGAAAGTACTGGATGCAGTCTTCTCTTACTTTTTATTAAGGAAGGAGATATGGACTAACCATCATTACTCACAGGGTTTGCATGAATTTATAATAAAATTCTCCAAGACATGTACAGTATCTGCACTTTAACTAATGGGGGTTGATTGAGAATCATATTCATTTTTAATGACTTATAATGAACTTTTCTTTTACATTGCTCCCCCTCATACATTAAGTGCCACACAACCTAAAAGATATCTTTACACTATAATGACTTATGATGGTGTTTGTCCAGCCAAATTGTTTTGGCTTTTTCACAGCCTCCTGAATGTGACAGAGCCCAATTCAACATGGCGGATTTCTCAGTGGCTTGGCTCCATTTCCTCTGACAAATAAATGTAAAGGTTTGGAAGTCAACTAATTTGGAAGTCAACTAACCGCATTTGTTCAGTGGAAAATTAAGGATTTATAAAAGACCTATCTTGTCGTTATAAAGCTGTGGTTTCAATGAGCTGAAAATCCAATTCTCTTAATGGCTCTTCTATACTCAGTTCTCTTCCCAGAGATCAAAAGGAAGTTTTTAAGAAAACCAAAGAAAATTCTCTTACTTCTTACTTTGGATCATTTCAAAGGTAGTGCTTGAAGATGTAGTGTAAGCTCCTTTCTCATGGGTAGCTATAGGATTATTAAGCCTTACCTATGACACATCAATTGTTCCTAATCAATAAAATATGATCTTCCAGCAAATGAGGAAAAGAGTGTGAGTCCTCTAAACTGAAATGGCTTTTTTCATTTAGGAATGATTTACTTGCTCCTTACTTCATAGAAGTAGCCCATATTGGACTAAGCAAAGACCTATTGCCTAGGAGAGTAAGAATAGTAGGTTATAGTTATTTTTTTATTATTCAGAGGGAGTACATTGTACTTTTAGACACTCTGAAATGAATTCTAAAGCATAATCATGCTTTAATGGCAAAATGCCTCATGATAACATGACGTCTTATGCAGAATCTTCATGTGACTGGCAAGACTTGCATATTCAGCACACCGCTCAGGACAGCTCTATGTGGTTGGTAGGTGATAATTTCCTCAATTATTATTGTTCATATTATCACAAACATGGTCTGGGAAAAGATTTCCTTACCAATGGTCACAGATTGATCCCACTCCTTCAAATATTGCTAACCCATGTTAGGGAGCCACAGGTGAAGCACTGCTCACTTCACCTCTTAAGCAAATTAACTGACCTGTTCTCCAAGGTGGACTGCTCAGTCCTCTCTCAAGGTCTTATCTATAAGCAGACAAAGAATTTTTTTCCTAAGTTTAGTATCCTGTTTTGTGTGTGTGTGTGTGTGTGTGTGTCTGTGTCCTCTCTCTCTTTCTCTCTCTCGCCCTATAATTGTAGTCTACAAATATAGACCTCAGCCATCTGTTGATTCCTTTACTCATTTACAGGTGACATAAGGAGAAGTGAGACTAGCTAGGGACTGAAGCTCCACGTAGCTCTACAACTTTAGTATTTCTCATTCCTGGAGCCAAGAAATACGGCTTCTAGGTTTGAGGAGACCAGAAGCTGTGGTTCTTCCAAATGAGTCTCTACCCCTGTCTGACTGTGCTGCCTTTCTGCCACTGTCTTGAATATCAGTACATATACCATTCTAATTTGGAGTGCACATCAATCACTTCTTGGGCCCTGGAGGGACAAACAAAGGTTAGACTCTAATGAAACAATTATTCCTGAATTCCAGGAAACCCAAAGAACTATTCATTCATTCATTTCATCAATAAAGGTTTTGTGAGTGTGGGTACTCTGTCCCTTCTGTGAGCATTAGGAAATCAAAGCTTAGAAAGCATAGTTCTCTTCTTGAGAAGCTTACCATTTAGGGGGTGCCTGGTTGGCTCAGTCCGTTGAGCATTTGACTCTTGATTTCCGCTCAGTTCAGGATCCCAGTGTTGTGGGGTGGAGCCCTGCACTGGGCTCTACACTTAGCATGCAGCCTGCTTGAGATTCTCTCTTTCCCTCTGCCCCTTTCCCCAACTGTGAGCCCTCTCTCTCTAAAATAATAATAATTTAAAAAAGAAGCTTACCATTTAGGAAAGGAGATGGATACAAGAAGGAAAATAGAATAATTCTGCTTCTATCTTGGAGGTCAGTACAAATTATAGTAGAATCACAGGGAAAGAAACACCAACATTGCTTTTGGAGGGATGCAAGGAAGGCTTAAAGAAAATAGGGTTTGGGCTAGGCTCTGAGGGATGGATGTTTCCCTGTATGCAGGCAGAGGAGGTGGCATGATCAAGGACATGAAGAGGAAGGGAAACCTTCTATAAGAGAAGACACTAGTTTATCCACAGAGGCCATCTCTCCCCTTCAGTGATCTACAGGACCTGTAACTAGCATCTTTCGAGAAGAGAAGGGGAAAACAGGTAAATTCTGTTCACTCATCTTGCTGAACAACTTTAGAATATGCTGAGCCCAGTGGCAATGAAGCAGAATCCGAGATAGGAACCAAGCCCCTTTTACCTTCTCTTCACCTGATTTCAGTCCCAAACAAGGCAACAGCCTGTGACTTCTGTCATTGTGATTAGGCAGGCGAGATCTGTGGGTGTGATTCTGGAAAAAGTCTCAAATAAACACCCACGGCAGTTGGTCCTAGTTTGAATGTTGTACACTCACTACTTCGTTAAACCAACTGTGCTCAGAAGTGCCGGCTTCATCTCTGGCTCCTGTCCAGGCATTGCTGGGAGGCTCAAAGCTGAAATGCCTTGAAAACCTAGTGAAGTTTTTAAAGGGCCACATCACTAGGGTGATTCGGAAGTTCTAATTCCACTAAATGAGATGATCACTCATTAGAAAACACACTTGGTTTTTACTGAATGAAGGTAGTAGTCTGGCAGATGAGCAGGGACACCGGACATCCTGGCAGCCACAGTGCACATAGAAGGATTTAAAAAACAAACCACAATAGCATTGCCTCCCCAGAACACAGGAGCCCATAAGTAGGACATGAAAACCTCATTTCTTATCAGACATTACGTTAGGAGGCCATGACACACAGCACATAATTTAGGGATACTGAGTCCCTTTTGGTGTGTGAGCCATTAACTGGCACATGTGTGATTCTGGAATGCTGACAGAAGAATTTCAGAAAATTTCTTTTTGAAGGGAACTTATTAAGAAGACCATTCCAGAGAAGATATCTTTGAAGAAAATGGAATACTTCTTGCCACTGGTTAAAAACAACAACAATGGAGTGCAGAGAGAAAGGGTATTGCTTATCAGACTAGAATTCGTTTTTCCCCCCCGTTCTCTTTTGTAACCTGCCTTTAGTAATTTCAAAATACCTGTTTTCTCAAACTCTAAAACTTAGGAATACATACAACATAGAGAACAGGGCTTCTGGAAGTGGAAGAAGCCACTGTGATTATTAAAGCTTTATGTTGACCTGTGAGGCTGAGGCCAAGACATCTCAGAGCCACTTCCCAAAACAAGTAATGGTGATATGAGCTCAGATGAAGAGTGCTGGAGACCATTCCTCTGCTCCCAAGGAAGATACTAGAACTCCAGGAGGGCTTCACTAGAATATACATTTGCCATCAATTGCCCCATTTGATCTAATTTATTTTACATAGAGTAGTTGGAATTTGGGGACTTTTTGGATCAATATGCAAATATATGCAAACTGGAAACCATGTTTATTAAGTATACTATGAAAATGTCTGGATTTCGTAGAAAAACGTTTATTTATCCTAATGTCAAGCAGGTTGGAGAGGTTGTACTCCAAAGCGAAATAGGATTTCCACAGTGGAACAGAGGGTAAATTCCAGAGCACCCTTTGTATTATAATTACAAATTATTATTACTAAGAATCCCCTTTTCTCTGCACCAGTGGTGGAATCTTGGGGTAAAGTGTGATTTTGTATAGGAAACAAAATGCCTGTGAATGTAGGTGCACGTATGCGTTCATTTATTCATTCACTCAGCCAACAGTATAGTAAATGGTTTGAGAGAGTTTCCTCTGTGGTGGAACTGCTCCTATGCACCAGAAATATAGCAGCAAATTCTGCTTTATGGCTTTTAGATATCAGTTGCATAGGGAAGGCCAGACGTATCAAGTAACAAGTAAAATACATGATAAAATGTAACGTGATAAGTTCTAGGTAGGAAAATGGAACAAGGAATGGGAAAAGGGAGTGTTGGGAGGGCTATATTTGTTAAATGCTTATTTATTTAGAGAGAGGGAGACAGTGTAAGTGGGGGAGGGGCAGACAGACATGAAGAGAGAGAAATCCCCAGAAGATTCCGCATTGTCAGTGCAGAGCCCCGTGTGGAGCTCAGTCTCATGAACTGTGAGATCATGACCTGAGCCGAAATCAACGGTCGGACACTCAACCGGCTGAGCCACCCAGGCGCCCCAGGAAGGGCTATTTTATTTTATTTTATTTTATTTTATTTATTTATTTTTGCATTGTAAAATACTTTATTTAAGTTTTACTATTGAGTAAAATATAAGTGTGCTTTACTATTGAGATTATATTGAAGTATCGAATATTTTTAACTTCTAAGCTTACAGTTATTTGTAAAATTAATAAACATTATTTATATAGCAATTTTAGGTACAAAGCAAAATTAAGTAAACAGTCCCATGTATCCCCATATACAACTGTTCCCACACATGCACAATTTCACGCACTATTAACATCCCATCATATAGTATACGGTTGTTACAATCAATGAACCTGCATTAATATATTATTACCCATAGTCTGTAATTTACATTAATATATATTCTTGGTATTTTATATATATTCTATAAGTATTCATGAATATATGATGGTTCATGAATATATATGAATATATAATAATCCATTGTTCTTTTTTTTTTACAAATAGTTTATTGTCAAATTAGTTTCCACATAACACCCAGTGCTCATCCCCACAAGTGTCCTCCTCCATGCTCATCCCTCCTCCCCACCACATCCATCAGTCCTCAGTTTTTGTCAGCATTCAAGAGTCTCTCATGGTTTGCCTCTCTCCCTTTCCCCCACCATTTCCGCCCTTCTTCTCCCCTTGGTCCTCTGTTAAGTTCCTCCTAATCCTCCTATACGTGCAAACATATGATATTTGTCCTTCTCTGCCTGACTTATTTCACTCAGCATAACACCCCTCAAGGTCCATCCATGTTGCTACACATGGCCAGATTTCATTGTTTCTCATTGCCATGTAGTATTCCATGGTATAGATAAACCACATCTTCTTGATCCATTCATCTGTTGATGGACACTTAGGCTCTTTCCATGTTTTAGCTATTGTGGAGAGTGCTGCTATGAACATTGGGGTACATGTGCTCCTATGCATCAGCATTTCTGTATCCCTTGGGTAAATTCCTAGCAGTGCTATTGCTGGGTCATAGGGGAGTTCTATTGTTAGTTTCCTTAGGAACCTCCACACTGTTTTCCAGAGGGGCTGTACCAGTTTACATTCCCACCAACAGTGTAGGAGGGTGCCCGTTTCTCCACATCCTCGCCAGCATCTAGAGTTCTCTGATTCGCTCATTTTAGCCACTCTGACTGGCGTGAGGTGGTATCTCAGTGTGGTTTTGATTTGTATTTCCCTGATGAGGAGCGATGCTGAGCATCGTTTCATGTGTCTGTTGGCCATCTGGATGTCCTCTTTGGAGAAGTGTCTGTTCATCTCTTCTGCCCATTTCTTCACTGGGTTGTTTGTTTTTCGGGCGTGTAGTTTGGTGAGTTCCTTGTAGATTCTGGATATCAACCCTTTATCTGATATGTCATTTGCAACTATCTTTTCCCATTCCGTTGGTTGCCTATTAATTTTCTGGGTTGTTTCCTTTGCTGTGCAGAAGCTTTTAATCTTGATGAGGTCCCAACAGTTTATTTTTGCTCTTGATTCCCTTGCTTTTGGGATGTGTCAAGTAAGAAGTTGCTGCGGTGGAGGTCAAGGAGGTTGTTTCCTGCTTTCTCCTCTAGGGTGTTGATAGTTTCCTATCTCACGTTCAGGTCCTTTATCCATTTTGAATTTATTTTTGTGCATGGTGTGAGAAAATGATCTAGTTTCTTCTGCATGTTGCTGTCCAGTTCCAGGGAGGGCTATTTTAAACAGAGTGGTTACTGATAAGGTAACTTTTGAACCAAAAAGTTGATCAAGTTGTGATTCATGAAGCCATTTTAAAGGAGACCATGCCAAGTGGAGAGAACGCAAGCAAAGGGCCTTAAGGAAGAAACATGTTGAACCAATAGGGGCCAAATGAAGAAGCAGAAAAGTAGCCTAAGATGAGGCTGACCGAGTAGTAATAGGCTTTAGAATGTGTATGTTTATGTGCCTTTAGGCTTTGGAGATATGCCTACGTGTTTTTATGTATATGTATTTGTGGTGTGGGCAGGACACACTTCCCAACTCCCCATTTAAGATTGCTGGTGTAAGTCATTTGAAATAGGAAATAGGCCTCAAGGTTAAAAGTCAGTGGATACCGTAGCATCTCAAGCTGTCCAAGTGTGTAGAGGTTTAGCTGGGACATCATGATGCATATGGCACCAGGAATGAGTCAAGAGTCATTTCTCTGGGGGCACCTGAGTGGCTCAGTCCGTTAAGCATCCAACTTCCGCTCAGGGCATGATCTCATGGTTCATGAGTTTGAGCCCCACATCGGGCTCTGTGCTGACAGCTCAGAGCCTGGAGCCTACTTCAGATTCTGTGTCTCCCTCTTTCTGCCCCTCCCCTGCTCATGCTCTGTCTCTCAAAAATAAATAAATGTTAGAAAAAAAAAGAGTCATTTCTCTGATTACATACATCTGTTTCACACCTTCTAGTATGGCCTGTGCAATGAAGCATCATGAGGCCAGTGTCCTTTCCTGGTGGTGTATTTTCCATAGAAGTTTAACACACTTCTCCCAGAGTAACTACCCACTAATATTTATCGAATGAATAAGTGGGCAAAATCATAAAAAGAGGTTATTAGAACTTGATGCTATATAACGACACAAATATTACATGATGTGTAACACTAATATGCATCACAAGTCTTCATCGTGAAAAATTTACAGGATGCCTCTTGCAAAATCACATCATTGAGTGAAAGAGGATTCACAGACATGTGTTTCCACTTCCTAGGAATGTGAGCGCAAGGAAAAAAGAACATTTTTTAAATCACTTTTTCTTCTTAGGTAATGAATCTAGAGGCAGTATCCAGCTCATCATTTCAAACTGCTGAGTCATTTGCCACTTGAAATGAATTGAGGGTTGTTAAAGGTTTTATAGAAGGATTCATTAAATATGTATTGAGCCAGCTTAAGATGGAAATTGTTATAAAAACTGGCAACAGTTCAAACAGCAAAACGTTTCAGTTTATGATGGAGATATTTTTCTCCCGCCTGGACTGTGTCCTCCATTAGTCCATTCCAACTGGCTGGCTAGGCTACAGCCATCTACACGGGGCGTGGTAATTGCTACTACTGCTTACATCGTTCTGTGAGCCAAGGAAAACACAGTGATTCCAGCCAGGTGTTCCCTCTCCCAGAAGGCATGGTTTGCAGTGAGACCTGTGCATTCACCCGAGGGCTGACACTTCCTGATTGCCTGGAGGGAGGGTTTGGGGGCATTGGAATAAACGGGCACGTGTGCGTACAGGTGCACACGCAGTCACGCACATTGCAGTGCGCATGCCTGCGCACGTGCACACAAACACATACAGGACATGCGCGTTCTTCCCTCTGAACCCTTGCTAGCTTGGGGATCAGGAGGAGATGAAAGGATAGGAGAGAAGAGTGTGATGGAAAGGGCAAGTAGCTTAGAAGGAAGCAGAACCGAAGTCCTCTTCCAGTTCTTCCATTCCGCGACTAAGTGGTCAGAGTCAAGCCACCTGATCCTAGCACTGTAACGCTGTTTATTCATACAGTTTTGAAAAGAGTACCAGTTTTTGTGCTTGGTAGTTAGTGGGTACAGGTGTTTCTGCTATACTGTTTTATTTTTTTAATGTTAATTTATTTATTTTGAAAGAGGGAGAAAGAGAGAGCAGAGGGAGGGGCAGAGACAGAGGGAGACAAGAATACCAAGCAGGCTCTTTGCCACCTGCAGAGAGCCTGATGCAGGGCTGGAACTCACCAACTGTGAGATCATGACCTGAGCTGAAAACAAGAGTCAGGCGCTGAATCAGCTGAACCACCCAGGTGCCCCTCTGCTATTAATGATTTATATGCATTTCTGATATTCTAAAAAAAAAAAACAAAAAACTAAAACAACAAGATAAAAGAGCAGACTATTCAAAATCTTTACAATTTGGTAACCAAAATACTAACAAAAAGTTGAAAAAAATACACTAGCAATTTTAAAATGGTGAAACTCCTAATAAATAAAAAATAAATGTAAAGCTTTTTTAAAAAGCCTGAGTGGCTGTCTGTTAAGCGACCAACTTTGGCTCAAGTCATGATCTCACGGTTCATGAGTTTAAACCCTAAGTGGGGCTCTTTGCTGTCAGCGCGAAGCCTGCCTGGGATCCTGTCTCTCTCTTTCTTTCTCCCTCTCTCCCTTCCCCATTCATGTTCTCAATCTCTTTTTCTCTGTCTCTTAAAGAAATAAACATTAAAAAATATAGGGCATCTGGGTGGCTCAGTCAGTTCAGCATCCGACTTTGGCTTAGGTCATGATCTCACGGTTGGGGGGTCAAGCCCTGCATCTGGCTGTCTGCTGTCAGCACAGAGCCCCACTTCAGATCCTCTGTCCCTCCACTACTCATTCCCTCTCTCTTAAAAATAAAATAAGCATTTTTTTTTAAATTTTAAGAAATGAAACTTTTAAAAGAAAATGATGATGGTACTTTGACCCAAGGCAGTATAAGGAAGGGTGGAAACACTGAACATGGAGACAAGGTCAAAACATATAAAAATTGAGATAACCAGCAGTAAGCATTTCTCTGTTTTCCTTTTTTTTATTTGAGAGAGAGAGAGAGAGAGAACACCTGAGCAGGGGAGAGAGCTAGAGAGAGAGAGAGAGAGAGAGTCTTAAGCAGGCTCAGAGCCCCATGCAGGACTCAATTTCATGACCCTGGGATCATGGTCTAAGCCAAAATCAAGAGTCAGCTGCTTAACGAACTGAACAACACAGGGAACCCCACCAGCAAGTATTTCTAAAAGGCATGTGGAGAGGATAAGTTAAAAGCAAGAACATGGCAGGTGCCTGGCTGGCTAAATTGGTGGAACATTAGATTTTTCATCTCAGGATGTAAATTCAAGCCTGAGGTTGGGTGTAGAAATTAATTAAAAATAAAATCTTAAGCAAACAAACTAAAATAAAAAATAAAAGCAGAAACATGGGATAAATGGTTATTAAATACAAAATTATGGGTTTTTTGTAGCTTGCTGTATTCTGCTGAGTTAGTGTACCTCGTGTTCAGGTTATTTGGTTGCATAAAGTGTAATGGGCTGGGAAAACATTACTTATTAACCAGTAAGATTTCTGCATCTCACTGATGACATTTTCTTATGTGAGTGTGCTAATTTGCATTACAAAAAATAAGATAGAGAGAACAGATAGTACTTAATATGCACTTTGGAATGTAATATATAGTACAGAATTACGAGTAATTATGTGCTATTGTAGATGATCTAGCATACAGTACTCAGCACAGGGTCTGACACCGAGCATGTGATAAATATGTGTTTCTCTCAGAAGATGAAATCAAGAAGGGTAGAAGTGTTTAGAATCTTGTCCAGAATAGGGACAAAAAACCTGAGAAGGCTAAGATCTTTGCTCTACTTAAACATCAGGATGAAGTCATTCCAAGTGTCAGCAATGGGACAGAAAGTGTCATTGGATAAGAGCAGTTGTGATACAGAGATACTGAGGTCCTTCACATGCTGCAGAGGAGAATCAACAAGTACCAGATGCCCTGATACCATCATGGTCTTCAAGACAAAAGATGGCCTTTCAACCTGCCAAGAGATTTCTTGATCATTATTAGACATTTTCACATGGAGGGGCTTGGTATGTTAGTGAAAACCGTCGTGCCTTGGGTAGGTGTTCACTAAAATGACATGGCCTGGTGCCACAGATGTGATTAGCACTTAGAAGTTAGCCTTGAAGTCTAGATTTTACTTACAATATCAATGAGAGCAAATATACTGTGGTGTATAAAGTGTAAGGACGTATAAAGCATATGAAATATAAAGCATTATTATGAAATCCCAATTGTCTGTAACAGTTGGGTGGGAACCATAATGTGAAAAGCTCTCTGTCCTTTGACTGACCGTGGATAACCCAGACACAAGCATTTTGAGATGAATTTCATTCCATCTCATCTGCTGACCCACTTATTTCTGCACAGTTAATACATGTGTTGATACACAGCCTTCATAGGGTATGTGTTGGGTGTTTACAGCTGTGCTTAGAGATGATGAGAAATTGCCCCTGTTTTTGAGGACCTCATGATCCAGTGTGGTGTGTCCAAAGAGGAGGATGTTTAAGGGGCATTGGGAAAGCACAGAGGGGCAGCTCCGCCTAGAAGTGAAGGGAAAGTTTCCAGAGATCAAAAGACCCCTTTACAGAGTCTGAAGGATGCCGAAGAGGCTGGCATGGAAACAAAGATGGTGTGGCGAGACTTCAGAAATGGGGTGATCAAGGATAGGAGAGCTGAAGAAACGTGGGCAAGGTATGCAAAAATATTACCACCGATGGAAGACAAAAAGCAAGGCGAAGACTGTCAGAAAATGATAATAAAGATGTACTAGGGGTCACACCTAGCCACACCTAGGCACACTTAGGCCACACTTAGGCATACCTAAGAGGGAACAGGGGTTCAGTTCCAGACCACTGCAGTTAAGCAAATAACGCCATAAAGAAAGTCAAATGAATTTTTTGGTTTCCCAGAGCACATAAAAGTTATGTTTACACCGTCCCACGGTCTCTTAAGCGCGCAATAGCAGTACCTCTAAAAAGGTACACACTTTAATTAAAAAATACTTTATTGCTATAAAGTGCTAACCATCATCTGAGCTCTCAGGAGCTGTAATCACTGATCACAGATCACTGTAATAAATAGAATAATAATGAAAAGGTTTGAAATATTGCTAGAAGTACCAGACAGTGACAGGGAGATGCGAAGTGAACAAATATTTTTCTTCGAAAATGGTGCTGATAGACTCATCTGACACAGGGTTGCCACAGTCTTTGGTCTGTAAAAATGCGGTAACTTGTCACATACAATACTGTGAAGTTTGCCTGTATGGGTTTGGTTTGTGCTACAGAAGAGTTTTGATTTAATCGTGTAGCCACTCAGATAAAACCGAAGAGTATAAACTCAAAGAGGAAATGAGTCCGCTTGTGACTTAAGGAAACTAAGTGGAAGAAAATCAGAAGGAAGCAGGCCTGGCTTCCTTGAGGCAACAAAAATGAATTTCATTTTGTTTTTGTGTAACCAAAGATTTGTCTAGCTACGTTCCCATGTTCTGAGAACTCAGTGTTCAACCCACCTCTCCTGTTCTCATGTATTACCTTCTCTTTGTCCTCACCAGTCTCTCTTACCTCCATTTGAAATAAGAGCCTCTTGAAGTTCAACAAAGTCAGGGCACCTGGGTGGCTCAGGTCGTTGACCATCCAACTCAGTTGAGCATCCGACTTCAGGGCAGGTCATGATTTAGGTTTGAACCCCACATTGGGCTTTATGCTGACAGTGTGGAGCATGCTTTCAAGTCTCTGTTTCCCTCTCTCTCTCTCTGCCCCTCCCCCACTTGCACTCTCTTATTTTTAAATAAGTAGACATTAAAAAATTAAATTCAACACAATCAGATGGTGAGACCTCGAGTCAGACTGTGCCACAAGTTATTATGAAATGGGGAAAAATATGCTTAGCTGGAGCAATCATCGCAGGCTTCATGGAGAAGGTCACTGTGAAGAAGTTACATTATTGAAATAGGTAGAACAGTAGGAAAGAACACTGAGCGAGGACTCGGAATTATAATCTAGGCTCTATTGTTAGTATCACGTGTAGCCATAGGCTCAGTTTATGTCACCTCTCTGAGAATCAGCTTCTGTGTTGTTTGAGTAGAAAACTCAGTAGGAGGATTGTTAAAATCATTTCCGATTGTGGCTGGTCTTTGTGGTTCTCAAAGATGAAAGGAACGTGGGGAGGTAGGTGCTTGCTGGATGGAAGAGGAGATATGGCATGGGGTGCAGGGTCTAGGACGCAAAGGCAGTGCTGAGTTTGAAAGCCTAAAACAAAGTCATTCTCTGTGTTCTGCCATGACAGGAGAAACACACCATTCTAAACCAGCTCCCTCTAAGGCGTGGGCCTTAGTCATTTCCCGAATGTTCAGGTTTAGTAAAAGGTTATTGGAACCTTTTTCTGAGTCGGATCCCTGGAAATAAGCTTCTGAGATAGATGATGTCAGCTGAACTCTAGATGCAAATTATACTCTGCTCCTCACATGGCTGCTATTTTTAGCCCTTACAGTATGTGATTTCTCTCAAGGACAACAGGAATGTTCATAAACTATGCATAGGTCATGATGGTGCTTAATGGGGAAATAACCATTTGTTAACAGAGCATTAAATGTTTAATAGTCCATTAGCATAAAATCTTTCTTAAAATTTCGGAATACTTTCTAATATGCCTCATTCCACTAACCAGACGAGTGTTGCAATATTGAAATTCATAAAGCGCCTAGTCTTTTGACCCTACCAGAGTCCGGCAGGTTTTTCACCTAATTCTTTGGAAATGTCAAGCTTAATCACTCTATAATGATCAATTAGACATTCAGCTGTATCTCCTCATGGGTCCTCTGCATAAACATTTAAAACAATTAGAAGCTGAATCACCGTGAGCCCTTTATGAGTGGAGGTGGAGGGGGTGGGCCATTCCTTGTTAGAGATGGGCCTCTGATAATTGTGAAGGCTACTCAGCTTGAGCCGCCTGGAGGGAGCCAAATACACCCGGGTCCTCCGCTTGCATCTGTCTTCAGGAGTGCTGGCCACGGAGGCAGATTCACCTCTGTGTATCTCAGCAAGGGAAACCGAAAGAGGGTAGATGGGAACAGGAGGCAAAAAGAGAAAGAAGTGGGTGGTGTTGCTATCCAGGGCTTTGCCAATCAAGCTGAGAAGAGCTGTGAAGTAGAAGAGCCAAAATCTCCAAGCCAAATCCTCCCTACTCCCATAGGCGGTTCACGCGGGACTCATGCTTAGTCTGGTGCCAGGAAAAATGGAGACCGAGCTGCTCAGCGGTTCAAAACAGGAGGTCAGCGCAAGGCACATTTCCTGCCCATTCAAACACACAGCATTTCCTCTTCCCAGGCCATTCCTCTTCCCAGAGCTTCTCACTGTCTGGGGAAAAGGAGCTCAGAATTTAGAATGCCCCAAGAGGCCGGATGCCTGAATGCTGTGGGGTTAGGGCACCCCGAGTCTGTGTGTAAGGCCCTAGCTCCGACTCTCCTGAGACCCGGGGAGATGCATTGCAATTCTCTGATCAGAGAATGGAATGAAATCTTTCTTATTACAGAAACCTCTGTCCATTTTGTTTCCTCAGAGCACTTGCGTCTCCATTTTACAAATACCCTCAGAGGCTTTGGACAGGGAGTATTACTGAAAGATCAATAATAATTACAATAGCAGAGAAGAAAACAGATCAAAAATTGACATTGCCTTTTAAAATTAGACTAACTAGTGAGAACCATAGATCATAGATATTTGGAATATTCGGTCTGGCAGGGGCCTTAGAGGTTGGCTACACTGACTCCTTTGTTTGGGGAATGAAGAAATTTGCAGAGGCGAAATTACTGCCCCATGGTAACAATTCTAACTGGTGGCAGAACAGCTCCTAGAAACCAAGTACCCTAATTTGAAAGGGAGAGGTTTCACGATTAGTCTTATTTATTATCAATAACAATCAGAATAACAGCAATTGCTTTTCCCCAACCAAACAGCTTGAGGTAATGTTGTAATTTGAAATGGAGAATGATTAATATAAACCTAAGAAAAAGAGGATGGTCATATATTTTAAAGTACATATTTTTTAACATTGGTAAAGTTGAAGCTTTGGGGCTCACATTAACATATTCTTGGGCTAACCGCATACGTGTTTTAATTAACATCATTGACACAATTATACACACAAAAATACACACATATTATATTTAAAACCTCCACTACTTGCGCTTATGGTATTGACAAAATGAATCATATGCTGTTTTATTGAGGCCTTTGGTAATTACATTCTTCATGCTCCTGATACATTGTAATATTTTATATCAGTTTGTATTTGTCTTTCTACATCTCAAATGCAAAACAACCTCCCTTATTGTTATGATGAGTTACCGGTCGGAATATACTTATGTCAAAACATGCAAAATTTAAGATTTAAAACCTGTGAGTTTAATAGACTTATTTATAACCCCGAATATCGTACAGACCCTTTCACATTTACTAAATTCTGTGTGCTTTAATTTGCCAATGTAGATCTGTTTTAAAATAAATTTCCAGGGTTTAATATCCATCTTTTAAAAAAGTAAAATGATTTCAAGTACTTAATCACATTCCCTTTTGGATCACCCCAGTAGGTGTGAAGTTAATAACTTACTGAAATGAGTGGGTGAAGGAAGGGACAGAACACATTATTGATCTTTACTTCAGATTTTCATTGAGAAATGATTTCTTTGTCTTATTTCTCTTTTATCTGCATCTTTTATTTTCACATGCTCCCTCAGGAGCAAGTCTTGCAATATCCAACTCAACCTGATATTTGACTACCTCTGCCCCCTAGTCATGGAGACAAAATGGAAATGACTAGAAAGAAGTTGTCCTCTACCTTTCCCTGCGCTATGTCAACCCGCAAATGGCTACATACAGTTCCTATCAAGAATAATAAGAATTGAGGTGAAATTGTGATAGATTTTGTCTTCTCTGATTTCTCATTTACCACTCCTCTGAATCCATGTAAGGTTATTATAGTGATTGCATGTTGGGTCTTCTAGGAAAAAAAGATAATTTTTCAACTGCGATATTGCTTTATAAGTCTTCACTCTTCTTCCTACCCCAGCCTTGTGATTTAACCTTTAAGTTTAGAAGGTATTCTAAAAATTTTCAGGAAAGAGAGATCGCATAGAAGCATTATAGTTCAAGATGCTTGGAAACATGTCAGTTGGATACCTCACCTTGCCATCTATAATCTTACCAAGTGTGAATCATTCACTGGGGAGGAGAGGTGGCATGCACTGTCTGCTAGGAACAAATCGATAGGCGTGTCTGGATTTGTGCACTATACTTGCTTCCACAGTAACCTTGCAAACAAGAATTAATAGGAGCTGAAATGACTGTGTGTGCGTGTGTGTGTGTGTGTGTGTGTATACCCAAGCAAAATGTTTGGTTATGAATATTGACTGAGTTGATTAGCACAGATCCACTCTGCAGGTCTTGGAAAACAATAGACTTCTCTTCAAAGAAAACACAGGTGCCAGATACGGCATATGAATTAAATATATGATTTAATTTGATTAATTTAATATATGATTAGGGGTACTCAACCTATTGAATTTCAAGGTTTTACTGTAATCTTGAGACAGATAGGAAGGGAAAAAATATTTAGTTGGGAATTTGGTGGATTATTTTAAACCTCTTGAAAAATTTATCTTAAAAATATAAGTGTTACAAATGATTGTACAAACACATTGTAAGCCATGTCCTCTTCTTCATTTATTTGTTCATTCGTTCAATAAATGTTTGTGACAACCTACTATATTTCAGGCCCCTCTGTAGGCACCGCAGATAGAGTGGTGAACAAAACCAACAAAATGAATGGCTTTCATGGGGCTTATATTCTTTGGAAGAGAAAATCAGTATTAGTCACACATCGTTAAAAAATCCTAAGCTAGGGATGCCTGGGTGGCTCAGTTGGTTAAGTGTCCAACTCTTGATTTGGGCTCAGGTCATGATCTCCCGGTATGTGAGTTCGAGCCCCGCATCAGGCTCTGCACTGATAACACAGAGCCACCTTGAGATCCTCTCTCTTCTTCTCTCTCTGCCCCTCCCCTGCTTGTGCATGTGCACACATGCTTTCTCTCTCTCTCAAAATAAATAAATAAACATTTAAAAAGTCATAGGCTACATTTAGAATAATTAGTGGTAGTCTAGTAAATATTCTCAAATATCTAGATTGTGTAGTTTTCCAGCAACACACATATATTTTATATTCACACACTATTAATTGTTTAGTTGGTCACTGGCTGAACCCTGACCATCTGCTCATTACATTTGAACCTGTTGAACTGAGTTAGGAACTTTCTCCATTTCCAGCTGCATGTTCCCAGTGTCCTCAGAGGTTGAGCTGAGCAGACTGTGCTGTGTTATTGCCTTCTGTCTGGCTTATTACCACCATGACCTCTAGATCCCTCTCAGCACCAGCTCTAAATAAATTTAAAACTCGGATCCTTGAATGGCAGGCATTGAGAAAGAAGATGGAATCTGCACTTGACCTCATATCTTTTCATTGCAAGTTTATACTCAATACATTATAAGAGACATAACCAATCTCAAGACTTTTATATCTCAGTCTTATGACGTAGAAGATGAATGATCCATGTAAATTAAAATGAGCCAGCTGTCTTTGTTATGGTGGAAAGCATGGCTTGCTGTATAGATTCCTGGAAGTTGGGCTATTAGCCATTTTGAATT
Organism: Proteles cristata cristata; assembly: GCA_017311185.1. Lineage (NCBI taxonomy): Eukaryota > Metazoa > Chordata > Mammalia > Carnivora > Hyaenidae > Proteles > Proteles cristata. The sequence continues at coordinate 2,826,961 of JAESUZ010000756.1, read as the reverse complement.
CCCATAATTGAATGTAGGGGCTTGGAATGGCTTAGGTGTTTCTTCAGAACCTGGATCTGTGTTCTTGCAGAGATTACTTCCATCACTTAACCAAATCATGGTTCTACCTGGAAAAAAAACCAACGGGCTCAGCACCCAGTACTCCGAATATGATTGATCCCACGGTTCTGGCCCGAGATGCTGTCCTATCTTTCGGTCTTGCTGGCAAGGGAGGCTTCCTTGCACAAGAGGTGGTCCTTCTGGAGTCCTTGCTGAATGCATCCACATCTGCTAGGATTCTTTCAAAGAAAAAAAAATTCCCCCCAAATATATTCTTTTCCTGGACTGAAATCCTTTCTTGCCTGAAAGGCAAATGGGGCAAAGTAGAGCTCGGTTTTCTCTTACTGAAGTCTTTGATTCATCCCTACACTTTGCTGGAACAGTACACGTATCAACTCATGTCCCCACAGTCCACTTAATGCAGCACAACATGAGAAGCCTGTAGCTATGTTACTGTCATTCCCGACTGTGATCTTTTAACAAAAGCAAAATATAAGAAAAGACTATGTCTGTTGGTGCGGTTCTATGAACAATAGTCGCAGTGCTACATATGGGATATATGCAATTTTTTGCTGTTAAACTTTTGAACTTCCCTCTCTTTCCAGATACATTGAGGGGAGGAGTTTGGCTCTGCAGATTCTGAAGCCTGAGTGTCTTTTCGGAAAACTGTGGGGTCAGCTTTTGGTCACTGTGATGCCAATAGTAAAATGGTACGTGTTATGGACCACAGGGGAATGATCAGGGGACTTTTGAAGGTACGATGGTCACTTCTTTCTAGAAGACTCATGGAAGAGACTAATGCATGTTGAAGCTGTATTTCTCTGCAATTTTGGAGGCCGCCTTCATCTGTGAAACCTGTGCACTTAGGATGAGTCCCTGGCCTGTGTGCTGGGACTGCAGTGGTGCAAGGATGGTGACCTTGGCCTCCTAGAACTTCTGTAATTACAGAGCATGCAGATGTGACAGAGTTATATATGTGGGACCTTAACTTTCACTGTGTAGAGAACTCAGAAGTTCAGGTTGCTACAAGAGCATTTAATAGAAAGACCTAATGGTGGCTGATAGAGAAGGCTTCCTTGAAGAAGTGATATTTGGGATAATGCTCAGAAAATGCTTGTAGTAGGCGGATTCCTCATCGTACATTGGTTAAATAAGGAAATTTCATGAATCCAAAGTCCTTTCCTTATTTCCTCAGAATAATGTGTTTTTAATAGTGAAGCTGGATGTTATATGCTATTAGGCTACAAATTAATATTAATTATTAGAATATAAACAAGCATCCACAATATATTATAGTAGAGGGTATCTTTAGCTTCCCCCCATCTCCTGCTCTGTCCACTCCCATCCACATGAATGCATGTGAATGTCACCCATCTCCTCTTTGAAGTGGAATATGACGTATCCAGTTAATGGTGGTTTTGGAAGGATGCTGGAAGATTATTGAATTCTTACAACCAGAAGGTTTAACATCACCTTCATTCAGGCTTCTGACACCTCCCTCTAGGATTAGCTCAGCAGCCTTTAGTTGGTTTCTGTAACACTTGTCTCTTCCTTATTGAATCCATCCTCCATCATTCTGCTCTGCTGGGATGAGTTTTCTAAAAATAAGCAAATCTTATGGGGATACATCTGACAGTGATACTACATATTAAGCCATAACACAAGGTCCTTCCATCATCAGCCTCTTTCTCTGCCTTGTGCTTGCAGTAAATTCCAAAATCCCCTGAGCTACAGCTACTATGAACAGTTAGCAGTTGCTAGAGCATACCACGCTCTCCCACCCTCCAGTGCCCTTACATTTACTGTTTCATCCACCCAAAGTACTTTTCTCGGCCTTCAATCTCTACCTTGTTAACCCTTACTTACTCTTAAGTACTCAGGTCAAGCTTCAGCTTCTTCAGGAAATCATCTCTTACTGTCTCAGTCTCCGTGAGATGTCTGCCTATGTGTTCTCATCACATGTGACACATTTCTCCCTCACAGACGAATCATACACCATGGCACTGACAGCCTCTAGCCACATGTGGTTATCTAAATCCACAATGTGAACTAGCACAACCACGGTGGGAAACAGTATGGAGGTTCCTGAAGAAATTAAAAATACAACTATGGTATTATCCGAAGGAAGTGAAATCATGATCTCAAAGAGATATCTGCATTTCCATGTTCACTGAAGCAATATTCACAGCAGTCAAGGTTTGGAAACAACCTAAATGTCAGTCAACAGATGACTAGGTGAAAAATAACTGTAACTACATACATACCCATATATATGTATATGTGTGTGTTTATATATATGTTTATATATATTATATGCATATAATATATATGTATATATATATTTTTCTTTAAGAGAAGTGATTGAAAAGTGTTGCTAATGGCTATTGTTGGGGCAATGGGGAGAGGTTGGTAAAAGAAAGATATGAAGATCCAGTGTGAAACATGGTTACTATAGTTGATAATACTGTATAATTGTTGATAATATTGTATAATTGAAATTTGCTAAGAGAGTAGGACTTAAATGTTATTACACACACAGAAAAAGGTATATACATGGGGCAATGGATGTTTTAATTAACTCGGTGGGAAGGATCCTTTTACAATATATACATGTATCAAATTATCACATTATCTATTTATTTTCAATTTTTTAAAATCTTTGTTTATTTTTGAGAGAGAGAGAGAGAGTATAAACAGGAGAGGAGCAGAGAGAGAGGGAGACACAGAATCTGAAGCAGACCCCAGGCTCTGAGCCGTCAGCACAGAGCCCTACATGAGGCTCGAAATCACAAACCGCGAGATTTTGACCTGAGCCAAAGTCAGATGCTTAACTGACTGAGCCACCCAGGCGCCCCTCACATTGTCTACTTTGAGTATCTTGCAATTTTATTTGCCAATTATATCTCAATAAATCTGAGAAAACTTAAATTTATAGTAATTAAAGTTAAATAAAATTTTGGGTTTCTCACTCTAGCTACATTTTAAATGTTATATAACATGTGTGGTTAGAGGTCACTGTACTGGACATCAGAAATGTAAAGCTTTTTCACCATTTCAGGAAGTTCTATTGAACAGTGCCGGTTAAAAGGTTTGGAATATTTATATATGTCCCTCTTTGGCTTTGAACTTCTTGAGGTCACATGTTTCTCCAGTGTTAGCAATGCTTAATAGACGTTTGCTTTAAAAAAAAAAGTAGTAAATTATTAAGATTTGAGTTTTACATCTGTTCTGTTATTGCATATAAGCAATCAAAATAACTTTTTTTTTAAAACCTAAAAATACACATTTTGGCAGAAGGGATTCTGGATAGGTAGAATGAGAAGTTAGAGGAGAAAAGAAAGACATTGTTCCTGGCACATCTCTTTTCTCAAGTTCAAGAAAAGATCAGGTCACCATCCCAAAGCCTCATCACTAGAAAAGAAAGCAGTAGAAGTTTGGAGTTGCATTCTGGGGAAACTACCCAAATGACTTTTTTTTTGTTTTTTGGTTGGGTTTTGTTTTGTTTAGTTTTTGTTTATTTGTTTGTTTTTAGTTGCATTTGAGAAGTAGTAGCTGGTAGAAATATCGCTCACAGAAACAGGCTATATTATCTTTTCTACAATTGAAGTCCACTAGACCATGCCACTTTGGGTTGGAAGGCAGAACTAATGGTAGCTTAAATGTTCCGTTTTATATTAAAAAAAAATTTTAATGTTTTATTTATTTCTGAGACAGAGAGAGAGAGAGAGAGAGAGAGAGAGAAAGCATGAGAAGGGGAGGGTCAGAGAGATAGGGAGACACAGAATCCAAAACAGGCTCCAGGCTCTGAGCTAACTGTCAGCACAGAGCCCAACGTGGAGCTCGAACCCACGAACCATGAGATCATGACCTGAGCCGAAGTCGAACGCTTAACCGACTGAGTCACCCAGGCGCCCCTTAAATATTCTGTTTTAATTGCTAAGGGGAGTACATGTTCAGCTTAAAGTGGTAAGAGGAGTAATTCAAGTGAGAGTGCATCTTTAAATTATTCACCAGCCATCTACCATGTGATTAGCCATGTTTAAAGATGTTCTCTTAAGCACAGACTGTTCTCTGAGGTTATAGGATGATCAAAAGCCATGACCAGATCTAGGAGGATCACATAAAATGATCGAGGCAAATCTATTCCTCCCTGGAAAGACAAGTGAGCCTCTGGCTCTCAAACCTGTTAATAAAAAAGAAATTGATACTGAAAAGAAGGAAGCATGAAAGAAGAGAAGAGATTAAGTTTTGGTTGTTGCTTTTGCTTTGTTTCCGGACTACAACTGTACTCTATGGTCTCCTAATTCTCTGAATTCTGCACATAATTTGTGGCAAATATTCACAGATCTAGCTTCCACCCTTTCCAAAGTTGGACATGCTTGCAAGTCAAGCCTCTATCCAATGTAGCCAGTGGTCATTAGTTTAGCTTCCACTTTGAATTGAGTCTCAGAGTAATCTCTACCTTTGAATGACTCATAATTACTGGCAGATTTAGGCAGATTTGTATGACTTAAAAGTTATTTCTCTCTTTTTCTGTTCTTCTTCCTCTGATGACCATGGATAAAAATTTGCCTCATCTGGGGTGGGGAGAGATCATATGACATTTATAATTCTGGTATAGCCATTTGGCAAGAAGACCAAGCTACGACTCCTATCATTGTTGATCCTACAAAGTGTTTTTGCAAATTTTCTTTTAAAATATTAAATAGCAATAACACATGGGGGAAGAAGATCCAACTGGAATCCCACCACCCCAGGTACTTGTACCTTTAATTTTCCAGTATCTATCTATACATATACACATACACATCTTAGCAAATGTAGTTTACATACTATTTTACATTCTGCTTTTTTCTCTCTTAAGATTATATTTCTAACATTAATAAAATTCAATTTGGGGAAGCAATATCACTCTGGTATCACTCTGCAATAGTCTGAAGAGGCATTTACTACCTAAAGAAACCCAGCAAATCACTTCAGGTTTCTGTCAAGCTCCAATGACACCATTTAGGAAGAAGTGGAGGTAAGAAATAAAAAATAATGTAGCCCTGTGAGAGAAGAAGGCAACAGAGTTGCCAAGTGCTATTGTCTGACAACATATCTCCAGAGAGGCTAGGATGAAAACCACACAAATTACTGAAAGCAATTTAAGAAATTGGAGACCCTTCAAGTGTGGGAAAGGAAGATGTAAAGGATAGTGTGGTCTGGAACAATCTTTCTTTCTCTCAAGAATATGTGGTCAAAGTGGTTAGCTAAGTGGGTTTGTATGTTTCCAAAAGAGTGCCCTCTTGGTCTGGAAAGAAGAGCCACACCAGTGACGCCACACTGGAGGGGAAATTGCAGAGTGTGTCCTGCGCCGCTGAAGGCTTTTGAACCAGGGCCCTTCCTCTCCCTGCCTTAATCAGTCATTGTCCTTGGCTTGACCTTGCAAAAAAAAGTGTTTTTACATTTTCTGCAGCTAATCTGCTTCTGACATGCTGTCCTTTTGAAAGGGGCACTGTTGCCTAGGAACCGAGTAAACACACACATATTCTATGTGTGCTGTGTGCATGTATGTATTTATGCAGTCTCCCTGTCAGCTTGTAGGGTATAAGGAAGACAAACTTTCCACCTTTTTTAAAGCTTATCTGCTGGGGTGCCTGGGTGGCTCAGTCGGTTAAGTGTCCAACTTTGGCTCAAGTCATGATGTCACAGTTTGTGGGTTTGAGCCCTGCGTCGGGCGCTGTGCTGACAACTAGAGCCTGAGGCCTGCTTCAGATTCTGTGTCTCTCTCTCTCTGACCCTCCCTGCTCATGCTGTCTCTCCTTCTCTCTCAGAAATAAATTTTTTAAAAACATTAAAAATTTAAAAAATTAAACTCATCTGCTGTGCTGGTTTGTTTGTTTTTGTTTTGTTTTCTGTTTTTCTTGAGTGTGCCTCTTGGGAAGAGAGGATCTAGGCTCACCATATAGCACTGAAGATTTAACTCACATTTCTGCTTTGGTAACATAAGCCTCAGTAAACTTCAACTAAGTGTTTGCCCTTCTAATTGACAGGTTGGGCTGAGAAAAGTGAAAAAAGAGGGAGCCCCACCCTTTTCTTGATCCCTGGTGTGTCCCTGGCACTTTGGTTTTGTTGATGGAAGGATATTTGGCTAGTCGCAGTCACCATCAGGCAGAATTCTCAGAAAGGACCTCAGGGTGATTTTTCTCGTAATTCCAGGCTCCTGGGATATGCCACATCCTCTTTGCGAGCCCTTGAAGTTTCTGGTTCTGTTTCCTTTCTTGAAATTAGAGGGGTGGACTTTATAGATTTTACTGGTTCCTTCCAGTAAAAATGCTCCCATTAGTTCTATGATTAATTCGTGGTTGGACCCACACGGTGAGGATGATGACTTAGACGGAAGCTAAGGAAGCAGCCGAAAGGCGCTAAAATTCATCAAGAGCTTAGTTTGTGCTGAGCACCAGACTGAGCACTGCACCTGTGTGATATCCTTTAATCCCTTGCTATGAGGTGACAAAGTTCTAATCCCAATATAAGATGAAGAAATAGGTCAGAGATAAATAACTGGCCAATGTCCTCGAGCCAGTATGCCACGGAGTCAGAAAGGAGGCCCGATTTTCTTTAAGCTCCATACCGAACCCTTTTCTAATTCTGCTTTGCCAATAGCACACTGCCCACACCCACCGCACAGACCTGCCACACCCTCTCACACACAACCCTCCAATCTGAGGCCCCTGGAGGAGGTCGTGGAGAGGACATGACCTGGAGTTGACCCACACGCTGGACCTGGGGAGCTGGAGGTTACTCATTCCCTCCCCATCCTTGGAATCTTCATCCCTCCCTCCATTTCCAGAACCAGAGCCTTTTCAAGGATGCAGGCTTGAGATAGTAAGGCCTTGTTGAGACTACTTGGGCCCAATATGTGGCTGAACTCAGTGAAGGCTGTATATAGGATTTCAAGATTCTGGAAGTCAGGCATGGAGATTTTGCCTTGCTGCTGACTAAGATGAGCCTTACAGGTAAGTTTCCTTGCCTACTAAACCTGCCCGCGATGAACCTGGAGTGGCCTGTCTCTTTGTTCTGTCTCTTCCTGTCCTCTGCTTACGGGGACCAGTTTCAGATTTCACCTCAGAAGCTCTGAGCTTTGGAATCAACAGTGGGAGAAGAGTGGAGAGCAGAATAGTGGTTGAGGGACTGGGCTTTGGAATCACTAATTTGGGCAGAGCTCAAAGAGAACAACTGTGAAAGATCTTTGTGCTGTATTAAATGCAAAGCATAAAAACAACATTTGAGTTACTCTTAGGAGTCAGAATCTCATAATCCCATCGTCTGCAAGCAGCTATTTTAAGCAGTGCATGTTTTACAGATACATATTTCATACATTTACATATTTCATACATTTACAATTATAGTCCACGTGTCACTTCTGTTCTTCCATTTTTTAAAATTAATATTATCTCATAAAAATTTTGAGGGGTGCTGTGGCTGTCCCACTGGATCACGTTCTGCTTCTCATTCTAACACACACACAGCACATGGCAAATAATAAAGGTATTTCAGACGTAAGGACTATTTTTCTAATTTCTTTCTGGAATATGTCATACTGAACATATTGATTCCATAGAAATGAAAACATTAATTCTATAAAAATTAATATATTCAGGGTTTCAATTCTCTCTCCATATATATATTTTTCTTTCCAAGAAAAGGCATTTATGTGCTATGATTCACTATGTAAGTGAAGTGCACCTTGGAGTCATTGTTCATACATATTAGCATAATGTCATATCTAAATTTCATTAATTTGATAAGCAATCTACACATTCTAGCTTGCTTGGCCATGTATATAAGTACATTACAGATCCATAAAATTTTGGAAAGCAAAGATTTCAGCTGAAACCCAATTCTAATTAGAAGAAATAAATGGTGTATCATGTGGGAAGAAAAGCCAGGCATCATCGTTTTACTGTTACCACTTTGCCATATTAATTTGATGGCAGTATTTTGTGCAGGATGAGAGAGATAAACATCGCTTGCAGACCACTTTGATGTGTATCATTGCCCTGACTGACCTAGTCCTGCCAGAAAATCGGTTCCAAAAAGCTTATAATCTGAGGGCTCTTTCATTTATCCCCGGAGAATTAGCAGACTGAAGTCATCTAGATAGAAGCAAGGTTGTGTCCTACAGCTGTCCCACAGGTTTACAGCCAAGATGAGCTACCCCAGATCTCCAGCAACCTCAGATGTTCAGAGTTTTGCCCTCGCCCTTGTTGACTAAGGTCGCTTGTTTTATAGCTATTATTTATTGCAGATTTGATCTGTCTAGTTTATTGCGCTGCTACAACTTTCCTAATCATGTTTCCCTTTAACCAGGTGGTCTGATGATCTTGAACGGTGTAGGGATGTGAAAAATCACTGGAGAGCCGGAATCTGAAAAACCTCGAGTCTGTTACTCACGTGAGTCCCTTACACACCCCTGCAAGAAGCAGGTGATAAGACCCCCGTGCTCCAGGCTAAACCCGTGTTTTTCGTGGGTATGAAGTGGGGCTTTCCTGGCAGGCAGTGGTGTATGTGACCTAGGCAGAGCCCTGCCCGACTTCTCAGGGAAACAGCTGGCCCCTATTAGGGCACTAATCAGTCTAAATAGGACCTGAATAAGGTAAGCCCTTGATGGCCACAGCTGGTTAATTCCTGAGCAGTGACCAAGGCTCTGATGCGCTGAGCTGCGCAAGGAACCTCCCCTTCCAGAAGCCACAGGCGCTGGTAAGCTGTGGCTGGATTGATCACAGTTGTACAGAGAAGCCCTGTGGGCCTTGACTCCATTTCCTGGCAGGATTGCTTTGTCCTGAGCTTCTAAATGTCTTCTCTCTGCCCTTGGCAGAGGGTGATTAGTAAGCTGTCCATTTCCATTTCTATCCCCTTTGGTCCCAAATGGCACAGCAATTGCCCCTCAAAAGTAATTTCCAATGTACGGGTGACTGGCCCAGCCAGTATACTGTGGGTGGGGAACTTGTATGTCTTCCCAAACCATAGCAGCACTTGCCTTGCACGCTATGCTGTAGAAAGGCTTTGGGATCCGATGGGAATTCAAATTCCAGCTTTTTCACGTAACAGTTTGTGATGTTGAACAAGACCTTTCACTGCATCTCAAATTTCTCCTCTATCAGATGGAGCTAATAATACCTAATTTTTCACAGTTGTTGTTAATAATAAATGAAACAAGAGTGATCATAGAACCTGCTACACAGTAAGCTCTCAGTGATTATTAGCTAAAAAATGATTGGTTAATGCAATAATTTTAAAAGCCCAGCCTTGTGGAGTATGCTAAATTCATGTTAATATTAATCACTAATATGAACTAGTATCTTGCATGATGCTATCCCTAGAAGGTAATGGTGATCAGGGAGCAGTTGACTAGATGGTTAACTGAGAGAGCACGGAGGTTCCTGATGCAGCAGTGTGGATAGACATAAGCGAGCACCAATTGGGACAGAAAGACCATTGTTCACGTGCACTGACCCAAATACACAAAGGCCTGGGAGTATACCTGCACTTTGGGGAGTGGATGTCTAAGGCTGGCATGTGGGGAAAGGAAGGGCCAGGAGTACACTGTTAAACTGGCAAGAAAGCTGCCTATACTTAGAACACTTGGGGTCAAAACCCAAAGAGCTATCCTTTTTTAAATTTTTTTTTGAGAGACACAGAGAGAGAATGCAAACGAGGGAGAGGCAGAGACAGAAATGGAGATGTAGAATCCAAAGCAAGCTCCATGCTCTGAGCTCTCAGTACGGAACCCAGCGCGGAACTTGAACCCACGAGCCATGAGATCATGACCTGAGCCAAAGTCGGATGCTTATCCAATTGAGCCACCCAGGCACCCCACAAAGAGCGATCCTTTCTTTTTTTTTTTTTTTGAAATTAAAAAAAATTTTTTTTTTTTTTTACAAATAGCTTATTGTCAAATTAGTTTCCACATAACACCCAGTGCTCATCCCCACAAGTGCCCTCCTCCATGCCCATCCCCCTCCCCCCACATCCATCAGTCCTCAGTTTTTGTCAGCATTCAAGAGTCTCTCATGGTTTGCCTCTCTCCCTTTCCCCCACCATTTCCGCCCTTCTTCTCCCCCTTGGTCCTCTGTTAAGTTCCTCCTAATCCTCCTATACGTGCACACATATGACATTTGTCCTTCTCTGCCTGACTTATTTCGCTCAGCATAACGCCCTCAAGGTCCATCCACGTTGCTACACATGGCCAGATTTCATTGTTTCTCATTGCCATGTAGTATTCCATGGTATACATAAACCACATCTTCTTGATCCATTCATCTGTTGATGGACACTTAGGCTCTTTCCATGTTTTAGCTATTGTGGAGAGTGCTGCTATGAACATTGGGGTACATGTGCTCCTATGCATCCGCATTTCTGTATCCCTTGGGTAAATTCCTAGCAGTGCTATTGCTGGGTCATAGGGGAGTCCTATCGTTAGTTTCCTGAGGAACCTCCACACTGTTTTCCAGAGGGGCTGTACCAGTTTACATTCCCACCAACAGTGTAGGAGGGTGTCCGTTTCTCCACATCCTCGCCAGCATCTAGAGTTCTCTGATTGGCTCATTTTAGCCACTCTGACTGGCGTGAGGTGGTATCTCAGTGTGGTTTTGATTTGTATTTCCCTGATGAGGAGGGATGCTGAGCATCGTTTCATGTGTCTGTTGGCCATCTGGATGTCCTCTTTGGAGAAGTGTCTGTTCATATCTTCTGCCCATTTCTTCACTGGGTCGTTTGTTTTTCGGGCGTGTAGTTTGGTGAGTTCCTTGTAGATTCTGGATATCAACCCTTTATCTGATATGTCATTTGCAACTATCTTTTCCCATTCCGTTGGTTGCCTATTAATTTTCTGGGTTGTTTCCTTTGGCTGTGCAGAAGCTTTTAATCTTGATGAGGTCCCAACAGTTTATTTTGGCTCTTGATTCCCTTGCTTTTGGGGATGTGTCAAGTAAGAAGTTGCTGCGGTAGGAGGTCAAGGAGGTTGTTTCCTGCTTTCTCCTCTAGGGTGTTGATAGTTTCCTGTCTCACGTTCAGGTCCTTTATCCATTTTGAGTTAATTTTTGTGCATGGTGTGAGAAAATGATCTAGTTTCATTCTTCTGCATGTTGCTGTCCAGTTCTCCCAACACCATCTGTTAAAAAGGCTGTCTTTTTTCCATCGGATATTCTTTCCTGCTTTGTCAAAGATTAGTTGGCTGTATACTTTTGGGTCCACTTCTGAGTTCTCAATTCTGTTCCATTGGTCTAGTTGTCTGTTTTTGTGCCAATACCATACTGTCTTGATGATGACAGCTTTGTAGTAGAGGCTAAAGTCTGGGATGGTGATCCCTCCCGTTTTGGTTTTATTTTTCAGGATTACTTTGGCTATTCGGGGTCTTTTGTGGTTCCATACAAATTTTTGGATAGTTTGTTCTAGTTTTGAGAAGTATGCTGGTGCAATTTTGATTGGAATTGCATTGAATGTGTAGAGTGCCTTAGGTAGTAATGACATCTTAACTATATTTATTCTTCCTATCCATGAGCATGGAATGTTTTTCCATTTCTTTGTGTCTTCTTCAATTTCCTTCATAAGTTTTCTATAGTTTTCATCATACAGATCTCTTGTATCCTTGGTTAGGTTTATTCCGAGGTATTTTATGGTTTTTTGTGCAATTGTGAATGGGATCAGTTTCTTGATTTCTCTTTCTGTTGCTTCATTGTTGGTGTATAAAAATGCAACCGATTTCTGTACGTTGATTTTGTACCCTGCAACTTGGCTGAATTCTTGGATCAGTTCTAGTAGGCTTCTGGTGGAGCCTGTCGGGTTTTCTACGTAGAGTATCATGTCATCTGCGAAGAGTGAAAGTTTGACTTCCTCTTTGCCAATTCTGATGCCTTTGATTTCCTTTTGGTGTCTGATGGCTGATGCTAGCACTTCCAGCACTATGTTAAACAGCAGTGGTGAGAGTGGGCATCCCTGTCGTGTTCCTGATCTCAGAGGGGAAAGCTCTGAGTTTTTCCCCGTTGAGGATGATGTTAGCTGAAGGCTTCTCATAGATGGCTTTGATGATGTTTAAGTAGGTTCCTTCTATCCCCACTTTCTCGAGAGTCTTTATTAAGAAGGGATGCTGTATTTTGTCAAATGCTTTTTCTGCATCTATTGACAGGATCATATGGTTTTTATCTTTTCTTTTATTGATATGATGTATCACATTGATTGATTTGCGAATGTTGAACCAGCCCTGTAACCCAGGAATGAATCCCACTTGATCTTGGTGGATGATTCTTTTTATATGCTGCTGGATTCGATTTGCAAGGATCTTGTTGAGAATTTTTGCATCCGTATTCATCAAGGATATTGGCCTGTAGTTCTCTTTTTTTGCTGGATCTCTGTCTGGCTTGGGAATCAGTGTGATGCTGGCTTCATAAAATGAGTCCGGGAGTTTTCCTTCGCTTTCTATTTTTTGGAATAGCTTGAGAAGAATTGGGATTAATTGTTTTAAATGTCTGGTAGAATTCCCCAGGGAAGCCATCAGGTCCAGGGCTCTTATTTGTTGGGAGATTTTTGATCACTGATTCAATTTCTTCACTCGTTATGGGTCTGTTCAGGTTTTCTATTTCTTCCCGTGTGAATTTTGGTAGTGAGTGTGTGTTTAGGAATTTGTCCATTTCTTCTAAGTTGTCCAATTTGTTGGCATATAATTTTTCATAGTATTCCCTGATAATTGCTTGTATTTCTGAGGGGTTGGTTGTAATAAGTCCATTTTCATTCATAATTTTGTCTATTTGGGTGCTCTCTCTTTTCTTTTGGATAAGTCTGGCTAGAGGTTTGTCAATTTTGTTCACTTTTTCAAAAAACCAACTCTTGGTTTCATTGATCTGTTCAATTGTTTCTTTGGTCTCTATGTTGTTTATTTCTGCTCTAATTTTTACTATTTCTCTTCCTCTACTGGGTTTAGGGCATTCTTGTTGCTCTGCCTCTAGTTCCTTTAGGTGAGCTGTTAGATTTTGGACTTGCGCTTTTTCTAATCTCTTGAAATAGGCCTCGAGAGCAATGTACTTTCCTCTTAGGACTGCCTTTGCCGCATCCCACAGATTTTGAATTGTTGTGTTTTCATTTTCATTTGTTTCCATATATTTTTTAATTTCATCTCTAATTGCCTGATTGGCCCATTCATTCTTTAGAAGGGTGTTCTTTAACCTCCATGTTTTTGGAAGTTTTCCAGACTTCTTCCTGTAATTGATTTCAAGTTTCAAAGCATTGTGATCTGACAGTGTGCATGGTATGATCTCAAAGAGCGATCCTTTAATTTACTCCCACCTCCCCCATCAAAATAGCATTTTATTTTCCATATTCTAAAATGAAGTCTAAAGATGTGAGTTGAGCCCAGGACAGGAAGATAGATACAAGGTGCACTAGACAGAAAGTACCTAACCAAAATAGCAGATATAGTTGAAGGAACTTTCAAATATATAATACAGTATTGTTAATGGTAGTCATGTACATTATATCCCCAGAACTTATTTATCTTATTACTGGAAGTTTGTGTCTTTTGACCACATTTACTCAATTCCCCGCACCCCCTCCCCCCACCTCTGGCAACCACCAATCTGACCTTTGTTCATATGAGTTTTGTTTCTTTAGATTCTTTATTCATTCATGTGTTGATGAACACTTAGGTCGTTTTCATGTCTGGGCGATTGTTAGTAATGCTACAATGAACATGAAGGTGCGGATCTGTCTTCAGGATGGTTATTTTATTTCCTTCAGATAAGTGTCCAGGAGTACAACTGTTGGATCATAGCTGCTAAGGGAGTAAAACTTAAAAGTTCTCATCACAATGAAAAAAAAAATTAGAACTGTGTGAGGTGATGGGTGTTTAGGAAACTTATTGTGGTAATCATTTTGCAATATACACATATATCAGTTCTTTATGTTGTGCACCCTAAATGTATATGTTGTATGTCAATTACATCTCACTAAAACTGGTGAAACAACAATTGAAGGGAAGTAGAAACAAAGAGTGTCTGGGAAAGTTTGGTATTATTGCCATTTGTGACCTTGTCCATGTGTCTGGTATTTTACAGACTCTGAAACACCTTTGCCCACGCTGTTTATTTAATCTACCAATGATGTGATAGCTGGATGGATATTTTTATTCTACTTTCCTGCAGATGAGGTCTAGGGTGGCTACCTGATTTGCCCAAGGTCACGCAGAAGACAAAGAACAAGATCAGGGTTGAAATCCAGGTCTATATCATCCGTCTATCTACTAAACTCTGAAAAGCTCCTGGTTAAACTATATTTTTAACTTATTTATATTTTAGAATCTCAATTATGTACATTTTTAAAGCCCTAGAATTCTCAATTTTAGTGTAGGTCAGAATGAACTCGAGCAGACAAGAGGAGATCCATATTCTTAGTTGACCACACACAGTAGATGTGACAGTAAAAGAAAATAAGCTATAAAAAATTTTTTTACAGGGGTGCCTGGGTGGCCCAGTTAGTTAAGCATCAGACTTCAGCTCAGGTCATGATCTCACAGTTCATGAGCTGAAGCCGCACGTCAGGATCTGTGCTGACCGCTCAGGGCCTGGAGCTTGCTTTAGATTCTGTCTCCCTCTCTCCCTCCTCCTCCCCCACTCATGCTCTGTCTCTCAAAAATAAATAAACATCGGGGCGCCTGGGTGGCTTAGTCGGTTAAGCGTCCGACTTTCGCTTGGGTCATGATCTCGTGGTTTGTGGGTTCGAGCCCCGAGTCGGGCTCTGTGCTGACTGCTGGCTCAGAGCCTGGACACTATTTCGGAGTCTGTGTCTCCCTCTCTCTCTGACTCTCCCCTGCTCACTCTGTCTCTCTCTGTCTCTCTCTCTCTCTCTCTCTCCTAGAAATAAATAAAAATATTAAAAAAATAAATAAAAAACATCAAAAAATTTTTAGGAAAATATATTGCAAATATTAGCTCTTCCTGTGATTAATATTCAATTTTTAACATATGCAATAAGATACAATCACAAATTATTTGATAATCAGGCTTAAAAGCATAATTTGAGCCAATAAAATGTGGGGGAAGTAGAGGAAGAGAAAGAACCAAGTATTGTTACCTATTTTTTCTCCAGTTATATTTGGACTTGGAATAGGAAGCATTGGAAAGACTATATGGTTAGCAGATGCTGTGAAAGGAGTGCTTACGATTCACTGGTGGGATCAGGAATTGGGTCAGTGGAATAAACTGTTTCATCTCTATAGCTTCCTCTGCCGGTGGCACTTGGGCATTGACTGGATCTACAGAGGAAATTCCTTCTTGTGAGGATGAAATAGAGCCTTGATCTTCCTTCTGATGGATTCTTATACATTTAAGGCCTTCTAGGGGCATTTCACCTCCTCTGGAAACACAAAAGTTGTTTTGTATAATCGAACTTATGTGATTTCATGGCAATAAGTACTGATCTCATAAATCCTAGCCTCTCAGCGCAGGAAGGGAGTGTTCATCAACCTCTTCATTTTGTAGAGCAGAATATTGGAACCTAAAGAGGCCGTTTGATTCACCAGAGTTCCCACATTTAGAAAATGGCAAATCTAGGGCCCCAGTTTAGTACTCTATCCTCTATATTATATGCGATTCCTTACTCAGAGGTGCACATTGGATACACGTTGTGTGTCAATCATTGCTTTCTCTGGCTTTCTAGTAAATTCAACACAATACTCAATGTATTGAGCCTCCACACATGACAAAGCTCAGGGCTAGGTACAATACCCACACACAAGGAGCATTCAGTCTAGTGGAGAGATGGAACAGAACCTGCTTAATGTCTACTGTTTCCATACTGTTGGAAATTTTCCTGCCATGGGTTCAGCTGCTACCTGTATTCCATTACTTGATATTCTGTATCATGTGATACAGATACTCATTAGTCTGTCACAAACTAACATTTTATTTTATCTTTTAAGTTTCCTGTTTACATCCCCTTCACCTCTGCGCCACTGTAACATTGCTTATGATGTAGTTTCTACCACAAATACCCCCTCCTAATTTCATAAGTATTTTCCTCCAAAACATCCTCAATGCTTTTCCTGTACCTGTATACTTTAAATGCCACTGAATTCATGCAATGCCATCTAAGTCATGTTATATTATCTATATTTCTGTATCTTTTATTGTACTTATGGATATATATATCCTCTAGATCCTTGGGGCAAAAATGTAAGTGTAATGCCTATCCTGCTTAGAAGAGTTATCACATGAGTAAAATCTCAATAAATAATCATATAAACCTAGAGATTGCATAAGTTTTTAAATACCCATGGATTGAACATTTACTATAAACCTGCTGTGCTGAGTGAATACTACTTTTTTATTGACCACTAAACAGATGCAACTTCAAGCATGTGGATGTGATTGTTCCTTCGGATTTTATCCATGGGCTAATTCTTCTATGAATACTGAGGGAACTCTGGGAAATTGTACAAGCGGTGATGTCTCCATCAAAAAGGCCATTGAGGTTTTTTCTTAAGGTTGGACTTTTAAGAACCTCTGGACACTGCAAGACACCTTCTTCCTCAATCTAGATCTGCAGGGAAATGTAAGCGAACCTTGTTTCTTCTTGAGTCTCCAAACTTCTTAACTCTAGTTTAAGTTTTTGGGTAACTGGTTGAGAAGCTGTATTTTGCTGTGTATCAGTGTGTATCTAGCTAATGTAGAGTTCATAGGCTTAAAGGCAAAGTACTATCTTTCAAAAGATGCCCTTCTTTCTTCCTAGTGAAATACTCCCTCAAGGCTGTGTTTGTTTGGAGTCTTCCTGGGTTCCTACTTAAGCCACTTTCTATAGAGTTCCCATTAACTGCTTTACTGTCTCTCTTACATATCCAATGGCATTTACACATGACCTCATTAATTAATACCCACCCTACTTGGTATTTACAACATTGATTTCCAGTTACATAGAACAAAATGGGAAATGCTCTTGTGCAGAACAACTTTGGAATCCTCTTTCTAGAATAATAGAGCAGGGTTCTGGCTGGCTTCATTTTCTGTTTTCACTTTTCTTTAGCTGAATTTTATGAACACAAAATCGGCCATGCCCAATGGGGCTTTGTAATGAATTTAGAGCCCAGATTATAGCTATACTAATTATAAATTAGCATTTGTGATTCCTTTTACAGTTCACAAAGTTTTCACATATTGAATTACCTTCATAGAACAACATGTCAGGATGGTATTATCATTACATTATAAATGAGGAAACTGAGGTTCAGAAAAGTGGGATGGCCTTATAAAGTTTGTGTAGTCATGGTTTGTGGAGCCAGGATCTGAGCCCAGATTTTTTAAAAACCCAAAGCCATGATTTTTTTTATGCTTCTGTGGGATTCTGGATTCTTCCAAAAGTAGACTATATGTAGCAATTCTATGTTGCTGCTAAATATCAAACAAATGCTAACTAAAATCTACCAATAAACAGCCCCCAGGCAGACCTTGGCATCTATGTTCATGGTCAGTATATGATAGAGGAAGCATCACAAATCAATGATGAAGGGGTCAATTATTCAACAAATGGTGCTGAGAAAATAGGCTAGGTTTATGAGGGAAAAGAAATCAATTTAGATCCTCCTATAAAACTAAACATCAAAATAAAATCTAGATTAATTAAAGACTCCTCCTAAAAAAGAAATAAAAATGGAGGAAAATAAAAATGAATTATTGCCCAATCCTTGATAAGGCAAAATTTCCATGCTTAAAATTAATGAGAGACTTCAAAGGAAGCAGTCAATAGAGCTGGTCAGATAAAAGTTTAACCTTCTTTATGTCAAAACCATAACAACGAATAAAAATGGGAAAAACATTTGGAACATGTATGCCAGAAAAGGCTTGATAGCCATGATATAGGAAAGGTCCATATCAATCAATGAGAAACCATAAAAAAATTTAATAAGAGAGAATAAAGGAGGGACAGAAATACATGAAAATCTGTTAATCAAATATGTTAATCAAATGTGTTAAATCAACATGTGTTAAATCAAAAATATTAAACAAGAAGTTACCTTTAAAATTTAGGTATCCAATGTTTGTAAAGGTCCAGTGAGATAATATGGTCTCATTCATATACACATATAATGTATTCCTTTATGAATATGATTGAGTAGTATGTATAAGTGATGTAAAAACATTCATATCCCATAAAAATGTCATATCCACTAACCTAATAATGCTTTTAGTAATTTATCCTAAAAGTAATTAGAAATGTGAACAAAGAGGTGCACTTGAACAAGGAGGTATACATGAAGTATCAATTTCAACCTTATTTAAGAAAACGCATTAAAACAGAAATCCTTATGGGTCTAACCCTCCTCTCTTCTTTGCCAAGAATAGGGTCTTAGAATATTGGTTAAATGGTGGAATCAATGATGGGTTACAACATAACAGTTGAGAAAGTACATTGTAATGATTATAATGTTTGGATATACTATAATCAATGTTTTGAATTTTAAGTGAAAAAACACTATCGATGTAACATTTTTACGAAGACAGGATACAAAGTGTACATCCAGCATGTCAATATATGCAAATATATTTGCATTTAAACAGGAAAACACAAGACAGAAATGTGGTAAAATGCTAACATTGGTTATTTCCTGGAGTTGGAATTATGGATTATTGTCATTTTTTTTTGACAGTACTGTTCTGTATTTCTCAGTCTTCACAGAAAGTATATATCATATTTAATTAAAAACACATACACACACAGGGTAATCCAGAAAGATTCATATTAAACAATCAGCAGTGATTATTTCTTGGTGGTGGGAGGTTTTTTAATTTTGCCAATTCTTTATAATAAGCCTGTATTATTTTTAATCAGAAAAAATGTTATATTAAAAAAAATACATCATCGGTCTATAGTATGTAAAGGTCAGCAGTGAGACTGAGAATGAATAGACACCGTAAAGACAAGACAGGATGGGTGTTGCAAAGTGAGACCTTGATCATGGTGTGATCAATTGATTGACTTAACGGCCCCAATTCTTCTTCATCTTTATTTTAATTGAAGTAGAGTTGACACGCCATGTTACATTAGTTTCAGGTGTACAGCATAGTGATTCGACAAATCTATATGGTATGCTGTATGTAATTACCATCTGTCCACATATGCTATTACAATCTCATTGACTGTATTCCCTATGCTGTACCTTTTCTTCCTGTGACTTATTTATTCCATAACCGGAAGCCTGTACCTTCTATTCTCCTTCATCCACTTTGCCCACCTTTCAGTCTCTCCATTCTGGACACCACCACTTTATTCTTTGTATTTATAGATCTGTTTCTGTTTTTTTTTTGTATTTGTTCATTTGTTTTTGTTTTATTGTTTAGATCCTACATGTAAGTGAAATCATTTGGTATTTATCTTTCTCTGACTAATTTCACTTAGCATAATACCTTCTAGATCCATCCATGTTGTCAAAAATGGCAGCTTCTCATTCTTTTTTATGCTGAGTAGCACTCCATTTATATGGAATGTTACATACATATGTATTTTATCCATCTACCAATGGACACTTGGGTTGCTTCCATATCATAGCTATTATAGATAATGCTTTAATAAACATAAGGTTACATATATCTTACTGTTTTCATTTTCTTTGGGTAAATGCCTAGCAGTAAAATTACTGGATCATATGGCATTTCCATTTTTAATTGTTTAAGGAAACTCCATGCCGTTTTCCATAGTGTCTACACCAGTTTACATTGCCATCAATAGTGCATGAGGGATCCTTTTACTCCATATCCTAACCAAGGCTTGTTATTTCCTGTCTTTTTGATACTAGCCATTCTCACTGGTGTGATGTGTTATGTAGTTTTGATTTGCATTTCCCTGATGATTAATAATGTTGAGCATCTTTTCATGAGGCTTCTGGCTATCTGTATGTCCTCTGGAAAAAAAAATCTATTCAGATCTGCCCATTTTTAATTGGACATTTGTTTATGGTTGGTGTTAAGGTGTGTAAATTCTTTATATATTTTGGATTGAATGGCCTTCATTCCTAGTATTTCCCTGTATCTAATGGCCCTACTATGTAACTTTTAGTGCCCTTCAGCCATTACTCTGGGCTTGGCTATGTGGTCTGCCTTGGTCAATGGCTTTGCAGATAAGACGTAAGCAGAATTTGAAGTGGGCTTGTAGTTTGGGATGAATTTCCCCCCTGTGACACCACTTATTCCATCTGTCCTGCTGAAGATGAGAAACACGTATATCAGTCAACTTTGTTACCTTAGCTCACCAACAACCAACTATCAGTCATGAGGGTAAACTCAGCTAAGCTCAAAGCCACCTCGCCAGTCCAGGCTACATTTCTGAGCCAAAGATGTATGAGCTAAATAAATCCTTATTGTAGTAATCCACCAAGTCATAGGATAGTTTGCTATTACAGCATTATTGTGACAATTGATTCTGATTTAGAGGTGTATAATGACAATTTGTTGATTATAAAGGTCACAGCAAAATCCTTGCTTCTTGTAAGGAGATTTATCTCTTTAGGCCTCACTGATGGCAGCATGAAACATTTCTCTTGACAATCAACTTCTCATTGCTCAGAGGCATTCTCTCTAGTCTATTCATAGCCCACCAAGTATATAGACTTCAAGGGGAAGGAAATGCCCCTAATAAAATACTAGAACATTCTAGTTCCTGGAAATATTTCCATACTCACCCCTCACAGATATTAACACACTGACATTCAGATTAATTTATAAATCTCTTGAAGTTTAGTTTGCACTAAAATGTCCCTATGATTCCGATCCTAATGGGACAACAGCAAGCTGTACTTTGTACGAGTAAAGAGCTGAACAGAGACGTTGGAATCTGGGCTGTATCCCCATATATTAGTATTATATGGGCTTCCTAGCAAAGCAAAATCTAATTTTTTCCCTGGCTGTTGCTATAATTGTTCCACAGTTCTTTAACCTTCAACGGCAAACATTAAACCAAGTGTGTGAATTAGGGAGACCAAAATTTAAATGTAGAATGCACTACTTATGAACTCATTAAACATCATTAAGTTTCTAACTAAACACTCTTTCAGGGAGAGAGGACCTTGTCAATCTGATGGGCACATCAGGCTGTCAGAGACTGATGTCATCATCTATTTGAATTACACAAGTAATGATAAAAACTTCCATTTACAGAGTGTTTAAAGTGTTTCAATATTGTTCTCTTTACACAATGACATCCTAATAACCCTGTAAGGTAAGTGTTATTCCCTCCATTTTACAGAAATGTCAAATAAATACAGGAGCTGAGGTTTACAGAGAGGCAAGGAAATCTTTCCAGATCACAGGCTGACCCATGAGTGAGACAGGACTTATATCCACCATGCCGCAAGGCTGGAAGGCCCATTCTTTTTTTTTTTTTAATTTTTAAAAATATTTTATTTATTTCTGAGGGAGAGAGAGAGACGGAGGGAGAGACAGACAGACAGACAGACAGACAGCATGAGCAGGGGAAGGTCAGAGAGAGAAGGAGACACAGAATCTGAAGCAGGCTCCAGGCTCTGAACTGTCAGCACAGAGCTCGATGTGGGGCTCGAACCAACGAACCCTGTGATCATGACCTGAGCTGAAGTCGAAGGCTTAACTGACTGAGCCACCCAGGCACCCCTGGAAGGCCCAGTCTTACATGCCCAAATCATTCTGCTTCCCATGGTGCTACCCTATCATGAGCAGACATGCTGGTTTCCACTTACCTTGGAAGTGACCTTTACCCTTGGATGTCAACAGACTGACATTTTCATTTTAAAACAAAATTCAATTTCTAATTATCCCAGTGTTCTCCTCTAGAGTCTCTTTCATTTGACAAACAATGAGACTTTTATACTTGCCTTGCCTACATATCCGATAATCTCAAACACGCCAAAAAAAATATAAATTCTCACCATGCAATCTGTAGTCACCTTAATATGAAGACTTAAAGATCAATGAATTTTCTTCATTTGATGCTTAACATACGGTACCTTCTGATTCTGTTAGTATCATATGATAATTATAAATGCACATGGTTTAATTATAATGTTTACCATGCGGTTGGTAGGCTCATGATTGTAGAAACAAGAAATGAGATCCACATAAAGCTAATAAGCACTATTTTGCATCAAGACAGAACCCACCCTTTCCTTAATCTATTCCCTCTACTCTTCCCTTGTCCCTCCCCTCATCCTCTGCCAGGATCAGCCTTTGGGCCAAATGAATCCCAGAGCCTCACATCGCCCTCCTACCCATCAAAACTTGTACAGGGTGAGCCAGCTCCTGGAAAGATTTTAATAAGCAAATCACATTGAGATATGAATTTACAGCAGTTTAAAATCTTACTGTCTCCAGATGACATGCATTTTCATAGGAGGAGTGATAAACTTAAAAAATGAAACTGGCAAAAGAAATCTTAACATTAGCTGAAAGCTTAGGAATTGAAATACTTTTAGAAGTAAATGTTTCCCAGTGTCCCCCGGCTCACATTGCTTAGGTCCTGTGTTTCTCAGTGACCCACCATTGCTCCATACCATTAGCAGTAAGTCTTGGGGAGGCTGCAAAAATGTCCTGTTTTCTCAAGGCCAAGAGAAAACAAAGTCGAACCTCAAAACTTTGGATTACATTCTAAGTGTCCTTCTGTAATTTTATTTTCTGCAACACCGTTTTGGTATGAGTCGAGAAAGATCTATGCTTGTCAGTTTTAATGTATTTAAAGGAACATTCAATACATATAATGCATTATGATGACAATAGTAACAACCTAAGTGAACAAGAAATACTGTGCTCACATGTACTCAGTGGTTCATCTTCACACCTGAAAAGACATTAGGCAGATAATAGGCAGCAATCTGTTGAATGTATAAACTGGGAACATTTGTGCACACATTCATGCACGCACATATTGAACATGCACTCACATGCCACACATATAGCCATAATTCTTTTTTTTTTTTAATATTTTTATTTTATTTCTAAGATAGAGAGAGACAGCGTGAACAGGGGAGGGTCAGAGAGAGAGGGAGACACAGATTCTGAAACAGGCTCCAGGCTCTGAGCTGGCAGTCAGCACAGAGCCCGACGCGGGGCTCGAACCCACGAACCACGAGATCATGACCTAAGCGAAAGTCGGACGCTTAACCGACTAAGCCACCCAGGCGCCCCTCATAATTCTTTACATTCACTACGGGACATAGATATGACACACATTCACTCCATAACATACATTTGCAGTATGTGTACACATATATACAATCGTTCCTGAGGTTTGGGACAAAAACACTTCTATATATCATTCTTACCCCAGTGTATATTCTGCCTTTCTGAAAAATCCCAAGAAGGGGAAAATAATGCCAATTCCTTTTTCTTCTTTGTAAAATATTGAATCTGATGAATTGGCAGGTTGATGGATTACTTTCTATAGGGAACTTTAACTGAATCACCCAAATATTTATAGTAGGCATTATTTAACCATCTTAAAACCTTGAGGAAACTGTGGTGGCCCAAATATCTCACTGAAAAGTTAGGTCTGGAACTGATCTGATCCTCTTAGGTTTCTCTTCACTGACAGAATAAGGGCTAGCAACTCTGTGCTCTTTTATAAGATCCTCAGGTCAGTCAGACAGAACCCCCCCCACACACACACACACATCCCCATAATTCTGGATTTGGAAGCATTTCTGGAATTAGGACATTGGGGAAGGGCTATGGAAAGAGGAAGGGAGTTAAGTAGAATTGTAATGCCTGTACTTCACACCCACTCAGTGATATTTTCCCCTCACTTCAGTATTACAAATATAAAGGACCACCAGTCATTAAACCCCGTAGCTTAGATTATTACTTTTGTCAGATGAGTCTCGAGAACAGACCTACTACAGAAGACCACAGAACTTCATGAATTAGCCCACTTTTACCTAATTCTTTACAGCAAGTACTTGACTAAAGCACCAAGCCAGATACTGTGGAAGTAACATTTTATCCTTTCTTCATTTAGTGTTTATTGAGCACTTACTGCATACCAATCTCTTCTAGGTTCTGTGGATAGAGTAACAACTCTGTACTTAAAAATGCCACTGAGGTGCCTGGGTGACTCGGCTGAGTGTTGGATGCTGGATCTCTACTCAGGTCTTGATCTCAGGGTCATGAGTTCAAGCCCCGGAGTGGACTTTGTGCTGGGCATGAAGCCTACTTAAAAGAAAAAAAGGAAAAAAGAAAGCAAAAAAAAATATATTCCTCTGAAAAACACTGCACTTACATTTAATTGACAGATAATAAACACAGATAAAACAACAAAGATAAATTAAAAATAAATAAGACTATGTCTCTCCCTCCCACACACTGCAGATGATGAGAATCTTAGAGCAGAGGGCTAGAGAGTTCTGGGTAGCACCTTTGAAACATGTTCAGCTCTCTTGCGTTAGTCCAGGGACACAGATTACATTCAAAGGAATGTTTGGAGGCTGTGTTGGTGCCGTGCAGGTGGCTGTTTGGGGGACCGATGTTGGGCTGATGTAGATTAAGCACTACCTCTTCCTTTCCTTCCAGGGGCTGGTTTGAAAGGTACCAGCAATTGCACCTCTCTGATAAGGTTGCTTCAAAGGGGAAGTATGGCTCTTTGGCAGGCTGTAAATCCTGCCTGTCCTGTTTGTAGGCACAATGAAAACCAAATGAAAGTCAGCTGGATTTCAATGCAGGCTGCCAAGAAAGCTGTGCTCCGAGCTGCTCATGATACTGGCCGCTTTGTTGGGTCTATTTTTGTTGTAAAGGCATAGTTGTATCTGGCAAGAGCCTGCAGACTCCCCACAGAGGGATAGAATCAATCCTCGTTTTCTCTCCCTTGAAGCAGAGCTGACTTGCAGAGCAGGTAAGCTTTCAGATGACGTTATCATGTCTGCCCAGTCACCTCTAGTTTAGCCTTTAGTATTCTGGAGAGTGCTACATAAACCTACCTTGAAGCTTATAAAGAAGGTAACAGAGAGAAGTGAGCACGGAGTGAAGATGGTCATCTACAATTGGAACACAGCCAGTTAGGTCAGCAGAAACCTGTCCTTGCTTATAAATGAGTGAAGGTTCTTGGGGCTTCAGTCATATTCAGCAGCAATCTATAGATTCAAAGTTTAATGTAAAAATATGAAGTGAATGCATTTTGTTCTAAATTGCTTTGTTGGAACCCATGACTCAAGAGAATTACTCCTCACCTCAACCTATGTTTGACGGTAGAGAAAGACAAAGCATCTAGGCAAAATCAAAGGAAAAAAAAAAAAAGAAAAGAAAGAAAAGAAAGAAAAAAAGAAAAGAAAAGAAAAAGGAAAGAAAGAAACAAAGAAAAGGGCCTGTTTATCCTTTGAACTATGGAGTCAACCAGAGTTGACAATTCTCTGGACAATTACCTTAGAACAAGGTTTACCATGATCGTTTCATTACAGAGAAAAACTTGTCTAATGATGCCAGTTACTAGAGGTTGAGTGTAACTACTTACAAAAGTTGTTGATTCTCATGTATTGTTATTGCCGTAATATGCTTCCAGAATACCTCTTACTCTATCACATTAAAGATTAAAGGGAAAATCATAAGATTATATCAAAAAGAAAAATCGGTTGATAAAGCACAATACCTATTCATAATAAGAGGTTTTAAAAATTAGGCAAAGAAGAAAAACATTCTTATTCTTATAAAATTCTTACCACAAACACCACATTCATTTCTCAAATATTATAAGCATTCCTGCCAAAGTCAGGAAAAGTCAGGGATATGTACTACATTTATCTATTCACCCCTACCCAACATTATGCTGAAAATCATATACAATGCAATACTACAAGGAAAGCAAATGGTAGAAAGAAGGGAAGAAACTGAATTATTATTTTTTTCTTTTAAAATCTGCTTTATTGTTTTTTTTCCTTACAGTTTATTGTCAAGTTGGTTTCCATATAACACCCAGTGCTCATCCCCACAAATGCCCTCCTCCATGCCTGAATTATTATTTTTAATAGATGGATACCAAGATAATTTATAAAATATTTGAATTATTGGGATGATTCAGTAAAATTGGTATATTAATTTCAAAACCTTATAATATCAACATTGAAAATATGTTGCAAACAACCAATTAGAAACAGTGATATGAAAACAGTGGCAACTATTTTCAGTAGCAGTAAAACTATCAGCTGTCTAGGAACTTAGCAAACAAAAGCTGTGTAAAAGCTGTGTAAGAAAAATTATAAAATGTCAATAATGGTAATTAACATAACTAAAGTAGCTAAAAACCATATTTCTAAACATCAAAATGTATAAAATTCAATAAAATATCAAACCTTAATTATAAAAAAGAAAACTCAATTACAATCCGGGCATGATTCTTTTTCAAATTCATGTGGAATAATAAGAGTCAGGAATTACCAAGGCAATTTTGAAGAAGAAAAGAAGCTAGACTTCACTCTACCAAACTTACAAGGAAAGTATAAATAGCTAAAATGCACTGATCTGAGTTCATACTCTTTTAGGTCAAGAGAACAGAAGAGAAATCTGGGACTTAGCTCATGTACATATGGGGATTTGTATAAGGAAGAGGTTATAGTGCAGATTAATGGGAAAAGAAGGAATTATTTAATAGAAAAGGAATTATTTAGTATTATTCCTGGGCCAATTAACTGTGTAAAAAAAAAAAGAAAATAAAGTTACATCCTTACATCATCCTAAACACAAAAATAATTCCATTTTTATTGGAGACCTAAATGTAAAGAGCAAAATGTACTATTTTTTTTTTAGAAAATACAAGTGAGTATTTACAGTATCAGAGTAAGAAAATATTTCTGACAAGAGCTAGGTAACACATAATAAAGGGAAAGATTGACACATGAAAATGGAAAATACAACCTCTTAATAACAGCATAAACAGTCTTAATTAAAGAAGTTGCAATTTAAAAAACATTTATTTTGCATATTACTAATAAGTATAAGTCTTTTGAATATAGAAAGAGCTCATTCAAATGAATAAGAAAAATATAAACTACCAAATAGTAAAAAATATCAAAAGCTTTGCACTAGCAGATTTGAGGTCAGGTGATCTGAAAGGTCAATATATTTATTAAGAAATGCTCTGTATATTAGGTGGTCTTGGCTTTGCACGGTTTTGATATGCACAAATTTTAGTTTTAATAGTTAACACAAGTACCCCAACAATATCATTTAAATTTCAGGTACCATGGCATATTAACGGTGACTGATTGCATAAAATACTAACTTTGCTGCTAGCTTCTCAGTTTGCAAATTGCTATGCAAATAACATGCTTATCATGATCAGTGACCAGCTACGTCTCCTCTTTCAATCTGTGCTTCGTTGGTCATTGCTCATCCGTTCTTTAGTTCACACGGAGACAGCAGTGCACCTAATTGCATTGCTTCTTTGTCTCCTAGAAATAGCACCATGTACCATTTTATAAAAATGAATACTTGAAAGGGGAAACTGGCCAACAAAGATGAAAGTGCAGCAAAGAAATGAAAAGTAATTACACCGGGAGTGCGGTTTGAATCAAATGTAAATGAGGTTGTAGAGGAACTAACTGACCCAAGCACACTGTCAATGCCACCACTTGAGACAACATTAGGGAACTTAGCAAGAGGGTGAACTTAGCGAATGAGGAGAGACGGTACAGTGAATTAGAGGAAGTGGTGCCTGCCCAAGAAACTTTACAATAAAAGGGACACTCAAGAATACTTAGACCTTTTATGTAAGGAAAGTGTAAAGGGTAAAATGCTGAAAGTTTTAATAACTTTTAAGTATTGAACTAAAATGCTGAACTTGGAAAGGAGCAGGACGATCTGTTAAGTAAGGCATACGAAAAATGCTTCCTCGGTGTCCTGCTGCAGCGACAGGAATGCAAGCACTATTTAAACTACTAGTTTTTAATTTTTTAAATATTTACTTATTTATTTTGAGAAAGAGAGAGAGCACGAGCATGCCCGTGTGAGCCAGGGAGGGGCAGAGAGAGAAGGAGAGAGAAAATCCCAAGCAGGCTCCATGCTGTCAGTGCAGAGCCTGATGAGGGGATCAGTCTCAGGATCCCTGAGATCAAACAACTCTTTTTAAAAATTTTGGGGGGCAAGGTGCCTGGGTGGTTCAGTTGGTTAAGTGCCTGACTCCCCATCAGCTCAGGTCATGATCTCACAGTCTGTGAAATCCTGTCCCACATCTGGCTCTGTACTCTTAGCTTTGCTTGGAATTCTCTCTCCCCTTCTCTTTGCCCTTCCCTGCTTCTATTCTCTCTCTCAAAATAAAGAAGGAAACTTAAATTTTCAATAATAAAAAAGTTCTTAAATATTGCCAACAAAGCATAAATTTGTGAACTATTTTGAAATGCGTTGGTCAATATCTAGTAAAGTGAAGCCACTTTATATATATATACCAAAGAGACTCTTATACATGTGCACAAGGAGATGTAAACAAGTATATATTTCAGCATTGTTTATAAAGAGAACTTAGGTGTCCCAAAACAGGAATAAAATGTGGTGTGTTTAATCAAAGAAATACTAGGTAGAAATTAATGTTTTAAAAACTAAATATATGTTTATAAACATGAATAAATATAAAAAATTCTAAGGTAAGTTCTTTGCAAAAATTATACAGTTTAGAATATTCACAGAGCTTTTAAAACCAGAAAATATTATAAGCTATTTAAGGAAAAAAATAAATAAAAAATAAAACCAGAAAATATTATACAATCCATGGATGAGAAGAATGCATACCAACCTTTACAATAGCACTTTTCTCAGGATTAAATATATAGCTCTGGCTGGAATGTATGAGTGAGAATATGGCTCTATCGAATGTTTTATTTCTTACAAAAATGTCAACATTAAAATGGCAAACAATGTTACCATCTAACAAATCTGCATGGTAGGTACATATGCATCTGTAATATATTTTATGTACCTTTCAATATATTTGAAATATCTCATAATGTATTTTATTATAACTGTTTTGTCCAGCTATAGTTCTTTTTGCCTATTGATTAGTTTGAGTTAAAATAAAGTACATTTCTCATAACAATGCCACACATGCATTACAAAAACTTTGGATGAAAACTCTAGAAGTAAGTATACATTATATCACCCAGAGCCACCCAGAAATATCACCCCTAATTCATTCATTCACTCATTCATCTACTAATTTACTAATCCATTAAATAACTGTATACTTCTGGACCCTGGGCACATTGTAAGAAAATATAATACATGTTCTCATAGGGCTTACCATCTAGTAGGGTAATATCCACAATAAGAAAAAAAGAAAGCATGCATAAAAATAGAGACAAAGATAGAGACAAAGAGTAGAGATTTCACTTTGTAAATTTCTGAAGTGATTTTTATGTATTGTTTTGCATAACTGATATAAAGCATATAGCACTGATTTTAAGCATATTAAATAGGAGATATAAACCAGGGGAACTGGATGACAGGTAAATTATGTATTATTATTATTACAATTATTATTAACTTTTCCCAATTTCCCTTTATTCAGTTTATTCAACTGAAATTTTTAAGATGCAGAAAATCATAACTACCACATTTTGGCAATGAAAGTAAAACTTACTTTCTCTATTTTGCTCTGCATGTGAGAAGAGGGACAAAACGGCCTTTTATTTTAGTGATTTTTCTAGCAGGAGGCTTCAGCCTTATTCAGTCATTGTTAGCAGAGCTGAACAGAACAGAACTCCTTATTGTTAGAAAGTGAATCCACCCAAACCAAAGGGTAAAAGAAAGAGCATATTATTTGATCTTGGGAAAAGAGCAAAAGTTAAATAAAAATCATAATAATAAAACTTCTAGCTTTAATTTCAATATTTATGGATCTTGGAAATTAAGAAAAGGTTGGACAAACTAAGAAACAGTGACTTTGCTTAGACTAATCAGATAAATTGCCTCCCCAAAATCTAGAGTTAGAGGAGTATCCACAGAGACACAAAAATATCTGCTTACCTGCAGAAGCCACTAGATCTATTAATGAGTGGGAATATTTAAATGATAATTATGATGAATTGCTAGAAGCTGAATGTAGACCATCATTGGAATGAGAAATCCTGGAGTCCACAATCTTAAGGGAACCCCACATTTTTGTGAGCATTTATCTTCAGAAACCCCATTAGATTCTCATGGTAAAGATCCTGAGAAATATTTCCAAACTCTAGCAAGAGAAGTGGAAGAGTAATCACTGTGGAATACACGCAGAGCCTCCTTTTTAACAAAATGGTGGAAATGAACAATGGGCTTATCAGTAGACTTGATATATTTAAGAAAATAATCAGTGACCTTGAATACATGCCAATAGAAACTTCCTAAACTAAAATCCAAAGAGGAAAAAAGTGAGTATAGAACAAAACAAATGGAGCAGAACATGTAAAAGTTTTGGGACAGTATTAAAAGATACAATATGAATAACTAGAATTCGAAAAGAAGAAAGAATGGAGAAGGCAAAAAAATTATATATATACACATACATATGTATATACGTACACACACACACACACACACGTAATAAGAGAGAACTTTCCAAAATTAATCACAAACATAAAGTGATAGATCCTGGAAGCTCATAGAACACCAAGCAGGATTAATATAAACTCAAATGCACATATACACACACCTAAGCATAATATATCCAAATTGTAGAAAGACACATACAAAGAGAAAATCTTAGGGGCGCCTGGGTGGCTTAGTCGGTTAAGCGTCCGACTTTCACTTAGGTCATGATCTCGCGGTTGGTGGGTTCGAGCCCCGCGTCGGGCTCTGTGCTAACTGCCAGCTCAGAGCCTGGAGCCTGTTTCAGAGTCTGTGACTCCCTCTCTCTCTGACCCTCCTCCTCACACTGTCTCTCTCTCTCTCTCTCCTAGAAATAAATAAAATGTTTTAAAAAAAAAACAAAACAAACAAACAAAAAAAAACAAAGAGAAAATCTTAAAAATTTCCAGAGTCAAAAAAGTATTTTCCTTATAGAAGTAAAAGGATAAGAATTACTGTGAGTGTCTCAATAGACCATGCAAGCAAAAATAGAGTATAATGAATTTTTTTAATGTTGAAAGAATAAACTACAAACAGAATAATCCTCTGAAATTGAAGAATTACTTTCTCAAACAAACAAAAAAAAATGAGGGAAATTAATCACCAGAACACCTCCCCTGCAAGAAACGATAAATTTTTTAGGCAGAATAAAAATTATATAGTTCAGAAGCACGAATCTAAACAAAGTGTGAATGAATGAAGAATGAGTGAATAAAGGCAAAATAGAATCTTTTGGTTTTCTTAATTGATCTAAAAAATAACTGGAATAAAATTTAGTTCTTTGGAAAGATTAACAAAATTGTCAAACCTTTGGTTAGTTGGGCTAATAAAGAGAAAAGACTCAGGGCGCCTGGGTGGCTTAGTCGGTTAAGCGTCCGACTTTCGCTTAGGTCATGATCTCGTGGTTCGTGGGTTCGAGCCCCGCGTCGGGCTCTGTGCTGACTGCCAGCTCGGAGCCTGAAGCCTGTTTCAGTCTGTGACTCCCTCTCACTCTGACCCTCCCCTGCTCACACTGTCTCTCTCTCTCTCTCCTAGAAATAAATAAAACATTTAAAAAAAAAAAAAGAGAAAAGACTCAAATTATTAAAATAATAAATGAAAGTTCAGGCATTATTATCAATTAATTCTACAGAAATAAAAGAGATTATAAGGAATACTATGAACAACTGTAAGCCAACAAATTGGATAGCCTAGAAGAAATGGGTAAACTGTAGAGACAGACAAAACCTACCAAGACTAAATCACAAAGAAACAGAAAATCTAAATAAATGTGTGTGTGTGTGTGTGTGTGTGTTATATACTACCACACAATTAACTCAATTCTAACATTGTCTACCTGAAGATAACATCAGATCCCACAAGTTAAGGGTTCAGTCCTATAAGGCTGCTCTTCCTCTCCCATGTCAGACACCCTTTGCAAGTCCGGGTTGTCACGTATGCTTCTAACTGACTGGCTATACATCAGAGGTTCCAACAATTTTCTCTTTTGGTTTAATTAATTTGCTAGAGTGGCTCACAGAACTCAGAAAAACAGTTTGTTTAATATTTACAGTTTATTATACAAAGATATGATTGATAAAGGATATAGATGAACAACCAGATTGAAGAAATGCATAGAATAAGGGTTATGGGAAAGAGTGTGGAGCTTCCATTCTCCAAACATGCAACTCTTTCTGAATCTCCATGTTTTCACCAATCTGGAAGCTCTCAGAACCCTGTCCTTTTTGTTTTTTATAAGGGCTTCACTATATAGGCATGATTGAGTCAATCATTGGCCATTGGTAATTGAACATAATCTTCACCCCACCTCATCTCTCTTCCCCAGAGGTTGGGAATGGGGTGCGGCTGAAAGTCCCAAGTCTCTAATCATATGGTTGTTTCCCCTGGCAAACAGCACCCGTCCATTGGATATTTAGGGGTTTTCCAAAAGTCACCTCATTAACATAACAAGATACTTGTATTGCTGTCATCAGAAAATTCCAAGGGTTTTAGGAATTTCCTAAGTTCCTAAATAGAGAGCTAGTAAATGAAGACAAAAACCAAATATATATTTATGATAAATTATAATACATAACCTATAACTAGTAAGGAGATTGAATCAGTAATCAAAAACTGAGGAAACTCTGGACTAGATGGCTTCACTGGTGAATTCTACCAAGCATTTAAAGAAGAATTAACACTAATCCTTCCTAGGCTTTGACAAAAAATTAAGAAGGGAGCTGTTCCTAAAGAAGTCTATGAAGCCTGCCTTATCTTGATACCAAACCCAAAGAGACACTATAAGAAAACTACAGACAAAAAAAAAAAAAAAGAAAACTACAGACAAATATTCCTTTTGAACATTGATGTAAAAATCCTCAAAAATTACTAGCTAACATAGTTAAGATGCATATTAAAAGGCCTGCATACCATGACCAAGTGGAATGTATTCCTGAAATGCAAGAATGGTTTGACACATGAAAATTGATCAGTGTAATACACCACATCAACAGAAAAAGCACATTCTCATTTGATGCAGAGAAAGCATGTGACAAAATCTGACACCTTTTCATGACCATAATAATGGATGAACCAGAAAGAGAAGGATACTAATTCAACATAATAAAAGCCATAAACTAAAAAATACATAGCAACATCACACTCAGTGGTGAAACACTGAAAACTTTAAGGTCAAGAACAGACAAAGGTATCCATTTTCACAGATTCTGTTCGACATAGTGCTGGAAGTTCTAGCCAAAGCAATTAAGCAAGAAAAAGAAATAAAAGGCATCTAAATTTGAAAGGAGAAAGTAAAATTACCTCTGGTTACAAGTGGTATGATCATATATGGGTAAACAAAAAACACCCGTTAGAACTAATAAATGAATTCAGCAAAATAGCAATAAGGTTAACATGTAAAAATAAGTTGTATTTCTATGCAGAAACAATCTGAAAAGGAAATTACAAAAGCAATTCCATTTATACTAACATTGAAAAAGAATAAAATCCTTAGGGTTTAACTTAATCAGTAAATAAAAGATTTGTACAATGAAAATGATAAGACACTGATGAAAGAACTGAAGAAACAAATAAGTGGAAAGATATTCTATGTTCATGGATGGGAAGAATTAATTGTTAAAATTTCAATACTGCCCAAAGCTATCTACAGATTCAATACAATTCACATTAAAATTCCAACAACATATTTTGTAGAAATAGAAAATCTATCTAAAATTCAAGTGGAATTTCAAAGAACCTGAATAACCAAAACAATCTTGGAAAAGAACAAACTTGAAAGTCTCTCACTTTCAGATTTCAAAATTTACTACAAAGCTAGAATGAGAAAAACAGAGTGAAACTGGTATAAAGATGGACATGTAGATCAATGGAAAAGAATAGGGAACCCAGAAATAAATTCTTACATGTTTGATCAAGTAGTTTTGACAAGAGTTTCAAGGCCATTCAATGTGAAAATGACAGTCTTTTCAACAAATAGTCCTGGGAAAAACTATCCACATGCAAAAGAGTGTTGCTGGATGCTTACCGAACACCTTATACAAAAATTAACTCAAAATGGAGCAAGGGCCTAAATCTAAGACCTAAGACATCAAAACTCAGAAGCATAAGCTTATGTCCTTGTTATTTGCCATGATTTCTTGGATATAACACCAAAGACATAGATAACAAGAAAAACAAAACAAAAGACAAATTGGACTTCATCAAAATATTTTTTAAGTTTTGTGCACCAAAAAATAGTACCAGCAAAAGTAAAAAGGGAACCCAAGGAATGAGAGAAAATATTTATAAAACCTATACCTGATATTCAACATGCAGAATATATATATAGAATATATCCTAATATATAGAATATACCCTAAAACATAACCAAAAACACCCTGATTTATATATTCTAAAGGGCTTTTCTAAAGAAATATACACATGGCCAATAAACACATGTAAAGATGCTCAGCATCACTAGTCATTATGGAAATTCAAATTGAAAGTATAGTGAAATGCCACCTCACACCCAATGAGATGGCTACTATCAAAAAATACAAAACAAAACAAAATTAAAAAACAAAACAAAAACAAACCAGAAAACAAGTGTTAGTAAGGATGTTGAGAAACTGAAACTCTTGTGAACTACTGATGGGAATATGAAATGGTACAGCTGCTCTAAAACACAGTATGGTAAATCCTCAAAAAATTAGAAGTAGAATCACAATATAATCCAGAAATTCCACTTCTAGATATATATCCAAAGGAATTTAGAGCAAGGTCTTCTAGAGATACTAGTAAACCCGTGTTCATAGCAGCATTATTCACAGTAGCTAAAATAAGAAAATGACCCAAGCGTTTATCAACAGAAAAATGAATAAGCAAAATGTGGTATGTATGTACAGTGGAATATTATTCAGGCTTACAAAGGAAATTCTGCAACATGTTACAACATGGTTGAAACTTGAGGACATTATGTTAAGTGAAATAAGTCAGTAACAAAAAGACACATACTGTATGATTCCACCTATATAAAATACTTAGAGTAGTTGAAATCATAAAGGCTGTATAATGGTGGTTGCCACAGGGTTGGGGGATGAAGAGGGGGGAATTATTGTTTAATGGGTATTGAGTTTTAGTTTTATAAGATGAAAAATGTTATGGTGGTGATAGTTGCACAACCATGTGAATATATTTATGATGGACTCATTTCCATTGTATGAGGGGTTCTATGGCCATACCATTGCTTGTGGGTCATAAACTTAAAAATGGTTAAGACGATAAGTTTTATGTTTTATGTGTTTATCACACACAGACACACACACACACATACACATACACACACACACAAACTGGTTGCTTTAATGTGATAACAAAAACAACGTATTAGGTGATTATAGCACATGGATAAATGAAATAAATGAAGCAGTGTCACAAGATATGAATGGAAGAAGTTGTGAATACTCTGTGATGAGGAACCTACACCATACACGTGTAGCATAGTGTTATTTAAAGGTAAATTTATATTAGTTAATCATGTATGTTGTAAATTCTAAGCCAACCCCTAGTTTTCTTTAAAAAGTAGTTAACTGATATGCTAAGAGAGGATATAGAATCACACACAAATAAGAAACAGTTGTAAAAATGGCAGGTACTGGGGCACCTTGGTGGCTTAGTCGGTTAAGCGTCTGACTTTTGCTTGGGTCATGATCTCATGGTTCATGGGTTCGAGCCCTGCATCGGGCTCTGTGCTGACTGCCAGCTCAGAACCTGGAGCCTATTTCAGAGTCTGTATCTCCCTCTCTCTCTGACCCTCCCCTGCTCAGGCTGTCTCTCTCTCTCTCTCCTAGATATAAATAAAAATATTTTTTAAAAAATGTTAGGTACTAATCAAACTATATCAATAGTTACTTTAAATGTGAATGGTATAAATATGCCCATTAAAGGCAGAGATTTCCAGAGTAGATAAAAATGCAAGATGTAACTGCATGTTTTTATAAGAAATTTACTTTGGGTGCCTGGGTTTTTTGTTGCGTCCGACTTTAGGTCATCTCGCAACACAGCTCGTGGCTCTGTGCTCACTGCCAGCTCGGCCGGAGCCTGTTTCACAGACTCTTGATTTCTTCTGCTCACGCTGTTCTCTCTCTCCTAGAAATAAATAAAAATATTAAAAAAAAAAAAAGAAATTTACTTTGTTTTTTTATTTTTTTATTTATTTATTTTTAAATTTTTTTTATGTTTTATTTATTTCTGAGAGAGAAAGACAGCATGAGCAGGGGAGGGTCAGAGAGAGAGGGAGATACAGAATCTGAAACAGGCTCCAGGCTCTGAGCTGGCCGTCAGCACAGAGCCCGATGCGGGGCTCGAACCCACGAACCGTGAGATCATGACCCAGCCGAAGTCGGACGCCCAACCGACTGAGCCACCCAGGCGCCCCATGAGAAATTCACTTTGAATATAAAAGCTCTAATAGGTGAAAAGTAAAAATATAAGTATACCATACTAACATTCATCAAAAGAAAGCTGGAAATTACTCTAGTAAATTCATAGGATTCAGACTTCAATATGAAGAAGATCATCAGGGATAAATAGGTGAATCGCGTAATGATACAGCACTTAATTCTCTAAGAATACATGATAATCCTGAACATTAACACACCTAACAACAGAACATGAAAATATATGAGGCAAAATCTGACAAAAATGTAAGGGCATATAGATCTCACTGTCGCAGATTCTTCACTTCAATGGAATTCACTGGAATTCATTGTCTCACTGATTCGAAGATTGAAGAGGTGGACACAAAATGAGCAGCAGGCAAAAGTTTATTAAAGTGTATATTAGAAAGTAAGAATAGTATCAAAGCTCGCTTTACAAGGGGGGGACATTTGAAAGTGAATGCCTACAGACTAAAGGCAAGAGTCTTTGTTTTATAAGGTTTTGGTCACCCTCTACCCTCTTCATGTTCCTCTTGTTCCTTCCTAGGTTTTACCCATATTGGTTTGTTTAACTCTAGGTGCTAGGTTGTCCATTCCTGATTGACTCATTTCCATTATATGAGGGGTGGTCTGTGGCCATACCATTACTTGTGGGTCATAAGTTGTATGGTCTAATTATTTTTAGTCAGATCTTTTGTCAAATTCCTAAAGGGAACCTGATGGGTAATAGTTGGTGTTTGTTATATTCTTAAGAGGAACCTTATACTTGAAGGGGTTTGCTGTGGTCAGACCCTCCCAACATTGTTCCAAAATACATGTTTTTCCCCACCTAGGGACCTCAGGTCCTAATCTTTCCCTCTCTGCCTATTATATCCTATCTTCTCCCTATCGTCACTATTCTAGTTGGAGACCTTAATATTCCTCTGTCAGGGATTGATCAAGCAGGCAGATTATCAGTAAGGATATAGATGATCTAAATAACATTATATATCAACTTGACTTAATTGACATTTGTAGAATATTTCATTCAACAATGACAGAATTAACATTCTTCTTAATTTCACGTAGAACATTCACCAAAACAGACCATACTCCGGACTGTAATCCATATCTTAACAACTTTAAATAACTAGATGTCA
Organism: Proteles cristata cristata; assembly: GCA_017311185.1. Classification (NCBI taxonomy): domain Eukaryota; kingdom Metazoa; phylum Chordata; class Mammalia; order Carnivora; family Hyaenidae; genus Proteles; species Proteles cristata. The sequence goes on along the minus strand of JAESUZ010000756.1, from coordinate 2,789,299 downwards.
TACAGAGTATATTCTAAGATCACAATGGAATTAAACCAGAAATCAATAAGAGACAGCTGAAAAATTATCAATATTTAGAAATTCAACTTTATAAATATATTCAACTCCATATAAGTGTATATATTTTTATGTGTGTGTATATGTATGTGTGTGTGTGTGTGTGTAGATAGAGAGAGAGAGAGAGAGAGAGAGGCGGGGAACATATAGATCAAAGAAGTTTTATGGAAAATTTAAAAATACTTGGAACTAAATGAAAATATATAACATAAAAGTTTCTGAGATGCAATGAAAACAACAGAGGGAAGTTTATGCCATTAAAAGCACAAATTAACAAAAATATAAAGATCTAAAATCAATAACCAGAGTTTGTGGGGAACAAGAAAAAGAAATTCAACTTCAATCTAAATCAAGCATTAAACATAAATTAGAGAAGAAATCAATTAAACTGAAATCAAGAAAATAATAGAGAAAATCAATAAAACCAAAGTTTGGCCCTTTGAAAAGTTGAATTCAGTTTATAAAACTCTAGCAGATTTCACAAGGAAAAAATAGAGAAGACACAGATTCCCAATAGTAGAAAAGAAAGAGGGTAATCACTACTGATCTTATGAGTGTGGGTTTGGCTCCTGGCTTTGTCCAGCAAAGCCAAGGACAGCAGATGAGATTAGTCAAGACTCTATGCAAGCGAAGAGAGGTGAGAGGGAGGCTAAGCAAAGTCTCCCTGAGCTGCTCTCAAGCTCTTATATTTATTAAGCAGACATTTAAAGTTACATTGTGTAATATGTCAGTGGGCTACATGCCACTAAGAATGTATTGAAAACATGCAAAAACAAGTTAAGGCAGGATAAGATATTCCATGCAATAACATGGTCTAAGTAATTTATGAGTACAGGTAGTACCTAACCGGTGTTAGGTAAGTGAAGCATGGCCTTCTGTTTTCAGCAAGACCAGAAAGCAGTGTTCTACTTTGCAACGTGTTATCTCTTAATCCAGGATATAACTATTTGATTACCCATACATGGACATTAGAATGAAAATAAAGGAATATTATCAACAATTTGATGCCTACAAATTTGATAACATAAATGAAATAGACCAATTCCTTGGGTATCAGGGTGGATTGGTCAGTTGAGTTTCTAACTCTTGATTTTAGCTCATATCATGATCCCATGGCATAGGATGGAACCTGGGTGGGGCTCCACAATAAGCATGAAGCCTGCTTGGGATTCTCCCTCTCCCTCTCTCTCTGCTGCTCTTCCACTCATGCTTTCTCTCAAAATAAATAAACATTAAAAAAAAGAAATAGAACAATTTCTTGAAATATAAAACACCTGTCACAAGAAGAAATGGATAAAGTGAATAGCCCTGCATTTACAAATATTTAAAAAATGAATTACTTAGAAATAGCTTTTCAAAATAGTCATCAAATCCGATGGAATCATGGATAAATTCAAACACTTAAGGAAGAAATTGTACCAATTCTCCATAATTTTGTCCAGAGAGAATATTTCCTAACTTACTGTATGAATTCCATCTTTCCCAGACATTAGAAGAAAGAAGAATTTCAAAACATATCACTTATGAACATAGATGTAAAATGCTTCAACAAAGTAGTCAACATTGTACCAGAAGTGCTAGCTAGGACAGTAAGAATAGTAAAAGAAATAAAATCTATACAGATTGAGAATCAAAGAATATAGATTTCTTTATTCACAGATAATATGATTGTCTATATAGAATTCTCCCTCCTCATCTCCCAAAACTGATAAACTAGTATAGAAAAGTCACAGGACACAAGGTTAATATACAAAAGCCTATTGTCAATTGCTTTTATATATATCAAGATGATCAGCTGGACTTAGAATTTAAAAATGCTATTTACAATAGGATAAAAATGAAATGCACTGCAAGTGTTTCAAACATATAAACAAACAACAAAACACGAGCAATGTAGCAGGATTCTCACACAGAGAGTCATGACACCCAGGCTTTTCTTTCGAGGAAGCAACTTTATTCTAGCCAGTGTCACTTAGTAGGGTTCATACCCAAAGAGCATCCTCCAGGCTAATCTTGCATACTTCCTGCCCAGTCTACAATCAGCCACTTATCCAAAAGTCCTGTTCCTTTTGTTGAAGAATGGTATTTGAAGACAAAATCTAGACACTGAGTTTGCTCAGTGTCACTGGGACATCATTACTTTTAGGCTCTGCTGACAGAGCAGGAAAATATATGTATGATACTAAGCCCTCCATATATACATATTTATAAATATTTTGATATATATGTTCACATGTATCGCTCTGTATCCTTAATAAGTTAAACAGTATTTGACATTGATGTCTACAACTGTAATCCATTATCATAAGCATTATTCCAGATTTCTCCCTTTATTTATCTGTAACCTCCAACTCCATTAGTGAGAAAACTAGATCCCACCAATCAGGATCCATTTAATTAATTATTCAGTTACAGCATACTATTCAGTAATGTTAATCTATACACACATGGGGGAAAACTTTATTAACTTGAAGACTTTGCTATATAATTCTTTTGGTTGATAGTCTTAGAGATTCTACTCATTTCCAAAGTTACTTACATCAGCTTCCTTCCCCACCACCCTATTCAGTACAGTTGTTTCATACATTTGTAATATAGTTAGATTCTTTTATCACACTCTGCATGATATCTTGGGCTCCTCTAATCTTCTATGTGATCTTTTTATTTGCATGCATTAAGGTTTACCCCTTGTAGTATGACGTTCAATAGGCTTGAACAAACACATATAGTCATGTATCCACCATTAGAGTATTTGCTGGAGGCTGGCTCCAGCAGGCCCAGGGGTCCCTGAAGGATGGATGGTGTCGGCGAGGGAGGGGTGAGAGAACCCCGAGATTCTTTCTCGTCACCAGGCAGGCATCTCTGCTCTGATTGGGGCTCAACTTTATTTTATCATTAAGTGTTTGGGGGACAGCACAGAAGTGGCATTTGCCCTAGACAATGATTTCTGATGACAGATTTCTTTGATATGTAAGAATTTCCCAGAACACAGATTTGTAGAAGACTCCTGCATAGCCTTTATCAATAGTGGTTGAGGTAGGTGATTTAGATGCTTATCCTATGGAGAAGGAAGGTATCTTTAGCATACAAGACAATGTTTTTAGCATAAAAAGGGTGAAGTTAGTTCTTTGTGAGCAGGGGTCGGTAGCTTGTTTGCTTAAGGGAAAGTATTAAAAAAAAAACAGGTCTTTCAGGAAACACAATGTTTGCTTCCAAATTACAAAAGAAGAAGTTCCTACAATAGGTTCTTTCACAGGGTGCAATCAGCATATTCAAGGCCAGAATAAGTCACTCTGAATACTGATCACAAATGCCTTGGGGGCTGGTGCTCCAAGCAGAAACAATTGGGGGAGGGGGCAGATATCACTCGCCATCTGACCGGTAAGAGTCCGTGAAACTACAGGAGTTCTTTCTCAATGTATGAGCTCAGAAATGGCTCCCAACAAATATTGTACAGAAGTTTTACCACCCTGTAAGAATCTCATATGCCTTAACAATCAACCCTACCTATACCCTAAATACCTAGCAACCACTATTTTGTTTACCATTTCAATATTTTTGCCTATTACAGGTTATAAATGGAATCATGCAGTATGTAGACTTTTCAAACTGACATTTTGCTCAGCAATATGCATTTAAGATTCATTCACATCTTTACATACTTTACATGGCTTGTTAGTTTATTTCTTTTTAATCACTGAATAGTATTCTATTGGAAAATATATCACTATTTGTTTATATATTCCTCAAGTCATGATCTCATAGTTCATGGGTTCAAGCCCAGTGTCAGGCTCTGTGCTGATAGCTCAGAGCCTGGAGCCTGCTAGGATTCTGTGTCTTAATTCAGTTTTCTGACCTAAAAATAGTAAATTTTTAGATAACTACAATAACATTATAATCCTTAAACATTTTAATCATTCCCTAATATCATTTTGTACTCTTTGATACCTAGTATCAAAGAGACACAGGGGCAAAAGGGGAGAAAGAGAAAGAGAGTGAGACAGACAGACAGAGAGAATCACAAGTAGGCTCAACAGCATCAGCATGGAGCCTGAAACAGAAATCAAACTCATGACTGAGATCATGACCTGGGCCAAAGTTGAGAGTTGGATGCTCAACAAACCGAGCTACCCAGGCGGCCCGTGTGGAGTTCTTTTTAACATGATTTTACTGGGGTGTCTTAGTGGCTCAGTCAGTTAAGTGTCCTACTCTTGATCTCAGCTCAGGTCATGATCTTGTGGTTCATGAGTTCAAACCCTGCATCAGGCTCTGTGCTGATGGTGCAGAGTCTATTTTGGATTCTGTCTCTCCTTCTTTTGTCCCTCTTCTTCTTATGTGCACACACTCTCTCTCTCTGTCTCTCAAAATAAGCAAATAAACTAAAAATAATAATAAAAGAAACATGACTTCATTGAAACTTTATCAATGATCATAACATTTTATGAAGAAGATAGAAACTAAAATCTGGTTCCTTAAGGATATATAAGAGTTGACATGGGTAGAGAAGTGAAGAGGTCATTTCAGAAACAGAGATGAAAGTGAGAAAGTGTAAGAGATATAGAAAGGTATCAGATATGTTTGGGGAGTGGCAAGTAGCCCAATTTATTAAACCAAAGTAAAGAGAATAATGGGGTCTAAAATAAGCAAAGTGAATTGGAGACAGATTATGGAGGGTCTTGTAATGGTTTCCAGTTCCCTCTGTAGATAACTGGAGAATTCTCGTGAGTTCTAAGTGTGAATAACCCATTCATCCATAATGACTTAAGGACAGTGATTGTGTTTTAGTGTCTGCGTATCCTTGGTACCTTGAAAAGTATACTTTGTGGGATACCCAGATGGTATTCATTGTTGAAAGCATGGTGTGTGGCTGAAGGCTAACATGCTAAAACCTCCTGTGGGAAGATTTATAAAATTAGACGGTAATGATAGTGATTAGAATAAAAATGTAAAGAAGAGAGCTAGCTGAATGAGTTGAAGAATTGAAGAAGAGTTCATATGAAGAATGTGGGTCTCAGCTAAAAAAAAAAAGGACCATTTTACCTATGAGATGTTTCATGTAAGCCTCATGGTAACCACAAAACCAAAAGCTAGAATAGATGCACAAAAGATAAAGAGAGAGGAAACAGCATAGCACCATTTGGAATAACCAATTTGCAAAGGTAGGGAGAAACCAAGGGAAAAAGAAACAATGGAAATATAAAGCAACCAGAAAACAATTATTAAGATGGCATCACTAAGTCACTTTTAGATAATAAGCCTAAATATAAAGGAATTTAATTCACCAATTAAAGGTCACAAAGTAGCTACATGGATTAAACACACATACACACAGACACAGACACAGACACAGACACAGACACACACACACACACACACACACACAAGATCCGACTATATGCTACCTACAAGAGACTTACTGCAACTTTAAAGACACAGTCTCCAAGTGAAGGGATGAAAAACATGATATTACATGTAAGTGAAAGCCAGAAGAAAATGGGGATACCTATACTTAGATCAGACAAAATAGACTTCAAGCCAAAAAAATGTTGACAAGAGACAAAGAAAGTCATTAGGTACTAATAAAGGGGTGAATTCGTCAAGAAGATATAATCAATTTAAATACTATGCACACAATATCAGAGAACTTAATATATTAAACCAATACTAACAAGTCTGAAGGGAGAAATAGACTACAATAGTAGTAAAAGTGTTCATATCCTACTTTCCGCAATGGATAGGTCATCCAGAAAGAAAATTAATGAGAAAACAATGGACTTGAGCCATATGTTAGACCAAATGGAAGCAAGAGCACTTATAGATATTCCACACAACAGAAGTAGGATTCACATTATTCTTAATTACAAATGGAACATTCTCCAGGATAAACCATATAGTAAGAACTGAAAATCTTAACAAATTTTAAAAGATTAAACTTATTCCAAGCATCTTTTCTGACCATGATGATTTCATACTTGAAATTAATAACAAAAGGAAAGCTAGAAAATCTACAAATATGTGGAAATTAAACACCACATTCCTGAGCAAACAATGGTCAAAGAAGATTTCAAAGGGGAAATCAAAAAATAAAACAGCAAAGTCTATGGGATGCTGCAAAAGTAGTTCTGAGAGGATGATTATCACATTAAATGCATATATTAAAAGGATAGAAAGCTCTCAAACAACCTTACACCTCAAGGAACTAGAAAAAGAAAAAAAAATCTCAGTCCAAGTTTAGCATAAGGAAAGACATAGCAAAGATCAGAGCAGGAATAAGTGAAATGGAGAACCGAAAAACAAAAGAAAAAAGTCAAGAAAACTGAGCTGTTTTCTTTGAAAGATAGACAAGATGACAAACCTTTACATAGACTATAAGAAAAAAGAGAAGACTCAAATAATATCAGAAATGAAAGCACAGACATTACAACTGATGCTATAGAAATACAAAGGTTGATAAAATACTGCTATGAACAATTATGTGCCAACAAACTGGATAACCTAGAAGAATTGGTCACATTTCTAGAAACATATAACCTACCAAATCTGTATCAGGAAGAAATAGCAAATTTGGACAGACCTATAAAGATTGAATCAGTAATTTAGTAACTCCCAACACAGAAAAGTACAGAACTAGAGGGCTTCACTCTTGAATTCTACCAAACAATTAAATAAGAATTACCACCAATTCTCAAAAATTAAAAAGGAGGGAATACTTCCAAACTTGTATATGAGGCCAGCATTACCAGTATGAAACCCAGGTAAGAACACTACAAGAAAAGAATACTATAGACCAATATCCTTGATAAATATTGATGTAAATATTCTTAACAAAATACCAAACTAGCAAACCAAATTTGACAGCATATTGAAAGGATTATACACCATGACCAAGTGGAATTTATCTCAGGAATGCAAGGGTGGTTTAATATACATAAATCAAAAAATTCCAAGGTATCTGGGTGGCTAAGTCAGTTAAGTGTCTGACTCTTGATTTCAGCTCAGGTCATGATTTCATGGTTCATGAATTCAAGCCCCGCAATGGGCTCTGTGCTGACAGTGTGGATCTTGCTTGAGCTTCTCTCTCTGCCTCTCCCAAACACACTCATGCTCTCTCTCAAAATAAATCAAACTTTTTTTGTAATGTGATATATCACTTTGATAGATAAAAATCATATAATCTCAATAGATGCAGGAAAAGCATTTGACAAAATACAGTATTGGTAAAATACAATATCCTTTCATAATTAAAAAAAACCCTCAACAAATTGGGCATAGAAGAAACTTTTCAACAGAATAAAGGTCATATACAACAAATGCAGAGCCAACAGTACACTCAATGGTGAAAAAATTAAAGCTTTTCTTCCAAGATCAGGAACAAGACAGATTTACCCACTCTTAGTAAGAGTGATATTGGAAGTCTCAGCTAAAGCAATTAGACAAGACAAAAAAGTAAGAGGTATCCAAATCAGGAAGAAGAGAAATTATTGTTTCTTGCAGGTGATATAATCTTGTATATAGAAAATCCTACAGACTCAACCAAAAACAGTTGGAACTAAGTAACAAATTCAGTAAGGTGTAAAATCAACATGGAAATCAGTTGTGTTTCTATACACTAACAATGAGGCACCTGAAGGAAAAAGTAAAAATATCCCATTCATACTGGCATCAAAACCAAAATTCTTGGGAATAAATTTAACCAAGGATGTAAATGATTTCTAAAATGAAAACCACAAGATGTCTGAAAGAGATGAAAGAATGGAAGAATCTTGTGTTAATTAATCAGAATTTAAATTGTTAAAATATCCATACTACCTATAGCTATCTATAGATTTAATGCAATTCTTATCAAAATCCGCTGACATTTTTACAAAAATAGAAAAATTAATCCTAAAATTTGTATGGAATAACAAAAGACCTTGAAAAGCCAAAGCAATCATGAGAGAAAGAATAAAGCCAGATGCATTACATTTCCTTATTTCAAACTATACCACAAAGTTACAGTAATTAAAAAATGTGGTAATGGCACAAACATAGACACAGGCCAATGAAACAGAGTAGACATCTTTGAAATAAATCTATGCATATATTTGCCAATGGGGCCAAGAACAATTAGTGGGAAAGTGAAAGTCTCTCCAACAAATGGTCTGGGGGAAAACTGGATAACCACATGCAGAAAAATGAAAGCACTTAACCTACACAAACTTAAATTTAAATGGATTAAAGACTTAAACATAAGATCTGATGGCATGAAATGTCTAGAAGTGAACATGGGGAAGAATCTTCTCGACATTGGTCTTGACAATGATTTTTTATCTATGATGCCAAAAGCAGCAAAAGTAAAAACAAATGGGAGTACATCAAACTAAAAAGCTTCTACACAGCAAAAGAAACAATTAAAAATGGAAAGAAAACCTAGAGAATAGGATAACTTATTTGCAAACCGTGTGTTGATTAAAGGGGTCAATATTTATAACATATAAATAACTCCTACAAATCAATAATAAACAATCTGATTAAAATATGAACAGAGGAAATGAATAGACATTTTTTCAAAGAAGGCATCAAAATGGTCAGCAAGTTGATATAAGATGTTCAACATCACTAATCATCAGGAATATGCAAATCAAAACCAGCATGAGATATGTTGTCATACTTGTCAGAAATGGCTATCATCAAGGAGACAAGAGATAACAAATGTTGGTGAGGATGGGATGAAAAGGGAACTCCTAACCAATGCAAATTGGTTAAGTCCCTGTGGCAAGTAATATGTATGTTCTTCCAAAAGCCAAAACTAGAACTATCATATGATTTGGCAATTCCATTCTTGCATGTATACCCAAAGGAAATGAAAACAAGGTACTGAAAAGATGCTTGCATGCCCATGTTTATCACAGCATTATTCACAATGGCCAAGATATGAAAACAGCCTAAGCATCTTTTAGTGAATTAATAAAGAAAAATTGGAACACACACACACACACACACACACACACACACACACACACACATACACACAATGGGATATTATTCGCCATAAGTAAAAAGGAAATCCAGCCATTTGCGATAACAAGGACAATCCTGGAGGGCATGATGCTAAGTAAGTTAGAGAAAGACAAACACTGTGTGCTATCACTTATATATGGAATTTAAAACAGCCTAATTCATAAAAACAAAGAGTAGAATGGTAGTTACCATAAGCAAGGGAGTGGGGGAATTGAGGAGACATTGTTTAAGAGTATAAACTTGCAACTAGTAGATAAGTCCTGAATATTTAACACACATTATAGTGATTGTAGATAATGATGCTGTATTATAAATTTCAAATTTGCTAAGTGGCTAGATCTTAGTTGTTCCCATTACAAAAAGGAAATTATAACTGGGCGACATGATAGAGGTGTTGGCTAACACTATGGTGGTAATCATATTGCAATACAAAAATGTATCAAATCAACACATTGTATGCCTAACACATATACAATTTTATATGTCAGTTATATCTCAATAAAAATTAATGCAAACACAATTAAAACTTTAAAAATACATGCTGAGAAGGGTAAATACCTTAGGCAGAAAGATTCTAAGTGATCTTTGTGTGTACTCTACCTTTGAAGAGGTAGACTATAACTCCCCACTCTGTGGGCTGCACAAAATGACTTCCTTGCAAGAGTAAAGAATAAAAAATGGGGAAAAAGAGTAACTGAGTCTGGAGAACCTGGCAAGTACTTTATCAACCAGGAGGTCAAGGTTAACATTAACAGTGTAAGTCATGTTGATAGCAGGTGTCTTGATTTGATGTGATGAGATTTTACTTCTGCTGTCTTTCTTCCTAAAATCCATAATCCCGGTCATATCAGAAGATCCTCAGTAAAATCCGAATTGAGGGACATTCTACAAAATACTTGCCTGGTACTCAAAACTGTCAAGATAATTACAATGAAAGAATGAGAAACTGTTACAGCCAAACATAGTCTATAGATACCTCATGACTAATTGAAAAGTGGTATCTTAGAATGGAAAAAAAAAAAACACATTAGGTAAAAACTAAGGAAATCATAATAAAAGTGTGAACATTCATAATAATGTGTTGATATTGGTTCATTAATTGTGGCAAATGTACCATACAATATGTTAATAACTGAGGAAATTAGTGGTGGGGTATATGAAAACTCACTTTCTCCTATGAAAACAATATTTTATCTTTTATTCATTACTTTCAAATATAACCTTTATAATTCTCTAAATCCTCTATGTGTTTGTGGATTTTGTCTGTTCCATTTATCTATTTTTCTCAGTAATAAACAATTTATTTGCTATAGTATTATAATCATATTAATATCTTAAAGTGAGTACCTCCTAAGTATTCTTGTTTTCAAGAAATTCCTTGGTTATTCTCACTTGTTTCTCCATTTGAATTTGAATTTTAATCAACTTGACTAGTTTTGCAAATATATAACCAATCAGTATTTTTAATGGATTCCATTAAAATCATGTATTTACTTAGAAAGAAATGAAATCCCCTGAATATTAATTCTTCCTATGCAGTAAGAGGATACATATGTCTATTTATACAAGTCTTGATTTCTAATCTTCAGTAGAGTTTTTTAAAATAATTTTATTTATTTATTTTTTTTGAGACAGAGAGAGGCAGAGCATGAGCGGGGGAAGGATAGACAGAGAGGGAGACACAGAATCTGAAACAGGCTCCAGGCTCTTAGCTACCAACACAGTACCCAATGCGGGGCTTGAACCCACGAACCATGAGATCATGACCTGAGCCGGAGCCGGTCGCTTAACTGACTGAGCCACCCAGGTGCCCCTTCAGTAGAGTTTTAAAGCTTTAATCATATAGATTCTGCATATTTGCTAGGTATTTTCTTAAGCATTTTATCTATTTTGACTGATATTACCCACAGTATCTTATTTATTTCCTAAGGAATTTTTGTTTGACCTTAAGAAAGCTATTTTTACTTTGTATTATAAAATTGTAGCCAATCGCCTTTTGTATTTTCTTCAAAATTTCTAATTGTGTTCTGGTTGGCTTTCTTGAGATTTTCAGGTATATAGGTATCATATACAGTAAAAACTTGGTTTGCGAGCATAATTCATTCCAGAAACATCAAAGTGAATTTCCTCCCAAGAAATAATGGAAACTCAGATGATTTGTTCCACAACTAAAAATATTCATTTAAAAATTATTACAGTACTGTAATGTGATACAAAATAATAAAGAAAATACAAAATATAAAGAAAAATAAACAAATTAACCTGCATTTACCTTTGAAAACCTTCATGGTTGGTGTGAGAGAAGACAAGAGAGAAGAGGGTTATTGTGGAGGAAGACTTTCACTATCACTAACGAAATCACTGCTATCTATTGACTCAATGGAATCTTTTTTCTTTTCCTGCAATTTTAACAAGGAACCTATCAAATGTCACTTGCTTTTGCCTCTTTTTGAGGATTTCACAGAAATGTGACATTCCATTGATGATCACCCACAATCCCACAGTGAGAGAGAGAGAGAGAGAGAGAGAGAACCATTGGCTTAGTTGCGATCATGTGATGTTTGGTGCCATGTACTACTCATATTGCAAGACATCGCTCATTTATCAAGTTAAAATGTATTAGAAATGTTTCTTCATCTTGCAGAACACTTACAGAACAAGTTACTTAACAATCCAAAGTTTTACTGTATTCTAAAGATGATAAGAAATTTATCTCCTCTTTTCCATTTGTCCTTCATAATCCAGACTGGTTGCTAGACAACTGTCATCTTAGTATCTCCCTCCCCCATCATCTCAGCAGCTCATTTCTTGATCCCTACATGGTTTATCCCCTAGTTATGGTTTTTTTTTTTTATGTTTATGGATTTATTTTGAGAGAGAACACGTGCACACACGGGGTGGAGCAGAGAGAGATAAAGAATCCAAAGCAGGATCCACACTGTCAGTGCAGAGCCCCTCATGAGGCTCGATCCCACAAACTATGAGATCTTGACCTGAGCTGAAATCAAGGGGTGGACTCTTAACTAACTGAGCCAGTAGGCACAACTACCCTTACCCCCTTGTTTTAATTGCACAAACTCTAGTAATTTTCTGGTAAAGAACATTTATTTTATAAATTTTAAAGATTTTACATGTCTAAAAATGTCTTCTGTTTCCTCAAATTGATAGTTTTGGTGGAAAAGTTTCCCTTTGTATTTTGAGGGCCCTTCTACATTGCTCTTTCACTTCCATTATTACCACTGACAAGTCCAATACTTACTTCTTTTTCTGTATGTGATAACCTTTTTGCTCACTCTCTCTGAAAAGTTCTAACATTTTAATTTTTCTCCCTTTTCTTAGTATAGCTGGATGATATGACTTGGAGCAGCACTTAAAAAAAATTAGAGTGCTGAGATAAATAACTCAATGGATCCTTTCAAACCAGAATTCATGTTCTTCAGTACCTGCAGTTTTCAAAATTTTGTTTTTCTAATTCTTCCCTGCTCTGTTTTTAAGACTTCTTTAAATTGTATACATGACCCACTTCATTGATTCCCAATTTCCATGTCTTATTCATTGTCCTTTGTCTCTGTTTTTTTTCTTAATTTTTTTTAATGTTTTATTTATTTCTAGGAGAGAGAGAGAGAGACAGTGTGAGCAGGGGAGGGTCAGAGAGGGAGGGAGTCACAAACTGAAACAGGCTCCAGGCTCTGATCTGGCAGTCAGCACAGGGCCCGACGCAGGGCTCGAACCCACGAACCGCGAGATCATGACCTAAGCGAAAGTCGGACGCTTAACCGACTAAGCCACCCAGGCGCCCCTGTCTCTGTTTTTTTGATATGGCCTACCAATTAGCCAATCCTCAATATTAAATATTTCCTTCTTGCAATAATTTTTAAAACTTACTTTCTGTATTTCTCCTTTCATAGCATTCACTTCTTTTATAGTTGCCATAAATTAGGAGATTGCCCTAATGATCATACTTTCTTTGATTTATTTTCTTTGGCTCCAAGACATGTGTCTGTCTTCAAAGTTTTGTCTTGTTTTGTTTTGTTTTGTTTTTTGTTTTCTCTGTTATTTTGGTTTCTGTCTTTCCTGTTAGTGGTTTCCTTCAAATGTGCTAAAATACAGGTTATACCTTCTTAAGAGTAAGCCATTAAAAGATTAATTGGAAGAAACTTACAAGCCCTGCCAATGGTGGGAGTGAGGACTGTACCTGGCTAGAATTTGTCCAGGGCTAAAAGGAAAGGGACAAGCAGTAGCTGGTTTGGAGGGGAGTCTCCTGACTTGTTATAATAGATGTCTACTTAATCCTTTTATTTCTGTTAGGGAGTCTACTTCCTCTGCTGTGACTGCTGTCACTGACCCTTCTTCAGTTTCTCTAGGGACAAAACATTGTGTCTCCTGCAGGGGGGAATAGTTACTGGCAGCAAAAGAAATGAAAGCTATCTAGAAGTCTACCTCTATCATCTAACAACATAAGACAGACACTGGTTTATTTAGCTCTATACTTTATCCTCATTGTTAGAGGTGCAGAATGCCTCCAATTGCTGAGACTCTCTGTTGTTATTCAGGGTGGGTTCAGTATACCTTGGGGTGCCTAGCTCAAAAGTGAAATGTGTAAGAAAGGTGGATTATTTGTATAGAACCTAAGAGAGGATCCTTTGAGGAGATAAACCTAAGGAAATACAGAGCCATGCACAAGGAACTTGACAAAGGAATTCCAAACCCACAGCTAGGAAAGCAGGGATTCTTATAAGTGAAGAGCAGCTGCTACTTGAACGCACCAGCAACTCATTACACTAAGTGCTGGGAGGAAAGATTTTAGAACCTTAAAGATCTGTTTCACTGAATTTCATAATCCAAGGAGGTCAGAACAACAGTTTTTTAGGATCTTTTAAGAAGTATGTACCATAAATGGGAAAAGAACATTCTCCCTACTTGGGAACAGAGCCCATCTTAAAACTGGTGTCCTGAGTCTCCAGGGAGTGATTATATTTTAGGAATGGGGATGACTGCAGTACAGAGACCAGGAGACTTCAGGGACAACAGGAGGTGGTGTGGTAGTAGCTGAGAGCAGCCATGCCTAGTGGGGATTGCATGACTTGGTGACATAGAGGAAAATACCAGTGAATACATGATTAGGACAGAATATCCCAGGGAAGCTGAAATGCTCCAAAGTGTCATCCACAGCAGAAGCAATACGTAGTTCCTATAGCCTCACCCATAATCCATGCAGTAATAAGCCTCAGAATGATAAGCACATGATGCTTTTTAAATTTTTTAAATGTTTACTTATTTTCGAGAGAGACAGAGCATAAGCAGGAGAGGGGCAGAGAGGGAGGGAGAGAGGGAGACACAGAATCTGAAGCAAGCTCCAGGCTATGAGCTGTCAGCACAGAGCCCAACGTGGGGCTCAAACCCACTAAATAGGAGACCACAATCTGAGATCATGATGCTCAACGAACTGGAGCTACGCAGGAATCCCTAGCACATGGTGATTTTTTTTTTTTTTTTTTGCACCTCATTGTGGCTCATTGAGCTGTTGTTAAGCTGCTTGCCATAGAGAAAAGTTCTACTTATGCTGGTCCCACTTAATGAATGATGAACAAGCATCCTTGGCACAGAAGGAGGGCACACGTTTGCCTTCATAAAACGTTTGACTGCCCTTAAAGAGGGAAAGAGAATTTTTTTCCTGAAACCAACTTGCAGAAGCCAGGCAAGCTCTGTGGGTCAGACTCAGCACACAGCAAGATCAAGTTGACTGCTTTATTGGGATGCCAGTGCTGCGGGCAGCCCCTGCGCAGTTTCCTTGACCACAGCGTAACCTCTTTCAAGCCCGGCTTCTAAATCTCATCTCCATCTGCTTCAGGGCACCAAAGCTATTGAACTGCGGTCCTGGTAGATATAGGAAAGTAGAGAGTCTCAGGCTACATGTATAGTTAAATAATGTCCCCTTGAAGGCATAATGGGGTTTTTAAATAGGAGGGGAATAAGGATAAGAGGGAAAGAAATAGAAATACAACATGAATTTCATTCATATAAACTTGAAATGAAATGAAAAAAGCTATCCTGCAACAGATTTGTGAAAAGGGGCACCAACTCATTTAACATGTGGTGAGTGAAATCCTAATCCTGCTATTCATACTGGGGCACCGACCCTTTACCTGGTGAGAGAAAGACCAAACCATTAACCATTTTGGTTACTGTATTCGTGCATCTTCCTCCACACGTGGATGATACCACCTTCCACAATGACAATAGATGCTCATAATTTAGTTCATGGGCATTTCATATAAAATCATAGAGGCTAGGAATATTAAGAAGACATACTAGTCACATCCTACCTCTCAGAGCTCTTAAAGGTATGCACATAAAATTAACTGTCAGAGATTATTTATTAAAATGTCAAGATAGGTTTTCTTAAAATGCATATTATTCTTGTAGAAATATGAGGTGATGTATAGAATTAAAATTTGGCTTACAAAGCCTGAAGGCCCTAAAGTTTGGGTGTCCTCAAATACTTTTAAATTACTTCCTATCATTTACAAATCAACAGCATGTTGGGGCGCCTGGGTGGCTCAGTTGGCTAAGTGTTCGACTTTGTCTCAGGTCATGATCTTGTGGCTCCTGGGTTCGAGCTCCACATTGAGCTGTGTGCTGACAGCTCGGAGCCTGGAGCCTGCTTCAGATTCTGTGTCTCCCTCTGTTTCTGCCCCTTCCCTGCTTGCTCTCTCTTTCTCTCTCTCTCTCTCTCTCTCTGTCAAAAATAAATAAACATTAAAAAATAAAAATCTGCATATTTATGAAAAATCTAGACTATCTCTAGAGAATTGGTATATCTGTCAACACTGCACTCCTGTTTCAACATGATAATAAATGATAGATATTAGAGATGGAAAACATTTAGAAATGGCATAAATTAATTTATATAATCTATAAGCATTGGCAGAATATGGGTAGGTTGAGATCCAAACACTTAATGATGTTAAAATCTATAATGTAAGGCTGTTTGCTCTAAGCACTTTAAGAAAGCTCCGGTTACTCATGTCAGTATAGACGACTACCCATCGCAGCCCACCCAGATAATTGTTTCATATAGAGCATCTCTCTGGCATTAGGGTTTCTTAATGTTAGGAAATGCTCTCTGTCTTCCACACCGTCTGGCTGATGCCGTCCTTATGATTCAGCATGATTGCCAACACATTTGAAATATTTCATTTTGTCTTTTCAATTCCAATGCTGTCATAAATGTACTTGTTAATTGGATACTGTTTTTATCCTCCTCGTATTTGAAGATTTTTTTTTTCTTCCTGAACGTCAAGAACGGTTCACCTAAAAAGCTTCTTGCACACATGAATTTTTTTTCCTAAGCCCATCATTTTGCATCCTGGTTGTTTAAGGATCACCTGGAGATTTTGTTCAAAATGCAGTTGTAACCATTTCCCAGGAAAGCGTGAGCTACTAGAAAATGCCAAAGGAAGCTATTCTGAGGAAGTTTCTCTAGCTGATTCTCAAGTGTGTACCTTTTGTTTTACAAATAGATAACCCACAGTCCAGAGGGGTGAGGTAATTTGATTAAGATTCCATTGCCAGCTTGTGCACAGACCAGGACTAGAACACAGTCTTCCCATCCCTTGACTATGTTCTTTATCCCCCAATACTGTGAGCAAAAACTGGTTATTTCTCCTAGAGAAAGTCACAGAGGTGGTGAGAATACACTGGCTCTTTCTGCCTTTAATGTGTGCTCCTTAGATCTCAGCCTCGTTGTGCTAGCCTCTCTTTTTGTCTCTTAAGTCTTAACTTCCAGGCTCCCGTGCTGGGTTCTTCTGCTTGACCATTCATGAGGCATTTTCTGCGGAGAGCCAGTGACTTGGCTCCTTTCACTGCCCTGTACCCAAGAGCTTCATTTGAGCTGATTACCCTGCATTTCACATAAAAGTCATTAAGAATTCTGTTTCAGTGAATAAAAGAATGTAAATGAGGTAATTATGAGCTTCACTTACCTTACTAACTCCATGCATTGTGTAATCATTAATGCTTTCACATGATCTGTTCACTGGAATAATCAGAAAGATGGAAAGTAATATTGGTGGGAAAAAAAACAGTAGTGAGGTGTATTCTGTGGTGGATTGTTTTTTATGGGGGGGGAGAGGGAAGGTCTTTTAATACAAGCTGTGAAAAAGACAGCTTGAGAAATGGTTGTGTATTGCCGCTTTTAACCCCCACCTACCCTTTGCATAAATTAGCTGTGAGTTGCAGAGGCTTTCTTATAACAACATTTCACACTTGGAAAGCAGCATTCATCTGAAAAAACTCTTTAAAATACATCCATATGATTGTTTTCACTTACTGGGCAAATGCATCTTCCCATACAACATAAATTGGCTGTTGAGTGTGAGCAAGAAGGATGACATTGGCTGCTTAAATGATACCATGGAGGGGGATAATGCAGGAGGCAAACCTGGCCTTGACCAAGCTCCCCTTCTCTCCTACCTATAGTGAGAACATTCATTTTTTTGTCCCAGTGCTTCTGCCGTATGAACCCACTACCAACCTCCATGTGAAATTGATGTCTGTCAAGGTATCCCACCACCTTGCTTGCCACAGGTACCATATGGTACCCAAAATGACCCAACTGGTCTAATATGTGTTCCTCCCTTTGATCAACATGAGTTGTCCAGGTGGAGTCATGTGACCCCAGGAAACCACTAGAATGGAGATTTGGATAGATTTGATATATGGATACAGAAGACAGATGGTCTCTCTTCCTGTTGGATTGCAAATCCTAAAAATGTAGACTTGGGCTGCCAGAAACCATCTTTCCTGACACAAGGAAAGAACCTGACTGAGAATGATTCCATCCTGCAGAGAGGAACAGAGCCAAGAGATAGAGAAAGTTAGCATCCTGGTGATAGCCTTTGCATCCTTGGATCCAGCTGTGCCCAAAGTCTTAACAATCCTTAGACATTCTGGTCAAATAGGAAAATAAACTTCAATTTTTCAAAACCCAGTTTTAATAAAGCTTTTAAAAATTACAACTAAAAGAGTTCTTGTTCATAAAGAAATTTGTACTTCCATGTAAGGTGTTGTGAATGATAGAGCCTAAAATAAGAACTAGGTTGAGATCAGATGAAGGTCAGTGTGGTGTCCCTGATTCTTAGCTGGAAAATAGATGTTCTTTTTGATGTGGGAGTGGAGCAATTTGTTACATTTCTGAATATTTTATCTTACTTGTACTAAGTGTTACTTGGGCTTGATCACTGAGATATTTGTTTGAAAAGTATCATAATGTTAAAATCTGTCATGGCCTTTGGTAGGGTGCAGGGGAAAAAAAAAAGAATTATTGGTCTCAATTGCCTGCTTGAAAAAGAATAGAATGTATCAAAATGGCCCTTTCTCTTTATAATTAATGAAACATTAGTCAGTTGGATCATTATTGGAAAGCACCAAATTTTGTATCCTCCACTGTAGTTGATGTAAGTAAAGGTGGGAAGATGGAAAACAAGCTAGGGGATAACATTCTGAACCAGAAGATAAAGAAATGGAAGAAGCCAAATAGGCACTACCCTTCCTCAAACCTCCTGTGTGCCTGAACTCATAGTCTGGTAGATAAGATTCCCTTGTAAAGCATTCTCTACTATAATACAATCAGGTGAAAGAGGACAAATAATCTCTGCTTTAAACACTGTGGGGGGTGGGGGGGAGTCCAAGATGGAAACCATTAATGGAAGCTTTAGAAAGTGGCCAAAGCCCAAAGACTTGTTGCCAAAATGTTGGGATTGGAAATACTTCAGCAGATATTTGGTGAAGTATTTACCTTTGCAGTTTCCACACAGGCATACTGCGAGATTTCACCCCAAGTCTGATAAACAAGGATGTGTGACTAAAATCTGAAACCCCACAAATCACCACCTCATCACCAGGTATTGTTATGAAGAACAATAAACTCTGGAGAGCCCCTTAAAGTGTAGAACTGGGATCAGCCAGGTTGACTAACTGGCTGACACTCTAAATTGTGTATAGGCATCCATCCCACTCACCTATCTTCTCCCTAACAAAACCTTGAGTTTGTTCAAGTATTCCTGCTTTCTTCATGTAGTACATAAATCAGAAGATACTGAACACCCCTCCGGCTTTAGAGGTCTGAAACAACCATAGTAATTAATATCACTGACTATGATTTACTTAGGTATATGCATATGACCAATTATTGGCAACTGAATTTTTAAAACTGGAGGGGGGGAGAGTAAGAGTTGGGTTGGAAAATTCTGGGAAAATTTTTATTAAGAGAGATACATGAAAATAGATAACTCCTCTAGAGTTTCAAACACATAAAAGCTCAACACATACCTGAATGTGACACGTGGGATTGCAGGAACCGTCTTTCTATAAACCTGAGAATGAAGGCATCACACTGAGGAGAACACTGACAAGACAATGATATCTGGATCCCTGAGATACTACGACAACCTACAAGTTTCTTATTTTATTAAATAATAAATCCCTTATTGTTTAAGCTGATTTCAATAGGGCTTTCTTTTATTTACTGCTGAATTCTTCCTAGCTGATAAGTTGTCAAGAAATCCACTGCACATCCAAGGAAAAGAATCTTTGTTTTCCCTATCTACTAAGAGGCAATAAATTCTATGAACTGTTGCCATTTGCCTATATGACAGTTTAACTGTAATTATTTTCTCTCCATCATTTATTGTGAATTTTCGGAGTAAGTAATGTCCCCATTTATCCATCCATAGATAGCTAGATGCTAAAGAACTACATCTAAGCTTCATAAATGCAAGGCATCATACTCTGAGAGTCTATATATGAAATTGAATAGAATAAAAGAATATGTCTTTTATTTCTGTTTGGGAATGGAAAGGGAGAAAATGTTTTTTTGTATGATGGTGGTTGTTTATGCATGAAAGATAGTTAGAAGAGGAACTATTTGGAATTTTTATGCAGATGACATTACAGTCTGCCAAACTCCAATCCTAGGGCAAACAACCGCTCCCCACCCCTGCAGGGCTGTCTGTCTCAGCCCCAATCCTCACTCCCACCACCACTAACCACAGGCATGGAGCCTAAAATGGACAAACTGGATGAAGAGTACAACACATTGTTCTACGAATAGAGGTGAAGAAGCCTCCAAAGGAGGTTCAAACATAGTCCTTATTTGAGAAGATACAGATATTTGAAGACAGAAGGTCTATTTGTTTCGATTGGCAGACAATATGGATATAGGCTTGTAGTTTCTAACAGCCATGCTTTCTACCATATGGAGAGAACCAGCTTGAGAATACATCCAACATATAGAAAGAAGCACAGCCAAGAGATAGAAAGAGAAATAAACATCATGACATTGTTTGAGCTTCCGTAAACATCCATGCCTAGTGGTCTCCAACTGTATGAGACAACAAATCCATTGTTTAGCCTAAAATATTCTTGGTAGGTTTTTCTAACTTAAAAAACAAAACAACCTTGAATAATACAACATCTGAGTAAAATATGGGGGAAAATGTCAAAATAATGGGAGAATGGTAAATGGTTGACCAAATAATATTTTATTGGCTGAAATTTTATCTTTCAAACTCGTCAACAACTTTAGTAACCTGGCATATATTAAACGTAGGATCATGTTTCCTATGATAATTAGGTGGAAAGGGAATTTCTAGGGCACCTGGGTGGCTTCTTTGGTTAAGTGTCTGACTCTCAATTTTGGCTCAGGTTATGATCTCACAGTTCATGAATTTGAGCGCCATGTCGGGCTCCACACTGATAGTGCAGAGCCTGCTTGAGATTTTCTCTCTCTTCCTCTCTCTGTCCCTACCCCTCACTTCAAAATAAATAAATAAATAAACTTTTTAAAGAAGGGAGTTTGTGTCTTCTACCGTCTACTGTCAAATAGGGGCACCTGATCTTGACACTCTGATTTCCAGAAAGACCAAATTCACTGCATATCCATTAAACAAAGTTAAATAAACATGAAGAGAAGGATTTTCCTTTCTGTAAGCTATTTACAACCCCAAATTCGTCCATTAGTAAACTTGAACAAATAAACATTTCTCAATATGGCACTTTATTGGCTATATTAAAAAGGTGGGTCAGAGAAAGCTACTTTCTCCATCTAATGTAGACATGGAAAGCAGACAATCAATCTGATCCCTCAAAAAATGAACTTTATAGATCCAGACTGGATCAAATATCTGCCCAGAAATCACAAAAAATGCTTATAAGATAACATATTTGTTATGCCAAGTATTTTGCTGTCTTTGTTACACATGTCCATAAACTGGAATCTGGATTCATCAAAGAGGAATCTTTCCAAAATCCTTGATGCATTGTCTGAATAAGATAAGAGAATCTTTAAAATCTTGTCTTTAAAACTTTGATGTTAAGCTCTTGAAATCCTCTATGATCTATGGATACATACTTTGGTTGCAAGGGACGAGAATTTTCTCAAGTGTTTCCCCCTTCACTCTAGTCCAGAGTGGGTCTCGCTGTTCCCAGCTGCTGATCCCTGATACTCCAGCTCTCTGTGCAGACCTTGTTGCCAGGGCTCTCGGTGTTGAGGTACAAAAGTAGGATGCTGTGCTGGGGTTTATGGCAGTGACTCCTTCAGATGATTAGCAACACTACCATTTGCATAATGCTCCAAACTAGAAAATTCCAGTGCCCTTTTCAATGGCACCTTTCTGTTTAATAACCTCTGTTAGCTTCCCACTGCTTCCTGCATTCAATTTGTCGTACAAAATCTGTTAACTATGCCCCAACATATAATTGCTGTCTCATCTCCAGCCACCCACAAATGTTATATCCCTGCCAAACACTTTTTATTTTCTTGCCACATCGGTCTCTCTCACATTCTATTCTCACTACCTAAAATTCTCTTGGCCTGATTTCTCTACCAAGAAAATTTCTAGTTATCATTCAGAAGGCAATTTAAATGGCACCCCTTGAGTGCAGTCATCCTTCCCTTTCCAGTTAGCATCAGGTTCTGATTTAGAACACTACTTGTATCTTCTATGGCCCATTCTATGTTATATTGCAAATTATTTGTTTACCTTATTTACTTATTTTATTTACATATCTGTCTACCACTAAGCTGTGTTTCCCTCTGTGTCTGCAGGATTTTTGGTCTTTCATCGCACTGTGATATCTGGCCCTTAAGAGATACTTTTTGCTGAATGAATGAATTTAAGAATTTGTAGAGAACATAGAGTTTTGGAAAGGAGTCGAGGGGTGTGGTGAACCACACAGAAGCAGAATTGAAGATGAAATAGAGGGAGAAAATGGAGGACAAAGAGAACAAAGAACAAGCTTAAATATTCCAGAAATTCCTGTCATTAAATGAATCCACAACAGTGGTTATTGAAAACCTGCTGTATGCAAGGCACTTTTTTCCCCGACGTATTCATTCTCTGATCACTATTAAATTTCAACGCTATTTAAATTTCATACTGTTAAATGGCAGTATAGTGGAAAACAGACGGTAATTGTTCAAAATAGATAAGCAAGAATGAGCCTAGTCAGAATAAGTTTTCTTACAGGAGACGGAACTTGAGTTCTGTGTGGAGGGAGAAGCAGGATTTACATAAACTCACTAAGCAGATAATATTAAAGTGTGAAAGGTCATCAGTGATCCTCTGAAATGCGAGCTCCAGAAACTTTGTATTGTTTGTTATTTTATTCCCATTTTTAAGAATTAGTCCTGGATTTATAGGTGCCTAATAAATACTTACTGAGGGAAAGAATTAATGTAATCACCCTAGTGCCCCCATTTCTTTGTGTGTATGCAAATGTTCTAACATAAGGAAAATTATGGGAGATGAGAGCATAATTGTTAGTTCAAGCACTCTTGACATAGAATGCCCAAGTTGTGAAATTACCTATCTAA
Source organism: Proteles cristata cristata (assembly GCA_017311185.1). Classification (NCBI taxonomy): domain Eukaryota; kingdom Metazoa; phylum Chordata; class Mammalia; order Carnivora; family Hyaenidae; genus Proteles; species Proteles cristata. The sequence continues at coordinate 2,766,366 of JAESUZ010000756.1, read as the reverse complement.
CCTCTTGGAGCCTCAGCTTTTCAATCTGCAAAATGAATACAGTAATAGTAACTATTTTGTGAAATTGAATGAGCACTTGTTAAGTGTCTAGAGTATAATAAACACTCATTAAATGTTATCTGTTGCTCTTACATCATGATGATAATCAGTGTGAGGAACTGAACTAGATTCCAGATCTTCTAAATCTCATTTTAGACACATTTCAAATAGCTCTTAAAAACAACATTTCTTTATGAGAAAAAAAGCATTGTTTCAGTTGGATTGAGTAGGTATCTACTGAGATGGATTGAAACAAGTCTTCTTTGATAACCAAGGAATGGGATCATTGATTGAACAGAGATTCTGCCATCTATTAATGCCTGTGGTAACCCTGGGTCATTTTAATTCCAATTCACCACGTCTTGTTTCTGTCCTTCCTTACTTGCCTCATCAATGACAGAGTTTCAGACCTGGTGATGCTGAAAGATCAGTCATCTGGCCAAGAGCCAGTAGAGGAACACTGGCTTAGTAAAGAATGAAAAGAAAGCAGGTTGAATGAGGCTAAGTGACGTGATCTAGAAAACGTGAAGGTCATAGGCAACCTTACTCAAATGTCAACTCCATGTTTGAAGGAACCGTGGTATTTTGTACCTGATGTCGAAAATATGGACATATCTGACATGAGCCGTAAGGGTGAGTTCCATATTTGTCAGGATGTCAAAAGGAGGCTAGATGCCATTCATGAGGGGAAATATAACAGCAAATGCTTTAAAATTTTGAAGGAATAGATTTTTTAAAAAAGGCATTGAATATGATTTAAAACCATTACTATAGGCTTGATCTGTGATTATTTTGTATAATAAATGAGATGGTAAGCACTCTGTGAGTTCCTGTTTTTTTAAGGAAAATGTATTTTAAAACCTCATTAAAAGGTAACCTAGTCTAGCTGGACATTGAAAAGCTCTCAGAAGCCAAAATGTTGATGATTTAAGCGTAAACGAGTCAGAAATGTGTGGTTGCAATTTTCTTTCAAATGAATAAGTAAAAGAGCTCCTAGCAAAACCCATTTTGCAATTCTACTGGACCAGAACCCCTGAAATATACTCTGAGGCACAAATCACCTGAAGCAATGTTGAAGGAGACAGCAAGGTGCTGGCAGAGGAGAGAGGCAAGTGGAAGAGATTTACTTGGCTCTGTGTCTTTTATTCAATTCTCTAACTGAGAGACTTATTCTGAAGCTAGCTACTCTTTTTTGGCTGGCAGGAATGTGACAAAACAGAATTGTTAGTTATTTTGCAATCTCGTGGGAAACACGTTTTGAACAGAGCTATGGAAATTACAAGCTCTTAGTAATGGTATTATTGAAATAAAATATGAGGGGGGCCCAGTCTTCATTTCAGCCTCCTGAAGATCAAGAGAATTAGTAACAGTTCAGTTAATTTCAAATTGGTGTCTTAGAAACTTTAGAAATTATTTCTACAGCCAGCATAGGAGACTTAGTTAGAGGCACTGCAATTTTGTTACTCATTTTCCAAACGGGAATGGAGTGTGGAAATGTTTTTATTTTCTGTTTCCTAAGATGATGTGACATTTTGCTTGAGAGTGGAAGATATTACCCTCATGAGGTTGTAAGGCTTTATCTAATTGGATTTGAATATGACTCTGATCAAGAAACATATACTTTCCCATTTCAAAGTCAGGACTGCAGAGAATTTCAGGAGATTGAGAATACACATTGATTTTCAACGCAGACACAGAGATTAGTATTGAGGTTCAGCCTATTCTCTGTACAGTATTTAAATGACTTATGTGATGAAATCAGATCCCAAAGGGCATCTTAATTTGCTAATAATGGAAAACCACGTGGAGGATAAACCCGATCCCATTGACATTGAAAGGATTTAGCAGGATTTGTGCAGATTAGAAATGGTAAGTACCAAGGAACAGATGTCATTGCCTTCGAGTCTTATCAAATGGCAAAATTAGTTTCTGATAGAAGAAGGTGTGGGAAGCGTCATCCCAGTGGTAGATGAGTGGGAAGAGGGAAGTACAGGTAATGGTTGAATGTGAGAAATAGAAAAAATATATATTGTAGTATGAACTTTGCTTTCTCTTGATTCCTCAAAAAATATATGTATTATTAGGACTGTAATCTGAGGTGGCATTTAAAAAGTTTTTTTAATGTGAATTTTGAGGGAGAGAGACAGACAGAGCATGAGCGGGGGAGGGGCAGAGAGAGAGACACACATACAATCTAAAGCAGACTCCAGGCTCTGAGCCGTCAGCACAGAGCCCGACGCGGGGCTCAAACCCACAAACTGCGAGATCATGACCTGAGCCGAAGTCGGATGCTTAACTGGCCTGGTCATCCAGGCATCCGTGGTCTGGGATGTTAAATCTATTTTCTTATGGAAAATCGACATTTTAATAACCTGCCACATATTTAGCATCTAATAAATCTTTGCTGTTTGAATGAAATTTATAAAATAATTTTAGTTTTATTTAGTGTTAGAAGACACTACAGAAGATATTCAGAATGAACTTTTTAAGTTAAATGGTATCATGTATCAGTTAAGGTAATATTTGCTGTTATAGCCAGCTAACCTCTAAATTTGAGATGGTTCAACTCATAAAACTTTTAAAAAATATTTTAGTTAGTTAATAGGCAGTGCAATATTGGTTTCAGGAGGAGAATTCAGTGCTTCGTCACTTACATAAAACTTTAGTTGGGTCTAAAATAGGCGTTTCTTATTGGTGAGCAGCTTTCTTTGTAGTTGTTATTCATGGACCCTGTATTCTTTGACCATTTAGTGTTGATATCTCTAAAACTTTGGGTTCACTGCTGAGTCTCTCTCTTCAGGTGACAAATGGGAGAAGAGAGAGTGGAGGAGTCACACCTGCTTGGTCACCTCAACCTGTGATCGGTATATTTCACTTCTGCTCATGTGTTGTCAGCAGGAACTAGTGGCATGACCATTATGCATAGAAGGCTGGGAAATACATTCCCTGGGTGGGCAAACACTTCCCAGCAATCAATCAATATCAGTCAATTAATCAGTACTTTTAAAAAGCATGGTTCTTTGGTTGACTACTCTTTGTCTCCACCACAATTCATTTCTTTGGCCACCAAGTATATATGTATACCTTTTTCCCTCACACATAGGATAAGTAATTCACGAGGGGACCAACCCCAAATCAAACCCAGTTGCTTTATTCTGTTCAGAGTCCAGGACCTCTCAATACAAATATGGTACTTATATGGCTTATCCGTCACTAAAATTATAATAATAAAAAGTATGACCAAAAGGAATGGGCAATTTGTAATGATGCCTGGATTCTAAATATGGTTTTGCATGCTAAGCTTTGTCCTTTGCCATGCCAAGCTTTTTTAAAGGGGTGACTGAGAAGTCTTTTGCTAGTTTATTTACAAACATTTCATTCAGAAGGATTTGTACCACAGATATTTCTCCTCCAATTCTGTAACACTGAATTGGACAAGAAACTCTAGAAATGAAAATATATTTTTATATCATTTCCAAGCTTTGCCTGAAATTGGTGCCGATATTTGATTATCTGCCCCAACAGAAGGGAATAGGGATGCAGAGAGATCTCAAAGTCATTTATGTTTGGCTTTCTAGTATGATGATAACTTCTCACCACCCCCCCTTTTTAATGTGGTTGTGTTTACCATAATATTAAAATGAGTTTGTGTTCCCAAGAACACATACTGATTGGGTGTCAAGAAGAAAAAAAGAAGTTCAGTATTAAAGTTTTGTGACAGATAGTCTACAATGTAGAAGGGCTATCACAAGATAATCAAGAATTGATTAAAGCCAACCTGACTTTGATTTGGAGGAAAAATGCTTGCGCTCCTTCTTTGGAAACTGAGTTCATGATTTGACTCAGTAGATTCATCAGCACAGGGAAATCCAGGGCCACCTCAGCAAATATATGTCACACAGCGTGTCCTAAATTTTCTCATCTATTGTTCATTTGCTCAAACAAATTGAGAAGTTTGAGTTTGCCTCTTAAATGAGAAAGCAAAACAGTAGCTATCTCTCCACGGTGCTTGTAGGTGAATATTCTGAACTTCCTCGTTTGGATGGGCTCTGCCCAAATCATGTCAGAAAGTAGAGACAAAGGAGTAAGATCAGAAATACTTGGTGCATTAGCTCATAGAAGAGTGAATTTTATCTATGTAAGCTTACTTCCAGGTTCCACACCATCATTTCCCTTGAAAGGGAGAGTCTGCATTGGATTTTTTCAAGGTATCTGATGCTTTGGGATAGAAGTTATGTCCATTTCTATGGAGAGTCTTTCATCAATGCAAGGAACAGGATGGCTGAAGAAATTTACTGAAGGCCTATTTGTAGGTTGAATGTCTTGACTGTCCAGAATCATGAATGTCTGTTTCTTTCCCTAAGCTGGGTACCCTATAATAAGGCTGTTTACTTTTGTCTAGGCAAATCAGCTGAGTCCCTCCCCCCATATCAACCAATATCAGTTCCTAGTGACTAATCCAAATTAGAAGGCAAAGATGAAGTTGGCCTCAGAGACCAATTGCTCCCTTTTCCCATTTATATTTATGTTTCCATTCTTGAAGTTTTTCCTGCCACATAAAAGAGAACTGCACATAACGTTGCATACTCTAACTGGTAAACACACACACACACACACACACACACACACACACACGTGAAAAAGGTAGTGAAATGTGAGTACTCATGTATGGCTATTGGTCAACTTAATACTAAGTTAATAAGTCTTGCCAGTGTGTATGTTATCTTCATAATGGGAGAAATATCTCTAGATGAATTTCTAGTTTTGGAAGCCTCATTCAGAACCAAGGATTACCCTGCCTCTTTTTTTTCCTTAGCATATCACCACCCATATTTATTTTCAGCATTAATTCAAGAACAACTAAAGCTGAAAATGCTGAAAAGTCAAAACCAGGAAAATGTAACCAAATGGGAAAGTATGCAAATGCAAAAGCAAATGAATTATTCACACACTCTACAGGTTTCCTTTTTTCTTAAGAAAAATAAAAAAATAAATTCTAAGGAATGAAAGTTGTTAAACATTGGACCAGATTATAGAGGTGGCTTGGAATCTCTTCAGGAGGCCAGTAGGCATCGATGAAATCTCGCTGACCTCACAAATGTGCAATGTGACTTTGGTGGCTAGAACAGAGAAATGTTCACATCTCTGAGGCTATTCACTTGTTAAATTTGATAACGTATTGGCCACTTGACATAAATTTTATTCACTTTTTATACATACATTTATATACAAGTGTGTGTGTGTGTGTGTGTGCGTGCACACGTGCTTGCATATGTGTCTGAACAGGGTGCTACTAGAGAGACCCAAATTCTGGGCTTAAATCCAATAAGCTGGAGTTAGAGAGAGTGGGGTAGTCTGTGAATGGTGACCAGGACACGAAAGAGCCAGAAAAGGAGGCTGGGTGCCACCCATGAGTGAGCACTGGGCCAATGATACATGAGTGGAGCAGGTTAGACATTTTAAAGTCCCCAGGAAAAAATGTAGAATTCTTTTTAAGTATCAGACTGCAAAACTTGAATTGAACACAGCCATTCTTTTACAAGTTAGGTTTTCAAAGTTTCTATTCATTGTACTGTTGGGGAAATGTAGGGGGAAATAAAACACATGTGTCGAAGATCTAGGTGGAATGGTGAGTATTTTTAGCCGTGGATGGGAGACAAGAAATAGGTGAAAATAAGTCCATCAGAGGAAAGGGAACACACATGAGTCAAGAAAATAGGAGAAAGGACAAATGGGAAGTAAAAAACATTGTTGGGAGTCCCGTAGCTGAAACTACATTGACATGGCCTCTATCAGTAATGAGCCTTGGGGGACAGCTCTAAAGAATATGAATTGCTCCTGAGAAAGAGGGAAGGTAAACCAACGCTGAAAATGAGCTAACCAGTGAAAGATTAAAAGTAACTGACATTTAACATGCTTTAGAGTTTATAAATGCTCTAAAATATGTTTCCCCTTTGGAAATATTCAATTATTGTGCAATGTTGGTAAACAAATATCTTTATACCTATTTAAAAGTTTAAGTGATTTTCCCAAGGTCAGCTAGTCAAAGGTGGCAAATTGAGATTCAAGCTCAAGTCCTCAGGTACTAATTCTCTTATTCCTTTCTAACATATGTTTGTAAATGCACATGGTGAATATATTTAAAGTTGAAATTCAGGGGTACCTGGGTGGCTTAGTCGGTTAAGCGTCCGACTTTCGCTTAGGTCATGATCTCGCGGCTCGTGGGTTTGAGCCCCGCATCGGGCTCTGTGCTGACTGCCAGCTCAGAGCCTGGAGCCTGTTTCAGTCTGTGACTCCCTCTCTCTGACCCTCCCCTGCTCACTCTGTCTCTCTCTCACTCTCTCTCCTAGAAATAAATAAAACATTAAAAAAAAAAGAGTAAATGATTTATAAAATAAAGTTGAAATTCAGAGTATTTCAACTGGAATATATCTGCAACCATCAATAGATGCTGCTAAATACAAAGAAAAGTCAGTATCATTAAGATTTTTTTAAGTTGTCCAGGTAAATGATATAAAGTGAAGAAAGAAAGAAACCCCATGCCCAGATGATAACTGCTTTTAGCTGATTTATTTAGCCTATAAACAAACACATTGAACCCCAGGCCTCCAAATCTGGGACATCATATCTCTGGAGAAAGCGTGACCTTGAAATAAGATTTAACAACTTAGAAGGGAAAGGGCAATGTTTTTTTCCTTAATGACCACACATGGAAACAGAAACTCTCCACCTTGACTACAGTCTGACCCCTTCTGGCAGGCAGGTCCAACCAGGGAAAGTATAAAAAAAATCATCCCTCCTGTAGACTCTACATATGTAGGATGTCTTACGTGGTATCAAAGAACAGTGCATGGAAGTCTGGTCTGTATGAATGTTAAAAACTCAGAGTTGAGAAAATGTTACAAAAATTATTTTGGGGAGACCACAAGGAGAGGAGGGGAAGTGAGAGGGGGACAGAGGATCTGATGTGGGCTCTGCGTTTACAGGCTGACAGCAGTGAGCCCAATGGGTGGCTTGATGTAGAGCTTGAACATGTGAACCACGAGATCATAACATGAGCCAAAGTCGGACACTCAATCAACTGAGTCACCCAGGTGCCCTGAGAAAATGTTATATCATAATGTTTGGATCAATTAATCTTTGGCTTTCCTGTCTTTAATATATTGCAACATTTATACTTTATTAGGCTCATTGGTTATCAGTTTTAATCCCAAAGATGGGCTTTAACACAGTACATATAGAGGTGTTTATGTGTACAAATACATTCTAATATACCAGGTATACCATACTATATTCTAGAAGCTTTTAATCATTTTAATAGACTACTACCACTCTTTAACTCATATGTTTCATTATAAACACAATTAAAAATCTTATTCTTCTCTGATACACTACTTAATGAGACCAAGTACCTAATTCCTGAGGAAAAAAAATAGAGTTTCCATGATTAAATACAGATTTCGGAGAGAATAAGTAGATTCTACCAAAAGTTTGTCTCAATCAGGCATAGAAGTGTTATAACAATAGCAAATTTCATACACAATATTATGTTCAAGAAAAAGTTTTACCCTTATTCTGTAGAAATGCTGAGGCTAACTTTTAAAAGATTAGGTAAATAAATGTCCAGAAGTACAAAGAGTTAAGATTCACATATCACTTGACAGTCTTACCAATTAAAAAGTAGCAGATAAGATGGAGGCACCTGGATGGCTCAGTCTGCTAAGTGCCCAACTTTGTCTTGGGTCATGATGTCACAGTTCATGAGTTTGAGCCCCACCTCGGGCTCTGTGCTGACAGCTTGGAGCCTGGAACCTGTTTCAGACTCTGTGTCTCCCTGTCTCTCTGCCCCTCTCACACTCATGTGGTCTCTCTTTCTCTCTCAAAAATAAACACTAAAAATTTTAAGTAGCAAATACGATGGTTTCCAATATGAACGTTGAATATATACTAAGTTATAAACTGGAGCAATCATATGAAACTATGTCCATCTGACCCCTGAAAACACATTCTGGTTTATTGTGAATAAATGTAAAACATTTCCACTTGTTTCTTAATTGATGTGCCATGGCACATTTGTAATACATGAGCGTTTTGTACGAAATGAATTATTACTGTTTTCATTGTCTTTAATGTTTATTTTGTATCTAAGTAAACACATAGGCATAGTTTTTTGTTTTTGGAGTTTTGTTGTTTCATGTGTTTTATTTTTTTTAATCGGGTTGTCTGGGTGGCTCAGTCAGTTAAGGGTTGGACTCTTAATCTCAGCTCAGGTTTTTGTGTCATGAGTTCAAGCCCCACGTTGGGCTCCATGCCCAGTGTGGATTAAAAAACAAATCAAAAGCTGCTAAAGGTTTATTGCAAAAACAGCAACAACAAAACCAACAATCCTCTGTCCTTAATCACTCCTCACCCATTTCTTGTGTCCTATAGAAAACTAATAACTTAATATTTGTACTTCCTCTGTTTATACTGCAATCACTTTATTCATCAAATTTTGACATTATCAATAAGCTATCTATTGTGCTGTTTCTATTAAATCTTCCTTCCATTTCCCCCATCATGAAAACATAATATGGTTTCAACTTTTGGTTAATTCCAAAAGTTGATTATATTATTGATTATATTGGGTTTTTATGACCATGGAAATCTTATTTACAATGACCCCATTGTTGTTGTTGAATCCTACTGTTAACATAAACGCTTTTCTCATACAACAACTTCCCCTCCCCTATTCCCAAATAAATTAACACTTGGTTTTTCTAACTTCATTTCTCTGTGAATTTCTTGTCAAACTTTTTCTTCCCCACTAACAGCTTTGTAAAATATCAATTAATACAATTTTCCACTTAGCAGCACCTGTTAGTTCATGTACTGTTCTTTTATTCTGTGGAAATATCCCCCTGGAATCCTGCCATCTGCTGCTTCCTTCTTGGTTTCTCTGAAGATCTGTAGTAGAGGTTTTTATTTCCAGGTCTTGTCTCTATGATCAACCTTGAGAATTTCCTTCGATATCTTTCTATGTTAGATCCTCTGCTTCACCCTTCTTTCCCCAAGAGACAGAGTTCTAAGAAGACATGTTGAGACTTGTGTATCAGAAAATGCTTGTATTCTGTCGTCCAATTAGGTTTAGTTTGGCTGGGTATAGAATTCAAGGCTGAGCACTCTTTTCCTCAGCATTTTGCAGATACTCTTCCACCACCATTTATCTTCCAGTGGGGCAAGCGTGATACTCTTCTTGCTCCTCTCTCATGTATTTTGAGTTTTCCCCAGAGGAGTTCATTTTTCTCCTCTTTCATTCTTCTTTTCACTAGTTCTCCTTTGATTTGAAATCATGTTCTTCAGTTCAAGGATTTTTTATATTGCATTGTTTGATAATTTCCTCCCATAATTTTCTTTCTCTCTTTGCTGTTTTGTTGTTGCTGTTGTTGTTTACGAGATGGGAAGTAAATGGTGGGGGAAAGGGAGAGAGGCAAACCATGAGAGACTCTTGAATGCTGACAAAAACTGAGGACTGATGGATGGGGGGAGGAGGGATGGGCATGGAGGAGGGCACTTGTGGGGATGAGCACTGGGTGTTATGTGGAAACTAATTTGACAATAAACTATTTGTAAAAAAAAAAAAAATTAAAAAAAATTAAAAAAAATAAAAAAAATAAAAAGGAAAAAATAAATAAATAAATAAATAAATAAAAAGAAAAAAAAAATAAATTGTATGTAAAAACTTCTGAATTAGTCCTGTAGTTTTCTTTTTATCTTTCATTTTACACTTAAACAATTCTACTTCCTTGGAGATTTTCTCTACTTATCAAATGATTTTAATGATATTTTTATTGAAATAAAGTTTTTATGTTCAAATATTTTTAGACTTACAGAAAAAAAAGCAAAGATGGTATAAAAAACTCAAATGACCCACATCCATTTTCCTTTACTGTTAACATCTTGTATTAAGATGGTACATTTATCACAGATAACCAATATTGAATATTATTATTAAATAATCCCCGTATTTTATTCATGTTTATGAGACTGATATGCTGTGTACTATGCTACAAAGGCACTTAGTCGAAGGATGCCTGGGTGACTCAGTCGGTTAAGGATCCAACTCTTGATTTTAGCTCAGGTCATGATCCCCGGGTTCATGATTTTGAGTCCTGCATGATTTTGAGCCCTCATTACTTTGAGTCCTCTTGTGCTGACAGCACAGAGCCTGCTTAGAATGATCTCTCTACCCCCCCTCTGCTCGCTCACTCTCTCTCTCTATAAATAAAATTAATAAAAACTTTTAAAGAACAAAAGAAAGGCAATCTTTGTAATCAATTTCTTCCCTAACATCATTTTTGTATCCCAGAATTCCATCCAGGATACCATACTACATTTAATTATCAGATACTTTATTCTTTTCTGGGCTGTGATAGTTTCTCTGCTGTTCTTTGTTTTAGATGACCTTGACAGTATTGGTGATGACCTTGAAGAATACTGATCAGGTATTTTGTGGAATGTCCCTCACTTTGGCTTTGTTGTTTTATCTCACAGTTAAACTGAAGCTATAGATTTTTGAGAAGAGGATTACGGAGGTGAAGTGCCACTTCCTACACATTATTTCATAGTTATGTGTAACTGCTATGACTTCTTGATGATGTTAACCTAGATCAACTTGCTAAGGTAGTTTACCAGATTTTCCTGCCATAAAGTTTCCTTTTTTTCCTTTCCATATTGTACTCTTAGAAAGCAAGTCTCTAGACAAAATCTAGAAGGTGGGAATTACATTTTACCTCTTTGAGGGAGTAGTATCTATGTACATAGTCTGGCATTCTGCATGAGAGATTTGTTTCTTCTCCCCCACTTAGTTAAGTGTTCAATCATTTATTTATATCATTAGGCACAGATGGACATTTATTTTACAATTGAGTTATGATCTAATAGTATGCTGTTTATCTTGTCAGTCAACTTATTTCAGCTTTGGACAGTGGGAGAACTTTTAGTTGGCTTTGTGTCCCTTTGAGATACCTATCATTGTGCTTTTTGTTTTTGTGGTTTTGTTTTATTTTAGCACTTATTTACTTTCTAGCACTATAGGATACTTCAGGTTCATCTTGTATATTGCTTCCCCTGCCCTAGAATCTTGAGTTTCTCCAAGAAGCCCATATTCTTTGATTGGAGTATTAGAATACAAGTTCTAGGCACTAGGTGTATCCATTGTGATGGGAGATCATGGCTTCTAGGTTATCTCGGTGGGCAGAGCTAGGAAGTATATATCTGTATACTGACTGACCATATATACATATTTATAATTATTTCTATATCTAGACATCATGTCCAATTTAGGCTAAACATAAAATCGTACTAATAACTCTGACTCTAATTCAGAACCACATGGTTCATTGTGGACTCCTCCTCTCCTTGACTATCTGCAAATTCTTCCTCCAGCATTAGGGACGTAAGAACCCAGGCTTTCACCATCTGCCATTCATTTATTTATTGTTCAGCTCCTATATAGATTTACAGCAGTATAAGAACTGTAATTCACATCTTTGTGAGAAATAACTTTAGCAGCTAGAATACAATGCTTGTGTGTAGTTATATATTTTTTTAACCCATCTCCCAACCCACATCCCTTCTGGTAACCATCTGTTTATTCTCTGTAGTTAAGAGACAGTTTTTTGGATTTGTTTACACCCTGGATTATATACCTTCCTATTTAGATTTTTAAAAGTTTGCATGTGTAGGGATACCTGAGCAACTTACTTGGTTTAGAATCTGACTCTTAATTTAGGCTCAGGTCATGATCCAAGGTCATAGGATAGAGCCCTGCATTAGTCTCTGCACTGACAATGTGGAGCTAGCTTGGGATCTCTCTCTCTCTCTCTCTCTCCTTTTCTCTCAGTCTCTAACCTGCTTGTGTGCATGCCTTGTCTCTCAAAATAAATAAATAAACTCTTTAAGTGAGATCTTTCTTGGTTTACTTCTCTTCTCCTCCCCACACATAGAATATATTTTTAATCTTATTTATTGCAGTGAGTGTGTAGTAGATCTCACTGTTTTTATTTATTTTTAAATGTTAGCAATTTCACATTTTTTAAACTTTATGAATGTCTATAATTGAGGATTATATACATAGAATTAAGGGCACAAATCTCAGGCCACCTGCAAAGGTAACCCTTATTCTGATCCATACCACCATGGATTATTTGGCTTGCCCTTGACCTATATAAATAGAATCATGCAGGTTGAAGTCTTTTATATTTCACTTCTTTCTTCTTTCTTTTTAAAGTTTATTCATTTTTGAGAGACAGAGACAGAGAGTGAATGAGGATGGGGCAGAGAGAGAGAGCGAGAGAGAGAGAGACTCGAGGCTCTCAGCTGTCAGCACAGAGCCCAGTGTGGAGCTTGAACCCACAAACTATGAAATCATGACCTGAGCTGAAGTCAGACTGAGTCACCCAGGCACCTCTATTTTTCACTTCTTTCACTCAGTATTATGTTTATGAGATTCATCTAAGTTATTGTCTTTATAGCAGTAGTTGTCTTTTTGTACTTTAGGATAGTATTCTATTTTATGTATATGTCACAAATATCTATTCTTTTATTTATAGGCACTTGGGCTGTTTCCACTTTGGCAGTGCCATGAAGAATTCCTCTGTGCGTGATATTCTATACGTCACTAAATCAACCTATGTATGCGTTTCTGCTTGGAATAAACCTATAAGCTGAAGCACCGGTTAATAGGATACATTTATGTTCAGATTTAGTAAATACTATCAATCAATTCCAAAGTAATTGAACTAATTTACCCTTCCATTAGTTGTCAGAATTTTCAATTGGTACACATTTTCATCAATTGGTATTGCCAAAGTGTGTGTTTGTTTTCAGTATCAACCATTTGAGGTGTATGAATCTGTATGTGTTTACTTAACTGTGACCTAGATACTTTTAGTCAATATCTAATGAAATCAAATATCTTTTCTAATGTTTATTGGCCGCTCAAATATCTTTTCTAATGTTTATTGGCCGCACTTCTCTTTTGTGAACTGATGTTCAAGATTTTTTCCAATTGGTTGGATATTCTGTAGTTTTCTTATTGATTCTTAAGCATTCTATATGTATTCTGGATATAATCCCTTGATGGATACATGAATTACAAATGCCTTCCATTAATAGCTTATTTTCAGGCTCTTTTCCTGGTGACTTTTGATGAATAAAAGTACTTAACCATAATAGAGTCTATTATATCTATTGTTTCTTAAAGAGCTCCTGCTTTTTGAGGTCCTATTAAAGAAATCTGCTTACTCATAATCATGAAAATAATAGCTATTTTTTTTTCTAGAAACCTTGTGTTATCTTTCCTGTTGAGGTCTGTATAATATCTGAAATTTACTTTTGTTTGATATCACAAAGAAGCAAGTTTATGTTTCCTTTTATATGGAAGTATAATTATCCAAAATTATTTATTAACTAGATTATATTTTCTCACATTTTTTGGCAATTTGCCATAAATCTGCTTAACATATGTAAGAATCTATTCTCAATCTTCCTTTCTATTGGATTAGTTGTTTAAACTTGTGTCCATAATATAGCTTTATTAAAAATAATATCTCAATATCTGTTAGTACAGGTATTTCAACTTTGTTCTTTCTCTTTAAAAATTTATATATTAATTCCATATATTACTGATATAAATTTTGGAAAAATTTACCACTTTCTTTTTAAAAAAAGAAAAAAGTTTGGAACATCTTTGAACATATAGATCAATTTGGGAAGAATTGACATCTTTACAATATTGTTTCTTCCAATCTATGAGCACTTTATTCCAGCATTCACTTAGGTCATCTTTAATTTCTTTCTGTAATGTTTTTAGTTTTATGTATACAGCTGTTCAATAACTTTCATTACATTTATTATGAAGCGTTTGATGTTTCCTTCATGCTTTTATAAGTAGTATAGCTTTTGTTTTATGTTCTAATTGATTTTTGCTGATACGAAAAAAGAATACAATTGATATTTTATATTTTGACTTTGTATCTCATTACCTTGTTTAGTGCACATTTTAATTCCAAAAGCTGTATGCAGATTATTTTTGATTGTCCAGTACATAATCATGTTATCTACCCGTAATGATAATTATTCTTCTTTTCTAATTCTTACACTTTTTATTTATTTATTTTTGTGACTTATACTGTCTAGAACCATCCTTACAATGATGAATAGAATTGGGGATTGCATCTTTACCTTCTTGCAGTCTCAGAAGGACATATTTTTTAAAATAAAATTTAAGTCTAGTATTTGTTGCAGGGTTTTTAAAATTATCTCTATTGTATTAAGAAATATTTCTCCCTAATTTCTTAAGAATACTAAGAATGATCATATTTTTTTGGTATCATTAACTGATGTTCAATTTTATTACTTTCTTTGCATTCATTAAGATGATCATGGAATTTTCTTCAGTATTCTATTAATGTGGTGAATTACACTGATTTTCTGGTGTTGAAACAATTTGGCATCTGTGGAATAAACTAGACTTAGAAATGATGTTTTCTGCCTGAATTTGATTTAGTATTCTGTTTAGAATTTTTCAGCTATATTCGTAAAAGAAATTGCCTCTATGTTTTTCCTTTTAAAAATATTTCTGTCACTTGGTGTCCTTTAAAGTGTTTTGATATCCTTTAAAGTGACTTTTAAAAATTGTGTTGGGAAGTGTTCTCAATCTATTCCTCTGAAGACTTTATAAAAGGCGGGTTTTATTTCCTACGATAAAATACGAAAGTATTAACTAGTGAAGTCATCTGGGCCTGGAATCTTTCTTGCAGGAAAGTATTTAATTAGGGATCACTTTCAATAATGCCTATAGGAATATTCTAGTTTCCTAATTATGTCAGTTTTGGCAAGTTGTTCTTTACAAGGAATTTACTCCTTTCTTTTAAATTTTCAAATATATTGACATAAATGTGTTCAGATTGTCTTCTTACTTTATGATATCTGCAGATCAGTAGTGATCTTGCCATGGGGTTTATCTCTTTTCTTTGTTCAGTCTCACTAAGCGTTTTATTATTTTTATTAGTCTTTTCAAAGAATTAACTTTCAACTTTCTTGATGTTTTTTATTCTATGTTATTTTTTCATTTAATAGATTTTTTGCTCTTTATTATTTCCTTTCTTCCACTTTATTTTGTTCTTCAATATCCACTTTCTTTATATGATGCCCACCTTATTTTTTTACAGGTTTTCTATTTTCTTATATAGGTATTTAAGGCTGTAAATTTTTCTTTAAGTACAACTTTAGTTGAATTCTGAAAGTCATGTTGTATTTAACTTTTGTTATAACTCAATTCAAAATATATTCTAATTTTTATTATATTATGGAAATGCATTGCTTAATTTTCAAGCACTTGGGGATTTTTTGATGAACTTTTTGCTAATGATTTCTATCTTCATTCCACTGTGACAAGATGCTTTGTATGATATCAAGCCTTTGAAGTATTTTTCCAAAATGCTTTGTGGCTCGATATATGGTATACTTTGGAACACATTCTGTATTCATTTGAAAAATACTGATTCTTCAGTTGATGATTGCAGTGTTCTATGTATATCAATTAGGGTAATTTTGTTAATTATGAGTGCAAATCTCATTTATGCTTACTGATTTTTTAAATTTATTTTTGAGAGAGAGAGAGAGAGACTGAGCACAAGTCAGGGTTGGTTAGAGAGAGAGGGAGACCCAGAATCTGAAGCAGGATCCAGACTCGGAGCCCTTAGCACAGAGCCCTATGAGGGGCTCAAACTCTCAGAGTTGTGACATCATGACCTGAGCCCAAGTCTGATGCCCAGCCAACTGAGCTACCCAGGCGCCCCGTATGCTTACTGATTTTTATATCTGTTTTATGCTAGGTAGCAAGAGAAAGGTATTAAAATCTCCTACTATGATTTTTTATTTATTTCATCTTTCTCTTCAGTCTCTCTTGCTTTATACACTTTTAGGCTGCATTCTTAGATACACACAATTTTAGAATTGTTATATTATTTTGTTATTTATATCATTTGTTATATATTATATATTTATATTATTTTTATATTATTATGGTTATGAAATGTGTTTCTCTTTAGTAATACTTCTTTCCTTACAGACCAATTTTCGGATATTAAATTAGTTATACTTGGGTTTTCTGTTTTTCTGGGAGTTTTTTTTGTTATTATTAGTGATTGCATAGAACATTTTTTCTATGTTTATCTACATAAATAGCTAACCTTATCTACATAAATACAACTTTATCTACATAAATCCCTTTATCTACAATGTTTTTGTGTTTTTAATCTTCAAAGTGTGTCCTTTGTAAAAATAACAGAGTTGTATTTTGCTATGTTGTTCAATGTGATCATTTTTTTAATTTTTAAATTTTTTTTCTTTTTTTAATTTCTGAGAGAAAGAGACAGCATGAATGGGAGGGGGGGCTGGGGAGGGCAGAGAGAGAAGAAGACACAGAACCTAAAACAGCCTCCAGGCTCTGAGATAGGTGTCAGCACAGAGCCCAACGCAGAGCTCAAACCCAGGAACTGTGAGACGATGAACTGAGCTGAAGTCGGACGCTTATACGACTGAGCCACCTAGGCACCTCAATGTGATAATTTTTATATGTTAAAATATTATAGTATTTAGTCCATGACATTTAATTACTCCTAATACACTTTATACCTATAGTGGCATTATGTGTTTTATATTTGTCTCATTTGCTTTCTGGTCTTATCTCTATAATTGGATGATTTTAGAATTTTCGAGTAAGTTGCATGATTCTGCTCATCTCATTTTATTAACTTTTTTCCTGGTATTTATTACTCCAAATATTACAATCCTTATCTTTAACATATTAAGGTCTATTATTTATTATTAATGCTTATATTGCAAATAATATGGAACAGTTTATTTCCCAGTATCATGTCTCACAATTAATTAAATGATTTTGTTTTAAGTTTATTTATTTATTTTGAGGGAGACAGAGAATGTGAGTAGAGAAGGGGCAGAGAGAGAGAAAGAGAGAGAGAAAATTCCAAGCACAGGGATTCAATTCACAAACTGTGAGATCACAATCAGAGCTGCAGTCAAGAGACAGGTGCTTAGCTGACTGAGGCACCCAGGCGCCCCAATTAAGTGATTAATTTTTATTGAAGTGTAGTAGACATACAGTTTTGTATTAGTTTCATGTGTACAGCCTAGTGAGTTGGTAATTCTATACATTAAATAATGCTCACCAGTTTTATGCTTTGTTTTTGTGTTTTAATTGTTACATGTCTTAAACCCCACAGAATATTTTTATTATGGTTTTAAAAGGTTAATAGCCATTTAGTTTTACCCAAATGTTCACCACTTTTTTCTTCTTCATTAATCCTATCTATCCAAGATAACTTTTTTTCTGCATGAAAACTCCTCTTGTGGAATTTATCTCTCTGTCGAAATTCAAGTGATGAAATATCTAAGTTTTTAATGTTCTAGAAGGTCATTATTTTGCCTTTATTTATGAGGTTTATTTTCAGTGGGTATAGAATTTCAGGTTGAGAATTATATTTTTGATAATATTTTTTGTAGTTATAACATCATGAAATTGTTCCCTGATTTGCATTATTTCTACTTAAAAGGTGTTGTCATTCTTATGCTGTGAAGGTAATATGTCTCTTTCTTCTGGCTCTTTTAAGTTTTTATTTTAATTCGAGTTTGTTAACATACGGTGTAATGTTAGTTTCAAGTGTGCAATGTAGTGATTCAACAATTCCATACATGACCCGGTGCTCATCATGACAAAGTGCCCTTGTCCCCATCACCTATTTCAGCCACCCCTCCACCCACCTCCCCTCTGGCAACTATCAGTTTGTTCTCTATAATTAAGAGTCTTTTTATTTTCTTATTTTTCTTATTTTTTTAATATTTTTTAAAAATGTTAATGTTTATTTATTTTTGAGAGAGAGAGAGAGACAAGCATGAACAGGGGAGGAGCAGAGAAAGAAGGAGACACAGAATCTATTTCTTTGTGTTGTCTTCAATTTCTTTCATCAGTGTTTTTGAGTTTTCATAGTACAGGTCTTCTACCTCTTTGGTTAGGTTCATTTTTAGGTAACTTATTGTTTTGGGTGCAATCATAAATGAGGTTGATTCCTTAATTTCTCTTTCTGCTGCTTCATTATTGCTATATAGATATGCAACAGATTTCTGTACACTGATTTTGTTTTGTTTTTTTTTCAAACAAAAAACAGTTTTTTAATGTTTAGTTTTGAAAGAGAGAGAGAGAATACGAGTAGGGGGAGAGGTACAGAGAGGGAGGCAAAGAATCATAAGGAGGCTCAGCACTGTCAGCACAAAGCCTGACAAGGGGCTTAAACCAAGGAACCATGAAATCAGGACTTGAGGTGAAGTCAGACTCAACAGACTGAGCCACCGAGGCACTTCTCTGTACGTTGATTTTGTATCCTGCAACTTTATTGAATTTATTTATATGCTCTAGTAGTTTTTTAATGGGGTCTTTAGGGTTTTCTGCATATAACAAAATGCCATCTGCAAAGAATAAAAGCTTTACTTCTTCCTTACCAATTTGAGTGCCTTTTATTTCTTTTTGTTGTCTGACTGCCAAGACTAGGACTTCCAGTGCTATGTTGAATAAAAGTGGTGAGAGTGAATATTCTTATCTTGTTACTGGCCTTAGAGGAAAAGCTCTCAGTTTTTCCCCATTGAGGATGGGCCAGTTCTCAGGAGAATTCCTGCGCAGTGCTAGCAGGTTAGGTAGCAAGCATCTGTACAGCCCCTCTTCCTGCAGGTGGCGCTGTGTTGATGCTGGAGGATGGGGGAGGAAAGTGGCACCTGTCAGTCCCCTAGTTTTCTAAGTACACCAACACACCAACAGGCTCCAAAATCACTATGAAGGTTAGTCTTCCCTGTGTGAGCTCCCTGGTGTGAGGGTCTGTTTCTCTGCCATTTCCCTGCCCTCAGATCCCTTCCTCTTGTGGGCAGGCTCCCTCTGCTTTTCTGAGCTTCCTAACCTTTCAAAGGCAGCTTCTTCTCTATATTTAGTTTGCAGGGTTTGTTCTGCCAATCTTCAGATTGCTCTCCAGTTTGTGAAAGTGGATGCGGATGATATCTAGTTGTAAACATGGGACAGGGGGAGTTCTGGGTCCTCCTACTCTGCCAGTGTGCCAAGCTTCCTTCCCCTTTGTTTTTGTTTTTGTTTGTTTGTTTTTTGGTTTTTGGTTTTGGAGGGGTTTTTTTTGGTTAAACAGTTTCTCTGTTTTCCTTCGTTTTCAAAAGTTTTTACCATAATATGCCTACATGGGGTATACTTTGTACTTATACCTCTGAGGCTTTGTAGATCTTCTTGAATCTGTTGGTTGATATTTTACAAATCAGATTTGAAAAAGTTTAATTTAAAATTTTAAAATTTTTTAAAATTTATTTCTAAGAGAGGGAGAGACATAGCATGAGCAGGGGAGGGTCAGAGAGAGAGAGAGATACAGAAACCGAAGCCAGCTGCAGGCTCTGAGCTAGCTGTCAGCACAGAGCCCCACGCAGGACTTGATCCCACGAACCATGAGATCATGACCTGGGCCAAAGTCAGACGCTGAACACACTGAGCCACCCAGGAGTCCCAGATTTGAATAAGTTTAGATCAGAATCTATTAAAATATTGCCTGCTCTCCTTTACTCTCTCTTTTCAATCTGACTCTCAGAATTACAATGTGCTAGATTTTTTCATCCTATCTCATTTGGTTCTTATGCTCTTTTCTGTATTTAATATTTTGCAATCTTTTTCTATCCTTTCATCATTTTCATAAAAATGACATAATTTCTTCTCTTATCTCTGTGAGAATTATTATAGGAGATATTTCTTGTTTTTCCACAAGTTTCCTCTTCTCCATGGCTCATTTTTCCTACCTTCAAATTTATTTTTCCTGTTTGTTTTCCAATTGATTATTTTGCTCTTTTTCTTGTTAGAAGCTTTTGTTCACTAGCTAGTGACTCTTAGTGGGTGGTTGGATGGATGGATAGATAGATAGATAGATAGATAGATAGATAGATAGATAGATACATACATACATACATACATACAGGCATACATAGATATTTAAAAGGGAGACACCCAAATGTAAACTGGAAGCACAAGACACAGGTCATGTCCTGTGGATTTGTGAACATCATCACAGAGTGGTATTTGGGTGTCCCACTTGTTTTCTAATCAAAGACTTTCACACATCAGTATCTAAAACTCATTTCTTAGAGATTTTCAGTTTTCCTGAGCATACTCTCTTGTTTCTCTTGCCAAGGTAAAAGGGTTGTACAGACTTTGTGATTAGTATTTTGGAGTTGGTTGAAGGAGAGGATTCTCTGCATTTAGAATATAATTTTAATTTAATGACTTTATTTTTTTTCCAGGACCTCATACCTGCCTTCTTCCATTTTTACTATTGAATCCAAGCCTTTCTGACTTAATTGCTCTATAATAAATACTTCCAAACTCCGACATCATTGATAAAAGAGTAGCTCTGTCTCTTTGCTGTATGTTGATAGACACCTGGGAGATTTCAAGCACCTTTTATAGATTTTTAACTGAGTCCCCTTTCCACCTGTTTCTCTGTTATCTCACCCCCTTTTTCCTCGGTTGTTAGTATACATCTTTGTAGGCACTTAGGTTTGATCTTCCTCCACTCTGCTAAGTCATTTACCATGATTCCATCTGTACAGGAGTGTAAGAAATTTCCAATATTTTGAATCAAGGTCTTTGGAGATACTGCTTTCCTATAATCTAATTGGAGCAAGGCACATTTAAACTCGTGCCCATCCAATCCCACACACCCATCCAATCCTGCAGACATGAAATACCTTGCCTTTCCCTGTGTCCTAAGCTTTTCCAGTTCTGTCTTCTCTCTAGTTCTGAATACTGAACAAAGACTCTAGATGAGACAAGGAGGTAGATCTGAGGTTGCTTTTTTACATAAGACAGTTTGAGAACCCTTGAAGGTCAGAGACTCTATAAGCATAAATCTTTTAATATCGAAATTTTAACTATATTATTAATCATGTCTAGTGGGACTTGTATTTGATATTTACTAATTTATGATACTGAATATAATAAAAAGTAAAATTTTTTATAAATTAAAACTTCATGTCCTCCACTTAGCCAAATTAGTGAATTTCTTCAGGTACCATACATATATATTGGGCCCCTTTCACGTGTGGGCTCTGAATGTAAAAGAAAGAGGGAAAAAACAGGCATGATTGTTGCTATTCTATTGAGTGGCATTTTGATATATTTATCAAAACTGATATATATATATATATAAAGCATATATTATATATATATATAATTTAATTAATTATATTTATATATGCTGGGACACCTGAGTGGCTTAGTTGGTTAAGCCTTCAACTCTTGATTTCAGCTCAGGTCATGATCTCATAGTTCATTAGATCAAGCCCCTCATTAGCCTCTGCGCTGCCAATGTGGAACTTGCTTAGGATTCTCTCTCTCTCTCTCTCTCTCGCTCTTCCTCTCTCTCAATCTCTCTCTCTGCCCCTCTTCAACTGTCTCTCTCTCAAAATAAATAAATAAACTTTAAAACTATATATGTATACACTGATTTTAATATTTTTTTCTGTAATTTCAAATAAAACAATGAGAGCTCACCAAAGACATTTCCTAAAGAGATTCTAGGATTGTTCTGTTTATTGACCTATTTCATATTTATTACTCATCTAGCTCTGTTTTCATGCAGTGATTCATAAATTAACACAAGATGAGCACTACTTGAGTTGTCAAAACTTTTAATTTTCATTATCAATTTGCTTTGTTTGTGTTTCCCATATTTCTAAGGTTAGAAGTAAGACAGCATTTTAATTAAAAGTATTTCTGCAATGAACGAGTAATTGCTTTTAAAAAATAAATAGAGAAGAAGGAATAGTAAACATAAGAACTGTCACCTTATGGGGTGCCTAGGTGGCTCAGTTGGTTAAGCATCCGACTTTGGCTCAGGTCATGATCTCACACTTTTTCGAGCCCCACGTCAGGGCTGAAAGCTAGCTCAGAGCCTGGAGCCTGTTTCAGATCCTGTACTTCCCTCTCTCTCTGACACTCCCCTGCTCATGCTGTCTATCTCTCTCTCAGAAATAAATAAAACATTAAAACAAATTTTAAAAAAAGAACTGTCACCTTATTATGCCAGTAAACTATATAAAAATTTTGTTCCAAAATAAAAGTCTTACATTAAATTTGACTGCAACAATTACATCAGCAATTAATAGTCAGAAGTTGGGTAGTAGGTAAGTTCATCTGGACAGCATGCTGAATATTTGGTTGTAAATTACATTTTAAAATCTATGAGTGGGGGAGAGGGATTAGAGGAAGGTAGTCAAAAGGTACACATTTTCAATTATAAAATATATAAATACTGGGATGTCATATCAACATAATGACAATAGCCATGTATAGAATATATAGGAAAGGTGTTAAGAGAGAAAATCTTAAGTGTTCCCATCACAAGGAATTTTTTTTCCTTTTCTCTATTACATATATATGAGATAATGGATATTAACCAAACCTATTGTGGTGATCACTTCTCTTTATATAAAATAAAAGCATCATGCTATACACCTGAACCTTACACAGTGACATGTGTCAATTATTTCTCAATAAAACTGGAAGAAAAATCTAATACCGTAAAACCTTGCATTGTGAGTAACTTGTTCTGTGAGTGTTCCGCAAGATGAACAAACATTTCTAATAAATTTTAACTTGATAAATGAGTGACATGTTGCAATACGAGTAGTATGTGATGCCAAATGTCACATGATCACAGTGAGCCAATGGCTCCTAAAATTCGCTTTGACATACAAGTGCTTTGGATTACAAGCCTGTTTCCAGAATAAATTATGCTCGCAAAACAAGGTTTTACTGTACTGAAATGATAAAACAAATTACTTTTGATAATATAGATTTATCATTTGTGATTGACATAAGAAGTCCTGTCCCCATCCTGGGGACGGTGCTCATAGGGTATGGAGGTGGAGACAGGGAGCTCGATATTAGCTTTCTTGTGATATTATTTTTGTTGAACACCGAACAGCACTATTTCACAAACACAGAAACAAATAGTATACGTTTTATATACACAAATATACATATATCTATACTGTCGTGAGTGGCATTTCTAAAAGTGTGGTCCACAAATTACCTCCATCAAAATAGGTGAAATGCGGGGCGCCTGGGTGGCTTAGTCGGTTAAGCGTCCGACTTTCGCTTGGGTCATGATCTCGCGGTTTGTAGGTTCGGGCCCCGCGTCGGGCTCTGTGCTGACCGCCAGCTCAGAGCCTGGAGCCTGTTTCAGTCTGCGACTCCCTCTCTCTCTGACCCTCCCCTGCTCACGCTGTCTCTCTCTCTCTGTCCTAGAAATAAATAAAACATTAAAAAAAGGTAGGTGAAATGCTTGATAAATACTGATTCTTAGGCTTCACCCCTAACTGACCCAATCAGAATCTCTGAGACTGATGCCAAGGAACCACTCTGCATTTAGACAACAGTCCTGGGTGGTTCTTATGTATAGTAACGTTTGGAACCCACCTGTGAGATAGGATGGAGGAGGACGGGAGAGCTCATCACTAGAATTGTTCTATTTGCTGAAGTAAAGAAATCCTGAGAATGTGAAAAAAGAAACATGCAAAGCCTTGTAGTGCATCTGGTAGATGAACTGTAATCTCTTCCCTATTCAGGCCTCATTTCCTTTCTCAACAATGCCTTCTGCAGTAATCAGGAGCCATTCACAGAGCTGCTCCTTCTGGGTGTTTTTTTGTTTTTTTTTTTTTTTAATTTATTTGTGTCTATCAGCTTGATGGACAGACAAGCAGGCTCAGGAGCACAGACACCCACGACCTACTTTGCCATGCCCGTCTGGCTTGCCGTTGCATTCCCCCATGGGGGAATCTGCAGTGGACCATTGATTTCGAGTTGGTTTAGACTAGAGCTGGCAGAATTAGTCTCAATTTAGCCTGTATAGTTGTATTCAGTTTCAATCAGGAAGGGCTTTGTGAAATACAAATATGTTTGCATTTCCCATTCTCCTGTTACATTAAAGACTTCAAGTTATCAAGAAACATGAGAAAATATATTCCTCCCTCCTTATTCTCCACCTCCCATCCCCCAACAAACAACATCCTTGAACTTGATTTAGTTTTCCTTAAAGAAATTTTCCTCTTTTTATTTTTGTCTTTAGCCTTGTGGCCTTTGTTACCGAACTCATGAATTACAGCCTGCTGAAGCCATGAAACCCTTGAGCCTTCACTGAGAGTCTCTTGATGCCGCTCATATACACATCTGTTCTCACTAAACCTTGTTACTCAAGTGGCTGGAGGAAGTGATGTCCATTCTCTTCCCAACACTTTCCTGCCTCCCTGGATTTATGTATCATCTGAGTTCATCACATCCTAGCCTTGGGGTATATTTTCTAATGAAATTTTAAAATGGACAGGCCATGCTATTGTTAAGGAACCAAGATGACTTTTTACATTCGTGTGAGGAGTACCGGAGCTCTCCCACGGTGTGGACAGAAGGAGGGGTGGGGATGGATGGCAGGTGATGCCATTCTGTCTATTGATAGAGGCAGTAGTGAGAGGAGTTGAATGCGATTCAATTCTAGGCACAGTTCAGAAAAAGCAGCAGGAAACTGGATTGAACCCTCACTGATGACTCAGACTGTATGCACCTAAAAAACAAGTCATCTTTGTCCATCTGACTGAACTTGCTGAAGAGGCAGTGAGGTATAATCACTGAGAATTTTGGTCATGGTGTCAGATTACCAAGGTTTAAGATTCTGACTTGACCATTTTCAAATTGTGGCCTTCAGTGGCTTGTTTTATATCTTTGCTCCTTAGTTTTCTCTTCTGTGATATAAGAAAAGTCATGATCTTTGATTTATAAGGTTATTTGGGGGATTAACTGAAATATTGAGTTTCAGTATCTGACACCTAATAAGTGCTCAAGAAACAATACCAACCATGCTTATTAATAAGAAAGAATTATAGGCATAACTTGATATCAGTAACAAAACTTTTATACTTTGCTTGCCTGATTTGAAATTTGGGTAATAGTTTCTTTTAAATGAATGTAGTTTAGATTGAAATACATAAGTTTGCTGTTATTTGACCATTCTGACAATAAAATACTGTGATATCAGTTAGTCAAACTTTTAAACATAATTATATTTTATATGTGTATTTATATATTTTATATCTATATATGTAAATTTTTAGTATATTTAATTCTTTTAATAGCGTTTCTAGGTAAATATTATTATTTTCATTTTAGAAAGTAAAGCTCAGAGAAGTGAAGCGACTTCCCCAGTCACTGTCACACAAGATAGTAATGAGAACCCTGTTTCCAACTTCAGTCTTTAGATTCAAATCCTCCTTTCTTTCTAAGACATAAAGGGCTTCTTTTTTTCTTAATGTTGTTTAACATTTATTCATTTTTGAGAGAGAGAGAGACAGAGAGATCAAGTGGGGGAGGGGTTGAGAGAGGAGACACAGAATCTGAAGCAGGCTCCAGGCTCTGAGGTATCAGCACAGAGCCCAATGCAGAGCTCAAACTCAGGAACCATGAGATCATGACCTGAACTGAAGTTGGATGCTTACCCAACTGAGCTACCCAGGCATCCCGACACAAAGGGCTTCTTAAAGAGTGTGATAAAACTCTTGAAATGAAATATGTATATATTACTGCATTTAATTTTGGTAAGATAAATATTTTCCCCTTGTGTATTAGTCAGAGTCATCCAAAGAAACAAAACCAATAGGATCTGAGTGTACATAGAAAGAGCTATGGAATGAGCTTATGTGATTATGGAGGCTGGGCAAGTCCAAATCTGCCCTTTCTTGAGACCCCGAGACCCAATGATATAGTTTCAGTCTGAAAGCAGCAGCCTAGAGATCCAGGAGAGCCAAAGGCAGATGAAGTCTAAAATCAGTGTACTGGACAATTCCCTCTTGCTCAGGGAAGTCATCTTTTTGATGGAATTCAGGCCTTCGACTGACTGGATGAAGCCCCATATTATGGAGGGAAACCTGCTTTACCCAGATTTCACCAATTTAAATGTTAAACTCATCCCAAAACACCCTCCATGTTAACCATCAAGAGTCCACCCTTTATCAACTTACCACCCATATGCCTCTTTGAACCGTATGTACTTTCCGTATAATGATAATAACAAGGCCATGCTTCCACCTAACATGATAAAACTATCCTGCATACAACTGAAAACCACACTATCTCTTTCCCTCAGAGAAGATGCAGAATCTTTGGTTGATATTTACTGTTTTTCTTGATATCTCATAACTTAAATACTATGATGTAAAGTTAACAATATTAAATACTCTGATATGTCAATACATCTTATGTTACATGATAAGGGAATCAAGGAGGGAAAAAATACACATACACAAATATTCATAACAAAGTAGGGATGGAATATGAATGATAATTACAGTTCTCATTTCTGCAACTCTCATCTCCCCAAAGCTAGATAGTTTTATTGTGTATTCTCAGGAGGAGAGTAGTTATTTGCAGAGAAAGGCAGGGACTGGCTCCAAAATCCTAAGGGCCTGCTCTGTGATTTACCTACAGGGGCATGTCATAGGCTCCAAACAGCATCCCTGTCTGCCACTGCCACTTCAAGCACCATTGGATCTTGTGGTCCAAGTGGCAGAGCAGTTTCCATGGCAGCTTGGCCTTGTTGCAAAGCCTTCTCATTCTGAGTCCCAATCAAAACAAGCACCTTTTCGGGTCACTCACCAAATGGGCCAGAGTAACATATCCAGATGAGGGCTATGTTGCTTCTAAAATCCAAAGAGGCCCACTAGGCATTGTGCCTGTTTGGGTTGTCAGAGGGACTAGATGCAACTTATCTTTCTCCTTAGAAAGGAAAGTCGGCATGCCTTTTTCTACTAGACCCTTAGAAATGTCGCTAAGATGAAAGACCTCTGATTTTCTGTTGAATTTATGAACAAATGTGTTACCAGTAAGTTTACAGTAGTTGCTACCTCCTGCTCACTAGGTCTAGTTAGCCCAGTGTCATTAATGTAACAGACCAGTGTGATATCTTGTAAAAGGGAAAGGCAATCAAGACCCTTGCAAACTAAAGTATAACACAGAACTGGAGACTTGATGCATCCTTGAAGTAAAAGAGTACAGGTGTATCCTCTGGCCTTGTTGGCTGAAAGCAAACCTCTTCTGATGGTCCTTATTGATAAGGGTGGGGGGAAACATTCCCAGATCAATAGGTGCATTCTAGGTACCAGAGGATATGTTGATTTCCTCAAGCAATGAAACCACAACTGCATCTGCAATTGAGTCCAGCACCTAATTAAGTTTATAATAATCCACATCTGGGGTGCCTGGATGACTCAGTTGTTAAGGGTCCAACTCTTGATTTTGGCTCATGTTCATGGGATTGACCCCCACGTCAGGCTTCGTGCTGACAGCATGAAGCCTGCTTGGGATCATTCCTCTCCCTGTCTCTTTCTCTCTTTAAAAATAAGTAAAGAGGAGTGCCTGGGTGGTTCAGTTGGTTAAGCGTCCAACCTCGGCTCAAGTCATGATCTCAAGGTTCCTGGGTTTGAGCCCCATGTCAGGCTCTGTGCTGACAGCTCAGAGCCTGGAGCCTGTTTCAGATTCTGTGTCTTCCTCTCTCTCTGACCCTCCCCTGCTCATGCTGTCTCTCTCTCTCAGAAATAAATAAAATATTTAAAAAATAAATAAATAAAAATAAGTAAAGACATATTTTTAAAACTATCATTCAGTAATCCCCTGCTGTTCTCTGTCTGCCTTCAGCACAGGCCATATAGACAAGTGGAATTGGGATGCAGTAGAAATCACTGTCTTGATGGTGGCACTGATCTCTGCAATCCCTCCAAGAATGCTACATTGCTTTTGGTTTACTGTTTTTCTAGATAGAGATAGTCATAATGGCTTCCATTTTGCCTTTCCCATCATAATATCTCTCCCTCCACAAGTCAGCAATCAGTGTGGGAATTCTGCCAGTTTCTGAGGGTATCCATTCTGATTCTGCATTCTGGAACTGGGAAAATAAACACAGGAGTTGTTCATGGACCCGCTAGGTTCACTGTGAGACAGACCTGAGCCAAACTCCATTGATCACCTGACCTCCCTAAGCTCTTACTCTGACTGGTAGACAGCAGTGGCATTTTAGGTCCCCTGGACTTAGTGTGCATTCAAAGCCAGTGTCCAGTAATTCCTGAAAGATCTGTTTATTTACTTTACCCCAGTGCATAGTTACACTGGTAAAGGGCCATGAGTTCCTTTGAAGAAGTCTGGGGGGCAAGGTTAACAATATATATTTTTGAAATCTACAGGGGTCCTTCCTCAACAAGTCTGAGCCTCCCCTATATTCAAGGGGTTCTGGGTCTATAAACTGTCTCAAGTATGGGAATTGGTTGAAGGGCTGGGACTCTGCTTTTATGATGCATGTTAGACTTTATGAGCCATTCCAGAAATCCCAGAAACAATGCAGAAAATGCATCCTTAAAATTCTGTTCCTCTAGAATCACCCTCAGCACCACAATTCATAGCAGGCTGCTAGAACTGCCATACCAAAATATCACAGACAGGGGAACTTGAAAAATACAAATATGTATTCTCAGATATCAAGGTCTCAGGAGGATAGTTTTCTAGTGAATTCTTTCTCTTTGTTTTTCAAATGTCTATCTTCTGGTTGTATCTTCACATGGCCTCTTCTTTCTCTGTGTACACTTCTGTTATCTTTTCCTCTTTTGTAAGGACACCAGTCCTATTCAGTTAAGAACCCACCCTTATGATGTTATTTTATCTTAATTACCTCCTTTAATTTTTTTAAATGTTTATTTATTGTTTTGAGAGATGGAATGTGAGCAGGGTGGAACAGAAGAGAGGGAGACACAGAATCCAAAGCAGGTTCCAGGCTCTGAGCTGTCAGCACAGAGCCCAACACAGGGCTCGAACGACAGACTGCGAGATCATGACCTGAGCTGAAGTTGACCACTTAATCAACTGAGCCATCCAGGCACCCCAAACCTCCTTAAGGCCATATCTCTAAATATAGGCACACTTGGGATTGGGGCATTAACATATGCACTGGGCAGGAGAGGGGGGACATTCAGTGCATGACATGTCTGCATGGAGCATATATTCTGTAAATGTTCTGTAAGCAAGAGATAGTGAGTAAAATCTTTTTTTAAGAAAACAGATGGCTGAGGATATTTACATTTCTTTATTCTTAGGTATAACTCAGGAAAAACTGAGTCTCCTCATTTGTTTTGACTCCCTGAGAATTACAGTTCTAATATCTGAGTAATGTTAACAATAATAATAATACAGTGATGCTAATAATACAGCCACCTCTTAGTGAAGGTTTATTTTTTGTTGCACAATATGTTGCGTGATTTCCATATATGAATAGCACTCTTTATAAAAACTTTATATAAAACAACACAGTTTTATGGATGATACAAAATTAAGCCAAAATGCACAAGTAGAATTTAAAATTAAAATCCCAATGCCATTTACATTAGTGCTCTAAAAAAATCAAATACTTGAGTATAATCAAATAAATTGTATACCAGATCAGGATAGAAAGACTACAAAATTCTGATGAAAGGAATCAAAGAAAAACTAAATAAGTGGAGAGATATTCCATGTTCATGGAAGACTCAGTATTGCCAAAAATCAGTTCTTCCCAACTTGATCTACAGATTCAACGAAAGCCCAGTCAAAGTCAGCAAGTTATTTGGTGGATATTGATGAACTGATTCTAATGTTTATGTGGAGAGGCAAAGGATCCAGAAGAACCAACACAAAATTGAGGTAGAAGAAAAAACAACGTTGGAAGACTGGTACTACCTGACTTTAGGATTTACTATAAAGCCACAGCAATAAAAATAGTATAGTGCTTGTGGAAGAATAAACCAATAGATCAGTGGAACAGAATAGAAAGCACAGACATAGACCAATATAAATATAATCAACTGATATTTGAAGAATGGGGTGAAGGCAATACAAAGGAGAAAAAAATAACCATTCTAACAAATAATACTGGAACAACCCAAGAGCCCACGTAAAAAAAAAAAAAAATCTAAACAGAGACCTTATCCTTCACAAAATTTAACATAAAATGGATCACATCCCTGAACGTAAAACGTACAAGTATGGAATTCCTAGAAGATAACATGGGAGAAAATCTAGATGACTTTGAGTTTGGAAATGACTGTTTTGATATGTTAAAAGCAGGATTCATAAAAAAAAGGTTGAGCTGGCTTTTATTAAAACGGAAAAATTCTGCTCCACAAAAGACACTGTCGAGAGAATGAGACAGACTGAAAGAAAATATTTGCAAAAGACATGTTTGATAAAAGACTGTTAGCCAAAACAAAAACACTTAAAATTCAACAGTTAGAAAACAGACATCTCGATTTTAAAAGATGGACAAAAGGTTGAACAGACATCTCACCAAAGACATATAGATGGCAAATAAACTTATGGAAAGATATTCAATGTTATATGTCATCGGTAAAGTGCAAATTAAAACAACAATGAAATATTTTTGCCAGAAGGCTGATAATACCAACTGTTGGCAAAGGCATAGAACAAGAGGAATTCTCAGTTTTTGATGGTGTGAATGCAAAATGCAACTGGTTTGGAGGATAGTTTGGCAGTTTCTTATGAAACTAAACATACTTAGCATACAATCCAGCAATCATACTTCTTGGTGTTTATCCAAAGGAGTTGAAAATCTGTATCCACATGAAAACCTGCCCAGAGATGTCTATAATGGTTTTATTCATAACTGCCCAAACTTGTCTTCCAGTAGGTGAATGGATAAATCAACAGTGGTATATCCACACAATGGAAAATTTAGTGCTAAGAAGAAATGAACTATCAAGCCATGGAAAGACCAGGAGGAAACTAAAGTAAATATTGCTAAGTGCAAGAAGCCAGTCTGCAAAGGCAACATAATGTAAGATTCCAACCACATAACTTTTTGGAAAAGACGAAACTATGGAGGAAAAAAAAAGCCCAGTGTTTGCCAGGGGGTAGGAAGGAGGGAGAGAGGAATAGGTGGATATGTGGAGAACAGAGGAGATTTTAGGGTAGTGATAATACTCTTTATGGTCCTGCAATGATGGTTACATATGATTATATGTTTGTACAAACACATAGAAGGTCTAACACTGAGAGTGGACCTTAATGTCAACTATGGATGTTTAATGCTAATGATGTGCCCTCCCGAATGTTCATCAGTTTTAACAGGTGTCCCACTTTGGTGGGGGGTGTTGACGATGGGGAGGCTCTGCATATATGGGAGAAGAGGAAATGGGGGACATCTCTGTACTTTCCCTCAGTTTTGCCATGAATCTAAAACTGCTCTAAAAAATTAAGCCTTTAAAATAAAAGTAAAACAAAACAAAACATGAGCCTCAGCAAGGTTAAACAACTTGCCTAAGACCAAATGCCTCATAAGTAGTTGACATGTAAAATCCAGATCTGACTGTGGTCAAAACCCAGGAT
Source organism: Proteles cristata cristata (assembly GCA_017311185.1). Taxonomy (NCBI): domain Eukaryota; kingdom Metazoa; phylum Chordata; class Mammalia; order Carnivora; family Hyaenidae; genus Proteles; species Proteles cristata. The sequence goes on along the minus strand of JAESUZ010000756.1, from coordinate 2,734,757 downwards.
ATACAGCTTGCTACATGGATCCGTAAGAGACAAAGTACATTTTTTCCCCTCACATTTCCATTGATTTAAAAATAAATAAAATTCATATCTTATTCCTTTTATATTGTACTTGGAACACAGTGATCTCCCTTTACTCAATCATGACTGCCTACAAACCTTTTGCGAGCATGGACTGCATCCCAAAATAATGTTTATACATTTAAACAGAATGAAGCTAAACTTTTAAGATAAAAATGTACCTTACTTGCCTACTAATGGTTGCATATTTTCTGTTTATCTTTTTATTTTCATACATATCTTAAAAAAACACATCTTTCTAAAAAACTCACTAACAGCAATGAATTGGCAGTTCCAAGGGAACCAAGATATTGCATAAAATATTAGGAAACATGACCTATAGTTTGTATTGTAGTCACCTCCCTGCTCTGAGAATCTTATTTTAGAGTCCAAGCATTTTGATTATACAGCTCTTTAAAATACACACACACACACACACACACGCACACACATGCACACACACACACAGACACGCACACACACACAGAGCTTCAAAATGAACTGTTGATTCTGGGGCTCCCAGATGGCTCAGTCAGTTGAGTGTCTGACTCTTGATCTCAACTCATGACCTCACAGTTCATGAGATGGGTGCTGCAGAGCCTGGTTGGGATTCTCTCTCTCTCTCTCTCTCTCTCTCTCTCCCTCCCCCACTTGCTCACTTTCAGTCTCTCTCAAAATAAATAAATAAACACTAAAAATTGAACTGTTGATTCATTTTTTGATATTGGTTCAAGCCACCATCACTTGCCTACACTCTGCAATGGCCTCCCTGCTTCCCGATACCCTTAAAGACTGCTGTCAATACAGAACCCAAATGATCTGAGCCACCCAGGTGCCCCTAAAGGATTCTTTTTTTTAAATAAAACTTTTAAAAGTATAACTGACATTTAACATTATATCTGTTCAGATATACAACATAATGGTTCAATATGTGTCTATATTGTGAAACAATCATAATTAGTCTAGTTAACATCTGCCACTCTACATAGCCACAATTTTTTTGTGTGCAACTTTTGAGATCTGTCTTAGCAACTTTCAAGTGTGCAATGTAAGATTATTAAGTATAGGCATCATGTTGCACATTACATGTACATCCCCCAGGACTTATTTATTTTATAACACGAAATTTGTAATTTTGACCACATTCACCTATTTCAACCACCTCCCGTCCCCTCAAACTGTGCCAACCACCAATCTGTTCTCTATGCTTCTGAACTCATTTTGCTGTTGTTGTTTGTTTTTAGAGTCCACATATAAGTAAGATCGTATAGTATTTGTCTATGACTGTCTGAGTTATTTTATTTAGCATAATGCCTACAAGATCCACCCATGTTGCCACAAATGACAAAATTTCATTTTTTATGGTTGAATAATATTCTGTATTGTATTCTATATATATTCCTCATGTATATATATATATTGTGTGTATACATACATATATATGTACATCTGTATTCTTTTTATCCATTCCTCCATTGATGGACACTTGGGTTGTTTCCACATCTTGGTTATTAGTAATAATGCTGCAAAGTGGCTCAGTTGGTTGAGCATCTGACTTCGGCTCAGGTCATGGTCTCCCAGTACATGGGTTCAGGCCCCGCCCTGGGCTCTGTACTGTCACTGCAGAGCCCACTTTGGATCCTCTGTACCCCCTCTTGTGTACTTCCCCCACTTGCTCTCTTTCTTTCAAAAATAAACATTTATAAAAAAAGAAAAAAGGAAGAAAGAGTGCTGCAGTGAACATGGGAGTGCGTATATTTTTCCAAGTGAGTGTTTTCATTTTCTTAGGTAAATACCCAGAAGTAGAATCATTAGATCACAGGGTAGTTCTATTTTTTTTAATTTTTTGAGGAACCTCCATGCTGTTTTCCACAGTCTGACTGCGCCTATTTACATTCCCACCAACAGCGTGCAAGTGTTCCCTTTTCTCCGCATCCTTGCCAACATTTGTTATTTCTTGTCTTTTTGGTAATAGCCATTCTGACAGGTGTGAGATGATAGCTAATTATAGTTTTGATTTGCATTTCCCTGATGGTTAGTGATGTTGAGCATCTTCTCACTTGCCAATTGGCCCTTTGTGTCTTCTGTGGAAAAATGTGTATATAGATCATCTGCCCATTTTTAATCAGAATATTTAGTTTTTATTGAGTTTTATGAGTTCTTTGCATATTTTGGATATTAACTCCTCATCAGATATATGATTTGCAAATGTTTTCTCCATTCAGTAGGTTGCCTTTTCATTTTGTTGATGATTTTCTTTGCTTTGCAGAAGCATTTTAGTTTGATACAGCCACACTTGCTTATTTTTGCTTTTGTTGCCTGTGCTTTCTAAAAAAAAAAAAAAAAATCATCACCAAGACATATGTCAAGGAGCTTACTGCCGATGCTTTTTCCTAGGGGAATTATCGTTTCAGGTCTTACACTCAGGTCTTTAATCTGAGTTAACGTTTGGTGTATGGTGTAAATTGCTGTCCAGTTTCATTCATTTGCATGTGATTCACTTGCATTTGATTAAAAGCATTTTTCATCTCAATCTTCTCAAAACTTAAAAATAAAAGTAAAGCAATGGGATTGTTTAAAACCTTGAAGGTTATTTGGGCCTCCCCTTATTTCTGACATTCTAAGTCTAGCTGACCCTTTTACATATTCTGGTAGGTGTGATACCTATAAGCCAGCTTCAGATAAGAGAATTTGACTTAATGGATGAGCTTACTTTCAAATTGAAGCACTTTCTGTCTTCCTAATCTTCTCTATATCTTTTCTTATCCTGACTTTCACCATCTAACTTTGCCCTTTTGAATTCAACTCTGTTCTGGGCGCAACCTTGTAACTCTGAATTTCTCTGAATTCTGAGTCCCCACAGTTCTCAAGAGACATCTTTTCCATCATCCAAGCTGACCAAATCTCCTGGGCCAATCACCAGTCCTATTAATGAGATGAGATTCGAAAAAGATTTTTTTTTACTCTTGCATTTTACATATTAAAGATTCAAACCAAATGAACCCAAGATTAAAACAAATTGAGAAGAGAATAACCACTAGACCCAGTATTATTTTCGTTTCACCATGTCTCAGAAAAACATAAACATGGATTTTAAAAAGTAACTATTGGAGTGCCTGGGTGGCTCAGTCAGTTGGGCATCTAACTTTGGCTCAGGTCATGATCTCATTGCTCGTGAGTTTGAGCCCTGCATTGGGCTCTGTGCTAACAGCTTGGAGCCTGGAATCTGCTTCAGATTCTGTGTCTCCCTCTCTCTCTGCCCTCCCCTGCTCATGTTCTGTCTCTCTGTCTCTCAAAACTAAATAAATATTTTAAAAAATTAAAAAGTAATTATTAAATGCAGAAAGATTATTAATTATGTTATAAGCCTGATCTTAATGCAATACTAAAACTGTACTTAAAATTCTTAAGAGTCAAGTGGTTGGTTTCTATTCCCTGCAATATGTTGGACTCATACTCAGAGAAACTTCTAGAGATAAAACGTGAAAAATGATTGTGATGTATTTGTGTGTGTATGTGTGCACATGTGTGTGTTTAAAGGAAAACTTTAGGAGTCATTATTGCCTTATCAAATGGAAATTCAAGAAAGTAACCAACCTCTTTATCCAGTGTGTGTTCTGAGGGTATCTTAAAATTGCCGATCACTTAGAGCTTTGTATTTAATGGGCCACATGCCCACTGAACGGGAGACAAACCTGCACAAGTTGATTCACCAGGACTTTCCATTTCACTCTGCATAGGTGAAAATATAAACCTGGCCAGTAGAAGGAGATGATGGGGATGCCTTTTTATGTTGGTCTTGGGTTAGGACAGAAGGCAACTGGTTGAGGGTTGGAGTGGCCTAAGAATTCCTAATCACTAGCTTATGTAAGTCAGTTCCAGAATTCTAAAATTTTCTAACCAAAATTTTAACCTAAAATCATTATAGATTGTGAATGGTCTCTGTTTCCAGAAGAAATGAAGACAAATTATCTCTAGCAAAACTGTACTTTAAATACAGATTTCGAATTTTCAAATAAACAAGTTCCAGGAAAGGGGTCATGGTAAAAAATGATAAAATTATAAAATACATAAGGACGTAAGCGATCACAATAAAGAGTCTTTGATGACAACAGGACACAAAATCAGACTATTTGTAAAACAGACATTTACAAAATGGTTTATAAAACAGCTATAAAATATGGTCCATGTATTAACAGAAGTTACAACTATTAAGATATGTTTTACTAAAGGAAAAATGGACTATTAAAATAGCATACTTGGTATCCAAACATAACAGCTATAGAGGAAAATATAATTACTGAAATAAAAATTTACTGACTTGACTAAATAATAAACTAGGGAATAATTCAAAATCCAGCTAAAAAAGCAATGGAACATGTGATAAAGAGGTTGAGATGGGTAGGATAGGATGCTAAAGTATTAGGTAATAACAAAACCTAATTTTTCAGAAGAGAAAATAACAGAAAAATTTCCATAATTGAAAAATATAGATCTTCAGATTTAGAAAGACTAATGGATCACACCCCAAAAAATTGTACAGAGGTCCATTCCTATTGGATTAATGTGAAAATACAGCAAAGAAAAATAATTCTTTGAAATCTCAAGTACATTTGTAAGAAAAACCAGATTTTCTCCAAAGGGATAAGAATATAATGATGACTGACACTTTTCTGGCAACAGTGGAAACCAGGAAAGAAAGAATGAGATGTTGTCTTCAAAGTCTTGAGAGAAAAATAAGGCAAGTAAAGATATTTTAAGATAAAAACTGAGTTTGGCAAGAACAGACTTTATTTAAGGACTTTAAATAATTTACTTTAGGGGTGCCTGGGTGGCTCAGTCAGTGGAGCATCCGACTTTGGCTCAGGTCATGATCTCACGGTTCATGGGTTTGAGCCCCTCATCGGGCTCTGTTCTGACAGCTAACTCAGAGCCTGGAGCCTGATTTGGATTCTGTATTTCCCTTTCTCTCTGATCCTCTCCTGTTCACACTGTCTCTCTCTCTCTTTCTCAGAAATAAATAAAATATTAAATAAATAAATAAATAATTTACTTTAGTAAAAAATGGGTTTATAGAAGGCAGATATAGAAGCAATTAGAATGGTAAATAAGGAAATAGTGAACATATACACTGATATACAAAATAATAATTATATTGTAATTGTATGGGTAAATAAAACTAATGTGCCAGAAAGAAAATACACATTTGGTTAAGGTAATTATGTCTGTTAAAATGTCTAGGGTAACCTCAAAAAAGTAAAAGCTAAGAGTGTAATTTCTAAAACAAAAAGAAAAAATAAAACCTAAACTAAAGCACATACACACACACACACACACACACACACACACACACACACACAATCCATCTACATTAAAATTAAGGAAGAGAAAAGAAAGAAAAGTTAAGTCTAAATATAAAGAACAAAAATAGAGGGTAAAATTGTGTCTAATCTACTTGAAATCATGTTAAAGTATATGAGCATAACTTGTCTGTTAAAAGGCAGTGATTGTTAGACTTGTTTTTTTAAATTCCAGTTTTCTACAATTTAGAGTCACATGCCACAACTCAAGCTCCCATACATGTTGAACTTTTAAAAAAATGGAAAATAAGATATACAGGAAAATACTAATGAAAAGAAAGATGCTCCTATAAAATATCAGACAAAAGAGAATTTGTAGCAAAAAGCATTACTTGGTAGAGTGACTCATATTGATTAAGGTTGAAATTCACCACAAAAATTCTAAACTTTGTTCTATACAGCAACAGCATAGTTTTAGAACTTCAAAATAACAGTTGGCCGAATTGCCAGGAGAAAGTCATAAATTGAGCATTGTTGCAGAGATTTTAACATACCTTTCTCCATAACTGGTAAAATGAGCAAACCAAAGGAAGGATATAGAATATGTGAGAAAAAAGAAATAATTGTGTAGAAGTCTCCATGAAACAACTGGTGACTCTACTGTCTTTCCCGGGATGCACGAAACATTTTTTTAAATTAAAGAATCATTATCAGACAAAAATTATTATTGGATCATCTCATACTTTAGATATCTGTGACAAGGAGATAGCTTCAAAAATACAGAATTGCATATTTGTAAACATTTTAAAGTAACGTTTGATTCAAAGTATTAAACATTTCGGAAACTAGAAACAGTGAACAAAAAGATTACAAAAATCCTACCTATAAAATGTAGCTATTTCTTTAAAATGATAACTAGAAACGTTTGTTTGTTTTATTACTATCTTTTTATTTTAGAGAGAAAGAGAGAGCAAGCAGGGGAGAGGGACAGAAGGAGACAGAGGGAATGTCAAGCAGGCTCCATGCCGAGCATGGAGCCCATTATGGGGCTCAGTCTCATGACCCTGGGATCCTGACTTGGGCCAAAATCAATAGTCGAACACTCAACTAACTTAGTCTCCTTGGTGCCTCAGAAGTGTATACAGTTGGATATTTTATTAGAAATAAAGTCTAAAATGTATTGGACAAAGAAATCACCTTAAGAAGATAGAGATATATAACAATATAAGATAAAAACCAAAGAAATAAGAAATGTAAAATTTAAGCTAAAAACAGAAAATAGTAAAATTAAAAATAAGGGTAAAATAGGGGCACCTGGGTGGCTCAATCATCTGAGCGTCTGACTCTTGATTTTGTCTCAGGTCATAATCTCATGGTTTGTGAGTTCGAGCCCCACATCAGGTACTGGACCTTTCTGGGATTTTCCCTCTCCTCTGTCTCTACTCCTCCCCTGCTCATGTGCTCCCTCTCCCTCTCTCTCTCTCTCCAAATAAAGAATTATACTTATAAAAAATAGGATAAAATAGATATGCTCACATAGTCCAAACTGAGTTCTTTACAAAGTCCAATAAAGTAAACACGTGTCCAGAAGTCTGATCCAAAAAAAAAAAAAAAAATTAAAATTAAAGTAAGAAAAAAATGTACAATGACCAGTAGTAGAAATTTTAAAAAGGGCCCTAAGGACAGAAATAGCAGAAGTTAAACACAAATAATATTATGCAGAGATATGTGCAAAAAAAAGAAAGTGTGCGTTAAGTGGGAAAGTTCTTAGTGGAAAACTACTAAAATAAGTTAAGACTAAATAAAATATGTGAATGCAAATAAATTGATCAGTAGTAAAAACAACAAAAGAATTTCCTGCCAAAAAGAAGACAGATGATTCTGATCATTTTCAAATTCTATAAAGAAAGGGTAAAAGGAGAATATTTATTTCTAAGATCAATTTCAAAACCAGAAAAAAACACAATGAAAAAAGGAAAACACCCTACAGACCACTCTAATTCAATAATAGATTCAAAAATCCTCAACAAAATATTAGCAAACCTATTCCATCATTGTATATATACATTTTTAAAAAAGGTAAGTTGGCTTCTTATGAGTGATGCAGTTATTGATCAGATTTAGACTATTCCACCAATACAATTTACCATATTCATGTGGGGAAAAGTGCATGATGATTCTGGGGTGGCTTAGTTGGTTAAGCGTCTGACTTTGACTCAGGTCATGATCTCATGGCTCATGGGTTTGAACCCTGTGTCAGGCTCTGTGTTGGCAGCTCAGAGCCTGGAGCCTGCTTTGGATTCTGTGTCTCTGTCTCTCTCTGCCCCTCCCCTGCTCATTCTCTCTCTTTTTCTCTCTCTCTAAAATAAACAGACATTAAAAGTTAACACTGTAAAAATGGTTCTAATATTTTTTTAAATGTTTCATTTATTTCAGAGAGAGAGAGAGAGACAACACGAGCAGGGGAGGGCCAGAGAGAGAGGGAGACACAGAATCTGAAACAGGCTCCAGGCTCTGAGCTGGCTGTCAGCACAGAGCCCGACGCGGGTCTCGAACTCGCGAGTTGTGAGATCATGACTTGAGCCGAAGTTGGTCGCCCAACTGACTGAGCCACCCAGGTGCCCCAAAATGGTTCTAATATTTTTAAAAGTCATTTAAAAAGTCAGAAATTAGAAAGAGGGGGAAAACTGCCATTATTTGCAGATGTTAATTGTCCTCAAAGGAAACTGTAACAAAACAAAACAAAACAAAAACACAGGAAACAAATAATCTGAGTTAATAAAATAATATTTAGCAATTTTGACATATTTAAGTTTAATAGCAAAATAATGATGCATATGTTTTATACTAGGAAAAATAATACAAAAGGTAATAAGAAATAAAATCTAATAAAACATAAGAATACATCTAATAAATATGTTTGAAATTAATGTTACATAAAAAGTTATAAATCTTATTGAAAGATCTTAAAGGGGAAAAATATATTGATAAATAGAAAGAACAAATATCATAAAACTTATCACTTTACCCCAAATTGAGCCACAGATTAAATTCAGTTCCAACCAGGGGCACCTGGGTGGCTCCATCAGTTAGGTGTCTGACTTCGGCTCATATGATCTTCCAGTCTGCAAGTTCAAGCCCCATGTTGGGCTCCCTGCTATCAGCGCAGAGCCCGCATCAGATCCTCTGTCTCTCTCTCTGTGCCTCCCCTGCTTACTCTTTCTATCTCTCAAAAATAAAATAAATGTTAAAAAAATAAATTCAGTTCCAGCCACAAAGCCTCCAAGATTTTTGTTAAACCTACAAAGTGATTCTATAATGTATTTGAAAAATGAAGTGCCAAGACATAATTCTAAAAAATAGTGGGGAATTTTCCCCTACAATTTATCATGAGCTTTAAAAGTCATAGACAAGTTATCCAATGGAAGGGAGTAGAGAAACAGACCTGTGTTTACATGAAAACTTAAAATATAATGGAGATGACAATGCAGAACTTAAAATTTAATGTGATTACATCCAGAGGGAGAATATTCAATTATTATTATTTTAAAATCCAGATGAACCAGTGACTGCAATGTGAAAAGCAAGTCTTATAAAAATTTAGAAGACAAATACGGGATGATATTTTAATGGTGGCGTATAGACAGAATATTGTAAACAATTCCTCAACACACTAAACATTTAAAAATTTGATAAATTAACTGCAGTAAAGGTAAGCACTCCTTTTCATCAAGAGACACCAGAAAGAGAGTGAAAAGGCAAGTCAAATGCTAGGAGAAAATAATTGCCACACATGTCAGTGACAAATGGTTCATATCTAGAACTTGTAAATAATTTCTCATGGTAAATTTTTTAAAAGGAAGCAACCCAACAAAAAAGTGAGCTAAGAACAATAAAGTCTATTCTTAGGAGGTGAATATCAAATCATCAGTATATGTAATAAAAAATTGCCGAATGGAGTACCTGGGTGGCTCAATCAGTTATGTTCAGCTTTGGCTCAGGTCATGATCTCACAGTTTGTGTGTTCAAGCCACACATCGCACTGTCAGTGCAGAGGCTGCCTGGAATTCTCTCTCTTTCCCTCTTTCTCTGCTCCTCTCCTACTTGCTCATGCTCTCTTGCTCTCTCCCTCTCCATCAAAATAAATCAATAAAACTTAAAAAAAATTGCCAAACTGCATTAGTAAAATAAGGAAATACAGATGAAAACCATAATGAGGTGGGCGCCTGGGTGGCTTAGTCGGTTAAGCGTCCAACTTTCACTTAGGTCATGATCTCGCGGTTTGTGGGTTCGAGCCCCGCGTCGGGCTCTGTGCTGACTGCCAGCTCAGAGCCTGGAGCCTGTTTCAGTCTGTGACTCCCTCTCTCTGACCCTCCCCTGCTCACGCTGTCTCTCTCTCTCCAGAAATAAATAAAACATTAAAAAAAAAAAAAAACACCATGATGAGATATCGTTTTGAAATCAAATATTCATCAAAAAATTCAAGTCTCCCAGGTCTGGTTTTGGTGAACTTGCTGAGCAATATGGAATCGGTTGCACTTCTAGCATAATTGTAAATAGTCACAACTGTTTAAAAGGTAATTTGAATCAATCATCTTGAAAGATGATTATATATATTCTATCATCTAGCAATCACAATATCCTATGCATACATTAGAGAAAACCTTGTGTGTGGATGGGAACAATGTACAAGGATAACTACAGCATTATTTACAATCAAAAATTAAAAGCAATATAAAATCTTCACTCATGTTAACTATTATCTCTTAGGTATTATTAAGTATTAATTTTGGAGCCTTCATATGATAGAAATATGATCCAACACTAAAAAGGAGTACGTATAGCCCAACATACATGCGTTAGTCCTCACTCAAGCAGCCTCAACCTGGGTAATGTGCAGATAGTGCAGAATAACACAGAAAGTATTTAAAGTAGGGTACAGTAGGGGCGCCTGGGTGGCTCAGTTGGTTAAGCGTCCGACTTCCACTCAGGTAATGATCTCACGGTTTGTGGGTTCGAGCCCCGCGTCGGGCTCTGTGCTGACAGCTCAGAGCCTGGAGCCTGCTTCAGATTCTGTGTCTCCCTCTCTCTCTGACCCTCCCCTGCTCATGCTGTCTCTCTCTCTCTCACACACAAATAAATAAAAACATTAAAAAAAAAATAAAGTAGGGTACAGTAAAACCTTGGCTTGTGAGTAACTTGTTCTGTGAGTGTTTCACAAGATGAGCAAACATTTCTAGTACATTTTAACTTGATAAATGAGCGATGTCTTGCTATACGAGTAGTGTGTGATGCAGAACGTCACATGAGCCCAACTGAGCCAATGGTTTGCTTTGATATACAAGTGCTTTGGATTACAAGCTTGCTTCTAGAACGAATTGTGCCCGTAAACCAAGGTTTTACTGTATTTGCAAAGTGTGAGCTGAACGTGTGTTACACTAAGCCTAGTGATGGTATGCGCTAAAATCTCCCTTCGACCCAAAGGAATGAGGGAGAAAAGCATTTGTTACAACCTCTGGAAGGCAACCGTGTGAAGAGGGCCACCTGGCTGGATCTATGGCCTCCAGTCTAGGGAAGCAGTACCGCCCAAAGAGACTCCCTCCCCCCCACCCCCAATGTTGTGCCGGCCACTGTATGCTCTTGAGAAACAAAAGCACCAAATGACACCATTTGCAAGGTGGTATAAAAATCCCCCTTTTCCAGGGCTGATGAGATAGGATGAGATCACCTGGGTGTTCTTGTGAATGAAGAAGAGATCCAGGATGTGCTCTGAGGGCCTCTAGGCTGGAGGTTGTGGGAGAGAGAGAAGGAGGAGTGTGCCCTGTAGAATAGCTAAGAGAGAGGAAGCTCTGGAAGCGAGGTGAAGACGCTGTCTGTGTTGGGCTCGCCAGCTGTGTCAAAGGCTGCTGACTGGTCAGGGAGGCATTCATCTAGCTAAGGTCCTTGGTGAATTGAAAGGGGCTGTTTCTGTCGGGGGCGGAGTGAAGCCAGATGGGAATCCACTGAGGAGAGAGGGGAGAAGAGGTAATAGCAGGTTCTCTGGGGGAGTGTTCTTCTACTGGACACAGGGGACCACTGGCAAAGGCCTGATGAAAACGTGGAGAAGAAAAGAAAGCGGTCTTTTTTGGTTTTTGTCTGTTTTTAAGAATGAAGATATTGCAGCATCTGTACATGGATGTGAATTATCAAAATGTGTTACATAACATCTTTTTGATGCTTGAAAAAATAGGTATTTGGGAATTCTCTTCGTGGCTTGTTTCCAAAGATGAGAAATAATTTTTCTTTCTTTTGAAAATAGTCAGCACTGTGTTTTCTTTTACTGACCATATTGTTTGTTCACATATAAGTATTCTATCTGAAATTGTCTGAAACCACCTTAAAATATTTCTAAAGGAAGAAAACTCTGTTGTACCTTATTTTTGCCCACTTAAGATATGAATACTGTTTAAAAATAGTAACCTGGATATTGCTGCCAAAGGAAAAATCAAACAGAAACCTGATTAGTCATCCAAGGAAGGGTTGGCCCCAGATAGCTTGTTCAAGTCACATTCATCTTCATTTATTCAATCTTTCTGCATTTTTCTGGAGGGAAAGAGTCATTAAGCATCTTCTACCCATCGAAAGGTTCCTTATTAAAGCACAGTGAGAGACAGAGAGAGAGAGAGAGAGAGAAGTAGAGAGAGAGAGTAAGGAATTGGCCCAAGGGCATATGGAGTCTAAGAAGTCCCAGATGTACGGTATGGAAGTTGATGACCCAGGAAAGAAGTGGTGTGGTTCAGCCTGTGTCTGAGGGCCTGAGGACCAGAGTGAGAACCATGGGGTATACTTCCCAGTCCTAGAGCAGAAGACCACTATCCTACTTGAAGAAAATAGGCAAAGATAGCCTGAATTCTTCCTTCCTCTACTTTTTGTCTGTTCAGGCCCTCCGTGGATTAGGTGATGTGCACCTCCTTTCTCCCCGCCCCCCCTTCTGGGGAGGGCCACCAACTTTGCTGAGTCCACAGATTCAAATGCTAACCCCATCTGGTTATAACCCTCTCACAGACATATCCACAAATAATGGTTAGCCAAATATCTCGGCATCCAGTGACCTAGTCAAGAAACCAATTGTCACAGTCTTCAAGTCATTTAATGTTGAATAACCAAGATGAAACATTTAAATAAGTATGTTTTGGTTGGTTTTCATTTTTGAGATCGAAAGGGTAACATTTCCTAAAAGAAGAAGAAAGGGACTTCAGTATTCTGAGGGAGGGTATGTTTATCCGAGCTGGCATAAAGCAGGGAAGCCTGTGTGGATGAAGTAACATCTGACTGTGCCTTAAAAGACTATAATGTCTGGTCATGCAGAGATGGGGAGTTGGGCACAAGTCCTTCTGGCAGGAAAAAGGGGATTCATGTCAAGAAGGATAGACAGAGGAATGCAACAGGCCGAGAGTTGACACAGGGGAAAAATTCTGTCTGCAAGGGCTTTCATCATGTAAGGATTCAACTACCAAAAGTATAAGATTTAATGTTATTATTCAGTATTTAAAGTAGTAAGTTCATTTTAACTCTATGTGTGTGCAGAGATACTTCCTTACTTTTGAACTTTTAATAATGATAAAATCTTTATATATATACACACACACACATACACACACATATAAGTGTATATATGTAACTTTACATGCATTATGTGTGTTGTGTAGTATATATTGATATATGCCGGAGGCCAAGGTGGCTCCGGCAGGTCCAGGGGTCCCTGAAGGATGGATGGTGTCGGCGAGAGAGAGAGTGAGAGCCCCGAGATTCTTTCTGATCACCAGGCAGGCATCTCTGTCCTGTCGGTTTTGGTGTCTTTATTTAAAAGTTTAGAAACAACATGAAGTCAGAGAAAAGAATTTCTTACAACGGGAGGCCTTTTATGATATCAATTGCAGAATTACTCCGACCAAGGAAATAACAGAATGTTCTTAGTGAAAAACAGGATAACGTACAAGTTAAGTTGTGTATAGATAAGCTAGGAGTTATTCTGTCTGGCTCTCAAGAGAATAAATGTTTCTGAAATTTGTGAAAACTAACATGGGGGCCCTAAATGTGTCAGTCTTTGCACCTGGGTTTATGTTTTAGCTACTCTTATCTATCCTCATCCCAGCTGCCAGTGTAAGGGAGGGTGTTTGTGGAATGCAGGCCTTGAGGAAGGGACTGCTATGCTTCACCCATTAGCAAAGATATATGTAGTAACTGTGTTCTGCCCTTAACCCCAAAATAGGCTCTTTGTCTCAATTGGGCCAGACTCAATTGTAACTCCTGTGTTTTTAACCCCCTTTATTATCTAAGCCTTGGGTCTGCAAGGCCCATAGGAAGAGCCTTTTGACAATCGCCCATAGAGCTTTCATCTAAAGTCTCTTTTGTAAAAGCAGGAATATGCTTTTCCTTATGAGGTATCTGTATTCAGAATATGGGTCTGATATGGAAGATTGGGAGGCCTGGTCAATACCAGCAGGCTTATATCCAACATGAGCCAGTAGTAGCAGAAGGAGATACCAGTTTTCATTTCTCATGGCAGGAGCTGCAAACACTGCCATTTCCTTGCTGTGACTGCCATCCAGAGAGGCCAGTGCGGCTCCCGGCAGATATACATAATTTAAAGTACGAAGATGCTTTCAAAGTAATAAGTACACATGAGGCACCTGGATGGCTCAGTCAGTTAAGTGCCTGACTTGGGTTCAGGTCACGATATCATAGTTCCTGAGTTTGAGTCCCACATTGGGCTCTGCACTGATAGTACCCAGCCTGCTTGGGATTCTGTCTCTTTTTCTTTCTTTGCCCCTCCCCAACATGCATTCTCTCTCTCTCCCTCTCTCTCTCTATCAATAAATAAACTTTAAATAATAATAATAATAATATAATAAGTATAAGTACACAATGAAAAGAAAATTCTTCATGCTCCAATTTTTGCATTTTAGTTTAATACCTCTGATATAATCACTTTTTTAACTCTTTCCATTTTTGGTTTTGGAGCTTTTCACCACATCTGAAAGAGCCTCTTTATTCCTCCATTTTTAATATATCAGATTTAGAAAATATCTATTCATTCACTGGCATAAAAGATGAGACATTAGCCTGTGTACATTGGTCTCCCTCACTCATCTCTTCTTTTGTCAATTTCAGTTATTATACTTAATTTTTTCTTAATAACCATTTTAACATTTTCATTAAAATCTTTTCTTTATTGAATGATGAATAAAACCTAAAGAAAATGCATGAGAATGTATGATATATACCAAATATATGTACAACTTCTAGATATTCTTCGCGTCCATTCCCAACCCTACTCCCTCCAGAATAAGGAGTGAGGTCCTTTTGTAAGTAACTACTGTTGTGCGTTATATGTTTACCATTCTTTGCTTGGTTTCTAATCCTACCAAACGTTTGTACTTCTAAATAATACAATTTTTATCATGCTATTGCCTTTACATACTGACTATATTTCTCTACAACTTACGTTTGATGCTTAATTTTTGTCTTTGAGATCCACCTAGGTGGTTACCTGTTGCTATGATTCATTCAGTTTTTTTTCTATTGTATAGGATCTCTTTTTCTCAGCTTTACTGAGGTATAATTGACAAAACTGGGTGATATATAAAGTGTACACTTGATGTACATATGCCCTATGAGAGAATTCCGACAATCTAGCCAATCAATACATCCATCACCTTTCATATATACCTATTATTTTTCTGGTGAGAACATTTATTTCCTACTCATTTTGCAAATTAAAATTTGGGGTGCCTGGGTGGCTCAGTCAGTTAGGCATCTGACTCTTGATTTTGGCTCAGGTCACGATCTCACGGCTCATGGGTTTGAGCCCTGCATCGGGCTCTACATTGAAAGAGCTGAGCCTGCTTTGGATTCTATCTCACTCTCTCTCTGCCTCTTCCCCCTCTTGCTTGCTCTCTCTCAAAATAAATAAATAAACATAAAAAATAAAATTATATAAGTCAGTGTAATCAACTCCAGCCACCATGTTTTGCATTAGATTCTCCGAAGTTATTCATCTTATAGTTGAAATTTGATATCTTTTACAAACCCCTTTCTATTTCTGTCACACCCCAGCCACTGGCAACCATTTTTCTATTGCTGTATCTGAGAGGTTGACCTTTTTTGTTTGTTTGTTTGTTTGTTTTGTCTTGTTTCCACTTATAAGTGATACCATGTCTGTCTCTATCATCTCTGGCTTATTTTACTTAGCATAATGTCGTTAAGGGCCATCCATGATGTTGCAGATGTCAGGGTTTCCTTCTTTCTCATGGCTGAATAACATACCATTGTATATGTATACCAAAACTACTTTATCCATTCATTTATTGATGGACACTTAGGTACTTTCCACATCTTGGAAATTGTGAATAATTCTACAATGAAAATGGGAATTCAGACATCTCTTTAATATCCTTTTTTCAGTATCTTTGTATATATATCCAGAAATAGGATTGCTGGATCATGTGGTAGTTCTATTTTAAATATTTTGGGAAAATTCCATTCTACCTTTTATGGTGGATGTGGCAATTTACATCCCTACCAGCAAAGCACAAGGATCCATTTTTTATCACATCCTTGCCAACCAATATTTGTTATCTCTTGTCTTTTTGTTGATAACCATTCTAACAGATATGAGGTGACGTTATTGTGGTTTTGATTTACATCTGCCTAATGATTACCAATGTCCGGTATCTTTGTATGAACTTGTCTTCTTCGGAAAAATGTATGCTCAGTTTCTCCATGTACTTTCAAATCTGATTGCTTTTTAGTTGTTGAGATATTGGAGTTTCTTACATGTTTTGGATAGTAACCCATTGGCAAACAATATTTTGCAAATGTTTTTTTCCTATACTGTAGGTTGCTTGTTCCATTTGTTGATGCTTTCCTTTGCTATGAAGAAGCTTTATAGTATGATATGGTTCCACTTACTTATTTTTGCTTTTGTTGCCTTTGCATTTCGTATTAGAGCCAAAAAATAATTGCCAAGACCAATGTCAAGCAACTAACCTTCTATGTTTCCTTCTAGGATTTTATGGTTTCAAGTCTTTTTTTTTTAAATTTTTTTTTAATATTTTTATTTATTTCTAGGAGAGAGAGAGAGACAGCGTGAGCAGGGGAGGGTCAGAGATAGAGGGAGTCACAGAGTGAAACAGGCTCCAGGCTCTGAGCTGGCAGTCAGCACAGAGCCCGACGCGGGGCACGAACCCACGAACTGCGAGATCATGACCCAAGCGAAAGTTGGACGCTTAACCGACTAAGCCACCCAGGCGCCCCACAAGTCTTATGTTCAAATATTTAATCCATTTTAGTTGGTTTTATAAGATTGTAGTCTTTTTGCATGTGACTGTCTAGTTTTCCCAAGACACTAATAAAAGAGACTGTCCTTTCCCCACTGTAATTCATGGCTCCTTTGTTGTAAATGGATATATGCATTGGGATGCCTGGTGGCTTAATTGGTTAAGTGTCAGACTCTCGATTTCAGTTCAGGTGATGATCTCGCAGTCATGGGATTGAACCCCACATCAGGCTCGATCTATACTAATTGTGGAGCCTGCTTGGTTTACTCTCTCTTGATTTACTCTGTTTGCTGGAATTTATCTTTCTTCTAGGTTTCCAAATTGTTGGTAATAATTGTTCATAGTAGTCCATTAGGATCCTTCGTACTGCTGTGGTATCTATTATAATGACTTCTCTCTACCTGTAATTTTATTTGAGTTCTCTCCTTTTTATTATAAAGTCTATCTGAAGGGTTTCCTATTGCATTTTTCTTTTCAAAAAAAAAAAAAGCAAAAACACACCACCTGTCTCGATTCTTTCAGTTTCCTTTCAGACCGTATCTCACTTATTTCTACTATGATCTTTGTTATTCCCTTTTTTTCTACTAACTTGGGGCTTTCTATTTTTTTAGTTCCTTCAGTTTGGGACCAGGATTATTTATTGGAGCTCTTTATTTTTAATTAGTGTTAACATTAATCATTGTAAACTATGTTAGAACTTTTTTTGTTGGGTTAACTAAGTTTTGGTATGTTGTATTTCCATTTTCATTTCTTTCAAGATTTTCCCCCTCTTTTATTTTTCATTTGACCCTATGACTGCCCAGTAGCATATGTGTATTTTCCACATATTTGTGAATTTTCTGGTTTTCTGCATATAATTGATTTCTACTTTCATATGACTTAGGTCAGAAAAGATACTCAATGTGATTTAATCATATTAAATTCATTAAGACTGGCTTTATAACTTAACATATATATCCTAGAGGGTGTTTCATGTGCACCTGAAAAAAATATATTCTGATGCTGTTGGAAGTAACATGTGAATGTCTGTTAAATCCATCTGGTTTAATGTATAGCTTAAGTCCAATGTTTTGTTGGGGTTTTTTGTTTGTTTGTTTGGTTATTTTTGTTTGTTTGTTTCGATAATATATCCATTGTTAAAAGCAAGGTATTGAAGTCCCCTACTATTGTTGTGTTACTGTCTACTTCTCCTTTCAGGACTATTCATAGTTACTTTATAAGTTTAGATGTTCCTATGTTGGGGGTCCTACATAACCACAAATGTTATGCCCTCTTGTTGTATTGAAACTTCTTTTCATTATATAATGACCTTCTTTGTCTCTTATAGTCTTTGACTTAAAGTCTGTTTTTTCTACAGATACTTCTACTTTCTTTTGGTCTTAATGTGCCTGGAATATCTTTGTCTGTCCCTTCACTTGGGTTCTGCATATGTCCTTAAAGCTGAAGTGAGTCTTTTGTAGGCAGCATGGAGTCTCTGCCACCCACACTTTATGTTCATGATATTATAATTTACATCTTTCTACCTTGTATTTCCTTTAGCAAGTTGTTGTAGCTATAGTTACTTTTACTGTTTTTATCTTTCAATCTTTATACTAGATTTATGACTGATTTGTTACAGTTACAATATTCCAGTATTCTGAAATTAAGTATGTATTTATCTTCATCCTTTAGATTTATACTTTCCTGTTTTCTTGTTACTACTTAGTATCATTTTGTTTCAGCCTGAAGAAGTTTTGTTAACATTTCTTTTAAGGGCAGTCTAGTGATTAACTCCTGCAGCTTTTGCTAGTCTCAAAAATTCTTTATTTGTACTTTAATTCTAAAGGACAATTTTGTAAAGTAGAGTATTCTTTATCAGGTAAATTATGTATCTCTATTTCATTAAGGTTTTTCTTTTTTTTCCCCTGGGATTTTTTCTTTTTTTAAGTATATTTATTTATTTTGAGAGAGACAGAGACAGAGACAGCTCAAATAGGGAAAGGGCAAAAAGATAGAGAGGGAGAGACAGAATCCCAAGCAAACTCTGAGCTGTCAGCATAGAACTTACATGGAGCTTGATCCCACAAAGCGTGAGATCATGACCTGGGCCAGAACCAAGGGTTTGGATGCCTAACCACCTGAGCCACCCATGTGCCCCTCCCTGAATTTTTAGCTTGTTCTTCCATTTGGAACATATTCCTCTCTTCATTTTTCTTGACTCTGTGTTGGTATCCACATGGTAGAGGAGGCAACTACCTTTTCTAGTCTGGAAGGAGTGGCCTCATGTAGGAGGTGAACCTTGCTGTCAGCCTTGACCTAGGACTTGGTTGTTTCTTAAAACTTTGCACCTGTTCAAGCAGCCTCATATATATATATGTATATATATATATATATATATATATATATATACGTATATATACATATATATATATATATATACGTATATATACATATATATATATATATATATACATATTTTTTTTGTCTAGAGAGAGAGAGAGCGTGAACAGGGGAGGGTCAGAGAGAGGGGGAGTCACAGACTGAAACAGGCTCCAGGCTCTGAGCTGGCAGTCAGCACAGAGCCCGACGTGGGGCTCGAACCCACGAACCGCGAGATCATGACCTAAGCGAAAGTCTAAAGTCGGACGCTCAACCGACTAAGCCACCCAGGCGCCCCAAGCAGCCTCTTATATTTTTAATAGCTCCCAGTACTTAAGTTTCTGCCAAGAGCTGGCAGTGCCCCAAAGGGGAGGACCTCAGCATATAGATTCATGCTGATTTGAAGCCAGACACTCAGATATTAGTTTATAAAAATACATGGATATATACAGACCTGTGGGACTAGAAGCATGACTGCACTGACCACCCGGGGCAGGTAACCTGGAGGTGTCCTCAGGAGGCAGGTGCGAAAACTGGAACCCCAGTATAAACTCTTTTCTGGTGGATACCATTGAACTGGAGCAAGGCAGAGGGACAAAACCGAGGTGGTGTCCAGAGCCTACAGCCCTAAAGAACAACTCAGGAGGCCACTTGACATGCACCAGATTTGAAACTTGGCTCAGGCTGACACACAAGGACAAGCAAAGCTTCACAGAAAGAACAGTGTGTGCCTCTGTCTGCCGTCTGTACGGTGGCCTGGGGGTGGTAGCTTACCAAGAACTGTCTCAACTGCCACGGTCCCAAGGAGCCCTAAAAGATAAGCCCTCCTGGCCAGCACAATCAGGCAACCAAGACGGATTCCCTGGGCTATAGCTGCAGAAGTACAGCACCAGGTATGAAAACAGGGTGCCACGTGTGTAAAGCTCCCCTCTAGGAAACACTAGTACTCTAGAGTGGGGCGAATGGAGAGCAGGTGAGTATCCTTCACTTTCAGTGGAGATGCGATCGGCGACTGTCTCTGAGCTGGACCCTGTGGTGGGCGAGTCTACACCTACGAGCCCCAGAAGAATGGTTTTTCTGATCTCTTCTGTCTTTGAGTCTCAGAATGTGAGGCCTGTTGTTTTTCAAAATTAGATGCTTTGAGGGCTTGCCTCTCAGGTGCAGGTCTAGAGAGTTTGGGTGCCCCACGTGGGGTCCAAACCCTTCACTTCCCATGGAGAAGCTCTGCATTTTGGGTTCCCTCTTGGCTGCAGGTGCGGCGCTGGGGTGCATCATGGTGAGATTGTGTCCTAGCCTTTCCTATCTGCTCTGATGGGTTTGGTTTCGGTTTGCTTTTCATTTAAGTGATGTGTAGTCATTGCTCAGCCAGATTTGAGGTTCCTTAAGAGGAAATGGTTCCATACGTAGCTGTAGACTCCATGTGTTCTTGAGAGGTCAGTTCAGGATCTTGTCCATTGCCATCTTGAACCAATCTCTGGGTTCAACTTCTTTTTTCAAACATCGATTGCGGTAAACCACACATAACACAAAATTTACCATCATAATCACGTGTAAGTATGCAGTGGGGTGTAGTGTGGTGTGCAAGTTCTTGTACACCTATTATTATTGTCCATCTTCGGAATTGTTTTGATTTTGTGAAATTGAAACTTCGTATGCATGAAACAATAACCCCTGTTCTCCCCTCCTCCCTGCTCCTGGCAACTTTTTGTCTATGAATTTGACTATTTTTAGTATCTCACATAAATGGGACCATGCTGTATGTACCACTTCAGGACTGGCTTATTTCACTTAGCATACTGTCCACAAGGTCCATCCGTGTTGTAGCCTAAGTCTTAAACACTTCCTGGACTTCAGTGATTTTGACCATCACCTTTCTTTTCCTTTTTTTTTTTTTTTTTGGTAGACAGGATTTCTTGTAGAGGACCTCACAGTTCTCACAGTTGGTACTTACTCCACAGTATTCTCTTCTGTACATTGATGGATTTCTTTTTTTAACCTTTCATACCACTAAGGAGGCCAGTTGTACAGTATGACTTAACCAAGAAAATATCATTTATCATGGAAGCCCCCTGGAGGTTTATTGTTAATTTTTCCAAAACCCTATAGTGTGAAGCCAGAGGAAGCTTTTCTAAGAAGTGAATAAACTAAAACGTAGAGTCCCTTACTTGTGTGGGGCCAACTTCACATTGTAATGTCGTAGTTTTTTTTTCTCTTAAAAGCACCCTTAGAAATTGTATATGCTTCAGCAAAACCCAAACTGCCTGGGCTCAGCGCTGTGGGTATGCTTTTTAAAGATTTTTTAAAAAGTTTATTTATTTATTTTGAGAGAGAGAGCAAGGAAGGGGCAGAGATAGAAGGAGAGAGAAAAGAGAGAATCTTAAGCAGGTTACACATTACTAGCACATAGCCCAATGCAGGGCTCAAACTCATGAACCATGAGATCACGACTTGAGCCAAAACCAAGAGTCAGATGCTGACCTTACTGAGCCACCCCGGTATCCCTGGGTACGATTTTTGATATACCCCATTCTCCTTGGCCCTAGGCTCTATAACTTTCTGTCTGTGCCTTGCCAGGCTTTAATATCATAGTCCAGCTCCCCCTGTTTTAACGAAAGCCCTTAAAGAAAAAGCCAGCTTTATGTTTTGGTAATCTCTATAAGATTCTTGTTTTCACTTAGTTTTTGGCTTCTAAAGTATTTATTTTCTTGCCCACTCATTGATGTATCTAAAATATTTTAAAGACATTTTTATTTAGCACTTTAACTGTTTCAGTTGGATGGTTTATATGAGATCACTTAAACCAATTTTCGTGAAAATGAAAGACTCTATTGTAATGCAATTCAACTCATTTTTCTTGATCTATTAATCGGTGTAATTATTTTGAGTCCAAAATAATTAGACTACATGAGAAAAGTTGAGCTCCTAACCTTTTCCCCAACTGACTTCTCTCTCCTACGGTCCAATTTCTGTGAGAACATATACTGTCTATTCTATAACATTTACACTATAATCATGGCACCTGTGTCTCCTTTGTAAAATGATTTTAACATTAGAAGCCAATAAGTGGACTTTATAACATATTTATGTAAATGATATTAATTGCAAAATGAAATATTATGACTTAAGCTATAAAAAAGTGAATCCTGTCCAATATTACTTAAATTTTACAGTTAAAATGCTCAATGTCATTCCACATAAAGGCTTTAGACAAACTAGACTGAAAAAGAAATATATATATGTATACATATGAGTATATATTCAGACAAACCCCACATAAAAAGTTGATCCTCGGGGCACCTGGGTGGCTCAGTCGGTTGAGCGTCTGGCTTTGGCTCAGGTCATGACCTCACGGTTCATGGGTTCAAGCCCTGCGTCCGGCTCTGTGCTGACAGCTCGGAGCCTGGAGCCTGCTTCGGATGCTGTGTCTCCCTTCCTCTTTGCCCCTCCTCCTCTCGTGCTCGGTCTCTGTCTCTCAAAAATAAATAAACACTAAAAACAAAACAAAACAAAGTTGATCTTCAGTTTTTGTAAATTCCATATTTGCAAATTCACTTATCTGCTAGTATTTATTTGTGAACCTCCTATTAATATCTGAGGACTTTCTTACTGATTCATGAACATGTACAGAATGACAAAATATCTGAGTTGTCTTACATGAATTTTCCCTTCTGAAGTCAAACAAGGCCATGCTCTGCTTTCTGGTTTAATCTCTTATTGTAAACAAGTGTCTTTTTGCTGTGTATTTAATACCATATATATTTTTTTACAATTTTGTGCTTTTTTGGTGTATATGTATGTGGTTTTGCTGTTTAAAATGTCTTCCAAAGGCGGTACTGGACACTGTGTAGTGTTTCCATGTGACAGAAGGCTGTGAGATGGTGTCTAAAGAGAAAAGGAACTTCATTTCAGACGAGCTTCATTCCAACATAAGTTGTAATGCTGTTTGTCTTGAGTTTACTGTTAATGAATCCAAAACAGGAAGAGGAAATTTGCAGATGTCTGAGGGTCTGCACTGAAAAGTACTAATGTAACATCTATAGTGTGTAATGAAGTGGTGGAAAAGACAGAAAAGTGGCTATATTTGTGGATTCCTGAGATAATGACAGATTAAAAAAACAAAAGTGCAGTGGGCGGCATTGTGGTGAGGCCAGGAGCCAAAGAAACTTACAGTCACATTACCCTGGGTCAAGAAAATGTTAAAACCTTCTCAGCTAGTGTGGCTTGGTTAGCACTTCTCAAAAAATAATGTAGCGTAAAAAAAAAAAAGTTAAACTTGTAGGAGAGTCAGTTTCCATGATAAGGAGGCTGCAGAAGAAATCTTTAAAATGCCTGCTAAGTGTAATAAAGCAGAAGCGTTATGTGGAAAAGCAGGTTGTTAATGATAACCTGCTGACAAGTAGGACCTACTTGTTTTAGAAGGACCAGGAAATGAAACCACGTAATGCCAATGGTGTTTTAGTTGAGGTAATTGTGACCAGCCTCTCTAACAAGGGTGGCATTCCCGGATTTGCAATTCAGGGCTCCAGGTGACTTCATAAACACCTCAAACAATGAGAACGCACATATATACAGGGATATTGATAAGTTGGAGCAATTGGAAAATTTTTGTATTGCTCTGGTCTTAGATTACACAAACAAGTTATTAATTCTGAGGGGTAATACATTTTGGCCATGTTGAAAAAAATGTCTGTATTTTATACAATACTGGTCTCTATAGGGGTGGTCTGTCATACTGTCTATAGCTCATTTTAAAAGAATTCATCATAAAATTAAAATAATTTCAATGATTGAAAATTGGCCTCTCTCCAGTCTTGGAAATTATTTTCTATTTTTACATTGATTAATCTCATCTCTCCACTTTATTCCCTCTTCACTATTCTCTCTCCCTTTCTCTCTCCCCCTCTGCCTACATCCTTTTCTCTTTTTCTTGAACTCTTATTAGTCTTTGAAGATACTACATTGACCCTTCCATGTCTGAAATTTTATTTCATATTTGCCATCTTCTTTTTTCTTTTTTAAATGTTTATGTACTTATTTATTTGTTTGTTTGTTTTTGAGAGCAAGAGATATGGAGCAAGCAGTGGAGGGGCAAGGAGAGAGGAGGGCAGATGATCTGCACTGCACTGACAGCAGAGAACCCAATGCAGGACTTGAACTCAAAAACCTTGAGATCATGACCTGAGTGAGCCAAAGTCAGACACTTAACTGACTGAGCCACCCAGGCGCCCCTGCCACTTCTTTTTACTTTTGGGTCTTCTTTTAGGTCTTTCCCCTGGAGTTTTCTTTCCTTTAACTTCCAACTCTTCTACTGGTTTTTATTTTGATTTGTTTTTAATTTAAGCAATCATACTTCACGTATAGTAAAAACTATACGTAACTATATAACTATATAAGATAATATAGATGCTACTATGTGCCCCAGTGCTCTGTGAATGTGGGCAGCTATGTTTTCTAGCATGTTGGAGTATGTGGACAGAGAGAGGGCAGGCTGGCTTTGTTACAGGTGGGTGGGAAACATGCTAGCTCTTGTCTCCTGGAATTGAAGAATGGATCTTGTGGAGAACAGTGAACAAAGTGATAGAGTTTATTGAGAGAAAGTATAAAGCTCTCAAGAATGAGAGGGGTCCTGAGTGGGTAACCACTGAGGATTTTTATCCTTGACCCTTTATTAGGACCTTTCCAGAATGTCTGTGAGGCTCTGTGCATGGCACCTAGCCCAGGTGGGTCTGGAATACCTTTATCCTTCTCACTCCCCCCTCCCCCCAACAACAACTTCTTCAACTTCCCACTTGCAGCTGCCATCTGCCTCCCTGAGGCTCCCTTATCTCTCCCTGCTTATGTTAACCCTTCTCCCCTTAAGTAGCGCCCCACCTTTACCTCAAATACTGAGATGAGGTGTTTTTCGCTCTGTTGTGTTTTATCTTGATTTTTGTTTTTTTCTGGAGTGCTCATCTTCATACAGGAATTATTTTTCTTTTGAATAGATTATTAGTCATATTTTTAAGTAATGCATTTTCTTTATAAAGGAAAAACTTGAAAATTATAAAATCATATAAGGTATAGAGTTCATGCCCCCTTTTCCTCTCACATTTAAAACAAATGTTTATTTAATGTCTAAGAGACAGAGAGAGACAGAGTGTGAGCACGACAGGGGCAGAGAGAGAGGGAGACACAGAATCTGAAGCAGGCTCCAGGCTCTGAGCTGTCAGCACTTATCTGTGCTGAGCCACCCAGGTGTCCCCACATTTAACTCCATTTGATAGAAGTGATCATGGTTTTATTCAGGCATTTTCTAAGCAGATACTCAGATATCATCTTATGTCCTGAGAAATAATTAAATCACATTGTTTCTGTGACTTGGGTTTAAAAATTTAACAATACTCCTTGAATATATTTTTGTTCATACAGAAATTCTTTTTTTTTTTGAAAGTTTATTTAATTTGAGAGAGCTAGCGAGAGTGTGCACACACATGCACACACAAGTCAGGGAGGAGCAGAGCAGAGAGAGAAAGCGGGAGAGAGAATCCCAGGCAGGCTCTGCACAGTCAGTGTGGAGTCCTCTGTGGGGCTCTAACTCACAAACCGTGAGATCATGACTTGAGCCAAAGTTGGTTGCTCAACAGACTGAGCCACCCAGGCGCACTCAAATTTCCTCATCTTATAAGGATGCAATTCACACTGGATTAGGGCCTATATGCTTCATATAACCTTATTGAGGTCTTTAAAGGGCTGATATCCAAATATAAGCACATTCTGAAGTAGTGAGGGTTAGCACTCACTTCAGCTCCTAATGCCCAGGCTCACCAGTGCTAACATAGTGTCATATTTATCTTACTACTCAATTTATTTATTCATATTGTATTTTTAAAAATTGTAACATTTATTTGTTTTTGAGACAGAGAGAGAGAGAGAGGAAAAGAGGGAGAAACAGAGCTGAAGCAGGGGAGGGGCAGAGAGAGGGGGAGACACAGAATCCAAAGCAGGCTTCAGGCTCTGAGCTGTCAGCACAGAGCTCAATGTGGGACTTGAACTCACCGACCGTGAGATCATAACCTGAGGCTAAGTCGGACGCTTAACTGACTTGAGCTACCCAGGTGCCCCTCATACAGGTGCCCCTCATACAGGGATTTTTTAAAATCCCTGACTATTGGGGCATAAGTTGCAGATGTGGGGCCTCATTACTTCTTGGTATTACATTGTGCATTTCCTAAAACAAAGATATGTTCCTAGAAACCACAATCTAATTCTCAAAGTCAGAACATCAACACTGAGGTAATACTATCTTCTAATTCAAAGACCCTTTCAAATTTTGCTCTTTGTCCCCAAAATATCCTTTGTAGATTGATGATTCTATGTAGTGGTTAGTCATAAAATCTCCTAGACTTCAATTTGGAAAATACATTCAGTTGTTTGTTTATTGTCTATGACCCTGACGTTTTTGAATAGTGCAGGACTTTTTTTTTTTTTTTTTACAGAATGTCTCTCGATTTAGGTTCGTGTGAAGTTTCTCATGATCAGATTCAGATTATGTAAGTTTATTACTGACCAAGAATCCTACCAGGCTGTAAAATAACCAAAAGAGCTTATTTGGGGTTTTAGGAATTGCAATCCTGGAGACACAGAGTCCACTGAAATTCAAAGTATGCTCCTAATTGAGGTAGTTGAGGAGTGCAGGCTTATGAAAGCAAAAACCACAAGGTGACCTGAGTTGTTTTGGAAGAAGCTTGAATGTCGCTGGCAGTTAAACTGATAACCTAATGCAGGATTGGCTATTTAGCTAACAGGTGTTACATTGTTTCTTTTTCAGTCCAAAGTAGAAGGATGTGTTCTAGGAAGTGGTCGAGTTGCAACTGACAAGTTGCAATTGACACAAGTCAATAGTTCAGGATGCTGGGAGAATTGAAACAGGAGAGGAACACAGGCCCTTCTTCCTCAAAATCCTTCCCAAAGAAGGGCTCTCTCTCCCAAAGAGAGCCCGATTTGGAAAGGCTCTCTTAGCAATGCTTACTTCACTTTAGAATCTCCTTTGACCATAGAAACATCAGAACAATGAGCTGGTTCCTCTAAACACACTCATTGGAAGATGCCTAATGCAATTTCGCTTATTACTGGTGATACTAAGTTTTTCCACATGTTTCAGATGGTGTCTGCATGGAGTTTTCTTTAATGTTAGCCAGTAAGTATTTTATTTAGCAGTTAATATTGTTTGATATTTTGATATATGATAGATCTCTTTATTTACTTACTTACATACATCCTTGTGAGTCCATGCATTCCTGCTTTATCCAGTAGACTATAATGTGTTTCAGTAATTACTTATTTTGATTCTCAAATTGCTTTGAATTTGGCTTTAGATTCCCATGTCCTTTTGATACATCTCCTTTCTTGTATGGGGGCAAATGGATTGTTGCTTGCCTCGCTGTATGGCCAGAGATTGAGGGGGAAGGAGAAGGTAGGGAATGTGGCCCAAATATTTCATAGAGTGTAATCTTTATAATTAATCTTTTTCTGACCCAGAGCCCAGTCATGCTCCCCACACCTGCCAGCGTAGGCTTTGGAGCATCCCTGGAATTCTGCCTGGAAGAATAACTTTCACCTCTGTCGCCATCTGTTTTTCTTTTCATGGAGATTTCTTTCCTCTGCTCTGATTTTATTCCTCATTGAGAAATCCTTTGCCTCTGTCTTCCAGAAATATTTCAGGTTTTCTCCTACCCTACTTTTTATTGAAAGTAAAAACAACATACTTTTGAAACATGGTTACTATGATGATTGATATGCAATATTGCATCATGACTTTATATTTACGTCACATGTTTACAGATTATGAGGGGGAATCTTTCAATCTGTCTTTATACTCATATAAAGGAGAACCATTATTACCCTTACATTTAAAAACGATATTTTAAAAATTGAATGCATTTATTGTATTTCCAAGTTCATAAAATAAGTTGAGGATGCAGTCAGGAGCTAAAATCCATGTCTTCTGACTTCGATTTCTCTGGGCTTCTTTTTCTTTCTTTGTTGGAAGGAAAGATCAGTATGTGGTCTCTTCTTTAAGATTTTACAACGGAATGAGTTCTTAGTCACCTGTTTTCCACCTGTGTTAGGAATCCTTAACCTCATTTTTTTAAATAAAGTCAAGATAATTAAATATTCTTGGCAAAATGTACAAATTATTACCCAGATATTGTGCAAGTGTTTTAGAATGCAGATTCAGTGATTTGAGTGTGAAATTTCACATCACAATTTTCTAAGAATAAAATGATCTGAGGCCAACGATCTCTTTTGTCATTTTCCTTATAGAAGGAAAAGTGATAGAAACGTCTATGTATGTCCTCAGAATGGCCTTAGCACACACTAATATTTGTAAAGTGCTTCAAATAAACAAAGGGCTGACTTAATGGTGGGAAGGTTGGGTACATGTGAAAAGGACTCTGCTGTGATAGCAATATTCTCTTAAATAACAAGTCACAGAGGGATTCATCAGGCTCTGTACCCTAGCCTGATTATTAAATAACTGAAATAATTGTGCGCAAATGTTTGCAGTCACAACCTGAGGCAAAGGGAGTTTAGCCTGAACCAGCTAAAATGGGTTGACAGTTCAAAATCCTGTGTGCCTGTAACGTGAACCGAATGCAATTAAGTCTTTTTTTTTTTTTTTTTAACATTGGACACAATGTGGCTGGACTTTAGGACTTAAAAATATTGGCCAAGTTTAAATGACATCATTTATTATCAACGATCATTCCACCGGTGCATTTGGGAAGGGGGAGATAAAAGTGGTTTTTATCTCATTAGCATGTCTTCCCTGGTATCTGTTTGTAATATTAGTTCCCTTTGATCTTCCTTTTGATTACAGTGTGCAAAGCTGATATAATCTGTTATTTTTCCATTAATAACTAAGTATCTCTTGTGGCTGACAAGGCAATTTGTTATTATCAGGCTGCCTTTGTGCAGAGCAAAGAGGTTTACACCCGCGCCCCCACCCCGCCTGTGTAAAACAACAGGCGTTTTATCTGTTCTCAACAGCCTCAAGATGCTGCCCCTTCAAAGGGGGCTCTGGGAGTGCTGCTGGACAAAGACAGGAAGCACCTTGACAGTGAGATGGAGAATCAGGGGTGGAGATTCTAATCTGGACACAATTTCGGCTTTAGAGGCTTCAGCAAATTGGGCAATCTCACCCCAAGCATATTCTGCTGACCCTGAATTGTTTTCCTGAGGTTTAAGTGGGGCAAGGGAAGGCGGGGTGGGCGGTGGGGGGTGGGAAGCTGATGGTTAAGGAGTGAGACAGTGGTAGTAAGGCTGACATTTCTTTTGCAGCAAGTCAAGTGTTTCTCATTGCAGTGTCCTTTGTATTTCAGGCTTCCAAAATTTGAGGTTTGGCAGATTATGAAGGTGAAAGATTTGCAACTCAGCTTGATTGTCAAGTTTCTATATTTGCCTTGAATTTAATACGTCTGCCATCCTCGTTCCCAGAGACTTTGAGAAATTTGACAAACTTATGACACATGCAAGAGTAATATTCCTCCGCTTCCAAAATGACTCCACCTCCAAGAATAATACAGAATAATATAATTCATTAAGAGAAAAGACTGTGACTGGAGTTGAGTTCAAGATGTGACTTCATACGATTTAAATAGAATGGTAGGATTTCAAAACATAAACTTCTTCTAGCCGACTGAGTTGACACCTTGACTGTGTCATCTGCCAGCGGAAGCTACATTTTTTCTAAATCTGTTAGTTTGCAGGGCAGATTATATTCTAGGAAGCTTCACCTGTCCTATGAATTTAAGTAAACTGCCTCTAACAACACAGAGGAGGGAAGGGAGCTATTTAATGTGGCAAAGTCAGCTGTGACAACTATTGGCATTCCCAAAGGCAAGGTTTTGTCTGCGGATGTATGTTCTGCTGCATAAATAGACATTGATGATCTTTGCATGTGGTCATGAGAAGCCATGTGACACTATATTTAGATCTCTTCCAAAGAATAGGGAGAAGAGAATAATTCGATAAATAAGATGGCACTGTCATATCCTTTCCCCGCCAGTGTTGCCCTGAGATAGCTGAGGTACTTTTCAGATGCTTTTTTCATCTAGACGTTAAGGAGGTCATAGTAGAGACCCCTAGTGGTCTCCAGGAAAAATGCAGTGTTAGCAGGTCCTGATCCCATACATTTCAGCTCTTCTCTTTGTCTGTCCCTTGCCCATGTCACATTTGTTATTGGACCTCCTGGGCTCGGTTAGAGTGAGCTGAACTTCCCTTCCTGCTGAGGACTCACATGGTGAGAGCCACTATGAACAGGCATGTTTGGTGGTTCAGATGGTATGTGGCTGGGCTGAGAATTTTTCATTCACCGCCATCCAAGAACTGGAATACAGCTACTTTTCCTTTAATACCTGATTATGGGCTTTCATTGAACTAGAGTCTTTGAGAATGTCTTCTGTTTTCAGTTTATGTCGTGATTCTGGATGATTCTTGTAGTCTTGATATTTTCAAATAAGCAATAAGGGAGACATTTCAGGACTCTACAAATCCGGACAAGTCAAAGTAGTTTTCTTGGAATCTTTTTCTACAAAATAGGATTAATTTCTACATTTTACCCACACTGATTTCAGCCAGGCCTCTTGGGAGATTTGTTCTTTTTCAAACATCCAAGCAATTCTAGACCACCCGCCATTTGGGTGTGGGAAGTGCAGTCTCTATAGTTGGATGCAAATATAGTTGGCAGCCTTGAGGCTCCTTTGTGACTTCTTCCCCTTTGTCTTCGGGAAGTCAATCAGCGGACCCCTTGATTTACTAAGTAATAACATTAAGCACGAAGCAGGAACTACATAGTCCATTTGTTGCAAGGTGTGGAATTTATCTTCTGGGAAAAAGGCATATGGTTCTTGGTGTGTGTATCACTTTCATATGATAGAAATCAGTCATGATTTGTTAATTTCATTGGTTTCTTTCCAAAAAAGGGAAAAATCATCCATTGTGTGGTGTTGACAGAGGTTTTTCAGCCCATATACTGAAATTCGACCAAGGTTCTCCCAGGATCGTTAGGAAGTAGATCCCAGTCATTCTAATTTTAACAAATAAAGGAAACCTTGTTCAGAGACTCTGAGTAACTTCCCCAAAGTTAGACCATTTCTAAAAGTGGAAACACTTTGTAAAACCAAAGCTAAGATTCTTCACACTAGTATGGTTTTTTATCCTCTATTAATTTCTTGAAAGAGGAGGGGGAAAAAAGCTGTAAAATTTGGAGTGAATTAAGTGCAGGGTGATTTTTGGAGTAATGGGTTTTTTGACATCAAATATCTGACTTTTATTGGGTTGAATCATAACCTCTGTAGGAGATGTCAGAGAGACTGAGCAAGTGTGAGGCTAACTATTAGATGTAATTATTTTGTTGAGCTGCTATTATTCTAACTACATGTCAGAGAATATTATGTAAAATCTATGTCAGTATGTAATTTGTGTAAATTTACTTTATTGTTTATCAATATAAAAACAATCCATTTTAGCTTTAAGACTTGCACTCTTTCATTTTTAGAAACCCGAAGAACATCGGCTCCTCGAAACCATCAACTCTTAGAACTGTTTCAATTTGAGTTCATCAGCCTCATGTTATCATGTCCTGTTCACCATGGATGGCTTGAAGGAGAAGGCTGGCTGCCCTTGAGGTGTTCTGTGCACGGCCTGGGCTGAATGCATTGGGCTTAGAGTCAGACACCGGTTTAAAAAACATGACCTTGGGAACTCATATACCCTCTCAAAGTTCCAGTTTTCTCAGAAGTTGAACCTTAAAAAGGTACTGTAAAGATTAAATGCCATATGTATGCGAAAGAATCTAACATTCTCCATAAATAGTAGGTGGCCAAAAAATGTTAGTTGAATCTGAATCTATTTGCAAAGCAAACTGATTAGGAAAGACTTTCTTGGCTTTCCTTACTCGGCAACAAGATTACATTGGTTAGAGTACAACTGCCTTGAGGTTTAAGAAATGCACAAAAGCTGCATGCATTGATGTGACAGCCTAGTTCTGAGAGGACAGATGTGAAACCGTAAAACACTGAAGAATAATGTATTCTGGCTAAGCGAGACCTATACAGCCTTCCAGGAGCTCCTGTTATTAGCCAGGCTTGTCAAGAACTAATCACTAGCTTTCAAGTTTTGTAGAGCTACTGTGAAGGTTTGCTTTAACCTTACCATACACAAAAATGTTTGTATTGCTACCCACTGATAAGAAAACTATTAGCATTCATTAAGTAGAGCCATAAATCTCTCCCTCTTGGAAGAGCAATAATGCAGCCTTCCAGCTGCCATAATGAATGCAGTGTTTAATCTCTCCTTGGGAGGGTGTCCTAACTGCAGACCTCTACTGTAGTCACTCTGGGAAGAGCCTGGCATCTGAGAATGAGACGGAGGACAAAGGGGTTACACTCTAGCTTGGTATGAGATGCAGAAAACCTCCAAGTTACAGTGAATGCCCAAGCCTTAATTTTAAAAAAAAAAGGAAATGAAGAGCGACTTGTTCAGGAGAGTGGAGAGTTAACATTTATTGAGGACCTACTAGGAACAGCAGGCACTAGAAGAAGGAACTTTTTTTTCTGTATTAACTCATTTTCACGCCATAACCACCTACTGAGTTATTGTCCTACTGGTGTTACAGAGGAAAAAAGAGAGACTCAGAAAGGCGGACTTATCAGCCCAAGATCAGAGACAGAATACAGCATAAGCATAGTAGCTTGAATTTAGTTGTCTCTGATTCTTGAGCCCAGAGGATTTCCTGCTACCAGATGCTGTCCCTAAAGGCAGTAGTTTATGTCTTATTCTTAGAAGCCAGACTTCTCTGGGTGAAGAGTGATGATCTCCACAATAGGACATGAAAGCTTGGGGCTCTGTTTCTGAGAACATTAATGGGACATAACGTAGAGCCTTCTCTCTCTCTCTCTCTTTGCTGACACACTGTCTCAGGTTTTCCACTGAAGAAGGGCATCCCTGGGTTGAACTATTCATAAACACACTTCCTCTGCGAGTTCTGTCTTCTACTTCCAAGCTCCCTGAGTGGAAAACACCTGGTGTTCTTTGTGATCTGTGGTTGCTGCAGAGCTGAGATAGGGAGCATCAGAACCACACAGGGAAGGTTTCTTTCTCCATGGAAAAATAAGAAAGATACCATCTGATGGTGTGCCCCACTATCAAGGCCTAGGGAATTGAGTGGCTTCTTGTCTTACCCTTCGATAAGTTTCTCCTACAGGAATCTAGATTTCCAACATGTTATAACCTCTGTTTCTTGAGCAGATGGCAGTGAATGATCTTCATTACCAAAGGGATCTGAAAGAAAAGAAGACTCAACTCTTCCAAGTCTGAAAGCATACCCTTCCCATAGGCACCATCTGCCTCAGTGGTGACTACAATCATGATGAGTTCTCCTAGGCACTTTCCACCCAAGGGAGAAGATGAAAGACAGAGGTTATCATTTGAGGATTGTTAAGCATAAGAGAGTGCTGCTCTGATTATTTCATCCAGAAAAATTGAAAGTCACCTTAAATATAAGCTTCAAAGTATAGAATGGCACAGTCTACAAAAAAATGGTGGACATCTGCCTTTGAGTTCAAGCAGGGAAACAAAACACACACACACACACACACATACACACACACACACAAACCGTGCAAAATAATATGGTCTAATATTTAAGAAAGCTAAAGGGAAATTGGCATTTGATAAACTTACTCACAAACCACATGAGAAGATGGAGATCTTCTCTCTGAGGGGGAAAACTGGTGCCTGGATTGGGGTTGTCTTCTCAGCTGAATGATGGTTCCATGAACTGTGATGTGGACTCAACCAGCTCGGTTTTGCGTGAAGGGCAGTTTATCCCTGTTTGAGTCACCTCATAAATGTCATACTGAAATACCAACTTTAAGCGAGCTTCCTATGTGATCGTGAGAGTTGGTTTAATGCTCTAAGTTTTACATGTTTCACCTGCGTGAATTCACTTGTACAAGACTTCTGTAAGAGAGAGAGGGAAATGGAGAAATTTCTGTGTTAAAAGGAATTCTTCTTTTTAAAATTTTTTAATGTTTATTTTTGAGAGAGAGAGACAGCGGGCACACAAATGGGGGAGGGGCGAATACACACACACACACACACACACACACACACACACACACTCCGAAGCAGGCTCCCCTCTGAACTGTCAGCACAGAGAGCCCGTCATGGGGCTCTAACCCATAAATTGCAAGATCATGATATAAGTCAAAGTCAGATGCTTAACTGACTGAGCCACCCAGGTGCCCCTAAAAGGAATTGTTCTTACAATTATATCATTATCCACACAATTTTTAAGTTTCTAACTTGACTATATTTGTACTGTTTCTCTCCCTTAAGAATGACGTAATAGGGATATCCATAAGGAGAAAATGTGGGTGTGTGTGCACGGGCACATGCGTGTGTGATGAGGTGGGAGAGGAGAAAAATCTCTCTTCAAATAAGTTAAGAATCAAATCTGTGTGATATCCTCATGCTCAGTAAACTATGGAAATGTTATTTTTGTCTCAGTTGGAGTTAACCATTTTGCATGTGCTTTCAATTCTCTTAAGGCGCTTCAAAACTGAATAAATAAAAGATCATTAGTTTCCTCTCTAGGAGCGAGCTGGATACAGTCCACAGTTGAGGATGAGGAAGCACTGAAAGGTCAGCCATTGGAAAAGGGCCAGAAACAGGTGCAAGTTTCATGCTTCTTTTCAGGTCTAACATCTGCTTCAGGGAGGAACTTTCTGTTCTGTGGGTTGTCTTCCTGTTTCTTTACTGATAGGAAACTTACAGTAGAAAACGAAAGGCACTCAGTTCCCTCCTGCATCCTGAGATGATATGAGCTTTCTGTACCTTAGGGAATGGCCATGTTATCAACATAAACCTGGGCAAATTTTTTCCTTATTAATTTCTGTTATACAAGCAGAGATTTATGTTGAGGTTTTAAGGAGCTAAAAGAATGGAGGAGTGATCATGTTGAGTGGGGGCCAGGGATTTTTCCAACACACTGAGTTTACCCAGGATGAGGAAGAACATGGATTAAATTTTTTTTAAATGTTTATTCATCTTTGAGAGAGAGAGAGCGTGAGTGTGAGTGCGAGCAATCTGGAAAGGGGCAGAAAGAGAGGGAGACAGAATCTGAAGCAAGCTCCAGGCTCTGAACTGTCAGCACAGAACTCGAGAACATGGATTTTAGCAGCCAGTCTCATGGAATGCTGGGAATTGCTCTGAAGAATTAGGGTGTAGGTGGATATTTATCAGATGGTGACAGCCATCTGACGCTTATTGTGCTGAGACCTCAAAATGCCTCCAGTTTGGTGTTTTATTCTTGTTGTATTAATCCAATGTTAAAAATTCTGAATATCATTTTATTTGTGCATTTGTACCTAAAGCAAAGGAAGTCTGTGTAGCCAAATACAATTGGTTTGATTTGGGTTCAGTCAAAATTCTGCTTTGATTTATCCATGTGTAGTTCTCCCATAAGCTAGCTAGATTTTCCTTATTTACATTTGGCTAATCTAATATATGGATGATACTGAGGCTGAAGGAAAAGCTATATCCCTTGAGTACTTTCTCACATTTGCTGCATAATTAAAAGTGGCAAACAAAATGTGTGAATCAATATGGTAGCTTGATCATAGACATTTTAAAAGGGTGGGATGAGAAATAAAGTTCCACTTTTCCCAACCTCCCTTTATTGTCCCCCCAAGTTTTACTGAAAGCTTTTAAAATCATTACTAACAATTATTAAAAGAACTATTAAAAATGACAAAAAATGTGCTATGGGATCTGTTCTTTGGAATCAGAATCATAAAACTGATACTTGAGCTCATGTTCATGTATCTAACTGATGTGTAGAGATGTGTCGTCATGTTTGTAATACACATTTCCCTGTTGACTGTTGACATTGAGCATATTTACATGTGCTTAATTATGGAAGACATATTTTTGGTAAAATGCTCAAATACTTGGCCATTTTTTAATTGGGTTGTTTGTTTTCTTATTAAATTTCGATAAGTCTTTACACAATTTGGATACAAAACCTTTACTGTGTATGTAATATGCAAATATCTTCTCCCAGTTGGTAGTGTTTCTTTTCACTCTGTTAATGTGTTTCAAAGAGGCAAGTTCTTAATTTTGATAAAATCCAACTTATATATCTTTCCTTTGTGGATTGCACTTTTAATGTTTTCTAGAAGAATTCTTAGACTGCCACAAAGTCATTATGATTTTTTATTTTTTTATGATAGCTTGAGAGTTTTAGGTTTTACATTAGATCTGCAGTCTATTTTGAGTAAGTTTTTAAGAAGTTTTTATTTATTTTGGGAGAGACAGAGAATGAGTGGGGTAGGGCAGAGAGAAAGAGGGAGAGAGAGACCCAAGAAAGTTCCATGCTCAGCGTGGAGGTGAAGCAGGGCTTGACCGTACAAACATGAGATCATGAATTGAGCCAAAATCAAGAGTCAGTGGCTCCTGAGCCACCTGGGCGACCCATGTAGTTAATGGTTATGGATGGTGTGAGGTAAGGATCAAACCTCACTTTTTGGCATATGGGTATATAATTATCCCAGTATATTTGTCGAGAAGGCTGTCATTTCTTGACTAATTTAAATTGCATCTTGTCAAGGATCAATTGTTCACATATATGTTGTCTATTTCTAATTTTATTTAATGTTTTTATTATTGACAGACAGAGAGAAACACAGCATGAGCATGGGAGGGACAGAGAGAGGGGGAAACACAGAATCTGAAGGAGGCTCCAGGCTCTGAGCTGTCAGTACAGAGCCCAACACAGGATTTGAACTCACAAACTGTGAGATCATGACCTGAGTCGAAGACTGGCACTTAACCAACTGAGCCACCCAGGCACCCCTGTGTTCTCTATTTCTAAACTTTTAATTTTGTGTTATTGGTATGCCAGTATCAGTGCCTTGAGGTGAGGTAGTGCAAATCTTCTAACTTTTCCCTCTTTCAAAGTTGTTTTGGATATTCTATTTAAATAATTATTTTAGAATTAGCTTCTCAATTTCCAAGAAAGCTTGGTAGCATTTTGGTTAATATGATATTGAATATATAGACTCAATTTGGGGACAATTCACATCCTAAAAATACTGAATTTTCTGACTCATGAATATTGTCTATCTCTCCCATCTTTATGGGTCTACAGTGTACAAGTTTTATGTACCTCCTATAAGATTTATTTCTCAGGATTTTATATTTTTGATGCTATTGTAAATGGTAGTTATTGCTTTAATTTACATTTCTGATTGTTCACTGCTATAGAGATATAATTGATATGTTGTATATTCATTCATTTCAAGACTTTCTAATTTCCCTTTTGAATTCTTCTTTGATCCATTGGTTATTTAGAATTGTATTATTTAGTTCCCAAATATTTGGAGATTTTTAAAAGATTTTTCTGCTTCAGTTTCTAATTTTATTCCATTATAGCCAGAGGAAATATTTTATATGACTTGAAATATTTTAAGCTTAATTATTTTATGGATGAAAATGTGATTCACTCTGGAAAATCTTCAGTGTATACTTGGAAAAAAAGATGTATTTTGCTTTCTTGAGTGATATGTCCAGTCAAATGGCTTCATATTCAAGTGCTCCAACCCTTATTTTCTATGTAATTGTTTTTTCAGTTATTGATACTACCTATTTATGGAAGGAGATTGAAATCTGACAATAATTGTGGATTTGTTTAGTTATCCTTGAGGCCCTATCAGTTTTCCTTAATTTTGCTTTTTCATATTAGACTTTTAACCCTATTAGACTTTTTTCTAAAGAGCAGTTTTAGGTTCACCATAAAGTTGAACAGAACATCAAAAAGTTCTCATATTCCCTGTATTCCCCCATCATGTATAGTCTCCCCTATTATCAACAACTCGCACAAGAATGGTACATTTGTTAAACATCTGTGAACTAAAATAACATGTCATTATTACCCCAGATCCATAATTTATAAAAGGGATTTCTCTTGGTGTACATTCTGTGGCCTCAGGCAGATGTATAGTGACATGTATCTACCATTAGAGTTTAATACAGAAGAGTTCCAATGTCCTAAAAATACTTTTTGCTTCACCTGTTTATCCCCCCGTCCCCATTAATCCCTGACAACCACCAGTCTTTTATACGGTCTTCATAGTTTTGCCTTTTCCAGAGTGTCATAGAGTTAGAATCATATAGTTCTTTTTTTTTTTTTTAATGTTTTATTTATTTCTAGGAGAGAGGAAGACAGCGTGAACAGGGGAGGGTCAGAGAGAGAGGGAGTCACAGACTGAAACAGGCTCCAGGCTCTGAGCTGGCAGTCAGCACAGAGCCCGACGCGGGGCTCGAACCCACGAACCGCGAGATCATGACCTAATCGAAAGTCGGACGCTTAACCGACTAAGCCACCCAGGCGCCCCTCATATAGTTCTTTTTAATTAATTTTCTTTCTTTCTTTTTTTTTAAAATATTTTTATTTATTTCTAGGAGAGAGAGAGACAGCATGAGCAGGGGAGGGTCAGAGAGAGAGGGAGTCACAGACTGAAACAGGCTCCAGGCTCTGAGCTGGCAGTCAGCACAGAGCCCGACGCGGGGCTTGAACCCACAAACCGCGAGATCATGACCTAAGCGAAAGTCAGACGCTTAACCGACTAAGCCACCCAGGCGCCCCAATTAATTTTCTTTTTTAATGCTTATTTTTGAGAGAGAGAGAGGAAAGAGAGAGAGAGAGATAGAGAGAGAGAGAAACCAAGCATGACTGGGTAGGGGCAGAGAAAGGAGACACAGAATCCAAAGCAGACTCCAGGCTCTGAGCAGTCAACAGTCAGCACAGAGCCTGATGCGGGGCTCGAACTCACAAACCATGAAATCATGATCTGAGCTGAAGTCAGATGCTTAACCAACTAAGCCACCCAGGTGCCCCTAGAACTGTATAGTTTTTTAACCTTTAGAGATTGGCTTATTTTACTTAGTAATATGTCTTTAAAGTGTCTTCATGTCTTATAAGCTTGATAGCTTCCCTCTTTTTAACTCTGAATAATATTTCATTATATGGATGTACCACAGTTTATCCATTCAGTCACTAAGTGATATTTTGGTTACTTCCAAGATTTTGCAATTATGAATAAAACTGCTATAAACATCTGTGTGCAGGTTTTTATTTGGACACAAATTTTCAATTCCTTTGGATAAATACCAAAGAGTGCAATTGCTGTATCCTATGGTAACAGTATGTTTCATTTTGGAAAAAACTGAAAAACTGTTTTCCAAGGTGGCCTTACCATTTTCTCATTCACACGAGAATAGAATGAGAATCCCTGTTGCTCCACCTGCTTGCCAGCATTTGGTGTTATCAGTGTTTTGGATTTTTGCCCAAACTCCAATAGATGTGTTAGGAGTATCTCATTGTTGTTTTAATTTGCAATTCCTTCATGACAAATAATGTGGAGCATCTTTTCCTATGTCTATTTGCCATATCTATATATTTTTCAGTAGTGAAGTGTATGTATAAATCTTTTAATTTTTAATTAAAATGTTTGCTATCTTATTGCTGGGTTTTAAGAGTTCTTTGTTTATTTGGATGAGACCTCTGTCAGAATATCCTTGAAAATACTTTATTCTAGTCCATAGCTTGTTCTTTCATTCTCTTGACACTTGGCAGTGTCTTTCACAAAGCAGATAAGTCCAGCTAATAAAATCTTTCTTTTATGGATTGTGCCATTGATATTGTATCTAAAAAAGGCATTATTAGACCTACAGGCATCTAGACTTTTTTCCCCTATGCTGCCCTCTAGGAGTTTTATAGTTTTGCACTTTACATTTAAGTCGATGATTAATTTGGATTTAATGTTTGTGAAGGGTGTAAGGTAGTGTCTAGATTATTTTTCTTACCTGTAGGCATCCACTTATTCCAGCATCAAGTTGGAAAGACTATCTTTTCTCTATTGTATTACATTTACTTTTTTGGTCAAAGATCAATTGACTATTTATTTGGGTCTATTTCTAGACTCTCTCTTCTCTTTCACTGATCTAATTGTATGTTCATATGCTAGTGCCATACTGTCTTGATTACTGTGCCTTTTTGGTAAGCTGTGAAACAGGTAGAATCATTCTTCCATCTGTGTTCTTTTCCTTCAATTTTGTGTTGGCTATTCTATTTGTCTTTTGTCTCTGCATGTAACCTTTATCATTAGTTTGTTGTATCCACCAAATCACTTGCTGGGATTTTGATTGCATAGAATCTAATGTATTAGGAATCAAGTTTGGAAGAACTGACATTTTGACAATATTGAGTCTTTCTTTCATGAATGTAAAACATATCTTTTTTTTTTTACTTCTTTTCTTCAATCAGAATTTTATAGTTTTTCTCATATAGATCTTGTACTTTTTTTTGGTTAGATTTATACCTATGAATTCATTTTGGGGAGGTACTAATACAATTGGTATTGTGTTTTAAATTTCAAATTCTATTTGTTCATTGCTGCTCTATAGGAAAGTAATTGAATTTTGAATTTTTTCTATTAACCTTATTACCTCTTGACGAATTGACCCCTCCTAAAGCTTACAATCTTGCTAGAGTTGCTTATTTTTAAAAATAACTTTAATGGAATCTTTGGAATTTTTTACATAGACAATAATGTCATCTGCAAATAAATATATTTTTATTTATTCCTCCTAAGCTCAATACCTCTTGTTTCCTTTTCTAGTCTTACTGAATTAGCTAGGACTTCCAATGTGATGTTGGAAAGGATTTGTGATAGGGGACATATAGTCCTAATTTTTTCAGGAAAGCTTCTAGTTTCCCACAATTAAATATGTTAGTTGTTGGATTTTGAGAGATGTTCTTTACCAAGTTGAGGATGTTCCTCTTGATTTCTCATTTGCTGAGAGATTTCTATTAGTTTTTGCTTCATATATTTTGAAATTATATCATTAAGTATAAAAATGCTTAAAATTTTATTATCTCTTGATGAAGTGATCCTTTCTATTAGTAAACAATATTAATCCCAGGTAAAATTTTGTTCTGAAATCTACATAGCCTCATATTAATGTAGCTATGCCCATTTGCTTTTGATTTTTAAAATTTCTTTTACTCTAATCCGTTTGTTTCTTTGTATTTAATGTGTATTTGTAGATAGCATATATAGATTTTATGTTTTGAAACCAAAATGATTAATCCCTGTATTTTATTGGGGTAGTCTATTTATATTTAATGTGATTACAGTGTGCTTAAGTTTGTGACTGTTACTTTGCTAATAGTTCACTATTTATTCTCTTTGTACGTTGCTTCTCTTTTCCTATTTTTCTGCCTTCTTTTGGATTAATTAAAAACTTTTATGACTCAATTTTCTTTTATTTATTAGCTATAACTCTTTTATTATTTTAGTGGTTACTTTAGAGTTTCTAGCTTATATATACATATATATGTATATGCAAGATATATTTTTTGCATATATCTTTAACTTATCTAAGTTCACCTTTAATGGTATTATGCCGTACCATGTATAGTAACAGAAATTTACAAAGGTATTCTCCCCTTTGACCTTCAGATATATTACTTATCTATATGCTATATATTCTGTATTATTATTATCATTATTCAAACAATAAATTGTATTTTTTAAGCATTTAAATAATGAGGGGAAAATCATATATTTACCCATGTAGTTTTGGTGCTTTTTGTTATTATATTACTATCTGGTATTAGATTCTTCCTGCTTCTAGTACTTCCCTTCATGTTTCTTTTGTTGCAGTCTTCTGGCGAAGAGTTTTTTTAACTTTTGAATATTTGAAAAAGTCCTTTTACACATATTTTTGAAGGATACTTTCACTGGGTATAGAATTGCAGAATGACATATTTGTTTTTCTTTCAGCACTTTAAAGAAATCCCCTCACTGTTTTCTCATTTGCATTGTTTCCTAGGAGAAATCTATCACAATCCATTTATTCTGTTCTTTTTTTCCCCCTGGCTACTTTTAAGATTTTCTCTTTATTATTTATGTGTACAGTCCTATTCTTATATGCTTATGTAGTTTTTTTTATATGCTTAATGGAGTTTTTTCCAGATTTTTTATACATGACATTCACTAAACATTCTGATTCTGTGTATTATTGCTTATGAAGCTTGGAACTGTGTAGCCATTATTTCTTCACATATCTCCTCCTTTATCTTTTGGGACTACAATTATACATATTATTAAGCTGAATAGATTTGACTGTCAGATCATTGACACTCTTTCATTTCTTCAGATTTTTTGATCTCTATGTTTTATTTTGGGTGGCTTCTACTGCTATGTCAAGCAAATTGATTATTTCTTCTACCATATCTAATCTGCTTTTAATCTTGTGTATATTTCATTTCAGACATTACATAGTTTTTCCTTTAAAAAGTTAAGTTTGACTTAAAAAATTTAACGAAATAAAAGTTTGACTTCATTTTTTATGTCTCCCACATTTCTACTTAACTTCACGAACATGAAGAATATAGTTATAACTACTGTTTCAAGATCCTCACGACAGATTCTAGTTCTCTAGCCATCTGGTTCCTTTTTAATTGAATGTTTTTCTACTATTTATCAATCATATTTCATACTTATTTTGATGCTGAATAATGCTTTATTGGATAAATTGTACTTTATTAGATGCTAGACATTTTTGTAGTCTTATAAATATCTGTGAGATTTGTTTGTGGACATAGTTAAATAACTTGGCAACAGTATGACCCTTTGGATATTTTTTGTGAAGTTGTTATAGGATTGTAGTGGGCTAATTATTTCCCACTACTGAGGCATAACTCTCCTGTGCACTCTACATAATGTCTCATGAATTATTGGATTTCACACCCTGCTTTGTGTGAACAAACTATGTTCAGCCCAGTGTGTGTCCCACAGACTGTTGTAGTTATTAGCTCAGGGGATTCTTTCTGACAGTGTTCCCCACCCTCATGCACACATCAGTAGTCAGCTGAATTCCTAAGAAGCCTTACAGAGCTTTTGATCTGTGCCTAACTCTTCCCTTTGAAATTCTGCCCTAAATATTCTAGCCTCCTGTATTTCCTAGAACTCTCATTTTTCATCTACTCAACTCAGAAAGGCCACCAGGCTCTGCATGGGTTCCTTCTTACTGTCTTGGGGCCTGAAAACTCTCTCCAGGCAGCGTCCTACAGCCAATCCTAGTGCTAACATTTTTTTCTTTACTCTTTCAGGGATCACCATGCTTTGCTGCTAGGCGTCCAATATCTTGTGAGCTGTCGGTTCATATATTTTTATTCAGTTATTTTCCATAAGGAAGTGATCAGGTTTGCATTTTATTTATTTGTTTATTGGTTTGTTTCTTTATGTATTTATTTGTGTGTTTATTATTGACGTATAGTTGACATGCAGTGTTTTTTAAATCATTTCCATTGGGAATGTAAATCTAATTCTTAATTTCATCTTGTCTAATGGCAGAAGTTCATTTCTGTGAATTTCTGTTGTCATCTTTTTACTTAAGCATAACAGTAACATTGGTATAAATACATGTATAGATCATTGCTTTTTTTTTTTTTTTTGGTAATTTTACTTGAATATACTAGAGTGAACCAGTACCCAGATCAAGTTAATATTATAGTGTAAGCATTCGAGAATTATTGTAATCTCTGTCGATTATTACTTCCTATGAAGAGAACCACTATTTAGATTCTCACTACATAAAGTAACTTTGATTTAAATTTTATTATTATATAATTCATATTCCATATAATCCATCCACTCAAGGTATACAAGTTAATGTATTTTAGTATATTCAGAGGTATATGCAGTCATCAGCACAATTTTAAAACCCTTTCATCAGCTAAAAACGAAACTCCATATTCTTTAAAAGCTATCATCTCCCCTATAAATAGGGCGATAGGGAATGATAGTTCTAAGCAAGCACTAATGTACTTTCTGGCAGTATAGAT
This sequence comes from Proteles cristata cristata, assembly GCA_017311185.1. Classification (NCBI taxonomy): domain Eukaryota; kingdom Metazoa; phylum Chordata; class Mammalia; order Carnivora; family Hyaenidae; genus Proteles; species Proteles cristata. The sequence goes on along the minus strand of JAESUZ010000756.1, from coordinate 2,690,763 downwards.
TTGCGTATTCTGGATGTGTCCTATAAATGGAATCATATCATTCACTTAGCATGCTTTCAAGATTGATACATGTTGTACCCTGTATCTATACTTTATTTCTTTTTATGTGAATGAATAGTATTTTGTATTATTCAGTTTTTGAATGAATAATAATGTAAGATGAATACTATTTTATTGGATGGCTATACCACTTATTGTTTAACGTTTATCAGTTGATGAACATTTGGGTTGTTTCCAAACTTTGGATATTGTGAATAATGCTGTTATAAACATTTGTGTACAAATTATTGTATAGGCATATGTTTTCATTTCTCTTGGGTATAAACAAAGGAGTGAAATTGCTGAGTCATATGGTAACTGTGTGTTTTGTTATTTGAGGAACTGCCAGGCATTTTTTGCAAAGTGTCTGTAACATTTTATATTCCCACCAGCAGTGTATGAGGGTTCCTATTTTTTCATATCCTTTCTATAATTTGTTATTTTCTGTTTGATTGTTTTTTTCCTCACCATCATGGTAGGTATGAAATGGTATCTCACTGTGATTTTGATATCCATTTCCCTGATGATTAAAGATGTCATGCATGTTTTCATGTGCTTATTGGCTAATTATATATCTTGTTTGGAGAAATATCTATCCATCTGGTTTGCCCACTTTTAATTGAGTTATTTCTATTTTTATTATTGAGCTGTAAAAGTTCTTTATATATTCTAGAGAAAAGTTTCTGAACAGATATATGATTTTCAAATATTTTTATTCCATTCCATGGGTTATCTTTTCACTATCCTCATAGTGTCTTTTGAAGGAAAGTGTTTTCAATTTCTTTGAAGTCCAGTTTATCAGTTTTTCTCTTTTGTTGTTTATTCTTTGGTATCATATTTAAGAATTTGTTTGCTAAATTTGAGTTCATGCAAGTTTATCTCCATATCTTCTTTTAGCAGTTTTATCATTTTAGCTCTTTTATGTTTTGACCCATTTTGAATTAACTTTTACACATACTATAAGGAAAGGTTCAACTTTTATTCTTTTGTATGTGCTGCTTCAGCTGTCCAGACCATTTGTTGGAAAGGATATTGTTTCCCCATTGAAGGATACCTTTTTGGTACCCTAATTGAAAATCATATGGCCTTTTGTTGGTGGGCATGTAAACTGGTACAGCCCTTCTGGAAAACAGTGTGGAGGTTCCTCAGGAAACTAACAATAGAACTCCCCTATGACCCAGCAATAGCACTGCTAGGAATTTACCCAAGGGATACAGAAATGCTGATGCATAGGAGCACATGTACCCCAATGTTCATAGCAGCACTCTCCACAATAGCTAAAACATGGAAAGAGCCTAAGTGTCCATCAACAGATGAATGGATCAAGAAGATGTGGTTTATCTATACCATGGAATACTACACGGCAATGAGAAACAATGAAATCTGGCCATGTGTAGCAACATGGATGGACCTTGAGGGTGTTATGCTGAGCGAAATAAGTCAGGCAGAGAAGGACAAATATCATATGTGTGCACATATAGGAGGATTAGGAGGAACTTAACGGAGGACCAAGGGGGAGAGGGAGAGCGGAAATGGTGGGGGAAAGGGAGAGAGGCAAACCATGAGAGACTCTTGAATGCTGACAAAAACTGAGGACTGGTGGATGTGGGGGGGAGGAGGGATGGGCATGGAGGAGGAAAATTGTGAGGATGAGCACTGGGTGTTATGTGGAAACTAATTTGACAATAAACTATTTGTTAAAAAAAAAAAAAAAGAAAAAAGAAAGAAAATCATATGGCCTTAGATGTCTTGTTTTACTTACAGACTCTCAATTTATTCCATGTATCTATACATTTTCTACCAGTAAAATCTTGCTTACCATTAGTTTCTGATCAGTTTGAAACTGGGAAATGTAAATCTTCCTGTTTTTTGGAGACTGTTTTGGATATTCTGGGTCTTTTGTAATACCATAAAAATGTTGCAATCAGCTAGTCAATTTCTACAAACCAGTCTACTGGGATTCTGACAGACATGACCTTGAATATATAAACTAAAATGAGGAGGAGCACTACCTCCTTCGCACTATTAATTCTTCTGATTTATGAACATGGGATTTCCCCCCACTTATTAGGTATTGAATTTCTTTCAGCAACTCTTTGAATTTTTCAGAATATAAAGTTACACCACTTTGTATAAGTGTTTTATTAATTTTGATGTTATTATGAATGCAATTGTTTGCTAAATTTTGTTTTCACGTTGTTTATTGCTAGTGTAGAGAGATGGAATTGACTTTCATGTATTACTTACTAATGTACCCTACAGCTTTGCAGTACAGAGCCTGATATGGGCTTGATCCCATGACCCTAGGATCATGACCTGAGCCAAAATCAAGAGTCAGACACTCAACTGTCTCACTGTCTAGGTGCCCCTCCTTCTTTATGTTAATGTCATTTTTGCTTTTTATTCTATTAATATGGTACATTGCATTACTGATTTTCAGATATTAAACCAAGCTTAAGCATATGTGGGATAAGTTTGACTTTCTCATAGTCTATAATCCCTTGCATATGTTGCTGGATTTCATTTGTTGGTGTTTTGTTAAGATTTTTTGCGTATATATTTATAAGAGATTTTGGTCTGTACTTTTCTTACAATATTTTTGTCTGGTTTTGGCATCAGGGTAATAGAATGAGTTTTTCTAGTTTTTGGAAGAGCTTGTGCAGAATTGGTATTAATTCCCCTCTAAATGTTTTATAGAATTCACCAGTAAAACCACCTGGACCTGGGCTTTCCTTTGTGGGCAGGTTTCTTATTATAACTTAAGTATAAGTCTATTCAGATAGCCTATTTCTTCTTAAATTAGTTTTGGTAGATCTTTCTGGAAATCTGTCCATTTCATTCAATTTATCTAATTTACTTGCATACAGTTGTTCACAGTGTTCCTTTATGACTCCTTATTTTTTTAAGGTTGGTAAGAATGTCTCCTCTTTCACATTTGACTATAGTAATTTGAGTTTTATTTTTAAAAGTTTTATTGATATACTGAGGGATAGTTGCTTTGATACAAAAATGAGGTATGATTAATATGATCCAAAAATTACACACATGCAATACATACATCTTGAGTCTTTTTTTCTTAATCTAGTCAAAGATTTATTAATTTTGTTGATTTTATTTAAAGAATGTTTTGTTCTATTGATTTTCTTTATTGTCTCTGTTTTTATTTCATTTATTTCTGTTCTAATCTTGATTCCGTTTTTCCTCTGTTTGCTATAAGATTAGTTTGCTTCTTTCCCCATTGTCCCAAGGTGGTAGGTAAAGTTATTGATTTGGTGTATTTCTGCTTTTTTAATATAGGCATGTAAAATATAAATTGGTATAAGTTTTGGTATACTGTATCTTCATTGCCATTCATCTGGAAATATAAAATGTTTTCTAATTTCCCTTTTGATTTTCTGTTGACTGTTGGTTGTTTAGTAGTGTTTTGTTTCATTTCCTCCCAAGTGCCCTTGACCCTAACATCTTCTGTTATGTTTGCTCTTAGGCTTGTACTTCTCTATATTGTGTTGCAAAGGAAGATAGATCCTTTGGGAAGAGATTAGGGAGCTATCTGTTCTACATCTTCCTGCTTCTTCTCTCTGATTTTTGTGAGCCAGGGCTCTGGGACAGGGACTGGGCGCAATGGTACACTTCTCTCTGAGTGACATTCCCGCCTTAGGATATAATTGTTTGGTGGTGGAGGGGGCTAGTGGCCTCAGGTCTCAACTTATCTCTCCTGGTGTGAAATCAGTTTCTCAGGAAGAGAGACAGGGGTGATGTGAGTTCCAGTGTTATCAATGGTTCTACACCCAAGGTGAAGCTTCCATCTATTGAGTAAGGCTAGATGTAAGAAGAGGGCTTTCAAGTTTTGGATACACTCACCTGGAACAGCCAGTGGGCAGAGGATGAGAAATACTAATGTCCTGCGGATTCCAGGAAGATAGGCCTCCAAAATGAAGCTTGTGGGAAGGGCTGTGTGTTCTTGTCTGACTCCATATGGGGTAATACTTCCATTTGCTGAGTTGGCAGGGGGGAAGGAAGGGAATGGGTTTTCATTCAAACAGCACAGATTATCAGAGATTATTATTATATTCAATAAGAATATACAGGATTGTAATAGATTTCTTGAATAAATGTTTCTTCATCTGTGATATGCCATTAGAGGCATTTCCAGAGACTAGAAGTAGTTATTATTTTATTTGATTATTATGTTTTTAATGTTTATTTATTTTTGAGAGGGCTCAAGCCAGGGAGTGGCAGAGAGAGAGAAGGAAACACAGAATCTGAAGCAAGCCCCAGCCTCTGAACTGTCAGCGCAGAGCTCAACACAAGGGGCTCGACCTCAGGAACCATGATCATGACCTGGGCCAAAGTCGGATGCCTCATTGACTGATGAGGTGCCCCAGTGGTTATTATTTTTAAAATATTCATCAATGTCTTTGGGAACTAGATCCATAGAACTCCTCATTTTGTCATCCTAGATTTGTATTATTTTTGAACTTTATATAAAGGTATTCTTTATGATCACTGGTACCATTTTTTTCCTTCTGTATTTGACTTCTTTCTCTCAATCACTCTAGAATTGATGATAACATGTTTGTGTTTCTTTTTTCCTGTTTTTAGTTTTTGGCTGTTTATTTAGTTCTTTTAGTTCCTATAGTATTTTGGAGGGATATACGTAAATGGTGTATATCAAAGAAATCTCAAAATAGTGATACCAGTTTCTATCATAAGCAACAGTATATGAGAATTCTGGCTGTCTCACACATCCACTGAAGCATAATATTTTGTTTTGTTTTGTTTTGTCATTTTAGCCATTCTGGTGAGCATAGAGTGGTTGCAAAGGACATTTACATTTCCTTGATGATTTATAAAGTAGATGATCTTTTCATATATTAATTAGCAATTCACTCTACTCTTTCATGAATGATCAGTTCACTTCTTTGCTCATTTTTCTGTGGGGTTATCTTTTTTTTTCTTTTATTGACTTTTTGTATATAAACTCTGAATGTGAATCCTTTGTCAGACTTGTTTAGCAAATGCCTTCTCCGACATTTTGGCTTTCATGACACTCTATTAATGGCTTATTTTGATGACCAGATGACCTGATTTTCTTTCAATGTCATATAATTTACTGATCCTATGATATACTGTTAGTACACTTTGGGTCTTGTTCACGAAACCTTTACCACCAATTGTGAATTCATGAACTTCATGAATTCTTATGAGCTTCATTGTTTTTTTATTTCATATTTTGGTCATGATTTAGTATTTGGCATATGATTTATCTTTATTTTAGAGTAAAGAAGGTTTATTGTTTTGTAGTTCATATTTTGCCTTATAATTCATCTGGAATAAGTTTTCCCCAAATAGATGTCTAGTTGATCCAGCATCACTTATCAAAACTATCAGCCCTTCCAAATGGCAACTGCAATGGCAACTCTGCTGTAATCCACATGATTATGTATGTTATGAGGATGTACATATGCGTGCATGTATGTGTGTGTGTGTGTTTCTGGACTTTATATTATTGTCTGTTAGTGTATATTTCTATAATTGGGAAATATTGCATTGTCAATTATTGTAGGCCTGTAGAATCTCTTTTTTTATTTTTTTAAATGTTTATTTATTTTTGAAAGAGAGAGAGACAGAGCATGAGTGGGGAAGGAGGCAGAGAGAGGGAAACACAGAATCTGAAGTAGGCTCCAGGCTCTGAGCTGTCAGCACAGAGCCTGATTTGGGGGTCAAACCCAAGAGCTATGGGACCATGACCTGAACTGAAGTTGGACACTTAACCAACTGAGCCACTCAGGGACCCTGGTCTGTAGAATCTCTTGACAATAGGTATTGTGTGTTCTGTAATCCTTCATATGTTGGTCTTCACTGTTTTGTAAATTGTATAAACTTTTAATTTTATTTTTCACTTTTTTCTATGTACATAACCATAAAAGCTTTTATATATTGACCTTATATCCAGCCCTTGATAATTTTACCTGCTGATTATATTGACTGTAGCAGTCCATTTCTATACAATGTTTGCAAATTATTACATCCGTGACTATGGCATCTGTGAAGAACTTCTCTAAATATTTGTAGCTACAGTCTTTTTTCCTTTTCACACTTTATGTATTCAACAAAAATTTCCTTACAGCGATGATTGAAAATGGGGATAATGGACAGATTTCTCTTGATTCCCTTTTCAAAAGGAAAATTTTCAGTACCTACACAGAGAAACAATTGTACTTCTTCTTTTCAAGTGTTTATGCCTGTATTTATTTTTCTTGCTTTGTGGCATTATCTAGGACCTTCATCACTCAATGGAAGTGTTGAAGCAGACATTCATGCTTTTTTTCTCTTTGATTTTAGCTAGAAATTATTTAGTCATTTACTATTAAGTATGTTAGTTGACAAGTTATCGGTGTAATTCTTTGTCACTTGAGAAAATTTCATTTTATTTATATTTACTGAGAGTTCAAGTGTGGGTTGAATTTTGTCAGGTGACTTTTATGCATTTATTGCTATGATTAGTTGATATTCCTCTTTATAACTGTAGTGAATTAGATTTATTTTTGATACTTTCCTTGGATAAACTCCTCTCCATATAGCTCCCTAGTTTTTAGTGAGCCACTACAAATATTCCAAACTCTTCAACTCCCTTGAGTTCAGACTGGTACTGCCTCAACTCTTAAGATGCACCCTTTCATCCCAGCTCACTTTGCTATGGTTGGAAATGGATCTCAAGAGACATTGCAATCATGGAACTCAACCCATAAGTTTCCTTTTTTTCAAAGATTAAGTTTATATGCCTTGTGTTGTCAAAGAATTTCAAGCAGCCCTCATATACTTTACAGTTGTTGACAACAGAAGAGCCAGTCTTTTATGCAAGTGTTTCCACCGTATCAAGTAGTAGAAACTTACCTTTCAGTATTTAAGGAAATTATTTCTTGGTATACACTTGCAGATAGGACATTATGTTTTTAGCACTTTAAGCATACAATTATGACTAATTTTTGACTGAGTGACAGCTGTTGGTCTTCCTGAGGGTGATATCTCTCTTTTACTCTGTTTTAAATATATTTTATTTGCCTTTGGCATTCATCAATGTAACAACAAAATGCCTAGCTGTGGTCTTATTTGTAGCTTTTATGCATGGAATTCATAATGCTCCTTGAATATGTGTCTTTATTGCCCTCATCAGTTTTGGAAAATTCTCAGCCACTGTTTGGTAAATATCGTGCCTTTTTCTCTTCTCAGTGTTCCAATTACAATATGTTAAACTTTTGATGTGTGTTGTAAAGTTCTGCTATTCTTTGTGCTTTTGATGATATTTTTGACTTACCTGTCTCCAGCTTAAACAGCCTTCTCTTTAAACTACTGCTACATATATCTATCAAAGTCTTATTTTAATAATTATATCTTTATGTTTAGTTTTTATTTCACTATAATGCTTATAGATTATAGCTCTCTTGAGGAATTCTATATCTTTTCATTGATTTGTTGAATATTTTAAATGTATTTTTTTAATGTTTATTTTTGAGAGTGAGAGAGAGAATGGGAAAGGGGCAGAGAGAGAGGGTGACACAGAATCTGAAGCAGCTCCCGGATTTAAGCTGTCAGCAAAGAGCTCGACACAGAGCTTGAACTCATGAACTGCAATATCATGACCTGAGCCCAACTATGTGCTTAACCAACTGAGCCACCCAGGTGCCCCTTAAAGGTAGTGATTTTATTTATTATCTTTTTAGATGTTCATTTATTCTTGAAAGAGAGAGACAGAACACGAGCAGGGGAGGGGCAGAGAGAGAGAGGGAGACACAGAATCAGGCTCCAGGCTCTTAGGTCTCAGCACAGAGCCCAACACTGGTCTTGAACTCATAATTGTAAGATCATGACCTGAGCCAAAGTCGATGCTTCACTGACTGAATTGCCCAGGTGCCCCTTACAGGTAGTTAGTTTAAATTCTGTGTCAAATAACTCCTGTATTTAGGAATGCTTATGATTTTCTTGAAGTTATTTTTTTTCTATTTAGTTTTGAGTCACTTGTTCCTGCATCCTGGTATTCCTGATAATTTTTATTTGAATGCTAGAATTATGTATAGGAAATTGTGTAGGCCTCAGATGATGTTTCTTCCTCCAGAGTGGATTTAATTTTCTTCTGATTAGCACCTTGAGAGAGAGCCCATCACATTTACGTATTGAGTGACTGAGATGATAATGCTGAATTTTAGACTTTTGATTAGACTTACTTCAAGTTTTCTTTAATTTTAAAACCTGACACTTCACACTTGTAAAATGAAAGTTGGGGTTATTTCTAAGGACCTCTATCCATGAAGGACATTTTTTTTTAACTTCCTTTACCCTACTACAGTGCCTACAGCTTCTTTGAAACCACTTTCTTCTTTCTTCTCTTGGGCCTGTGTTACATGGGATATAATGAAGCTTTGAGAACAAAAATAGCACAGATCGTTTAGATCACATCTTTGTTGTGACCTTTTCTCCATGTTCTTGCCTACACAAGTCCTGACTGACTTATCAGTCATGGTCCTTAATTTGTCTTCTCAATCCCATGCTATTTCCAAAAGGTTTTGTTTGCTGTGTTCTGTTTCTCTTCTATGACATACCGGATGCATTGGAAAATCCTTGAATGAACGAAACAATGAAGAACTTTTTTTAGACTTAATATATTCCCTTCTCTTTAGGGTCCTTCTAATCTAGCTTTTCTAAAATTTTTTTTTTAATGTTTATTTTTGAGAGACAGAGACAGAGCATGATCTGGGGAGGGGCAGAGAGAGAGGGAGACACAGAGTTCAAGGTAGGCTCCAGGCTCTGAGCTGTCAGCACAGAGCCAAATGTGGGGCTCGAACTCAGAAACTGCAAGATCGTGACCTGAGCTGCAGTTGGATGCTTAACCAACTGAGCCACCCAGGCGCCTCGCTTTTATAAAGTCATTCTCAGCTAAAGGATTTACCATATACAAATGACTCCACTGTATGCAAGAGCACAGCTCTGCTCTTTTCTAATGCAATTTGTTGTTAGTTTTCCTGAAAGAACTCATTTATTGTTCATTTTTTATTGGGTTGGTATGTTTAGTTAGGACAGCACCTTGAATTTCAGAGTCTTTATCCAGCTGTCTACAGTTCTGGGGCCTGAAAGTCGATACATTCAGAAAAAAAGCAAGTTCCAAAACTCTAAAAACTCCAGGTTCCATAAGATTTAAAGTATGCCAGAACAGTCTTTTATAATCCCCTTTTTCCCTATTCCTCATCTTGGCTATCCATTGACTTTCTCAGTAGAGAGAGATCCACCAAGATAAAGGCACACTAGCTTTTAAAAACAGCTGCAAGGAATTTAGATGGACTATTCGCAGAAATAAGTGTGCTAATAAAGGGGAAATAATAAGAGCACACATGATTTATTTTAGAACTTTAAACCCATTATGCTTCTCATATGTAAGACTTCCATGACTAAAAATCAAGAGTGTCTTGAATCACATGCCTGTCAAAATTCCTCTTCTCCTTTTTCTCGTAACCTTTTCTTTCTTCCTTATATTATCATTGGATAATTTTTACTAAGGGTCCAAGTACACGGGATGGTTTTTAAATATAATTCAGGATAACATTGCTGCTCGCTGGTAACATGTAGTCTGAAGATTGTGTGAGATTGTAGATGATGACCCATTCACATTTGTAGGAAATGGAACAATTACAGAGATGACTCAACAGCATGATCCAAGCCTATGATTAAATGAAATATAATTCATTGTACTACTAATAAATTCAGGGTCCTGGCTTCATACTGAGAAACGGAGAAGGGCCTCAATGAGGAAGTACATTTTCTCATTGGGAAAGGCTTCCTACTTTTCGAGTCATGGGCATGAATCAGCCTTGAAAAGATTTCGCGAGATTCATACAGCGTCTTCCTATTTCTTAGTGCTCAGTTCCCTCTCCTCACAGCCCATCTGCACATCTCTCCATTCTCTCCAATTTCAAAGCACATACTCCAATTTTCCCCAGCTGTACAATTATGTTATTAAGCACAAAGAACTGCTTAATATGAGAGCTAGAAGAGAGCTTCTATGTCATATTGTCCAGGGATGCAAGCTAGGTTTTATCTCACACACCAACTCCAATCAATCAAAAGAGATTACGAGGAAAAGCTGGGTCGAGAAGGTTGTAATTCTCTGTGCAAAGTCAGTGGAAAAGAGTGAGTAATGATTCATAACAAGAATATAGACGAAAGGATTAGCATCATTTTTGCTACATATTTACTAACACTGGGAGTTCACCCAACCCTTTCATTTATCAAATGAATAAAGTGGGAGTGCTGTAGGTTAAGTGATGTCTCCACATCATGCAGTTATGGTCGTAACTGGTAAAATTTGAATCCATGTCTTCAGTTTCTCAGTAGGATGCTAGTTCTCTTCTGATCTATCACCTTTTAAATTACTAACATAAGAGCAGAAGTAAACTGGCTTTAAAATCCAATCTTTCCTATTATGTGTAGTCAGTGGTGCTTAAAACCAGTGGAAACATAATTGCTCAAGTTGGAGCTCATTTCTGACACTTCCTTACCTAATACTGCCACAGCTTCTTTATCTGCAAATTGACTTTATTGTAGGAGTAAAATCCAAAGCACAGGGATAGGAACCTGCCTTGTAGTAAGTGTTCAATAAATGTTTAACCATAATGTATTCTTTTTTAATTTTCTGGCCATGATACTACATTTATCAAGATGATAACTTTCTCTTTAACTTTTTTTTTTTTACAAATAGTTTATTGTCAAATAAGTTTCCACATAACACCCAGTGCTCATCCCCACGAGTGCCCTCCTCCATGCCCATCCCCCCTCTCCTCCACATCCATCAGTAGTCAGTTTGTTCTCAGCATTCAAGAGTCTCTCATGGTTTGCCTCTCTCCCTTTCCCCCACCATTTCCCCCCTTCTTCTCCCCCTTGTTCCTCCGTCAAGTTCCTCCTAATCCTCCCATATGTGCAAACATATGATATTTGTCCTTCTCTGCCTGACTTATTTCGCTCAGCATAACACCCTCAAGGTCCATCCATGTTGCTACACATGGCCAGATTTCATTGTTTCTCATTGCTATGTAGTATTCCATGGTATAGATAAACCACATCTTCTTGATCCATTCATCTGTTGATGGACACTTAGGCTCTTTCCATGTTTTAGCCATTGTGGAGAGTGCTGCTATGAACATTGGGGTACATGTGCTCCTATGCATCAGCATTTCTGTATCCCTTGGGTAAATTCCTAGCAGTGCTATTGCTGGGTCATAGGGGAGTTCTATTGTTAGTTTCCTGATGAACCTCCACACTGTTTTCCAGAAGGGCTGTACCAGTTTACATTCCCACCACCAGTGTAGGAGGGTGCCTGTTTTGCCACATCCTCACCAGCATCTAGAGTCCTCTGATTTGCTCATTTTAGCCACTCTGACTGGCATGAGGTGGTATCTCAGTGTGGTTTGGATTTGTATTTCCCTGATGAGGAGGGATGCTGAGCATCGTTTCGTGTGTCTATTGGCCATCTGGATGTCCTCTTTGGAGAAGTGTCTGTTCATATCTTCTGCCCATTTCTTCACTGGGCTGTTTGTTTTTCAGGTGTGGAGTTTGGTGAGTTCCTTATAGATTCTGGATATTAACCCTTTATCTGGTATGTCATTTGCAACTATCTTTTCCCATTCTGTTGGTTGCCTATTAGTTTTGTGGGTTGTTTCCTTTGCTGTGCAGAAGCTTTTAATCTTGATGAGGTCCCAATTGTTTATTTTTGCTCTTGATTCCCTTGCTTTTGGGGATGTGTCAGGTAAGAAGTTGCTGTGGTGGAAGACTTATCCAAGAATTCAGCCAAGTTGCAGGGTACAAAATCAACGTACAGAAATCGGTTGCATTTTTATACACCAACAATGAAGTAACAGAAAGAGAAATCAAGAAACTGATCCCATTCACAACTGCACAAAAAAACCTTAAAATACCTAGGAATAAACCTAGCCAAGGATACAAGAGATCTGTAGGATAAAAACTATAGAAAACTTATGAAGGAAATTGAAGAAGATACAAAGAAATGGAAAAACATTCCATGCTCATGGATAGGAAGAATAAATATAGTTAAGATGTCATTACTACCCAGAGCTATCTACACATTCAATGCAATTCCAATCCAAATTGCACCAGCATACTTCTCAAAACTAGAACAAACTATCCAAAAATTTGTATGGAACCACAAAAGACCCCAAATAGCCAAAGTAATACTGAAAAATAAAACCAAAATGGGAGGTATCACCATCCCAGACTTTAGCCTCTACTACAAAGCTGTCAGCATCAAGACAGTATGGTATTGGCACAAAAGCAGACACATAGACCAATGGAACAGAATTGAGAACTCAGAAGTGGACCCAAAAGTATACAGCCAACTGACCTTTGACAAAGCAGGAAAGAATATCCAATGGAAAAAAGACAGCCTTTTTAACAGATGGTGTTGGGAGAACTGGACAGCAACATGCAGAAGAATGAAACTAGATCATTTTTTCACACCATGCACAAAAATAAACTCAAAATGGATAAAGGACCTGAACGTGAGACAGGAAACTATCAACACCCTAGAGGAGAAAGCAGGAAACAACCTCCTTGACCTCCACCACAGCAACTTCTTTAACTTTTTTTTTAACGTTTTTATTTATTATTGAGAGACAGAGAGAGACAGACCATGAGCAGGAGCAGGACAGACAGAGAGGAAGACACAGAATCCGAAACAGGCTTCAGACTCTGAGCCGGCAGTCAGCACAGAGCCCAACACGGGGCTCGAATTCACAAACCGCGAGATCATGACCTTAGCCGAAATTGGATGCTTGACTGACCGAGCCACCCAGGCGCCCCCAAGATAATAACTTTTTAAAATGAACTGAGTCTAAAATCAGATGTGGTGTCATTGTTCTTCTCTTAACTGAGGCCCTTTAATCTGTTCACCTTCAGGCACAAAAGAAACCCAGTAGGCTCACTAAAATCGTAACAGAAAAGTTGTAACGGTCATAGCATGGAAACAAGAGAAGTGTTCAATTCTCACTAATATTTGCATCTATTCGAATGTTTTACCTGCTCTGAGTACATGTTATCCCTTAGAATCCTATATATTTTACTTTCGAAGACAAGAGTTCTCATTAACTAGAAATCTTTAGCTCTATTCATCTTTCATTACTTGTTCTTCTGCAAGAACATAGGGGATCTCTGCTCCTTACTGTCAGTGAGAAAGAGAATAAAAAGATTTTTATATCTTTTGTTAAAGCAAAGTCTGCAAATTCTATAAAAAATAAGTTCTGTAAATTCCATATCATATATATAATCGTATATAAATAAATATATTTATATATATAAATAAAACAGGAGCCCATTCATTAGATATCTAAAGCTGCAAACGGAGTGATGACTGATCAATTCACTTTGAAATAGTAATAGTATAAGAATCCCCTCCTTTACTGCCAGAAAAATGGAAGCTTCTAGAAAATTCCACACATCATTGGCTGATCTCCAGGGCATTCAGATCTGTGGAAGGTGTTGACATGGGTGCTTTGAGAGATGGGGATCTCTCTTACTGAGAGTAGCCTGTGTGCTGTAGGGAACACGGCTGCTGTAGAGAAGCCTGGAGGAGCAGATCTGAGGAAACACAGAAACCTACCTGGAGAGGGCCTTGCTTCACTGGTGTCTCAGTGCCAGCCACTCCGAGTTCTTTGGTGACCATCATAATTGGAACATTGCCTGTGTCCTTCATGAAGAGGAAAATCCCATCGGGGACAGGCAAACTGCTGGTATTTACCAGAGCTTTGAGGCCAGAGGAATCTCAGATGTTTAACAGTGTGGCAATAGCTTAAAAATTGGAGGGAAAAAACCACGACAATTTAAAAGTGGGGGAAAAATGTTAACTCTCACTGATGATGATACAAAGTCTGATCACTTGTATACTTAACTTCTTCCTTAACTGTTTTTAAATTAACTTATAGTGGGCACCTGGGCGGCTCAGCCTGTTGAGCATCCAACTGTTCATTTAGGCTCAGGTCATGATCTCATGGTTCATGAAATCAAGCTCCACATTGGTCTTGTGCTAACAGTGTGGAGCCTGCTTGGTATTCTCTCTCTCTCCCTCTCTCTTTTGCCCCTTTCCTGTAAGTTCTTTACTGAGTAAGTTCTTTACTGAGTACTTTACTGATGTTGCATATTTAATAATCATGTGAACTCCCAGGCATGACTTCTGAGAGTCAGACTCCTAAGCAATACCTTTGTAAAGTCGTTTAAGAGATATGGAAGAAGCTGGTTAATTTTTCCCTGTTTTCCCTGTTTACCAGTATCATCATCTGCTCTTAAAAGTTCAAATGAGGGCCACTTGGGTGGCTCAGTGAGTTAAGTGTCCCACTGCAACTCAGGTCATGATCTCACAGTTTGTGAGTTTGAGCCCCGCGTTGGGCTCTATGCTGACAGCTCAGAGCCTGGAGCCTGCTTCCTATTCTATGTCTCCTTCTTTCTCCACCCCTCCCCCACCTCTCAAAAATAAACACTAAAAAAAAAAGTTCAATTGATACTGTAATATCTGTAGTAATTATGGAGCAGTGGTTCTCAAAATTGTCTTCCAAGACCCATTTTATTTATTTTTTAAAAATTTAAAAAATATATTATTTGGTTTTGTGAGTGAGAGAGAGGGAGAGACAGCATGAGCAGGGGAAGGTCAGAGAGAGAGGGAGACACAGAAGCTGAAGCAGGCTCTAGGCTCTGAGCTGTCAGCACAGAACTAAACGCAGGGCTCAAACCCATGAACGGTGAGATTGTGACCTGAGCCCAAGTCAGATGCTTAGCTGACTGAGCCACCCAGGTGCCCCTCCCAAGACCCATTTTAAGGAAAATGATTTCCCACAGACCCCAAGAATGTGGTCATGGATCCTAGTCTGAGGAGCATGGAGTTATGAAGACAAAGTCGTCTTATATTTTGAAAATGCCTTTTGACAGGAGACTATCATTGTAAAATGTTTTGTGGAGTAAAAACAAATGCTGTGAATTCTGTAAAAAGTAAATTTTGTAAGATGGTCACTGAAATAAATTTCAAAAAACCCCAAAACTTAGAGTCCTCAAGTTTATATCCATGAACTTTAGTGCGAGTAATCTTACTGTAGTGCTTTCAGGTTTACCAAGTATATTCACATATCTGGTCACCTAATTTGTGCATCAGTCTTGCATTATATGTAATATTATCTTTCCAGAATGCATGATCATTGGTATTGCTGGCATTTTAGCTCTGACCTTACAACTTCAAGTTTCACTAATAATACTATTTTTCTTAGAATAAGCAATACTTTTATAGTGCTTAAAAATTTATAAATCTCTTCTTTAACCTTTCACCTGTGGTCTTCATAATAATCAGCAATATAATAGGCCGGAGATCATCTCGGTGACCAACATGATGGTTAGTTTTATTTTCTGTGCCCAGTGCCTAATTTCATTAGGAAATATCTTTTTTACACTGTCATTCATTTTTCAGCTATTTGATTACTATTTTTTTTTAACAAGATGCAGTAGCATTCTGAATAAGTGGGTGTTTTGTAAATACTACTGTATGTTTAATCATGAATAATACTCAAATAGTCTAAAATAGTATTTCCCAGAGTAAGACTCCAAAAAAAATTAGTCATCCAAAGCCTTGCAGAAAGAGAGTTGGGGGTGAGGGGCAGGGAGGAGACAGAGACAGAGGGACAGAGAGAGAGAGAAAGAGAGAGAAAGGAAGAAGAACTGGTTTAAAACAAAAGCTATTGCCTATTAATGTTTTGAAGATTCATAATAGTATGAAGGAGAAGTCTTGGAGTATAAATCTGTTTATTTCATTCAGTATTTACTTTTTTTGGTATTGTTTTTTTTTTCATAGCTATGATTTTTTATAGTAAGGAATACAGGACAAAATCAGAAAAGGGAAAGGGCAAGCTCATTAGCATCTCTGTGCCCAAGAGTTTTTTTTTTAATTGATTTTCTTTTTTATATTTATATCTCTTTTTTCCATTCATCATTTAGTATTTACTTCCTTGTATGTGTGTATGCATCAGCCTAGACATATACGTCACCTCTATGGAGGCTCATGACTAATTTATAATAACTGAAGAATACATGACTTGAGTGTTGGTGCTGAAGTATTTCAGATTATTTTCCTGAAACCTCACATGGCCCAAGTTTTTCCATTGTCCAACATGCATCTCTTCCCCATTTTAGTGTCTCCTCACTAAAATTCACCAAAGCTGAGAGAGTGAAATAGTTTTTAACAGTGATCTTTCTTCGGGCAAGGGCAACCCGAGCCAGTATTTGCATTCTTCTTTTTAAAATGTGTTCCAGATTTTTAATAAAACATATTATCATGTGCTTTCACCTCATTAAAGTGTTAACTCTGTGGCACTAAATAGACAATATAACAGGCATGTATTTGAGTAAACCAATGAGCCTTGAACATTGTACAACACTGCAAAAGAAGATTCTGCACAATGAGTGTTAAATATTATTATTATGTAGAAACTATTCTAATGTATAAAGATGTTAGGCCAGTTTTAGGCAATGCAGGTGTTTTTGAGCTTTGAGTATATATTTCCACAAATAAAGTATATTTGAAGACCATAGTGTAGTTTGACCCTTAAGAGAACTATGGCTAAAATTTTGCAGAATTAAAATTGATCATTACTCACAATATAATTATAACCCCCACATCAATCAAGTGTATACTTTTTATTGCTGTGAGTATTCTGAAGATAAAGGTATAGCAGAATTGTAATAGGGCATCCATATGCAGTTTATAATGTTCAAAATGGGAAATGAGTCAATGGTTAAGGGATTCTATTTTTTTTATTTTTCAATGTTTTATTTATTTCTGAGACAGAGAGAGCGTGAGCAGGGGAGGGTCAGAGAGAGAAGGGGTCACAGACTGAAACAGGCTCCAGGCTCTGAGCTAGCTGTTAGCGCAGAGCCCGACGTGGGGCTCAAATCCACGAACCGTGAGATCATGCCCTGAGCCGAAGTTGGACGCTTAACAGACTGAGCCACCCAGGTGCCCCAATGGTTAAGGGATTCTAAAGTGACAGGATTTTGTAGAGAATATGAGAAGTAATTATGACCATAAAAGGAATATGAATACATTTTAAAATGGTTTCCCTTCAGGATCTCCAGAAATTCCATAATGTATTTTATTGTTGAGATGTTTATTCAGGAAAATACTTCCAATAGTCTATGCTTTGGATACCCGTACTCTGGGTTTCGCAAAGTATTGTATGTGCCTGTTATACACCAGAAACATTTTCATCCTGGAAACGCATTCTCTCCATAAATGAACTCCTGCAACAAGACACAACATCAGACTCAGAGCATGCATTCAAACATCCCAGGGTCAATATATTAGAAGTTAGCAGAACATATTGCTCAAAAGCAGAAAGAATTAATCAAAATGTCCTATTTTAGCTTTGCTAGCAACAGCAGGGCACAACAGACTGCAGAACTGATTAGTTACATATTAAATAAAAACAGTAGTGACAGAGTTTTAAAATATCAAATTAGCCTAACAGAGCTCCCAGTAAAATGGAAAAACCACAAGAACGGCTACAGACACAGCGGGAGACCATCTATGAAAGGTGGAAATAACGAAGGTTCTGGGAACATCGATTGCTTCTGCAAGACCTTCAATACTCTCCAGCTTAAACAGTTGCTCTGGCTTGTTCTACTTTCTGTGATCTTCTCTCTTGGGCAGATTTGCCCAGAAGATCTGAGATAGAACCAGGGAAATCAAGAACCCTGAGTATCTTATACCTGGTCCAGAAGATGCTCCTTTATCTGACATAGTCTTGGCTACTGGGAAACTGGAAAGGTGCCCAATCTTGACTGCAAGTAGAGCCTTTTAGCAGCATCCCCAGATGATGTCACTAGCCTGTTCATACCAGAGAAGTGAAGGGAAGTTTTAGGTAGAAGCAATCACATACCCCACTGTCTTACATATGATACTAGTCACCATTAATGGTTGGCACCTGGCTGACGGTTTTGGATTAGTAGTTTCCAGGAGTTAGATAGCATGAGCCAATTGATCTGCATAGCTGCCTTCTCCCTTGAGATAAGAATTCGCATATGTGGGATGCTGCCTATGGATTAGGAATGGTACTCAGTTTTAAAAGGAGATTGTTGAAGAGGTAGTATACACAACCTCCTCTAGCATCATCTCAGTCTTGGCACTAGATAATATCATTAATGGTTAATGCCCCTCATTTTGTTACCCATGGTTCCCCTTTTGAGCCTTGCATAGAATCGCCATCTATCTATTGGCATGAAGGTGAGACCAGCAAGGCAAGTCTAAAGAAGGAAAACCAGCAGCAAAAGAGTTAGAGTGTCAAGTCCATAATCCCCTTGTGTGCTGATTATTCGTACAAATGAGTGCATCATTTTATGAAGAATCATCCCCGGGTTTCCACATGCCTGGGAGAGGTTGGATGTCTTTCCAAAGCCTTTCAACTCTGTAAGGTGTTCATTGTGGGTCTAGGTTTGGGAAGTGAAGGCTGTTTGTATCACAAATTACCCTCTAGTCAAGCTCTTCTCCACAACTAATTGCCATGACCTTGGGTGTATCTGCTCTTGAATATCCTTGACATCCATCTGCTATGAAGATGAATTAGTTATTTAGGTAGCAATCAGCTTTCCTGGTTTAGCCAAAGTGCATCCATTCCTCTTTAGGCCTATTAAGCTGGGAATGGACTTTCGCGCTAATGCACAATGCAATCACTACCACTCTGGAGATGCCAGATGCCTAAATATTTTGTATTCACTAATGAAAAACTTCTTTCTAAAATAAAAGTGATAGAAAGAAGGAGGAAGGAGGGAGAAGGGGGGAAAAGTCAATAAAGACCTAGAGATTCAATTAAGAGTTTAGGTATCTGCCAGCTTTTATTAGCTCCAACTTTGACTTATGGGGCTGAGGTCAGCAAGTGGTCAGTGTGGAGGCACGTAGGGAGCGTAAAGAAATTGCATCAGGGTCTTGGATACAGGGAGTGCCACGTCTCCTGAATGAGTAGCAGGAGACAATTCACTGCAATGATAGGAAAAACCACCAGGGAGAGGTTAAATTTCTCTGCAACCCTCTAGCCAGTGTGAGAGAATCTCCCACTGCTACATTCTGGAGTGTTGGGTTTGCCATTAAAATCCTTACAACGGATTACTCTATTTCCCCATCTGCACATATACCCAGTCCTTCAAAGGAAGAAAAGCCCTATTGTTCATGCCTGACTTAAAATATGACCTAATCTGAGGTATTTGGAATTTGTATTTATAAACAGAGTGTGGAACAGTATTAGATTATGTTTTAAATAGAAGTGGAAAAATATATATTAAGAAAATACCAGGCACTAGAATTTGTCCACATGCATTGACACACATTATTCTGGAATGTCCACAGAGCAATCTCCTTGGGCAAATATCATAGTAGATGTTTTAGGGCTAAAGAGGTGGAAGCTCAGGGGGATGGAAGTAATCCAGTGACTGCCAGTTCACGTCCAAGTCTTCCGAGTTTACAATGTACCTCTGTCCCTACATACCATACATGAAACACATATTTATTGAGCACCTATTGTGGAGCCATCAGTGTTCTTGATATAGAGGGTGTGACAGAGGATAGAACAGACAAACGTCCCTGGTTTCATGGATCTGACATTCTACAAAATTTCTCACGCTCTGTATTTTTCTTCCTAATGCCTGAGGACAGTAGGTCAGGCATACTTTTTGGTTTGCTTGGTTGGTTGCTTCCTGGGTTGAGATTTCTTGATACTCTATCAGATTATGCTTAAGAGAGTCAGGCTGATTTGGTTTCATCCAATTATTTATTTTTCAGTATCTATTATGTGTTAGTGACTAGACCAGACACTGCTGATTCATAAATAAAACAATGACTGTGGGAGCTGAAAAGAGAGGACTTCCTAGACAGCTTAAGGAAACAATAGGGATTCTGATTTTACCTGGTGGATTAAACAAGTGTTGACCACACCTTCTTTTTAAACATCACTATTTTGAAACAAAAGGGCTATAAATAGCTTAGGGTCACAAGGACAAAGTAATACAGAAAACAGTAGGAGGCAAAGGATGGAATTACTTGTATGCAGACAGCAAATGGCTGGATGAGTGATAACTGACGCATATTACAGAGGGAAGCGGAAAGCTCGGTGCTGCAGTAGCTGGGTGATGGCTGTGAGCAGGGCAATCTGGGTTTCAGAACCTTGGGAAGATTTGAGTTGAAGGATGAAACAGGTCAGAGACAGGGTGTGAGGCGGGACAGTGACAGGAGAGTTGGTTGAAATTCTGTGTAAGATGCATTTACTCCTGAATCCCATCTTCCACCCCACACTACAGATGACACCACCTTTCTGCACTCTGGAGAACACTGGTATGTTACTCTCTGGGAGAGCTGAAGTAGAGAGATTTTTGTTAGAGGGACACTGAATATAGCTACAAGTGAAGGGTAATATTGAAATCATGTGAATTAATTAACAGTCTCCTTTAGATCCCCTTTCTGCATAGCCCACTCCCTTACTAGACTGCTGAGGGCAGCTTCTGACATGGCACTCAATGTTCCTCCCTTTGTTGTATCTTAGTCTTTGTCGCCCTCCCTCCCTAGTGTGTGTGGGCTGAGCCTGGGGACTTGCTTCTAACCGAATATGGCAAAGCAATAGTATGTCATCTCCATGATTAAGTGATAAAAACTTTGATCTCTGTCCTGATAGCTCTCTTGCTGGCACTTTCTTGACTTCTTGCCTGCTCTGTCTGATAAAGGAAGCTCTATGAAGAAATCTACTTAGAAAGAAACTAAGGGAGGCCTCCATGCAATAGCCCAAGAATGGAATGTTGCTAACAACTGTGTGAATGAGCTAGAAGAAGTCTCCCCAGTGGAGCACGAAGATGACTGCAAGCTTGTAGGTTGACCAGATACCCTGGTTTTCTCAAGCCTGAGGAGTTTTTTGGGGTATAAGACTTTGAGAGCTAAGACTAGAAAAGTCCTGGCCAAAGTGGGATGGTTGTTTACCCTACTTATAAGACATTCAGAGCCAAAAGTCCCAGGTAAAGTGCACCTAGATTCCTGGCTATAGAAACCATGAGATAATAAATGTTATTGTCAGCCACTAATTTGGGAGCTAATTTGTTATGCAACAAGGTAACTAAAATAGACTCCCAGAATGCTGACAGCTTATTACACCAGCAAGGCAAGATATCTGATGACTTCTTTCTGGTAAAGTGATGACCATAAACCAACCAACCAACCAAACAAACAAAAGATCTATTATTATTTACAGCCAGTGGGTTTCCTGAGAAAATTCTAACATCCCTACCCAAGCATTCCACAATGAAGTTTACCTCTTGTCAAGACCTGCCTGTACATACAGAACATCCTAATCTCTAAGCTTTAAAGAAAACCTCTAATATGAAGGTCAAAATCCGAAAGGAAATGTACAGGAAAAATATTAGATGAAAAAGTATAGAAAGCAAAGCAGAACTCCACTAGAATCACTAATGTACTCATGAATACAGTCAAAAATGTAAAAGAAGAGAGTGTGGTCATAAAATCAGAAGAAATGCTATAAAAAGGAGCATTAATAGAATAAATAATCTTAAAAATGTAAAATATGAAAGATATTAAATCTTTGCAGAGAATTACAAGATAAAGGCAGCTTTCTGAGAGCACTGAATACGAAGGCAGAGTTGAAGTTATAAAAGAGGAAAAAGAATTAAATTAAAGCATCAGTCCAAGATTAATAAGAATTGCGGAAAACCAGAGAATTGAGGAAGCAGAAGAAAATTATCCAATAATTTAAAAAAATCCAACTTGGAAGGGCCCACCAAGTACCCAGAAAAATAAATTAAAAAAAAAACAACAACCACGTCATGAAAAAAGGAAAACTATAAAAGAAATGCCTATGTCACAAAATATTAGGACACTAGGTATGAAGATAATAACCCTTCCAAAAATTGGAGAGAAAAAAATGATATACAACAGATCAAAAATCAGCATAGCATTGGATTTCTCAAGAGCATCATTAGATTCTAGAACACAGTGGAGCAATGCTTTAGTCACTCCCAGGGAATTTATTACCAACTAGAATTCTCTCTCCAGAATTTGTTGAGCAGGAAATTCAGGTGGTAAAATGCAGGCCACTCATGAAGGTGGTTAGAGTGTGAAGTGCGTGGGAGACATCTGGGTGGGGTTGAGAAAGGGGTGTGTGTTTGAGGGAGGTGTGCTGCATTCAGCAATAGTTTGAGAACCACTCTCAATCAGTTTGCACTTTCTGACCCTCCCTCCTCCTGAAATTTGGATCATGGTCATCTGATTTCTTTGGCCATAAAAAATAAATAAATAAAAGTGTTGTGTTTCTTAGTAGAACTCTGCCTGCGACTTTAAACCCTGAATCCTTGAATTAAGATGGGGGCACCTCTGTCATCCTCAGTTTCTGAAGGACTAGGATGAGTAGAGCTCTTGGGCCATTGACAATGGACATGTGGAGTGGGGAGCCTTGTTTAAGCCATTAAGGTTTTTGAAGTATTTTCAAAGCTTTTTTTTGCATGCTTTTTATACATAATTTAACCATCCTAATGCGGTTGTTGTCTGTGTGCTTGTGTTTAGTATGGGAGATATTTTTATATGTTTATATGATATAAAAAAAGCAACTTAAAAGGCAGAGGTAGAAGATTCCAGGCAGAAAAACAAACAATAAAGAGAGAGAAGAAAGAGTAGCTGAATAATTACTAATAATAGAAGAATTAACCTTCAACAGGAGGAGAAATACCTCATCCTTTGCAATAGAAGAGAATGAGGGAAAATGAAATACAAGCACACATATAATCAATACAAGGCCAGGAATTTTTCCATATAGCCTTGCTTTTCTCTCCTGGTAAGTGGAAAATAAGATTTACTCATTGTGCATTGTTTAAAGTATTGGTGGGTGGGGAGGGAATGGTGGAATGATAATGTATCAGGTTCAGTCAGGAAAACAAGTCTCTTTATTCATTCAAAAAACTGGAAAATTTTTCTTCAGTGGTTTCCACAAATATTGGAAATGCTGAGAGAATGAAGGCCAGGTAACTAACATGAAATTTTGTTGCAAATTTTCTGTGACAAAGCATATTTCTAAGAGCTATCATGGAAACTGCTAGAACTCTCAGGAGCACTTCGAAAGATCTGACCAAATTTCTTGGTCTGCCTGGGGAAAGTGAGAGGTTCTGAAATAGCTGCATATCCCGTATGTAACTGCACACCTTGCTGCATCTGCCTCCAGGGAATAAAGCTTTCTTCTTCCCTTCTACTTGCCTCATGGAAGTGCATCTCTTTGGCAGATACTGAGTGTCCAGAACTACGGAGGGGTTTGGGTTCTGGGAAATGCAGCTTCCTGTTGCAATTCAGTGGACATCTATGGACAGGGCAGTGATGATACCATATTTACTTCAGGACAATCCAGTATGGCAAGTATTTTGATCATGTGTCATTTCAGGCAGCCTCCTACATTTTGAAGTCTCTTTCTTTCCACATTTGATAATATCTTATGGAGTAAACACTGTTTAGCAGTACATTCTCCCTCCCTGCCTGGCCCTAAAGCTATATCTCCCAGGGCCCTTGCTCTTAGGGACTAGATCTATGTTTAGGTTCTTAAGTTGGATGCACTATGAAAGACTGATTTGGAACAGAGTTACAGGTGGAAAGAGGCAGGACATGTGGCATCCAGTTTTCTACCCAGATTTCAGCAGAAGCAGTTCTGAGCTCAGCTGAGGTTCTATATTTCTGATTTGAAAGCTCCCTGACCTTCAAAGGGGTAGAAGCTCCTTTGATGGGCGAGGTCCATAATGTGGTTCTGGGAGTTATTCCTGGAACTGTAGCCTAGACTGTGTTCTTCAGTCTTCACAGAAAATCCTGTGAACTATTTCTAGATTTGGCAACAGCTTACTTACTTTGGCAGTGTTTTCTGTGGTCTTCAATGAAGAACACTGGCCAGTTCTGTGTGATTAGAGGTTTTGACAAAGGTTTAGGAAAGTTGCTTCTGGGTTGAATAAAGAGAGGATTAGGAGGATCTAGAGAGAGGGCCAGTATGTTGGCTAACGTGTTTTCTGTTGACAATGACCCCAGTTTTATGTTACGTTTCTCTAGCAGCTCTTCTCTGGCAGCTCAGGTTATAAAGTTGAGAAGGTAGATATTCGGATTAACTCAGAGTTTTCCTGATTTTACTTTAGAAAGAATTGAAGAAGTGAGTAGTTCATCCATAGTCCCAAGCAAAGTAGTAGAAAGGGGAATTGGATCCATGAGCATTAAGTTCCACACAAAGTCTCTGGAGAGGACATTTTTTTTTTCTTTCAAATCCCCCTCCTTTGCTTGAGAACAAAAAGCCACTCCAGAGAATATAACTCTTTATTTCAGTGATACATTAATTCTTCTAGACAAGTGTAGTCCCTTACATGTATAAATATTAAGCTATTTAATATGGTTCAAATTCATTTGTTCCTTAAATGCTTAATGTTTTGTAATCTGTGTTGAAAGAGTTATAGGAATCTATCAGAGAACCCCATTATCCCACCCAGGCAACATCAGTGAAAGTGTGTTTCATTGTTTAGAAAGTTACTAACAGAAAATGGAATTGGACTGCTAAGGTAAGAAACCCAGGAACTAATGTCCACAAAAGCAGTAAAAAACAAAAACAAAAACAGAAAATAAATTATCACTCCCTTACTGTATTTGAACTTGAATGCATTCAGGAAGAGGTATTAAAATCTGTGGATGTTAAAGAATTATCTCTAGGGGCTCCTGGGTGGCTTAGTCAGTTAAGCGTACGACTTTCGCTTAGGTCATGATCTCACGGTTCATGGGTTGGAGCCCCACATCGGGCTCTGTGCTGACTGCCAGCTCAGAGCCTGGAGCCTGTTTCAGTCTGTGACTCCCTCTCTCTCTGACGCTCCCCTGCTCACGCTGTCTCTCTCTCTCTCTCTCCTAGAAATAAAAAAATAAATAAAAAAGAATTATCTCTAAAATATTATTTTTCACATTCATTCCCATGTCTCCATTCCTAATTCCTCTGGATCTCCAATATTTATGCATTCATAAATTCTCCTTTTAGGGTTTTCTAGGTGGTGAGAAAGTGCTGGTAAACAAAACACTAAAGGTCCCTGCCCCGATGAAACTGGCAGTTTTCTGAGAGAAACTGACATTTAACAAATGAACAAATACATAAAGCATCACAGATTTCCATAAAGAGAAGGGTGCTGAAGGAAAATAAAAATTAGTACAAGAGGCATTATGCTTCAGATTTGGGAGTTAAGTCTTTCTGAGAAATTTATAGATTTTCTAAAAATGGAATAATGAGTAAAAATTAGCCATTTAAAGAATGAATGTCACTTCATTCTAGATAGAACAGACTACATGTGCAAAGGTCCTGAAGCAATAAATAACAATATTTCAGTTCCTGCAAGAAAGCAGTAATTTGAGAAAACAGTTAGGAAACATTTAAGCAGTTTGACTTGCTTAGAAACCAACTTCTTATAATTGCTGTGCTGGTTACATGTAACAGCACACACATGCATAGGCACGTGTACACACAACATAAACATGTATGAACACATACATGTGAACCTACACACATACCACATATGCATGGGCACACGTACACACACACACATACACTCTTGTTATGGCTTCTAAAAGCTCTTTCTTGCAGGGCACCTGGTGGCTCAGTTAGTTGGTTAAGCATCCAACTTAAGCTCAGGTTATGATCTTGCAGTTCGTGAGTTTGAGCCCCATGTTGGGATCTGTGTTGAGAGCTCACAGCCTGGAGCCTGCTTTGGATTCCTTGTCTCCCTTTCTCTCTGCCCTTCCCTGCTCTCATACTGTCTGTCTCTCAAAAATCAATAAACATTTATAAACATAAAGAAAAAAAACCCTCTCTTTTGCTGGTGTGTTTGGATAGCCAGAATTCTAAATCTGTATGTCAGACCCATGCATAGATTTTTTTTTTTTTTTAAATTAACCAATTAAAAGAAGGCTATGCTGAGCTCTGGATCCAAGTAAACCGGATTTGCTGACAATTCGTTTTGAATGTGCTATTTTCCTGGGTGGCCACCTGGTGGTTAATCTTTCCTGTTTCTGTTGCCTTGGTGTGAATAGTCTGTATGCTTGTTTTGCTTCATTTCAAATCATCCTGGCCAAAGATTAACTTTCTTTCTTGGGCCCCAGGTTTTCTAAACAGGCAGTGTTCTTTTAAATAACTTAAAGGGATTTGAGAGCTTTCTAAGCCTTGCTTAAGGAACTACATTCTGAATACACTTCGGATCTGCTGCCATGAATTTATTTGTCAAGAGAGAGTACATTGGGCTCTCATTGCATAAACAGGAGAAATAAAACACCCGGATATGACACGGAAGAAAAGACGAAAGCTGGAGGATTCATTATCAGATTACTGGTGCCTATTTAAACAAATAAGGAGGCCTGTGGCATCTGCTGGCGAATTATAATTGACGAGAAAGGAAAATAAAAATATCATCAAGTGCTATTTCCAAAGCAAGGCTGGCATGCGAGGAGTTGGTGGCATATTGGAGAAAAGAGCAAAACAAATTAAACAGCTCAACTTAGAGAAGAGGGTAGAGGTGAACTGTCCATTTTATTTATGTCTTTGAAGAATGGTGGCAGAAATGCTAATTTTGCCATTTTTAGATTTACTTAAAGCTGAAATCAATGGAGCAAGAGCAAAAACACACAAGGACAGCCCAGCCTTATGGTTTGGATAATGCCCATTGTGTGCTTCATTAACTGTATGTCTCACTTGTCATCTGTCCCTGTCCCCTGAGAGTTTCCCAGGAGCGGTGCTCGAGGCTTCCCGTGATGTGTGCTGAGGAATTGGAACATTCCCTTCTGGGAGTTCAGGCTAGCACAGGGTGGGTTCACGCCTGTAATGGGTAACATGTCTTTCTCATCACGGATTAGAAGTCCCCTTTAGGATCATGAAGCCTGGGTCACTTCTTATGCACATGTGAATGCTCTAGCACGGTTTCCAGCATACATGGAGAGGAAGGGCCCTGCAGAAAGAGGCAGTGGTCAGGAGAAATCATCAATACCTGAAAGCCTTGGAAATAACATGAAACAGAGATAAGAGGAAATTCATATACAGTGTACTGACTATAATAGAAAGCCAAAAAATACAAACATAACAACAAGCATTATAATATGTGAGTGCTGAGATGTCGTGGCATAGCATCGTGAAATGAGAGGCCTGCGTCTGTACATGGAGGCGGTCTACAAGCTGTAGTTCCAACTGTAAAAGAACGTGGGTATGTTGCTGGTGATTCAGTTATGAAGCCGCATTGCTGTCAGCAATATAAAGTTCCAAAATGGAGAATAATTCCTTTTGAAACTTCTGAACAAAACTATGGGCAGTATTTCTTTGATTTGCATCATAGTTGCATTCCAGGGAAATTCAGTATGTGTGTGTGCGTGTGTGTGTGTGTATAACTGTGCACAGAATACTTTCTTTGTTTTTTATATAGAATTGAATTAGAGTCTAATTTCAGATAGTTATGAGTAGTTTTCTGTCTGACACACCATAATTATAAACTTCTGTGATGGAAATATGAATATGTAGGCAGCCATGTATTTCTATTTTTGGCTGGGACCTGTGCATTGATCTCAGTGCTCATAGATCCAAATTCCCAGTCAAATATGTTTCTTGTAGGTCTAAAAGGGTTCTCAGGCTTAGCATGTAAAGTTCCCCTTCCTACTTCACTTTTGTTTATCTCAGTAAATGTCACCTCTATAGTTCAGGGTACTTAGGTCAAAACTTTTGGATCCCTTGATTTCATTTGTTCTTTATGCCCTACATCCGAATACACCAGAAAATAATTGTAGGCACCACTTCTAAGCTACCCAGAATCCAACAATTTCTCTATGGCAGTTACCACCCTGGTCCAAGATACCAACAGTGTTCACACCATTATCACAACACTGCTAATGTATCCCCTTTCCTACCCCATCCTTGTAGGGTATCACACCACAGCAGCAAGTGATTGGTCCTTTCAAACTAGAGCCTGAGCTCGTCTTTGTGTATTCAATGCTCCTCAACGTCTTCATTGACTCTCATCTCATCCATTGTCCAAAGTAAGTTCTTACCATCCTTTTTTTCCTGCCTCTTTATTCACCTGTCTCATCCAACCATCCAATCTTCCGGTGGCCATATTCCAGTCACCTCGGTCTCCTGACAAGCAGCCTCTTACCACTGGGCTCTGTGGACCTGTCTGCACTCTGCCTAGACCACTCTTTCCCTAGGAATCTGCCTGCAGGACTCACTCCCTCTCCCCCAATCAGCTTTCCATTCCATTGATAATGGAATTATTGTGTTCCATTATTCTTACTGTGGTATGCAAGGTTGAGGAGGAAGGAGACGTCAGGCACGGGAAGTAAAATGGCAGAGAAATAACGGGAAACATACTTTGGTTGTGGTTCAGGGGACAGATAAATAATCTGGGAGATGTAACGGTAAGAGAGATTTTTGAAAGATCTTGAATCCTGCCTAAGGAGGAGTTTTAGACTTTCATCCTGTAGTTAATGGAAGTTGCAGAAGATTTTGAGCGGGGAGTGAAATCATTCCAACTGGGTCATCTGGATTAATAGAGTGGGATAGATCACTGGGAAGAGATATAGATGTTGAACAGCTATGCTACAGTGCTATTGCAGCTGTACAAGTTCAAAATAATAAGGCTCTAACATAGAGAATTTATCATTGAATTAGAGATGTTGTCCACAGAAAGATTAACCATAAAATATGTCAACTGGATTGCTTTGGAAGGTGAGTGATATTTGCTCAGATAACACCTTGTCAGTGAGCCTTTCTCCTGAACACTACATGTATTCATTCAGCATATATTGTTACATAGTTATGTTATGTTATGTTATGTTATGTTATGTTATGTTATGTTATGTTATGTTATGTTGCATTACATTACATATTAGCAATCCCCTTACATCCTGTCCCCTTCCTCTGCTTTATTTTACAACATTGCATTTGCTGCAAACTGCAATCCTGTATCCCAGGGGTCAACAAGCCTTTCTGTAAAGGGCTAGATAGTAACTATTTGAGGTAGGCAGGCTAGATAGTCTCTGTTGCAACCATTCAGCTCTACCATTGCAACATGAGAGCAGTCTCAATATTTAAACAAATGGATGTGGCCTTACATCAATAAAACTTTATTCTCAAAAGCTGATTTGTTGTAGGTGACCTACCTCTGCTCTGTATAATACTTCGCTTTTTCCTTTCCTTGTTTGTATTTCATCTGTAGTACTTTCTAAGATGTAGGGACCATGAAGATAGACATTTGTTTTGTTTTGTTCATTACTGTATCACTAGCCTGTAGCTCCTGTGGGCACATATTGGGCACAAGGCATACTATTTGTATGATTTCAACCATGATATTAGTTGAGACTGAAAGAAGATGAAATGTTCCCCACCAGTTTTCTATCCATAATTTAACATTTCTAAATATTTACTAAAATAGATATGCAAAACCCTTACTTAAGAAAAATAAACATTGGTTCTCCATTGCTGGCAGATTAAATTTAAGTTTCTTAGAATGGCACATAATGTTGTTTCAAAGAAGATACCCATGAGCTGGGATAGAATAACCTAGGGAAGAGTCTCATCTTCATGTTTTTTTAAGGACTAGAAGTGCAGTTAGGAGTATACCACAATATGACCGAGTCAAGTTAACCAAACTCAAAAGAAACCAAAGAAAAGACTAGAATGCTTACGTTAATTTACATGAGAAATACATCAGATGGATTATTATTTGCACAGATGCATCCCAGAGCCTAAAAACAGAGCTAGACTGTTTTCTGCTCAGGGTATTGTCTCTCTGTGATCAAATCTATATGAAAGGAAAATTCATAATCAGAAAGTTTCACAGTGAACCCAGAATCAACAGCAAAGAAATGTAGATTGTTGCAAAATTAATTACATCATTATTATAGGTGTGAAAGGAAGCTGAGTTCCTTGGGATCTAGGTCCTCTAAGCATGTCTTATCTAAACAGCTGTACTTTCAGGGCACCTGGGTGGGCTCAGTCGGTTAAGCGTCCAACTTCGGCTCAGGTCATGATCTCACAGTCCATGGGTTCGAACCCTGTGTTGGGCTCTGTGCTGATGGCCCACAGCCTGGAGCCTGCTTCCAATTTTGTGTCTCCCTCTCTCTATGCCCCTCTCCTGCTCACTTTCTGTCTCTGTCTCTCAAAATAAAATAGAGACATAAAAAAACTAAAAAAAGAAACAGCTCTACTTTCTTCTGTGATTGTGGATTGGATTTATACATACAATTTTACTGGGGAAAAAGAAGACTTCTACAAAAATGCAACTCACTTTCTTAGTTTGATGATAGCACCAACAGTCTCATCATATTCTGATATTCTGATGAACATTCTGGAATCATACACACTCTCTCCACTGGATTGTGTTGAATACAGCTCTTTGCATTTCTTCTTTCTGTGTAAATCTGTTGTGGAAATAATATTTGGATTGACTTTAAAAAATAGAAGTTAATGTCTTTAATCAGGTTACAGGGAAGTCTCAACCTTGGAAAGACTCAGTCTGTTTAAAATGATTTTGCATCTCAACTATGACCCATTCATTTCATATTTTAACATTCAAAGGTTAATGTTATCTGCCTATTTCCAAATCTTCATTGTTCTCTGAGTTATTGTCCACCAGACTTTCATCTCACCTCCAGCTTCTCTATCTCTTAATATAATTTACATTTGAGCTGCAGGGAAATCCTCATTCTTGCTCAACACAAAGACTTTACATATCAGTATCTTTGTATTTTGTTTTTCCTTTCTTGGTATGCATAACACCTCTCATACCTTTTAAATACTCTATCTAGAATTTGAATTCTGAAGTCTGGCTGACTGAATGGAAAGCCCAGTTTGACTACTTTCTAGGTGAATGATTGTAGATAATTTACTTAACCTGTCCATGCCTCAGTTTTTCATCTCTGAAATGAGGACAGTAATAATACTAATAATGAGGATTAAATGAGATATATCATTTTTTGGCACATAGTAAGTACTTAATAAAACATATAACTTGGTATTTTTACTTGTGCTTGAAGTTCCCCATCAAATGTCACTCTCTGTGTGAAGTCTTTTCCATGCATCGAAAAGGTTGTGTTTTGATCATCACGAATTAATAATTATGTCACTGTTGTGATTAGAGGCAAATGAGAAGATAATGGGAAAGCTCAAGGCTACTATTGAGAAGCACTGATGTAAAATTGAAGGAAAACAAGGTCAATTTGGGATTAATCATGATCTTCTGAGACTTCTCTAAACAGTAATACACTTCTGGGTTTCTTTCATGCCTGTAAGCAGCCTTTGCCATGATGAAATCTAAAGACCATGATAAAGATAGGTTATTTCATTCAAGTTTTATTTTAATAAGTTGGTTAAAGAAGGACGGTGTTCTCCGAGGAAAGCGGCATGTGTTAGATCCATGGAAGAAAAAGAATATCACATGGCACAGGAATTCATACAAAATGCACTACAGGCACAACTTTTAGAGTTTGAGAAAATAAATAATTATAAGAAGGGAAATTTATTCAGCTAGACACTATGCAATTAAGCTGAAGCTGCCTCCACTGTGTCAGGACTTCTGAAGATTCCAGCACCAGTCAGGACTTTGTATTTGCTCTCAGATGTGTCTCCCAGGGTTTACAGCTGGAAAACAAAGCTGTTGAGGGTTTACAAAAGTGTAATCTGACTTAGTTCATGTTATTATAAGTGTCCCTAATCCTCTGATCCTTTTCCAGCCTGGAGTCTGTCAGTATTTCCAAAGATAATCAAGTAAATACTAATTACATATTCCCAGGCAGGGTATGCGAATTTTAATTTTATAGGAAGCCTAAGGTAAATTGAAAATGAAGTATGTTATGAGGGGGTAATAGTTCTCTGAGCTACCTGTTATGAAATAGCAAAGAACTCAGTGATTCAGTGATGCAGTATAGATTATACTGCAGAGAAGTCATCCCTCTGTACTTCTACAACTCAGAGAGAGATTTTAAAGGAAAGAGGAAATTCATTCTTACAAACAAACTGCACAAGTTGGCATATATCCTTCACATGTTCCTGCTCATTCCCAAACTGTATCTATGCTCATATTTCCCAGCACCTGGTATTTCTTCTCCTTTTCCGTTTGTTAGCTTTGGATGAAATCAAAACACCTCTACGAAGATTTCCTATTGAGATAAATCTAAGATGACACTCTGATCATTGGATTAGTATAATGCTAGTAGGCTATCCGAATTAAGACTACCAAAACAACACAACAATGACATTACTAGCCCTTGAAAAATTATTTTCATTTTTCACTA
Source organism: Proteles cristata cristata (assembly GCA_017311185.1). Classification (NCBI taxonomy): domain Eukaryota; kingdom Metazoa; phylum Chordata; class Mammalia; order Carnivora; family Hyaenidae; genus Proteles; species Proteles cristata. The sequence continues at coordinate 2,658,326 of JAESUZ010000756.1, read as the reverse complement.
ATCTAGTCCAATTCTGCTGATGTCCTTATAAGGAGAGGACACAGGGGCCCTGGGTGGTTCAGTTGGTTAAGCATCCCACTCTTGATTTGGCTCAGTTTGTGATCTCACCATTCATGAGACTGAGTCCTGTGTTGGGCTCTGTGCTGACAGTGCAGAGCCTGCTTGGGGTTCTCTCTTCCTCTTCCTCTTTCCCTCCCCCAGTCACACTCTCACTCTCTCTCAAAATAAATAAACGAACTTAAAAAAAAAAGCCTCTCTCCCTTTCCCTCAACCCCACCCCTGCTCATGCTCTCCCTCTCTCTTAAAAAAAAACAAGAGGACACAGACACCCACAGAGGGAAGACCATGTGAAGACACAGAGAAAAGATGGCCAACTTCAAGCTAAGGAGGTAGGCCTTGGAAGAAACCATTTTTTTTTTAATTTAAAGTAACACTTTATCCTCTATACTTCTGCAGTTGTTTTCTTATTTGTGTAGTAATGGTTTGTGGTTATTAAAGTAGTATAGATTTTTCATTAAATGCTTGGAAAATGCAAAAAAGTTACCAAGGTAATAATTTTAAATGTATTTTTCATAACCTCATAATACAAATGGAGATAGATGTCTTCTATCTCCTGAAGCATAAATGAGTTAGTCTGAAAGGAAGGAAAAAGGTACTTCATACAAAGAGTAACCCAAAGAGAGATGGCTTATCCGTTCTAACATTGGACAGCATAGACTTTCAGTAAAAAAGTATTACAAGAGACAAATAAGAATGTAACATGTTGATAAGGAGACCAATTCATCAAGAGGATATAACTATTGTAAATATATATGCACCAAACAATAGAGCCAGAGATGTATGAAACAAAAATGGACAGAAATAAGAAATATGCTAGAAATAGGAAACATGGATAGATGTATAAAAAGTAAGTAGATTAAGTCATTGATAAAAAATCTTCCCAACAATAAAAGCCCAAGACCATTTCACTGTTGAATTCTACCTGTTATTTGAAGTAAAATTGGTACCAATCCTTTTCATACTTTACAAAAATATATAAAAGAAGAAAACACAGTTTCACTCATTCTATGAAGTTAACATTATTCTGATATGAAAGCCAGAGAAAGATATCACCAATAAAGACAATTAAAGAAAATGTCCTATCTGAATACAGGTGCAAAAATCCTCCACAAAATGTTATCAAACAAATGTAACAGCATGTTAATAATATTATACACCATGACCAAATGAGATTTATCCCAGGAATGCAAGGGTTATGCAGCATTTAAAAAAAAATCATTCCATGTAATATACCACTTTAATACAAGTGCATGATCATCTTCATTGACAAAATGTATTTGGAAAAATCTAATACTTTTCCATGATAAAAACACTCAGAAAAGTAGGAATAAAAGGAAACTTTCCCAACATGATGAAGAGTAAGTACTTATAAGAAACTCCTTGTTATCATTATATTCAGTAGTGAAAGATCTAAAGATTTTTTTTCTTAAGATTCGGAACAAAAATGCCAACTTTTGTTAGTGCTCTTCAATACTGTACCAAAAGTTCTAGCCAGGAAAATCAGGCAAGAAAAAGAATAAAAGTTTTTCAAATTGGGAAGAAGTAAAATTATTTCTATTTGCAGATGACATAATTTTTTATATAGAAAATCCCTTAAAGTCTATAAGAAACTCTATAGCTAATAAATTAAGCAAAATTCTAGGTTACAAGATCAACACACAAGTATTAGCTATGTTTTTACACACAAGCAATGAACAACTTAATAAGGAGATTAAAACAACAGCATTTGCAACAGCATCAAAAAAAGTATACAATACTTTAAGTTTATTCAAAGAAATAAAATACTTATACACTGGAAGCTACAAACAATGTAGAAATCAAAGAAGGCATAAATAATTGGAAACAAATCCCATATTCATGGAATGGAAAGATAAAAAGTCTTAAGATGCCAGTACTACCCAAAGTCATGTACAGAATCAATAAAAATAGCAACAGCCTTGTTTTTTTCTTTTTTATGGAAATAGAAACACTTATTCTCAAATTCATATGAAATTGAAAGAGACTCCAAATAGCCAAAACAATCTTTTAAAATTGAACAAAATTTAGGATTTACATTTCTCTTTTTCTTTTTTTAATGTTTATTTTTTTCTTTTTTTAACGTCTATTTATTATTATTTTTTTTTTCTAGAGGGAGAGGGAAACAGAATCTGAAACAGGCTCCAGGCAATGAGCTGTCAGCACAGAGCCAACGCAGGGCTTGAATTCACAGACTGTGAGACCAAGACCTGCGCTGAAGTTGGACACTTAAACAATTGAACCACCCAGGTGCCCCTACATTTCCTATTTTCAAAACATACTAGGGTTTCCGTTGTCAAAAAACAGTGTGGCACTGCATAAGGCTAGACATATAAACCAATGGTACAGAATTGGGAGTCCAGGATTAAACTCATACTTCAATGGCCAATTGAGGCTCAATAAGGGGACTGACACTATTTTATAGGGCAAGAATAGGGCCTTTATCAAATGATGCCGGGACAACTGAGTGGTTCTACATGTTAAAGAATGAACACACAAACTTAAATACACAAGCATAAATGTATATACATGCATATATATATACATATGTATATATTCTATATGCATGTACATATATGTATATAAATATATAAAACATGTCTGCTTATATAACATATATAAAAATAATTTAAAACAGATCAACAAGTTCCATATAAAAGCCAATACCATAAAACTCTTAGAAGAAAAATAGGAGTAAATTTTCATGACCTTGAGTTTGACATTAGATTTTCTTAGATATGACACCAAAAGCATTATTATTAGAAGAAAAACTTTAGTCTATTAAAGGATATTATCAGGAAAATGAAAGGACGGCCTACAGTATGGGAGAAATTATTTGCAAACATATATCTGATAGGGTTTAATATCGAGACTATATAAAGAACTCTTCTAAAAAAAAGAAGACAAACATTTTAATTTAAAAAGTAGGCAAAAGACATAAATAGATATTTCTCCAAAGAAGATATGCAAATAGACAATAAACACATGAAAAGATTCTCAACATCACTAATCATTAATGAAATGTAATTCAAAATTGTAATGTAATACTAGTTCACATCCATTACAATGGTGTTAATGGGTTGAATTGTGTTCTCTTAAAATTCATGGTGAAGCCCTAAATCCTTGCATCTCATAATATGACTATATTTGGAAATATGACCTTTAAATTGGTAATTAATTTAAAATGAGGCTATTAGAGTAGTTCCTAATCCAATCTGACCCGTGTTCTTATAAAAAGAGGAAATTTGAACACAGAGAGTATCAAAAGATCAAAATTGCCAAAGGAAAACCAGTTAGTCACTAAAGCAGCAGTTCATAAAAATGTATTGTGCACACACCAAAAAGACAGTTTGTAAATCAGAAGAAGCACTCACACCAGAACATGGAATGAGGCTTAAGGTATATTGGTATAAAGTAGCTTATATAGTGAGAAAGCAGTAACTGCTTATGCTTCAAAGTGATTGGTTATAATATTACAATTTTCACGGTTACCTCGCATCAACCATGGGGAACAGTGCAAGCTTTGCTTATCATTTCCAGAGGCACAAGCAAGAAATGATCTAGGTCAAGTTAGCTCTGCAAAATAAGCTAAGTTATGCTTCATTTGCATGAAAAAATAGGTTTCATTTGCTAGGGGAATTTTGCAGGTGGCTCTCCAATTGTTTCTGATTTTAACAGTTATCCACCCCACCCTACCCTAATTATCAATGATTGCAGTGTTAGTCTCCGTTACCACCATTGATGTAGTCAGGCCAAAGAATCATACATCTTCTATTTCCAATAGCTGAGTCCTTGTGCCAGAGAGCCATATAGTCACTGTTTTTATCATTCATGTGGTTATTGTTGATTTCATTCATTTGTCTGATCCTGTATACCACTGAGCATGTGAGTGACTGCTGACAGGCATTTAAAACCATTGAGAATATACAATGGATTAGAGAGGTCAATTTAAGACTATAAGGAGAATTATAGCCAAAGCATTGAAAAATTCCCCGGAGCAGAGATTCTCAGGATCCAGGATTTAACCAATTAAATAAATTAAGTGGCTTATAATCAGATTCAGGTTTACCTTTGTAAGTCAGTTTACAAATTATTTTAGTTATTTACATAGACACAGCATGGTGTATAACCATACCTTGGAGATATTGTGAGTTTACTTCCATACCACCACAATAAAGTAAACATTGCAATAAAGTGAGTCCAATGAATTTTTTGGTTTCCCAGTGCATAGAAAAGTTATGTTTAAACTATGCTGCAGTCTATTAAAGGTGCAATAGCATTTTGCCTAGAAAAACAATGTACATTCCTTAACTAATACTTTATGGTTAAAAAATGCTAGCTACCATCTGGGCTTTCAGTGAGTTGTAATCCTTTTTTTAAGTTTATTTATTTTGAGAGAGAAAAAGATTGAGCGGAGGAGGGGCAGAAAGAGAGGGACAGAGAGGGAATCCCAAGCAGCTCTACGCCCTCAGTGCAGAGCCCAATGTGTGGCTTGAGCCCACTAACCATGAGATCATGACCTGTGTCAAAGTGAGTCACTTAACCAACTGAACCACCGGGCATCCTAGTGAGTTATAATCTTTTGCTGCTACAGGGTTTTGTCTCAGTGTTCATGGCTGTGGACTGATCAGTGTGGTGTTGCTGTAGTAATTTCCTAAAATGATATTGTACTTAGGTTTGTCACATCAATTGACTCTTCTGGTCATGGATGATTTCTCTGTTGCATGTGATGCTGTTTGACCACATTTTACCCATAGTAGAACTTGTTTCAAAATTAATGTTAGTCCTCTCAAGCCCCACTACTCCTTTATCAACTAAGTTAAGGTGATACTCTAAATCCTTTGTTGTCATTTCAACAATCTTCAAAGCATCTTCCCTACAAGTAGTTTCTATCTCAAGAAACCAATTTCTTTGCTCAACCATGGAAGCAACGTCTCATCTGTTAAAATGACATCTTTAGGTTCCACTTCCGACACTAGTTCTCTTGCTGTTTCTGTATCTGCAAGTCCTCCTTCACTGAGGTCTTGAACCCCTCACAGTCATGCATGGGGGTTGGAATCAACTTCTTCCAAACTCTTGCTGATGTTGATATTTTGACCTCTTCCCACAAATCACAAAAGTTCTTAATGGCATCTAGAATGGTCAATCCTTTCCAGAAAGTTTTCAGTTTATTTTGTCCAGATCCATCAGAGGAATCATTATCTATGGCAGCCATAGCCCTTTTTTTTTTTTTTTTTTTTTTTAATAATAAGACTTGAAAGGTGAAATGACTCCATGATCCAGGGGCTGCAAAATGGATGTTTTATTAGTAGGCAGGAAAACAACACGAATCTCATTGTACATCTCCATGGGAGCTCTTAGGTGACTTAATCCGTTGTTAGTGAGCAATGATATTTTGAAATGAATCTTTTTTTTTCTTCCTGAGTAGTCTCAACAGTGGGCTTAAAAGGTCTGGAAACCATGTTGTACACAGTTGTGCCATCATCCAGGCTTAGTTGCATGGGCAGAGTAGATTTAGTATCATTCTTAAGGGCCCTATGATTTTTGTAGTGGTAAATGAGCACTGGCTTCGGCTTAAAGTCACAAACTGCATTAGCCTCTAAAAACCATCCTGTTCTTTGAAGCTTTGAGGGGAGGCATTGACTTCTCTCTAGCTATGAAAGTCCTAGATGGCATCTTCTTCCAGTAGAAGGCTGCTTAATCTACATGAAGATCTGTTGTGTAGTGTGGACATCTTCGTTAATTATCTTAGCAGGATCTTCTGGAGAACTTGCTGCAGCTTCTACATTAGCACTTCCTGCTTCACCTTGTCCTTCTGTGTTATGGAGATGGCTTCTTTCCTTAAATCTCATGAACTAACCTCTGTTCTCTTCACATTTTCCTCTGCAGCTTCATCACCTCTCTCAACTTTCATGGAAAAGAAGAGAGTTTGGGCCTTGCTCCATACTAGGCTTTGGCTTAAAGGAATGTTGTGGCTGGTTTCATCTTTTAATCAGACCACTAAAATTTTCTCCATATCATCAATAAGGCTGTTTCTCTTTCTTATCATCTGTGTGCTCACTGGAGTAGCACGTTTAATTTCCTTCGAGAACTTTTCCCTTGTGTTTACAGTTTGGCTGTTTGGTGCAAAAGGCATAGCTTTTCATTTATCTAGGCTTTTGATGTGCCTTCCACGGTGAGCTTAATCATTTCTAGCTTTTGATTTGAAGTGAGAGATGTGTGACTCTTCCCTTTCACTTGTACACTTAGAGCCATTACAGGGTTATTAATTGGCCTACACTTTAAAGTTTATTTTTATTTATTATGAGAGAGAGCTAAAGAGGGAGCAGGGGAGGGGCAGAAAGAAAGAGAAAGAAGGAGACAGAATCCCAAGCAGACTCTGCCCTCTCAGCAGAGAGCCCCATATGGGGCTCGAACTCACCACTGTGAGATCATGACCTGAGCCAGACCCAGGAGTCAGAAGCTTAAAGGACTGAGCCACCCAGGTGTCCCTTAATTGGCCTACTTTCAATATTGTTGTGTCTCAGGAAATAAGGAGGCTTGAGCAGAGGAAAAGAGATGGAGAACGACTGGCCAGTCCTTTCACAAGGTCCCTTTCCATAAACCTTCCACAAATTTCCATATCCATTTGTCTTACCTTTTTTCTTTCTTATTCTGGAACATTTTACTTTAGGATAAAAGTACTTTTTTCCCCTTCCTTACCAAGAATACAACTCCATTTCTCCTACCTTCTTTTACCAAAAACATACATCTTGCTTTTTATATGGAGTCATTTTCTTGCATCGCTGTGATTTCTGGTAGTGTTGTAAAACAAAACAAAAGCCAAAACCCAAAATCCTCTTTTGTGTGCTGACAGTTTCAACTTTATTACTTCAAATGTTATTCTCTCAATTTCAAAACCTTACAAAGCTTATCTAGGGGAGAAATGTACAAGGCAGTTGTTACAGATAATTATGGATTTACTCTTAGAAGATCTCATAATTCCTTGTGTAAATGAATTATGAATTAAATGAATATGAACTGCTTCTACACAATAGGGTTAAAATAAACCGTGCATCTTTTGGAAAGTACAGTATGAGATTCATTTGTGTCTACAGGTTCATCCTGACATTGCTCTGTTAGACTGGGAATAATGGAAAGGCAGGGCAATAGGATCCCCATATTATTGCTGAAGAGTGTTGCTCTATGTTAAGTATGCAGAAAGATGGGAAAACAGTTCCCAAATTAATGGCAGTGCTATAAATATTAGGGAGACCACCACCAGAATTCCCAGCCTTACAAATAATAAAAGAAATTGAGTAAGTTCTTTTAAATAAAGAGTCTTGCCTGGCTGCTAATGAAGAGAATGCTCCAGAGTAGGAGCCTATCAAAGAGTGGGAAAGCCTGGCCTTGGAGTTACCATTGTGTATGAATAGGGCAAAAAAAACATGATTCTTGTATTGGCTCTATCAGGGAGTCACATGGACCCTTTTGTTAGTTTACTGTGTTGTAAGAGCAGTGGCTTTCAAATAAGTTGGATCATCCCATAGCAAGAAATATTTTAGGTGTATATTATGGCCCAACATACACTTGTACATATAAAATTGCATAAGTACCTAAAATAAAAGATTAAACTCATATTTCCTATTTTCTGTATATGGCATGTATGTACTCTATTTTGTACTTTATGAAATTATTTTATTGTATCTGTATTTAGATAATAAATGCACCTATGGTAAATTCATCTATAAATCATAGATAAAACTGAAGATATATATTATCCATCTCTCTGTATTTATTTACCTAATCTATCCATGTCTCTACATAACTATATATAGATAAATACGGATAATATAGAGTGGCATTTGTCAGGGCCTTAAGAGGGGAGTGAAAATGGGGAGAATCCACTTAATGACTTTACTTTGGAGTGACAGAAATGTTTTGGAATTAGTAGAGTGGTGATTGCACAGTATGGTGGACGTGTTAAATGCCATTGAATTGTCTACTTATAGTTAATCTTATGTGAATTTCATCTCAGTAATTTTTTTGAAAGTCAACTTGAAGGGGTCATTTTGAAAGGTAAAATGGAAACTCTCAAATCCCAAAAGTATCCACTGCCATATTTATGTTACTCTATAATTGGATCCCATTCAGTTCCATTCTTTCTGTCTATCCATTCACCGATACTATAATTTTTGATTGCTGGGCTCTTTAGTAAGTCTTAAATTTGGATAATGTGAGTCTACCTTGTTACTCAGTTCAAAATCAGTTTAGTTAATTTCCATATAAATTTGGAATTAGTTTCTATACCACTAGTAAAAAAATAAATTCTGTTGGGATTTTGAGATTGCGTTAAAAGTGTAGGTTAATTTTGGTAAAATTGGTGTTTTAACTATATTGAATCTACTTATCCATGAACACATTATGCTTTTCCATTTATCTAGATGTTTTACTTTTATTAGTAGTTTTCGGTATAGTCTCCAGATATATTGTGAGAGTTATACTTAAATAAGTCATTTTATTGGAGCATCTGAAAATTTTGGAAGACTTTGGAATGATAAAGAAGTTGTAAAAATATTACTGAGAATTCCTGTGTACATTTCAGCTTCATTCAATGATAACACATAACCACAATTCGATGATCAAAACCTAGCAAGTGATATTAGTACAATATTAGGTAAACTACAAGCTTTACTTGGATTTAATAAGATTTTTCATGCATTTTGTGTGTGTGTGTGTGTGTGTGTGTGTGTAGTTCTACAAAATGTTACCACACAGATACACACATGTAGCTGCTATCACAATCAGGATACAAAACTGTTCCATGGATTTGAAACTATAATTTGCCCTGAAGCCCTGGCTAATTCGTTCATTGTTTTGTTTTTGTCAGAGTGTTCTATCAATAGAATCATATATTATATATCCTTGAACTTTGGCCTCTGTTTATCCTCACTTAGTAGAAGTCCTTTAGGATCCATCTAAGTTGTTGCTTGTATTGAAAGTTTCTTCCTTTGCATTTTTAAACGGTGCTCCATTGTATGTATAAACGTACCACAGTTTATCCATTTACCAGTTGAAGGACTTCTGAGCTGTTTCCCCATTTTGAGTTCTTGCAACTAAAGCTGCTATGAACATCCATGTACAGGTTTTTATGTGAACATTGTTTTTTTGTTTTTTTGTTTTTTTTTTTCATTTTTCTAAGTTAAATACCCGAGAGGGTGATCGCTAGGTCAAGAAATTGCCCTTGCCCATCTGGCCTAGAAGTCTGGCCATGACTGTTGTGGGCTCGCTAAAGTGCAGGATTGGTCCCCATGGAAGGGCCCTTGAGAGGGACTCTGGTGCAGAATAAAGTAGCTCACCAGGTGTGTCATGGTGGGGAGCTGCTTGGGAAGAGGACTAGGTCGGTGTGGGAATGTGGGGCAGCAAATGTCCTAAGGAGAATTTTTGGGTGATATAAACTGCTGACCTAGGACATGGAAAGTATTAGAAATTGTACCTAGCAAGCACAATACAGTTAGGCACAAGGGAGATTTAAAAAAAAAAACAAAACGTGCCCACCAGTGCTTCTGTCCCTGGAGAGTATTTCAACAGATCTGTACCCCTTTAGCACATGGCCTAAAATTAGTCAACAGATCTCCTTTATATATAACCCAGGTACTTTTCAAACTGCTACCTCTGTGCTGGGACTCAGAGCAAATGAGATTGTGCTTTTGCCTTTTTAAAAAAAGAAATTTATTTTTGAGAGAGAGAGAGGGAGAGAGTGAGCAAGCAGTGGAGTGGCAGAGAGAGAGGGAGACAAATCCCAAGCAGGCTTCATGCTGTCAGCATAGAGCCCTATGTGGGTCTCAAAGCCAACTGTGAGATCATGACCTGAGCTGAAATAAGAGTCAGATGCTTAACTGACTGAGCCACCCGGGTGCCCCCAGTCTGTGCCCCTTAAGAGTAGAGGCTTGGTCTACCAATGCCGTCTGGCTCTGCTGGACAGAAGCCCTGTTGTTTTTCAAAACAGACTTATGGGTCCTCACATTTCTGTTGCAGGTGCCCTAGGCTGTGGAGCCTGATGTAGGGTTTGGACTCCTTGTTCTTCAGAGAGGCCTTTATGATGGTGATATGATGGTGATAAAAAGGATTCTGTTTGTGGGTTGTCATGCCAGAGTTGTAGGTCCTGACTAAGCTGCAACTTCACCCCTTATACCTGTCTCCATGTGTCTTTAAAATATCTATTTTATATGTATACGTATATGATATGTATATCTATATCTTCATCTATATCTATATCTCTATTTGTATCTATATCATCTATATCTACATATCTATCTCCATCCTTAGTTGTGTGTGATCTGTTCTACTATTCTTCAGTTTGTTCTCAGAGATAGTCTTTCTGTATGTAGCTGTAGATTTTGGTGTGTCCCTGGAGGGGCTGAGCTCAGGATCTTCCTACTTCGCTATCTTGATCTCACCCCACTTTCTTTATTATTTCCCTTCTCCTGCTTGATTTGAGTTTGCTCTCCCACCCCCCATTTATATAAAGTAGAAGCTTAGAGCATTTACTGGAGGCCTTTCTTTATTTCTAATAGAAATATTCAATGCTATCAGCTTATCTTTGATCAGTGCTTTAGCGGCATCCTATAATTTTTTATTTGATATTTCTTCTATTTTTAATTAGTTCCAAATATGTTTTCGTTTTTCTTGAAGACTCATCTTTCATCTTTGACCCACTGAATACTTAAAAGTGTGTTTTATGGGGCACCTGTGTGGCTCAGTTGGTTAAGCATCCAACTTTGGCTCAGGTCATGATCTCACAGTTTGTGGGTTTGATCCTCATGTCGGGCTCTGTGCTGACAGCTAGCTTAGGGCCTGGAGCCTGTCTTTGGACTGACTCTGTGTCTCCCTCTCTCTCTGTCTCTCCCCTGCTTGTGCTCTTTCTCTCTCTCCTTCAAAAATAAATAAAACATAATTTTTTAAAAATGAAGTGTGCTTTTTAAGATGCTTAAACTTTTAACATACCTGTATTTTTATACTTAATGTAGGACTTTTATAGGTATCATATAGTTTTGCTGTTTTTTAAATATAAAATCTGAAAATCTACTTACTTTAATTGCTGTGGTTAGACTATTTAGATTTAACCTAATTATAGCTAGTGGTTGAATTTTTCTTCATTTAGTCATTTTTTCCTCTTTGACCTCTGTTTTTCTTCTGTTTTCCCTCATTTATATATTTTTACTTAAATATGTCTTAGTATTCCATTTTAATTACTTATTGGTTTTGGACTCTATCTATCTATCTGTCTATTATCCATCCATCCATCCATCCATCCATCCATCCATCCACCCAACTGTATTTATTCTAGGGATACCTAACTTTTCATAGTCTACTCAGAGTTGATGTTTTACCACTTCAAATAAAATGTAGAAATCTTATGACATAGATCCACTCACCCCTCTCCCGTTACATAGTAGTAGTCATATTATTACTTCTATTTTGCATTGAAATATCAGACAATGTTACAATTTTACTTTTGACAGTCTTTTGTATTTAAAAGAGCATAATAGGAAAGAAATAGTCTATTATGTTTGCTCTGGTATTTACAATTTCTGATTTTTTCCCCTTTATTCCTGAAGTTCAGTTTTTTACTCTATCCTACTTCTGCATGAAGAACTTTTTTTAGCCTTTCTTTTAAAACGAGTCTTTGTTTTTAACTGAAAGCACCTTTATTTTAACCTCATTCATGAAGAATGTCTTTATTGGATCTAGTATTTGGGACTGACCGTTCTTTTCTTTCAGAGCTGTGTTCTGACACCCATGACTTCTGGTGAGAAATCTGCCCTCCTTTGAATTATTGTTCCTTTATGTGTAATGCGTTCTTTATCCATGGGTCTTTACAACATATGTATTTTTCTTATCTTTAGTTTTCAGCAGTGTGGTTATATTCTGTAATATAGAATTGTAAGTTGGATTTGTAAATTCGTGTCTTTCACCAAATTTGGAAAGTTTTCAGTTATTGTATCTTCAATGTTTTGAAAAACTGATCTCTTTCCCTTTTCCTTCTGGAATGGATATAACATGGATACCAGGCCTTTCCTATTATCTGATAGGTCTCTGTGTTTCTGTTAACATCGTTTTAATATCCTTTACCTCTACAGTTTAGATATAATGATTTCTATTGATATATTTTCAGATTTGTTGACCTGAAGTTCACAAGGTTTCCTGTCATTTCCATTCTTCCATTGAATTCATCTGATGATTGTCTTTTAATTTCAGATAAACTGTATTTTTTAACCCTAAAATTTTCATTTTGTTCCTTTCATTGTTTCTATTTTGGGGCCAATAAAGCCTCCCTTTTTATTAATTTAAATGTTCTCCCTCACTTCATAGATGATAGTTGTAAAAGCTGCTTTAAAGACTTTGAGGGTTTCAACATTTGGGGCATCAATTGACATTATTTTTGCTGGAGAATTAGTCACCTTTTCCTGTTTTATTTTGTATGATAATAAATATTCTATTTTATTCATGACATTGTATTATTTTCTTATAGTATATTTTCTTATAGTATATATAGTATATAGTACATAGTATATATTCTTATAGTATATATATAGTATAGTATATTTCTTATAGTATTATTTTCTTATAGTATAGTATATATATACTGGGTCTTATTACAATCCATCAGTGCAAGTGTTGGCAGACATTTTTGTGCAGACCCCAGTAGTAATTGTTTTAGGTCATGGGCCGGGTAGTTTCTGTGTAACTTCTTGTATCTGTTTCTTCAGACCAAAAGCAGCCATCAATGATATATAAATGAACAGGGATGGCCGCGTTCCACAACAATATTATGTATGGAAAAATATGGTGAGTCAGATTTGGCCTGCAGACTGTGGTTTGCCAGGCCCTACTGTAAATAATTTGGGTTTTTGTTGTAGTTCTTTGATGGCAGGCAGCCAGTTCAGGTGGGTTTAACTGCTAAGACTGTTTCCTCTGTGGACAGTGCTTCAAAACTCGGTTCGGGTGTCAAAGCTTTTCAGTGCTGGCTGATACTTGTGTAGCTTCATACACAGACTTAGGGGACAGCTTTATCTGTTCCAGGATTCTCCTGTGCTCTTGAGACACCAGGACATAATTCCATTTCTCTGGCCAGAAAGACAAGATTCCTTTTGAAATTTTATTCAGCCACAATACTGTCACTGCCCCGGTGACTGGGGCTCAAACTTAGGACACAACTAAAAAAGAAAAACAAATAAGCGAAGAAACCAAACTCGAACAGAAACCTCATCCCTTTGCTGTTGTTACATTTTGACTTCACTCCACAAGTAACCATTTTTTTCCCTTATATTTCAGAGTTTCCAGGGACTTATTTTCCCCAGAGTTTTCATTGTAATCCATGGGAAAGGTGGAAAGTAGTGGAATTAAATTTACAAATACAGAGGAGCAAAATTCACTCACTTCACTTTTCATGTATAGATCCAGTTTTCCAACTATATTGTGAGCATCTTGTGGACCTAGCCATTCTTCATCACATTTATCTCGCCCCTACGGAGAAGGACTTGAAATATTAGACCTTTCCCAACATGGGTTAATTTAGAAATGGACTCCAAAGACCCTTAGGATGCTAGGAATAAACTTAAAAGTCATCTCTTCCAATCTACCAAATTTACAAAGTAAACCCAGAAAGAGAAAAGGACTCACCCAAATTTGCATTGTGAAAATGGCAGAACTAGAACTGAGGGCCTTCTGAGTCACAGTTTGCTGTAGGCCGTATTATTTCTTTCTCATTTTCATTATCTCATCAAATGACAGGCAACAGAATGGATGATGGACTTGCCTCTGACAGAAAAACAAATAAATGCAAAAGAAAATGGACTAAAAAATAGAAAAAAATTTTGGCTTAGGAAAATAATTAATGAGGACGCTAAGTCTTTTAAGGCCTCTTGAGTATTAGAAAAGGGTTCTGGTTTGTTTCTTTTCTTTGCTGTTTTATTCTTTCCTTTCCTTTCTTTTTCTTTTTTTTTAACAATTTTTTAAAATATATTTTTATTTATTTCTAGGAGAGAGAGAGACAGCGTGGACAGGGGAGGGTCAGAGAGAGAGAGGGAGACACAGACTCTGAAATAGGCTCCAGGCTCTGAGCTGGCAGTCAGCACATAGCCGGACGAGGGACTCGAACCCACGAACCGCGAGATCATGACCTAAGCGAAAGTCAGACGCTTAACCGACTAAGCCACTCAGGCCCCCCTGTCTGTTTTTTTTTTTTTTTTAATTTAATGTTTATTTATTTTTGAGAGAGAGACAGATGGAGAGACAAAGCTTGAGTAGAGAAGAGGTAGAGAGAGGGAGACACAGAATTCAAAGCAGGCTCCAGGCTCTGAGTTGCCAGCACAGAGCCCGACACAGGGCTTGAACCCACAAACTGTGAGATCATGACCTGAGAAGTCGAACGCTTAACCGATTGAGCCACTCAGGCGCCCCAAGGGTTCTGTTTTCTGACCATACCCTGTAGCAGTCCCCAGCCTTATTTGGTTTTCGGTTTCTTTTATTCAAGATTATGTAAATTTTATGAGACTTATTCAATTAATTTAGAAGGTACAAGTAAAGATGTGGTAAAACTTCCCAGGCATAGAGGCACTGGGGTGGCTTAAATGGGTAAGCCTTTGACTCTCAGTTTCAGCTCAGGTCATGAACTTATGATTCATGAGTTCAAGCCCCGTGTCAGACTCTGTGCTGGCAATGTGGACCCTGCTTGGGATTCTCTCTCTCCTCTTTTTCTGTGCCTCCTCTGCTCATTCTCTCTCCTTCTCTCTCTCAAAATAAATAAATAAATAAATAAATAAATAAAAATCCCAGAAATAGGGAATGTGCCAGGTCATAATTAGAAGGAAGTGAAAGAACAGTAATAGATCAAGGGGTGAAGAAATGGAGCCGACGGGGTGTGTAGAGCTGAGATAGGTGCACCAAGTCACCTCAGTATCTGTAGTTGTGGGGGCTGCGAGGATTTCTCGCAGACTGTTGGGGAGGGGTAAATTTTAGGGGGAAGGGGAACACGTGTGTTATCAGCTTTTCTGCTTCTTTATCTCAAACCTGGCTAGTTGAGGGTGACTTTGTTCTTATTAAATGGAAAAATGATGGGGAGGTAACTGTGGCAAGGCAGTAATATCTAAAGACTTCAGTTCTGAAAATCTGAAACTCCTACCCGATCAAGGTGCTTCTGTTATCAGGCTCATCCATACAGTTGGGATGTCTAGGAATATCGCTAAAAATTATAAATATCATGGGCAGTGTGTTGCCACGGTCTAGGAGGCTAGACTACTGTGTATTTGTATATTTGTATATGTGATATGGCGTTGTTTTATGTGTATCTGGGTGTGGTGGCAGGTGGGGGAAGTGCAAAGGGGAAAGTTACCATGAAAAATTACCTGTAGACATTTGAAATGTGGGACTGATGAAGGAAAGCATTGCTTTTCATGGTGAACAATATAATTGTAAAACTGATTTCTCTAACAATGATAAAATATAACATTAAAAAGTTATACATGTCAAACACATTTCTCAGCACTGTTATATGCATTTCCTCTTATTCCTCATTTCTATTAGATAAATGATATTATTATTTGCATTTTAAAGATACGAAACTAAGGCTTAGAGATATTAAGTGATTTATTCAAGACCCTCTAGCTTGTTAATAATTAATCCAAGACATGCTAGAGGAACCTGGGTGGCTCAGCCAGTTAAGTGTCTGATTTTGAGTGAGGTCATGCTGTCACAGTTGTGAGTTCAAGTCCCGTGTCAGGCTCTGTGCTAACAGCTCAGAGCCTGGAGCCTGCTTCAGATTGTGTCTCCCTCTCTCTCTGACCCTCTCCCACTCGTGCTCTGTCTCCATCTGTCTGTTTGTTGTCTGTCTGTCTCAAAAATAAATAAACATTAAGAAAAAAAGACATGATAAATCTACTATCGTTACTGTAGTGGTTCTCAATATTGGTTATACATTTGAATCACATTGAGAGCTTTTAAAAACCTTAATACCCAAGCCACAATTGAATTAGAATTTTGGGAATATGACTCAAGCATGTATGTATGTTGGTCTGTTTTACAGCACCCCAGCTGGTTTCAATGTCCAGCCAAGGTTGAGAAATACTACTTTTTTTTTTTACTGTTTCCCTTTATATATGATACATGTTGAAAAGATGTGTAATTATTCAGCTTTCTTAATACTGTTTATTGAAGAACTATCTTTTTCTATTGAGTGTTCTTGTTTTTTTTTTAATCAAATATTAGTTGATGATTATATGTGAGAGTTTATTTGGGGGCTCTTAATTGTGTTCCATGAATGAATACACCTATTTTTATGCCACTGCCACATATTTTGATTATTATAGCTTTGTATTATAGCTTGAAATCAGGAAGTATAATGCTTCCAGCTTGATTCTACTTTCTGGGAATTCAGACTTCCGTGGTTCCACACAAATTTTAGGATTGTTTTTCTATGTCTGTGAAAAATGCCATTGGAATTTTGATAGGGATTTTCTGGAATCTGTAGATAAATTTGGGTTGTATGTACATTTTAATAGTAATTATTTCAATCCACTAATACAGAACATCTTTCCACCTGTCTGTGTCTTCCTCAATTTGTTTCATCAAAGACTCGTAGTTTTCATTATACAGATCTTTCACTTCCTTGGTTAAATTCCTAAGCATTTTATTGTTTTTTATGATCTTGCAGATATGATTTTCTTATTTCTTTCTTAGAAATTTCACTGTTAATATATGAAAACAACTGATTTCTGTATGTTGATTTTTTACTGCAGATTTATTGAATTTGTTGATTAGTTCCAACAGTTTTTTGGTTCGGCTTTAAGATTTTTTTATATATAGGATTATGTCATCAAAGAGATGAAATGGGATCCCTATCTTATACCACTCACAAAAAGTAATTCAAGAAGGATTAAAAACTTAAAAGTAAATTAAAAAAAAAAAAAGAAAGAAAGAAACAAGGGGCGCCTGGGTGGCTTAATCAGTTAAGCGTCCGACTTTCGCTTAGGTCATGATCTCGCGGTTCGTGGGTTCGGGCCCCGCGTCGGGCTCTGTGCTGACTGCCAGCTCAGAGCCTGGAGCCTACTTCAGAGTCTGTCACTCCCTCTCTCTCTGACCCTCCCCTGCTCACACTGTCTCTCTCTCTCTCTCTCTCTCTCCTAGAAATAAATAAAACATTAAAAAAAAAAAAAAGTAAGACTTGAACTTGTAAACCTCCAAGAAGAAAACATGGGAAAAAGACACTGGCATTGGTCTGGGCAATGGTATCCTGGATATAACACCAGAAGCACAAGCAAAGAAGTCAAAATCAGCAAGTAGGACTCCATCAAACTACAAAGCCGCTGCACAGCAAAAGAAAATAAACCAACACAATGAAAATGCAGCCTACAGATTGAGAGAAAATATTTGTTGAACTGTACATCTGATAAAGGATCAAGAACCAAAAAGTATAAAGGAAAAACTCGTGAGTCAATAACAAAAAATAAACAGCCCAATTAAAAATGGACAGGGGCACTGGACAAACATTTTCCCGAAGACTTTAAAATGGCCGACAAGTACATGACAAAAATTGTCAATATAGTTAATTATCAGGGAATTGCAAAACAAAACCAGGAGAGGCCATCTCACACTTGTTAGAAATGGCGATCATCTAGAAGACAAGTGACAAGTGTTGGCAAGGATGTGGAGTATAGGGAACTTTGCACCGTTGGTGGGAATGCAAATCAGTTCTGTTACGGGGAAAACAGTCAAAATATTAAAATCTTTAAATGAAATTTTAAATTAAAATTAAACAATAAAACTGCCATATGATCCAGCAATCCTACTTTTAGGTATATATCCAATGGAAATGAAAAGAGGATATAAAAAGATACCTGCACCTCCGTGTTCACTATAGCATCATTCACAATTGTCAAGATATGGAGACAAGCTGAGTATCCGTCAATGGATGAATGGATAAAACGATGTGAGAAACACACATACCCCCCCCACACACACTGAAATATTATTCAGCCATGAAAAAAGAAAGGAATCTTGCCATTTGCAACAACATGGATGAAACTTCAGGGCATTCTGCCAAGTGAGATAAGTCAGACAGAGAAAGCAGATAGTGTGTGATATCACTTACATGTGGAATCTAAATAAGCCAGATGTTCAGAAGAGACAGTAGAATGGTGGTTACCGGGGGCTGGCGGAGGAGGAAATAGGGAGATGTTGGCCAAAGGGTACTAAATTGTAGTTAGAAGATGAGTATGTTCTGGAGCCCTAATAACACAGGTGTGATTCTAGTCAGTGATACTGTATTATGTACTTCTGAGTTGCCAAAAGACTAGATCTTCAGTGCCTTCACCACAAAATTGAAATAATTCAGTGACATGGTGGTGGTGTTAGCTAATGCTACAGTGGTGATCCTATTGCATAATAAATGCATCAAATCAGCACATTGTATATCTTAAACTTACATAACATTATATGCCCATTGTGTGCATATAATAAAGTTGTGTGATTCTTTATGGTAGAAAGGCAAGGCTAGTAAATGTATTGAATTTCTTGGAGTTGGAATTAGGAAGGGAAACTAGTTACACCTGCCTACACACTGTACAAAAAAGATTATAACATAGAGGAAATGGAATCTAAAGGGAGTCATTTAGGGAATGCGATGTGGGACCAGCCTGAACTCATCTTAACCCCAGACTCTTGGCATATTTGGTTAGCCATTTCACCTCTTTGTGCCTCTATTTCTAAACCTGGGTGATGAGGAGCTGTTCTTCCTTTGTACCTCTGTTCCGAGAATGGGTGATTCATTAATGTGACCTAGCATTGTCACTATTTTATTCTGATAGAATGAAGACCTCATGAGAGCAAGAAATGTGTCTGTTGTCTTCACTGGTTTTAATCTTCTGCTTACGGCGGAACTTAATTCTTAGCGCAAACATGAAGGGATAAATTGAACCTCCTTTAAGATGGTGGCTATGATTTATTCATTCATCTGCATCTCTCACAGCTCTTAACTCAGTGTCTAGCTCATGCTAAGTATTCATGAGTTTCCTTCTGAATTCTAAATTTGACTTTAGGAGTCAAATTTAGATTTTATTGCTGTTTTGTTTTGTTTGTCAACTCTCATATTATCTGGTTCACTGGCTCTTTGATTTGCATAGATAATTGAGAAGTGACTTAAAGAAAAATATTTAAATAGCTCATCCCCACGCGGAGTTTGTGTATCATAGATATGTAATCATTGTTTCTTACTTTTCACTGATGTTGCATCATTACCGACCTAGAGTTGCCGGTGCAGATTCTCAAGCCTGACTGCCCTTTAGCCATGGGCCCCTCCCCAGACTAGTTAAATAAAATCATTTAGGGGTAAAGATAGAGTATGGGTACTTTTTAAAAATCTTCAGATTATAATAACGCTCAGCCAGATTTGAGAATGGTGCATGTGTGACAGATATAATATTGCTTTCCTATTATCTTGCTTCTCTTTGACTGGGACCTGGGCATGTATCTAATCCTTGTGTTCACATGGACTTGATTCTACAGCAAGTTCAGGGGCCAGCTTCATTAGCAAATAACAAAGGGCACCCTTGATGTGTGTTTGCAGCTTCTAACCAGTTATGCTAAGATCTAGCTGTTTGTTCTAAGCATTTGTTCAGACTTCTTAGTTAAGATCCATAATCCAAGGACTGCAGCAATGATACATATGCAAAAATTGGGGTAGCAAGGGTCGCTGCAACCATGAGATGACAGCCTGCAGTAATCTGTAAGACTTACTCCACCCTCTTTGTAAGACAGAGAATAAAGAACATTTAGGTGAAATCCACTGCCAGAACATTGGTAGCAGGTAAATCCTTCAATTTGCGTTGCCCTCAGTCCCAGAAATATTGGGCTAGGGTGGGTTAAGTGTGCCGGATGGGTATCATGAACGGTGGTAGAGACATCATCATCAAATCTGCCAGTGTGAAGTGGTTTATGGTAACTTCTATCCATATACACAGTAGTAATTCTCACAGTTAGTGTGAGGTGGACCTCAGTGCGTTGATCTGAGAAGGGCAGCTGGAAGTAGTAATGGCATCTACCTCTTCCTGTTCCTGTTCCTTTTCTTCTTCCCTTTTCCCCTACAGTGTAGCAAGTGTGAGAATCCAGTTCTCACTGGATTTTGTCATCCCTTTAGAACCATCTCCCGTCTTATGAGGAAACTTGAAGTGACTGACGAGGGAACTGTCAGATGGCATTCCCATTGAGGAGCCAGATGGTGAGAAGTTAGAGTTGGGGTTTTCCTGCGGGGGGTGAGGTAGCAGTGCCAAAACATCCCTCTTCTCCCTAATATTGCTGCTTGGGATTTTAACATTCTACATGGTGGATATCCATTTGTTTTAAGAGCATTTTGCTTTTGTCCGGCATCCTTATCCCCTGCCCTCACCTGGACATACACACTGAACAGGCCGCTTAAAAGTCTTTCTGGAAATTTCTGTAAAGAAAAGTCCTTTGGCTTTCCAGAAGTGGAGAATGAACCCAACCCTCCCCCACTTCTTATTTGAATGAAACCAGGGGTACTTTGCCACCATAGCCCCTTCCTCCTCTCAGTTTCCCTCAAGGTCCCCTGTCTTCTCCATCTGTCTTCTAGGCTTTACTTCCAGCCTCCTCGGCAAGCCCCAGAGGAGGACAGGCTTTCATTACAGGGATATGATTCTAAGTTACATTTTTACTTCCCCTAACAGTAGCCTTATCTAATGTGGAATAGAAGACATTAAGGACATAAATTTGTCCAGCTAAACACTGAAAAGCTATGGGGTGCCTGAGAGGCTCAGTCAGTTAACCCCTGGCTTTGGTTCAGGTCATGGTCTCACAGCTTATGGGTTCAAGCCCCACATCCCCTGCTGACAGTGTGGAGCCTGCTTGGGATTCTCTCTCTCTTTCTCTCTCTCTCTCTCTCCCTGCCCTCCCTCACTTGTGCTCGTTCTTTCTCTCTTTCTTTCAAAATACATAAATAAACTTAAAAAATCCTGCAAAGCTAGAGAGTTTCTCTGGGTACTGGAGTTCTCTGGACCACTGCTTTATGTTAGAACAGCTCTGTTGCCATGTCGGGCTCCCCCACTGCCTGGAGCAGTTCCTTGGGTAAGCAAGCTGATAGAAATTTCTGTATTTGTTGAATGAGATTAGACTGTGGGTAAATATGTATTCTGATGATAGGATAGAGGAATCTTTTGTTTATTTATTTAGCTTTGCTTTTGCTTTATATTTATGCTCAAATGTCAGTTATTGCTTGCCTATCTTGGCAGCCACCTAGATGGTACTTTCTTAAAACTTACCTATAGTGTTGATGTCACAATCCTGTCCCTATAGTGGTGAGGCCTCAGAAAAGCTTTAGGCAGTAGCAATCAACAGACCAAACCCCCAACTGAGTGAGAGTTAGAGATCTTCTAAACCCTGTGTTATTGTTCAAAGTGTTTTCTACTCCTCTTTTAAAGATTAGGAGAACTTGACCTCCCTTCCTCTTTTCTTACTTCATTCGTTCTCTACACCATGCTGTAATTATACTGCTCAAGGCACTTTGGTTGGTGCTGGAGGGGAAAACACAATGTCAATCTTAGCTTCCACAGTGCTTCATATGACTTGACTGTTTTAGCTTTTCTGCAAAGAAACAAAAATGTTTTGGTTTACTTCACAAAGGTCTCTGTATGTCTATATGTATATATTCTGTATATACGTACATGTATAAATACATATGCGTGTATAAATATATCAATGCATGTATATATGTGTATTTGTGTTGTATATATGTCTCAGTGTGTGTGTGTGTGTGTGTGTATGTAAATGCACACTGTTTTCTTATCAAAAGTGATCAGTCTTATTATAGAAATGAGAACAATAGACAAACCAAAGAAAAAGTAAAAATAACTCATGGCTGCATCACACGCAGCTAAAATACTAATGTATTTCCTTCTAATATTCAATTATTCTAAGTCTCTCTTTTTACTTAATATTACAGGTTCAGTGAAATACTTCATTTCCGGTTTTGGAGTCCAGTGTCAAGTCGTAGACTAAGATACGGGAACGGGATTAGAAGCTCCTATAGACCTATCCTCCTAACCGCAGACCTCCCAGGACATAAATCTCTGTGTGGGTGACTCTCCTTGAGAAGAGCTGATCTCCCCATGTTTATGATGAGCCCTATAAATATTGCACGGGAAGGACTTGCGTTTTTATCTCTCAAGTACTTTTCAACATGGAGAATGTGTAAAGGCACATCATTAAGGACTCAGGGGACACATTTCAGAGCATTCCCTGCCCGCCAGATTAAAACTAAGGCTTTGAAAATCACCCTTCTCTGTAGGTTGGGACTAATCTCTCTCACACGGATGTACTAGGCAAAGCCTGCACAGGAGGGATTAGCGTATGTTGATGTGTCTGATACAAAATTGCACTGAACGTTTTTAAGATTTGGCAGGATATAGGAAGTGCATTTATAATTCCCTTTGAATGAGGAATTCTCTCTGTATTCATGAGCTGGCAATCATTTTCCCTCTTGTTGCCCCATTTTTGGCTCAATAGCCTGAGCATTCTTTTTTTCTCTCTGGATTGTATTAGGCCCCAAGAGAGAGGCAATGCAGACCTAGAGTCGTCGTCAGTGATGTGCACGGTGCTCTGGCTGCCCTTCCTCATTGTACAAATGGGATTAGCTATGTTTTTCCCTTCGGGCTCTTTGGTAAACCACTTTGTTCTCTCAGCCTTTCGTTGGCAGTGAGGGTAGCTCTAAAACTAGTGTGTCACCTTCCTTGGTTCTTTGGTGTTCTGTGCCTTCTCAAATCCTGCCCTCTTTGACTGGCTTCTGGTTTTGTCCACATGCGTCCCCACTTCCTGTCCTCCAACCCTGTCGGCTGATTACCCCCAGGGTCCGCTTTCTGAACATGAAAGCAGAGCAATCACCGAGGACCCTTCTCAGAAGGGCACCATTCATGGGTTTATGACTCTACATTTACCAACTTGAAATTCTTTTTTTTATTTTAAGGGGAACCCCCCCTTTTTAAAAAGTTTATTTATTTTTGAGAGACAAAGCATGAGTGGGGTAGGGGCAGAGAGAGAGAGAGAGAGAGAGAATTAGGAGCAGGCTCCAGGCTCTGAACTGTCAGCACAGAGCCTGATGCGGGGCTTGAACCTGTGAACCACGAGATCATGACCCGAGCAGAAGTCCGACACTTAATGGACTGAGCCACCCAGGGCCCCCTCCCAACTTGAAATTCTTAATAATTTCCTCTTTGAATTTGGGCCTTGAAGTTAAGTCGCTGGGACAGTAAAGGACGTGCATGTACGCAGAGCTGTGGCTCCCATGTTCCTGCTCCTTGCTGCCTCCGAATCTTCCTGGGTTGGGTGCTCAGCTTTCCTCAACCCTTTCTTTGGTTTTTCTGACCTGGTCACTCCTGCCACTCTGTGCTCTCCAAGTTGATGGTAGGGGAGGCCCCCTGTATGCCTTGCCTGGTGCTTCCAGCAGGGCTTGGATGTGAAAACGAGGAGGATCAGTTTGGACATAGACCCTGCAGCCTGTTGAGGTGGGGCAAGATGGTGGCCATCACTGTTCTGGGCTGGCAATGCAATGTGGTGACTCCCTGAGGCAAGATGTCTGTCACCTATCCTGACCCCAATGTAAAGTGATGGTCCCTGGGGAGTAACTCCCTCCCTCTGCAGCGGCCTTGGGAGGAGGAGGTTGACTTCCTGAATTTTTCATTGTTCCCACAAAATTAGGTAGTTATCCTGGGCTACCTGGCATCCATTCCAGTCTTTTTCCTTAAAGGAACTGCCCTTTCCTGAATCCGTGTAACAATGTGCATCAGGACAGGCTGAATCCGACATGGCTGCATGAGTGTGATTTTCCCAAATGTAACCCCATTCCTCTTGCCAAGACTATGGGTCCAGGAACAATGTGTGATGCAATTATGGCTTCAGGGATTTGAGAGAAGTCTTTTCAGAAATTTTAGGCTGTTTTTCTCTGCTGTTTTTCCTTCCTTGTTCCTTCCTTTTCTTTCTTTCTTTCTTTCTTTCTTTCTTTCTTTCTTTCTTTCTTTCTTTCTTTCTTTCTTTCAGCACAGCCACAAAAAGAAGAGACCACTCTTTTCCCTTGGATGTTGTTGGGTTCAAAAATTTATGCATTGGCCTGAGGTAGCCACAATGACGGTAGCCAGTGGATGAAGTCATACTTGGGGAAGGCAGAGCTGAGAGATGCCTTGAACCTGCCTTACCTCTGGAGTACTCGTTATAAAGGTATACGATGATGGTCTCCTCAGCATTACATTTGGCCACATATTTGTTCATTAAGTAAAAAATTAAAATTAAAATTAAATTAAAATTAATTAAATTAAATTAAATTAAAATTCTTTTTAAACTAGCTAAAGAAAATATTCTTGAGTAGGATTAGTTCTTAAAGCAGTACACAGAAAAAAAGAGTATATAAAAAAAGTCATAGAATGATAGCATGTCAGAGCTGGTAATGACCTGTGTGCCATGGTCTTCTTTTATTCCAGGCAATCTTTGGAGCGCACACCCCATCAAGGTCACCCCTGTCAAGGTCACTGCAGCAAGAAGAGTGAGGACTCGAAAAGTATTTTCAAATCCCAGTCCAATGTTGTTCCCAGCCCTCTACACCACATCCCTTAGAACCCAAATTACCTGAACTTGTAATACCTTTTCTTCCTTGATTTGTATTTTCAGTCATTCAATACTATTTTTCTTATTTTCAGGTGAGTTCTCAATTATTTTTTTAACTTGAATATTGGCAGCCTCACCAGAAAATACACCTGGAAAAATTAAAAATACATACTCCTCAAGAAAATCTATCGTTCGGGTTTTTTATGTCTCTTCCTCTCTTATTTACATAAGCTGATGTAAATGTAAACCACAGTGTTTGATGTTTCTGAATTCTCTACCACATAAAAAGAAGCTCAAAGAGCAAAGAACACACTCATTCATAAGTCTTTACATATAAACTCTCTTTTTGGATTCTGTATATATGTGGAGGGGGTTGGTTGAAAATGAGCAGGTAACGCTCACATGTACGGAACATACATGCCTGCTATACTTACTTTATAAAAAAAAAACCTATATGTCTTTCTCTCCCTATGAAGTGTGATGTCATTGAAGGCAGAAATAATAATTTATTCATCTTTGCAACTCTGGCTCCCAAGAGATCTTTAGTACCTAGAAAGTACCCGGGAAGGATTTGTTGGCTAAATAGATGAATTCATGGATAATGTAAATGAACAGATAAAATAGCAAATGAATAAACACATATTGCATTTACTATTCATATGTTACGATCTTTTATTTCATAATGACATCGTCTATAGCTAAGTTGTAAGTCTCCAACAAATTACAAGGTCTTTGAGGGACGAGAAAATTTTATCCTACTCCTTTCACTTAGAACTTCAGGCAACAGGCTCCATTTAAGACAAGAGATAAAGAGAACATTTAAGGAGAGTTTGTGGATATTGGAGAGTCTGCCAGTGAAAAAGTATACATTCCGGAAGGCACATTGGGAAGACCAGGCAGGATGGGAGATTAGACAGTTCAGTCAGTTTCATGGACGCTCAGCATGGTGATGGATGCCCTGGTGAGAGTGACATGGCAGGTTGGGGTTTCCGGAGGTGCCCTAGGACAACAGGCATGCGAGACAAGATGGCTTCATTCTGAGCACAGTTTCTAGCAAGCGTACCTGTCAATGTCCCACTGGAAGATTTCTGAGGAGCCTGGGCAACTGATTCAGAATTTGTATTCATAACTATCATCCATTGTCTAATGCAAATTTATCTCTGCTTTGTTGTGAAGCTCAGCGGTGCAGTAGAAGGATCGCTATTGCAGAAGGATTCAGAAATCCGGATTCCAATTCCAGCGTACTCACTCTCTGGATGCACTTCTGTCACATCACTTAACTTCTCTGGGTCTCAACTTCCTCACCTGTAAAATGAGCAAGTCAGACGATCTCAGGGAACAACCAAACTGGAAAATTGGTTGCCTCAGCTTCTAAACTAAATGGTTCTTTGAACTGTATTTTTTTTTTTTCTGAAAAGCATATACTCATTATGAGTGCAGATTCAGCAGTTAGACAAAGCTGGAACTATCCAAGTCCACAATGTGAGTTATGAGAACTAACTCTCTAAATTGTAAGCTCTAATGTTCTCATCTGGAAAATAAGAGATCGAGACAGTCTCAATAGTTAATGTGAAAATTAAATGGCACAATGCCTGACAAATAGTAAACACTTAAAAATTTTTAGTTGTTTATTATTAAATGTGAGAAAAGTTTCTTGGATTCTATTCATTTAAGCATTGCATGCATATGACACTTTCCATATGCTTTAATGTTTTAATTTCAGTACAATACTGATTGGGTAAATGGCCTCTGGTGTTTATGATCTTTTCAGAAAAAGAGCAGGATCACATCTAAATCAGATGAAAAAGAATTTTCAGAGATATATGAACCTGATGACTGAGCTAAGTTTTTTTTTTCTGTTTGATTTTTACTTTCTCCAGTTATTCCTTTTAATTAGAAATGTGAAAAAAATTAGTTGTTCTAAGACACTGATTTTTCCCCTTTTTTCTATATTCTTGGAAATAAATTTCAACATGCCACTTTCTATATCCATGGGTCAAAATACAGCACATCTCTTGCAATGTATAACTGTGGTAGTATGCTAGAATGAATGCTTCCAACATTTCCTTCAGTTGGACTTTGAGACTCCATAGGGAAATAATACCTATTAAAGAAATAAACATGGTAGGGCAGATAGGAAGATAAAACACGTTCGTATTAAAATAGGAGGCTATACTCTTCATCATTTTCCAAATCCATGAAATAAGGTTCATGGTCTTTTTCCTCCCTCCGACTATTTACCTGTCAATTCATATACTTCCCCAAATACATTGGGGGTGGTGAAGTTTAACAAGCTTGATAAGTTTTGAGAGAGAAAAATAAAAACCAAAATCAAACTTACCATACAGTGACTACCCAGCCTCACAAAACTTTGAAAAAATAAGAATCAAGCCATTCTTTCTATATATAGATGATGGATAGATAGATAGATGACACACAGATATCTAGAGAAATAGATATCATGTATATGTCTTATCTGTGTTATATACCATATGTAGCATATATATCTTTTTTTTAAAACTTTTCTCACTAGTGTTTGGAATTTTTAACCAAGGACTAAAAATAAAGTTGAATTTAGAGATTGATAACTTGATTTCGTGTTAGTTTTGTTAAAAGGACAGTCCCCATTCCATAGCTCCTTGATTGTCTGTTCATGCGTCCCCCACCCACATTCATCTAGAAAGCCTCTTCTTCCCTGCTGTAGCCTATACATTTTGTTAAATTTTTTTTTAATGTTTTATTTATTTCTAGGAGAGAGAGAGAGAGAGAGACAGCATGAGCAGGGGAGGGTCAGAGAGAGAGGGAGTCACAGACTGAAACAGGCTCCAGGCTCTGAATCGGCAGTCAGCACAGAGCCCGACGCGGGGCTCGAACCCACCAACCGCGAGATCATGACCTAAGCGAAAGTCGGCCGCTTAACCGACTAAGCCACCCAGGCGCCCCTGCTGTAGCCTATACCTTTAATGCTGATGTCTATCCTCACAGACTGCTCATTTCAGGACCAGAGGGACATACACCCATTGCTACCCTCATTGTAAACGAGTGACTCTGAACTCACCACTCATGTTTTAAAAAGAGGTGCTAACAAGATTCACATGAGTCTAGAAATACGATATGTTATTAAATCGGGGCATGGCCCTACTGAACATTTATGTCTTGAACCATGCTGAGCTGTGAACAGAAAATTCAGGAAAAAAGTTGCTTGTTGGTTTGTTTGTTCAATAGACATGCCTTCCGTGCTTCCTGTGGCTGCCACAGAAGGAACATGGTTATGGACAATGTGACATGATCCTTGGCCTTTCTTGGTATGTGTGAACTTGCGAGGGTGTGATTTAGTTTTGGAAGATGGGTTTTGTTTGCGTGTGAGAGAGAGGGAGAGACTGAGAGACAGAGACAGGGAATTGAATTGGGAATTATTACAACTAGGTCACTAGACCCAGCCATGTTCTTAACTAGCTATTTAGGCTGGGGCAGTGTATGTACTTCCTTTCTCAGTAGTTTCCTAGCCTGTAGAATGAAGGAGTTAAACTAGATAAAGGTTTCCCTTTAGGCTTTCCAAAATTCTGTGAGTCTCCGACTATTGCTATTTCTTGGGTAACCTTGTGAGTATATTACCCATGTAGGTATTGTGTGTCTGCCTTCGCTTGCCTCTCTAGAGAAGTGAACTCTTCCAGATACATAAAAAGAACTGTGCAGGAAGATGGTGTCTGGGAAACAAATGCTACCAAACGCAGTTCCAGGAGCACCAGCCTCTTGAGCCTCCCGTCAGAAGTCACGTTGAAGCTAAATAAAGGAGAATCATGGTAGTTCTGTTTTGTTTAGGGAAAACAAAAACAAAACCTCACAGGCATTGTCGATATGCTGTGAAATAATAATGAATATAATTTTGGAAATACGATTTTTAAAAACTGTTTATTTTTGAGGGAGAGACAGAGGGAGGGAAGGAGGGAGAGAGAGAATGAGCTGGGGGCGGGGGGAACAGAGAGAGAAGGAGACCCCGAAGCCAAAGCAGGCTCCAGGCTCTGAGCTGTCAGCACAAAGCCTGTCGCGGGGCTTAAACCCATGAGCCTTGGAGCTGTGAGATCATGACCTGAGCTGAGATCGGCTGCCCAATGAAATGAGCCACCCTGGTGCCACGGGAAATAAGATTTTTAAGTGATATTGTACCATCCAAGTGTTCCAATATCTAACCAACAGCTAAATCATTTGAAATAAAAGTGAAAGGGAGGAAAGGACACCAGAGAAGCAAACAAACAGTATTAGGATCACATAACTTCATTACATACATCAATACTTGGATTTTATTTTATTTGTTTATTTTCATGACTCATTCTCTTTGTGTGTGCTTACACGTGTGTGTGTTTGGGAGTGCATGCACATGCCTTAGTTTTAAAAATTTTTAATGTTTATTTATTTTTTTTTATTTTTTGAGAGAAACAGAGTGTGAGCACGGAGGGGCAGAGAGAGGAAGACACAGAATCTGAAGCTGTCTGCACAGAGCCTGATGCAGGGCTCAAACTCACAGACCGTGAGGTCATGACCTGATGCAAAGTCAGACACCCAACCGCCTGAGCCACCCAGGTGCCCCAATGCCTTAGTTTTTAAAAAGCTTCTTTAAAAATTAAATAGCGACATAGGGCTACTTAAGCATTTAGGGATGGGTGTGGTCAAGGTCATAATACCAGGCTTACTGTACATTTCAAGGCCATCGGTGCTCCTGAAGATGCTGGCAGGCAAGTTGAGTCCTAGAAGGTGAGAGTACCAGAAAGGTAGTAGGAAACAGGAGAAAATTCTTAGCTTTGCAGGATATACAGCTGATTTTCTTAAAAACAAAAAATAAATACAATGCACCATTAATGCTTTCTAAGCCCATGGTTATACTGTATTGTTTATCTAGACTGATGCTTAATGTTTAAATGGTTCTTAAAATGCAGATCCTGATTTAGTAGGTGTTGGGTGGGACTCACGATTTTGCGTTTTAAACCAGTGATGGCAAAGCTGCTGATCTATGAGACCCACTTGGTAATAATCCTGCAGGTTCTGTTGTTACGTAGGATTGCTCTAGGGCACTCTCTTAATGCTCTCTAGGAGAATTTGTTTTTAATTACGTTTTTCTCATTTTTTCCAGGACCTCATAAACTTTACAGAAAGGAATTTCGATATCTAACCTGAAGTTTTCATACTTCAGTCACATGCTTCCCATGTCTTTCTCAGCAAAGCCAGGCTGATTCTCTTTATTGTTTTAGTTTATATTGAGGATTGTCACATTACTATCCTGCCTGCTGCTTTGCTTGATTTATATACCTCAAGTTCTTCCTTCCTTCCTTCTTTCCTTTCCAGTATATTTTCAAACTGATTTGAAGATATTTCTTGAATATTTTTGTTTCAAATTTCCCAATTTGTTTTTTTTTCTTTTCTTTTCTTTCTTTTTTTTTTTTTTTTACTCTCTATCTCTTGACTATCTTGGATACAGGACAATCTACCACTGCAGAGATTCCCTGGTGGACAGCAACACATTTATGCATCCCCAAGCAGCTACCACTCATAGACAGAAGAATAGGAAGATAAGGAGTTTCATTCATTTATTGAGGACACAGGGAAGATGCCACCATGGGAATGCACTGGGGTAGCATTCTCCAGATGTTGAGAAGTCTGGCTTGATATGGGGCTGCTGGCAACTGTTTTCTAATGTAGTTATAGCACCTGAAGGGAATCTTGGGTCCCCGAGCATGAAAGATGCAAAGAAATGGTGAATTGAAAGGCCCCGCTGGGTACAAGTCTGGGCTGACTGGCTGTGACCGTGACGGTGACATTCATTTCCTGCCTTCTGCCAGCACTGAAATCATGGCTAGACAGAGGAGCAGAAGTTAATTGCCTCAGGGAAAAGGTCCCTGCGTTAATTATCACGTTAAAGTTCACACTGCATTAGAGCTTGGAGCTCAGGTTCCTCTTAGCAGCTGGGCTCAGAGGAGCCAGGGAGTCTCATGTGTGTATGGAATGACTCTTCTCCAGAGAAATTCTCCACTTCTGTTGAGACTTGAATGGAAAAACGACTGGCTTGAACTATAGTTTGAAAACCTCAGCAGGTCCAGGAAGCCTGGAGAGAGAGGAAACTGGATTTTGTTCAGAGGTGGGGAGTGTTGAGTGAGATATACCAAAAATCACTAGCCTGTAGGACACAGATTTAGGTAGGCTAGTTGGTAAAGATGGTCCTGAGTTACGTAATCAACGTACCACGGTGGCACCAATGGCCCCACCACCTAGCTTAACAAAGAGACTGCAAAATGCGAACTTTTGATTGGTAGCCTGATGGGTAAAGGGCTTGAGAGGCGGAAGCTGCTATAACTGTAACTTGGGAGGGATCGAGAATAGTGATCTTTTCAGGAGCACATAGCATCCCAGGACCATTCCCAACATCCCTATGATCTATATCCTTCCTTCTTCTATTTTACATTTACAAGGCAAATATGTAGAGTGCAAGGTCACTTAAAATGCTGCCAGACAACCTGGGCTCTAATTATGAATTCAAGTTCATGATTTAATAGCACCATGTGATCTTGGGTAAATCAAGATCTCTGCAAGCCTCAGTTTCCTCATCTTTAAAATGGAAACAACATCACCCATCTTGCAACTTAAAATTTTATTTTTAAGTTTTCATATTAAATGAAACATATATAAAGCAGTTTGTAACACCAGGTACTTGGTAGGCACACAGTTTGGGAAATCTGCTAAAACTCAACATCCTAATTCATTTCCTTTGTTCCTAATTTGACATTAGCTAGGACTTGCTGAGGGCTTTCATGTTTTGTTCTAAATGTGTATAGGGTTTTTCTACCAAATAAGAAAATCCAAGTCCTTAAGGAATGATATTCTTCTGTCTACTGTTTTAAATTTCCACCAGAGACCTAGAGAGTTCAGTCCAATTCAGTTTGCATATATTGAGAGCTTCTGCTCATACTCAGCATCCTACTGGGCATCGTGAAGTGAGCAACAATGAACAGGACATAGAAACTGTCACGAGGAAATACAGTATTTATTAGAGACCTAGCTAATTATATTAAAAGAAGTCTTGATAAACATCCTAGAAAAGATGAGATTGTTATTCATGGGAGTAATGAGGAAAGAAAAAAAAACCCAACCATTCCTTCTCATGAGGTAGGAAAATGCTTTTGGAAGAGGGAGATTTATGGTAGACCTTAAAGGAAAGAAATGTTTCGGCCTCTGTTTCAACCTTCTCTCCTTCTGTAAGAGGTCAAAGGCAATAGCTCTTTGAATCATATTGAATTGCTGGTAGTTAGAGGTGAAGCCTACCCACAGCATTGGCTCCTGGCTGCTATATCATCACAGTATGGAAAAAGTATCGGACAATTAGTCCATACCCTTGTTTGCAAGGAAGGCATTCAATCTTTCGGCACAAGTAGTTGTTATTTGACTTTTTACTACCTTGAAACTTCCCACACTCTGGTGTAATTTAAGACCAACCTCCTCTCATTCAGTGGAAGGTTACTATCTGCTAAACCCTTCATATTCCAGAAGAAAATCAGAATTTATTATTTTTCCAGGTAGTTAAGGACGATTCTCTTTCACCTAACTTTAAAAAAATTACATTCTTTTTTTTTCCTATTCATTATTCATCTTCCCAAGCCTCCCCTGAGCTCTCTTGGCTCATCCAAATCTCCTATCAATTGAAGCATATAGAACTAGACTTGGGCACGGGGGAGGCCCCAGCCAGGATTTAGAACAGGGAACCCGATTGCCCTCAGTTCTGTTGTGCCCGAGACCTACCCACGCTCCATTTGAACACAGCAAGATACAAACGGCCCTAACAAAATATGATCCCATGGACTCGCTATTGATTGTAAATTCCAAGTTGTTTCACTGAAAAAGCTAAGGGACTGACATTTGAGGTGAACAATATCAACAACAACAACAGTTTTTTTAAGTGTTTCCCTAGGTCCCAAGATGGTCTCTGAGTGGACCTGCCAGCCTTCTGTCTCTTGCTTGTCCCCTCATTGGACAGCATGGCACTAGTCTGTCTGCATTCGAGCCAGCTGAGAAGCAAATCATACCCTCCTTATATTCTGCAGGCTTTCTCCCTCCTGGGTTAAATGTGTTTAACCTTTGGAATAGAGCAGTATGATATTCAAACATCTCCTAATGAGGCTCTCAGACTTCGGGCTTTGTGATTTTATTCACCTGAGTGGTTTCCTTTAAGCCTACAGAAAAGACAATTGCGAGGTTTAATACCATCTCTCTTTTGTTAGGAAGCCAGAAACCAAGGCTTTCGGTCAGTTACGACACCGTGATTGTGTTCGCGCTTTAGCCACAAGAAGGCATGGATGTGGTACCACTCGGGCTCAGCTAGGCTGTAGTCTAGGTTAATATCACCCACAGCCTCAACTTCACAGTTTCTAGGAAGAACTATTTCTAGAATGACCAGAGGGAAGAGGGAGGTTATTATCTCTGTTCATAGATAATATTCATCATATTTATTATGCCTGTTACACGATTGGGGAAATCAACCACCAGACATCTTTCCCAAATAACTCCCTAGGAACATGGCTGTATTTTAGGGTAAAGGCTAAGGGGGAAAGCATCCTGGGGCTGTGAAAAATGGCCTGGGCTGGGAATCAAGAGACCTGCTGCTAATTAGCTAAATAAAGTCTAGTAGGGTAATGTCATCCATTTGGGTCTTAGATTTCTTTCTATGAGGAGGGATATGAATATCTCGCCTCCCTAACAATGAAGGATACTGTGAGCATTATACTGATGCAAACCATAGGAAAGTCTTTGAATATAGAAGTATCTAGGAGAAAATGATGTGTTTTTTGTTTGTTTGTTTGTTTTTATATTCTCTGTTGCCCTGATAGAGTGAATCAAATACATCCCTTTATCACCTCCATACCCACTTAAAGATGTTTTGGGTTTGTAGATCCCAGGTATGTCTGGGGGCCTTATAGTCTGGAAACAGAATAATGCTTAGAAAATCACTGGGCTGAGGTTCCTGGGCTTGGGAGGATCCAAGGACAGAATAATTGCTCTACTAGCTCTCCACTTCCCAAGGGATGTTGTTAAGATTGGAGAACAGAGGAGGAAACAGTCACATCACATCCTTCAGCCAAATGAGACTTGCAGAAGAGAAAGTCCCTAGAGTAAACCACACGGATCACGAAATGACCTAAGGGGTTCTGTTTGGGGTGCCGAGACAAGTATACTTGCAAAAAAGCTGATGGAGGTGATAGACTTGTAGCTCAGTATTTTAAGTATGAGGTGTTTAGTCTCCTTACCCCCAACTTGACGAAGAATGGAGCACAATCCATGGTCTCCAGCATGACCCATATTTGGAGCATAACCAATGTTTCTTAGGGGTTGGGAATTCATGGGCCTGATTTCAGAAATCCCCACAGAGTTTCGTTGGGCAGCTGGGCTTGTTAAATCTTACTGAGGAACATTCAACCCATGCACAGCCAAGTAAGTGCTCACTGGTGTCTCAGAGGCAGGACTTTGTGACTTTTATTCTGCTTTCCATCTAATCACAATCCCAAGCTGCAGAGATCATGGCTGAACACTGATCTTCTCATACTACAGAATTCTGAGAAGTAGGGACTGGGCTTAGAAGAGAGGAGGGAATAGAGCCTGGGCTTTGGAGTCAGGCAAATGTAGGATCAAATCACAGTTTTCCCAATTATGTAGTAAACTACTTGCTCTCCCTGTGCGTCAATGTCTCTATCTATTTGCAATAAACATGGCTTCCTCCTATGGTTGTTGTGAGGCTTAAAGGCACGCTGACATACATTCCAGTGCAAGTTGGAGGTCTTGAGTGATAGTTTGCCTTATCCCTCATGCAATCTTTATGACTGTTTGGCACAGAGCAGGTGCCTTGCTAATGGGAATGGTGAGTATAGCTGCATCTGTACAGGTTAAAGAAAGACCATAACATGTGCTTAATAAAATGATAGTTTGGAGTATCCCTAAAGGAGCAGAAACCTGCTTTCTCTACACATAGGCAGACAACTTTTGGGAATCCACAACTTTTGTTTTTTTGTTTTTATTCATTGTTCCTTTATCGCTTCCTTGCTTATTTATTTTTCTAGCTGATAAAATAAAGACCATATTGGCATTATTATTTGGAAGACTTTGTTCACCATAGCAAATATCTCCCAACCATCTCAATAGCTCTAGGTCTTTTAGGAAATTCTATATTTAATCAGCCCCAAACTATTTTTAGATGAGATAGAATATAAACAGTTAAGGCAACTGCTTAGCCTGGGAATTGTAATACTTCTTTCTGGCATAATCTTCCCATTTTTAAAATTAGAAAATGAGGGGCACCTGGATGACTTGGTCTGTTAAGCATCTGACTCTTGATTTTTGCTTAGGTCATGATCTCATGGTTTGTGAGTTCTAGCCTTGTGTTGGGCTCTACTTGGGGTTCTCTTTCTCTCTCTCTCTGCCCCTCCCCAACTCATGCTCTCTCTAAACAAACAAACAAACAAAAAACAAACAAACTTTTAAAAATGAGGATAATGAACTGTATCTGCAGTCACTGTGTGTATTGACATAGGGGTGGGAAGGAGGATTACCATATATGGATTACTGTAAGTGACTACACCCCCCAAACACATCTTTTCTGGCAACCGCTTCTCATTCCTAGCTCTAGAATTTTGTTCTCACCCCTTACTACCTGCCACCAGTCACCTGCACTCACTTCTTCATTCTTTGTGGATGAACAAGCTCTGTGGGCTTAGATGGCGTGCCTACTCACATAAAGGTTGGTGTCCCTCTACTAGGCAAACTCAAAGGTCTCTGTCAACTTTCAGATGTCAAACTAGTATAAATAGAGGTGCCTGGGTGGCTCAGTCGGTTAAGCTTCTGACTTCGGCTCAGGTCATGATCTCACAGTTTGTGGGTTCGAGCCCCGCCTCAGGCTCTGTGCTGACAGCTCAGATCTTGGACCCTGTTTCGGATTCTGTGTCTCCCTCTCTCTCTGACCCTCCCCACTCATGCTGTCTCTCTCTCTCTCTCTCTCAGAAATAAATAAAACATTAAGAAAAATTAAAAAGAAAACTAGTATGAATATCAAGAGCCAGCACAGGTGACTCTCACACAAGTTAGTGATGTAGTTTGGGGAGTAGAAAGAAATGTTCTAGCCTGGGTCAGACTTAGATTTAAATTCTCTTTCTCTGACACTCGGTTTCTTATTTCATTTTTAATGTGGAGATCAAAACAACAACAGCTACTGTTTTTTCCACAAACAAAACAGCAAGATATATATATGTATATATACATATCTCCATATGTCTATATCTATATCTACATATTGAAGAACATGGGGTTGCAATGATGGTAGAGTCTAAGAAATCTCCAGAGATTCCAGGAGGGAGTGAGGAGGGTAATAATGGTAGATAGACTGAGTGATGTTACCCATTGACAGTTAAAAAGAATGGTGTGCATATGAAATCCAGTGACTATACAGGTTTTAGGGCCTGGAACCTGTGTCACCTTCCAGACTTAAAGTCCTAAAAGAGTCTGAGGCACAGTTTGGTAAGATACAGATATGAAGTGAGACCCTAGAGGATGTCCATTCTAGCTTTCTGGAGACTTCCTGGGATGCTATACAGTTTGAAATCTACTTGGATTCCCCATGGCAGATTATCTAATGGGGTGGTGTGTTGGGAGGGGATGAAGGAAAGCTATATGGAAATTACAGTTGATGGGGCTTCAACAAAAGCTCACTTTACTGCAGGTCCCAGTATCAAAGCAAGTCCTCTGATGTTCCCAGGTTGTCTGTGCATAGCTCTGAGGGATCAGCAAGTTCCCCACAGTACCCTGAGAATTTGAAAAATTTGCATAGCCTCCAAGAAAGTCTTAACAGTAAGAGGAGCGTCCCCTAGGGATAGCTATACCTGGGTTCAAATCCCAGTTCTGTTCCTTGCCAGCTATGTGACCTTGTACAAGTTTATTTAAGTTCTTACGCAATCTTTTTCTTACCACAAAATGGAGATAATGATAAATAACGTATTGGATTTTCGAGACAACAAAGGTGATAATACCCTTACCAACCTCTAGTGCCTGACACTCCATACACTGTTGTGATTATTGTTAATTTGTTACTAGAATTCTCTTTAGTCTGGATCTGTTAAAGAACCAGCCCATTTTAGAGATTAAATGTATTAAAGAGAATCAGAAACTGAGAAGCATAATGAGGCAGGAGAAACTTCCTAAGACATAGGAAGGTTGAGTGGGGTCAGCTAGTCCACTGGTAGTGTTGGTGAAAGGCCTTAATGCTAAAAGAGGGTTAAATCCTGATCTATTTGGTGAGAAGTGGTCCAACAACGTTTGGAGGAATGAAGGGAAGAGATGTCTTTAAAACCACAAGCAAATAAAGTGCCTTTAACATTTCCTACCTTCCTAGTCTTGGTGGAATTTGGAGAATTAATGAACTAATATCTACAAAGTACTTAGAGACCATCAAATGAAAGAAATATAGAAATCCCAAGTAGTATTATAATTTTATTAAACATTTATTGAACATGGTACAGAATATATAGGTAACTATACTTTCTACCCAGAGGGTTTAGAATATAATTGCAACATTTTTATTAATCATCTTGAGGGCAGAGGGAATTCTAGCTAAACAGTAAGTCTGAAATATCTCTGATGAATCCAGATGGATATTGCATCTGGTCACCATAATTTGCTCCCTAAACTTCTAGAACACAATTGTAGTGTTGTCGTTATTCAATGCTAATACTGATACTGATACTTGTGATAATAATAATAAAAACCAAAGAAATAATATGCCAGACACTCTGCCAGGTACTTAATATAGATTATCTGTAAACTTGATAATGAATCCTGAGAGATAGGATTAATATCCCCATTATATAGGTGATTAAGTCAAGGCTAAGGAAGTTATTCAACATTTCATGGCTTGGAAGTGATGCATTTGACTCTATAATCCTGTATCATGATTTTTTTTCCAACACCATTTAAGAGAGTTGGATATTTTGGGGGTGCCTGGGTGGCTCTGTCAGTTAAGTGTCCGACTTTGGCTCAGGTCATGGTCTCGAAGCTCATGAGTTGCAGGGAGCCCTGTGTGGGGCTCTGTGCTGACAGCTCGGAGCCTAGAGCCTACATCAGATTCTGTGTGTCCCTCTCTCTCTGCCTCTTCCCTGTTCATGCTCTGTCTCTCTCTCTCTCTCTCTCTTTCCCTCAAAAATAAGTAAACATTACAAAAATAAAAAAGAGAGTTTCATATTCTGGGAGTATAAGAGCAATATGACTCCAGTTGTGGTCTTAAGCTAGAAGCTCCTAACCTAGACTCCATACACCCTCTCTAAGCTGTTCATGGAATGCTATGACATTTTTTACAGACTTGTCTATTTGATGTGTGTATGCACTTTTCTGGAGAGTAGTTCTAGAAACTTCATCAGGTTCTTGAAGGAATTTATAATCCAAATAAGAGTAAGAACTGCTGTGCCAATCTTGGGCCAATTCTGTATAGTGGACAGTGTCTACTAACCTGCTTAGAATGAGATTACTACCTCATCCTTAACTACTTATCTTAACTCAGACATCACAGCACTCAGGGATGTGTGTGTGTGTGTGTGTGTGTGTGTGTGTGTGTGTGTGCGCGCGTGCGTGTGTGCGGCAGATTCAGGATCTATTTTGCACTTTCCTTCAATTGACTTTTATGCTCCTTGTTTTTCAGTCTTCTCTTGTGAGCCAGAGGTGTTGGAGAAAGTACCAAAAAAAAAGCCTAGGTCTGTATGCAGCCTAGACCCAGGCCCATATTAAATGCTAGCTCTTCAGTTATATGCTCACTGACTCTCACAGGGCAGTTAACTATATCCTTATCTGTGTACATCTCAGTATAAACCTCTATTCAAGATATAGTAATTTGATTATTTATGTATTCATTCCCTTCATCAGACTTTGCATCTCCCTTGAGCGAGAAGTATATACTATTCATCTTTTTTTAATTTATTCTAGGCATTATGTATAGCACAGTGCCTAGAATATAATCATTACCCAACGAAAGGTTAAGAAATAGACAATTAGTAGATTGATAGATCGATGGACTGACAAGTGAATACACTTGTTAAAGTCATGAAAGCTAAGATATCGAAGGACATATATTCATAGATAAGAACTCTCTAATTTTAGGCTAGCTTGTACACACACTTATGTTAGTAAAATTGGTGATGAGTACAGGAAGGGGATCACATGTGGATTCGTGCTTCCTGTACACTGATAGGTATAGAAGGATGATTTGGCATAATAGAATGTTGCAAGGCGTATAACTTTTCCATTTAGGAGAATAAAGTTAGGTGATTGGAAAGTCATAGCATGCTGCAGAGCTTGTATCAGTTTTCCAGCCCTCTGCAAAAGGCACGCTATAGCTGACTTTCCAGCTCCGGCTTTATGTAATTTGGCTTAATAGACAGTGAAAGCTTTTCATGCTCACAAGAACCTAATATTAGCATCTCAGTAATGTATTCAAGTTGCCACCTACCCATACGGACTACATATACTTGGAGGAGCCTAATAGGACAAAAGAATTCCTGCTATTTTAGAGTACCTTTGACTACGAAGAGGATAATAATTTTAAACAATCTATCGGGCTTACATTTAGTGAAAATTCCTGGCTTGTTAGCCTGGCTAATCTTTGAGTTATCTGTGTTTGAACAGAAAATGCTGTTATCTCTTATCCCATCGATTCCTGTGGTGAGCAATGGGTCTGTACTCACTGCTGGAACCCATCCTGATGATATCATCCTCATCACCATGGGAACGCTGTCCTTTTGCAAAGATGAGAGTTAAGTCCACCCTAAAAAAGTTTAAGGGCTCTCTTGAAGTATAATCAGAATTCTCCAGTGAGATTTAGGTATAATCTGCGAGGGGTGACATGAAAGAATACATATTTCTGTATTTTACTGAAAGTCTTCCTGAATTCCAAGACTTAAAAAAGGAAAGTCCTGTCTTCACATAAAGAGATAAAAGAAGTATCCTTTCACAGAGGTAGCTGGGTATTTACCCAGTAGGATAATCTGTGATTTTGTACCTTCTAGGGTACACTAGAAGATCCTCCCAACCCTCCAATAAGGCTTGTTCCCTGGCATCTCAGGAGAATAAAACCCTAGGACAAAGAAAAGTTGTCTGGGTTATTTTAGTATAACTCCCTTGATCCTTCGGGCTGTAAAAAAGAGTTGTACATTTGCTACTCTTTGGTAAAGCATACTGACTTTGTGAATACGTGGCTCATTTTCTTCCCCCATTTGTTCAGTGGGGGATTATAGTAGGAAACTTCTGAGACTTTCACCTAGGGGGAGAAAAGATTTGTGGCATGAAAGATAACACTTCAGTTCCTAAATGGACATGTTATACATTCCTTGAATCCAGTGGCCTCTAGAGCCCTGTCTGTGTCGACATTGAGGCTACAAAGATAATTACATTTTTTAAAAGGCATTAGTCTATTACTAAAGTTACGCATTTATTTTTCCCTTTCATATCAGAAGCTGTAGCTAAGCCCATGGGAACTTGTCAGTATTGGCATCACTGTAGTTTTGTTTTTGTTTTTTATTTTTGCTTTAATTTTGTATCCCAAGGAATTTCCCAGCCAGCAGTTTCAATAGTCAATGGAACCCTAATGGAGCAGACAGAGGCCTTAGATGGGTAGAGCCAGTGGCCCTTGTGGAAGCCAAAGAAGGGAAGACAAAGGAACTAGACCCACATCTTCTAGGTTATGGGATCCTGATTCTGAGTCAAGTATCAGGGAAGCTGACAGTTTAAGGAAACACAGGCAACACATCATTTCTCTCTTAGCTTATAAAAGGCAACACATCATTTCTCTCTTAGCTCTGAACACAATGCCTCCCAGACTCAGGCTCGGAGAAGTGCAGTAACTTATGTAGAACCATAAAACCACTCAGTTTGAGCACTGGATTTAACTCCATATTCCAAGATCCAGGCTGCCAAATTTCAGTCATTTTTAGTAAAAAGACTGTTTTAGAGTTGTTCTTGAATTTTATCCAGACATCCTTCAAATCTGTGAGTTGCTTACTACATTTCCTTAACACCCTCCCCAGCCTCACTATATGCTGTTCTCTTATCTTCATGAAGGGCAGCGCAATGTCCAAAAAGAAGAATTTCATCTTTTCTTGGCCGATATTAATAAGAGACAGAAAAGAGCAGTAAAGGTACACACCCAGCAAACTCAATCCTTAGAAAACCCAAGCTTAACTTCAACAGGGAGTCCAATTCAATTTTTAAAACCAACTCATTTGGGGAAGCTTTTGAAATTTTGCACTTAACTTGAAGATTATAGGAAAGTGAATTAAGAGGCTCTTTGACCCTCTGCGAGCTGAGATATAGATCAGGGCCCAGACTGGCTGCTGCCTTATGTTGGCAAAGTGATTTGGGCAATTCATCCACAACTTGACTTTTGATCTGTAACATAGAAGTAAGGAGTCATGATTGGTTTAGTCTCATTGATTGGATGCTCAAGTGCGTGCTGGGAACTCAAACACTGATACTGCAGATACAGTTCAATACCCAGTCCACAAGCCTGCTAAAAAGGAATCCTTCTAACATGCAAACCTGCTTATCACCCACATTTCCCATCCCCCACTTAACACCCTTTAGTGACTTTCTTTTCCCATGAGAACAATGCCAAAGTCATCTTTCGAACGTTCAGGCTGGCTACAACATGGCTGCTTACCCATCTCCTATCCTTCCTACCTCAGAGACCAGCACTTGCCATTTAAATGCAGTTCTTGGGTGAAAGCCAGACACTCCATCTGGAACTTTATCCTTCCAACCCCGTCACTTCCAAGGTCAACAACTCCAGAAAGCCTTCTCCTTGTCTGCACTAGACTACGTTAGGGTTTCTCCTGTACTTTCATAGCACATTATATGCGATCCTCATCAGACTATATTGTGATTAGTGATTTTCTTTATTTTAATTAATTAGTTAATTTTTATTTTTTTAATTTTTTAAGGTTTTATTTATTTCTGAGAGAGGGAGAGAGAGAGAGACAGCATGAGCAGAGGAAGGTCAGAGGGAGAGGGAGACACAGAATCTGAAACAGGCTCTAGGCTCTGAGCTAGCTGTCACCACAGAGCCCGAGGCGGAGCTCAAACCCACGAACCGTGAGATCATGACCTTGGCCGAAGTCGGTTGGTTAACTGACTGAGCCACCCAGGTGCCCCAGTGATTTTCTTATTCATATCACCATCTTCCTAGGAGTTTTTTGTGAGTGGGAAGTGTCTCCTGTTCAATTATCTGTTCCCAGTATCAACCTTGGTATGTTGTAAAATAGTAAATGGATATTCAGTATTTGTGATTTAAAAGGAGATTAGGAATGCAAAATATAGGACATGACTTCCTTGTCACAAAATAATAATTTTTCAATCTCAACTTAAGTAACCTATATGCCATACAACATCACATGCATTTACTCCAGGCGTATTTTGTGTGAGCTATGGCAAGGATACAGGTGAATATGAATGAAGGGCAGCTCAGTGTAGATTCTAGAAGGTAGCATGTAAAACTCAAAAGGTTTCAGCCGGTGAGCTGATTGGTGGAGGCTGATATACAAGTCCAAAAACCCAGTTCCATGTGAGTATCAGCAAGCTAGTGGATAACAGAGAGAGGCACACTATTGAAAAAAGGCCCATATAGAAAACCTCCACACAGAGAGAAACTTAGGAGAACTATCCAAGATATTTAAGGTATACTTTCCCCGCCCAAAATACATTCATTTATTTTCCCCATAAGTGAGTTCCTTTTGTAGATTTTTACTAAGTCCTTCAGCATACTTCTGTCCTTTTAGTCACCTACAAATACAAAATGTGGAGACTTGAATCCTTTTGTTTTCTTTTATTTCGAATCATTAATGGTAATGAAAATAATAATGGTAATAATAATA
Source organism: Proteles cristata cristata (assembly GCA_017311185.1). Lineage (NCBI taxonomy): Eukaryota > Metazoa > Chordata > Mammalia > Carnivora > Hyaenidae > Proteles > Proteles cristata. The sequence continues at coordinate 2,615,676 of JAESUZ010000756.1, read as the reverse complement.
GTAATAGTAGTAGTAGTATTTATTAATACTCTGTCCAAGTCACCATTTAAGTTTCCACTTATTTGAGAGATACAAGAACCCTTTAGAGAGGGATCTTCCTATTTCTATGGATTTATTTATTTTTAAAGTTTTTATTTAAATTCCAGTGCAGTTCACATACAGTGTTATCTTGGGTTCTGGTGTACAATATAGTGATTTAATACTTCATAAGTACTCAGTGCTCACCACAACAAGTGACCTCCTTAATCCCCATCACCTATTTCACCCATATCACCCACCCACCTCCCCTCTGGTTACCATCAGTTTGTTCTTTATAGTTAAGAGTTTGTTTCTCGGTTTGTCTCTCTCTCATTTCCTCTTTGCTCATTTGTTTTGGTTCCTCACTTCCACATATGAGTGAAGTCATACGGCATTTGTCTTTCTCTGGATAGTTCCATTTTTAAAATTAAAAAAAAAACAACAAACTGAAGCAGTGGAATAACAAATGACTCTCCCAAGGTCACACGTGTCATGACTAATGGAGCAAGATTTGTACCCCGGCAGGCAGTTTCAAGAACGCCCACTCCTGGAAGTGCTATGATGCACCACTACCAATTCCTCGTGATTCTTGTCTTGAGATCCATCCCACTGCCCTTCACAGGCTGGCATTCCACATACACTGATTTTGTAGCTGCCTTGCTGACCAACTTTCCCATCAGCCTTTTGTTCTAGTCTCCCTCTATTCTGGTTCATCCCTTATCCTGGTGGAATTAGGAAGGCACTGTGCTGTTGGTGGAAAGCATATGGGCTAGAGAGTCATGAAAACCTAGGCTTAGGCTATAAATCTAATATTTTTACCTATGTTTGGGCACTTGGGTGGCTCAGTTGGTTAAGCGTCTGACTTTGGCTCAGGTCATGATCTACAGTTCGTGGGTTCAAGTCCGCTTCAGGTTCTGTGCTGACAGCTCAGAGCCTGGAGCCTGCTTCCAATTCTGTGTCTCCCTCTCCCTCTGACCTTCCTCTGCTCATGCTGTCTCTCTCTCTCTCTCTCTCTCTCAGAAATAAATAAAAAACATTTTAACAAATTAGAAAAATATTTTTACCTATGTCCATTTGTTTATGTTTCTAATAATTCCAATTATTTACTTCATGAGTTTTTTTAATAGTTAAATGAAATAATGTAGTGAATTGTACTTGGCACACAGTAGTTGTCTATTATAATTTTCTTGCTGAAATGAACTATGTATGGTAAAAAAAAAAAAACAATAAGCAACTTGTTTCCCACCACTTAAATTCTTTGCATAAAAAATAAATTCTACTCTCTTCACTATAGTACTTGGGATCCTCTGAGATCTAAACATAGCCAATCTTTCTAGTTTTATTGTTTAATTACTTTAGGTAGCCTATTCTATAAGACTACCAAATTACTTCTTTTAAAAAAATGTTTATTTATTTGGGGAGGAGGGGAGAGCAAGCATGAGCTGCGGAGAGGCAGAGAGAGAGAGAGAGAGAGAGAGAGAGCATCCCAAGTACGCTTTACACTGTCAGCCCAGAGCCAGACACGGGGCTTGATCTCATGAACCATGAGATGATGACCTGAGCCAAAATCAAGAGTCTTACCCTTAGCTGACTGAGCCTTCCAGGCACCCCTCTTTTTTTCCCCAAAAATGTTTATTTGTTTATTTTGAGAGAGAGAGAGAGCGGGCAAGTGGGAGAGGAGCAGAGGGAGAGAGAAAATCCAAAGCAGGCCCCCATGCTCTAAGTGCAGAGCCTGTAGCTATGAGATCATGACCTGAAGTGAAATCAAGAGTCAGTCACTTAAGCAACAAAGCAACCCAGGTACTCACAAATTGTTTCTGAGAATCCCTTTAAATTTACTCTATTCTATAATTTTATTTGCAAAGTTTTTTTTTTGTTTGATGCTTATTTTTGAGAGAGAGAGAGAGAGAAACAGAGAGAGAGAGAGAGACAGAGAGAGAGGGAGACAGAGCATGAGTAGGGGAGGAGCAGAGAGAGGGAGACACAGAATCCAAAGCAGGCTCCAGGCTCTGAGCTGTCAGCACAGAGCCCGACATGAGGCTTGAACTCACAAACCGTGAGATCATGACCTGAGTTGAAGCTGAAGGCTTAACCAACTGAGCCACCCAAACATCCCACTTACAAAGTTTTCTTTATGCAGGATACAGTTTAAGTTATATTAAAATTTCAGGGGCTCAGGTCATGATCTCACAGATGGCAAGCTGTAGCCCCATGTTGGGCTCTGTGGTCACAGCGCAGAGCCTGCTTGTGATGCTCTCTCTCCCTCTTCCCCACCCCACATTCTCTCTCTCACTCTCAAAATAAATAAGCATTTTTAAAAAGTTGACAAAAAATAACCTTGCAGTGGGCCATAGGACTATAAACTTCTACCTACACACTGATGTCAGTGATGGGACAGAATTTGGAGGATCAGTTTATCAAAAAGTATGTGAGGATCTTGACATGTCAGTAAATGTTGCTTGGACATCAGCTACCAACTGCACTCTCTTTGGCATTGCGGCCAAGTATCAGTTGGGTCCCTCTGCTTCTATTTCTGCAAAAATCAACAACTCTAGTTTAATTGGAATGGGCTACACAAAGACTCTGAGGCCTGGGGTCAGGCTTACATTATCTGCTCTCTTGGACAGGAAAAGTATTCTTGCTGGAAGCCTCAGCTTTGGGCTTGCCCTGGAGTCCGAGGCTTAATCCAGCGAAAGAAACCTCTGGGAATGGATATCAGAAGATTTCACCTTAATATATTTCCAGTGTGACCAGTAGACATCTCCCCCGCCCTCCCCAAGAAGGTGATCAAAACAGAGTCTGGTCTAAACAAAAGCTGTATTTTCAGTATTTGGACAGTTACTCACTAGCTGGTTTCTAGTTCAATTGCTTATCTATCTAGTTACCAATGCTGCCATTATGCAGTCACCTATATGTTATTTAAATTTATTTAACTGTTATTTTTTATGAATATAATTTATTGTCAGATTGGCTTACATACAACACCCAGTGCTCATCCCAACAAGTGTCCCCCATCAGTCATTCCCCCCTCTCTCCCACCACCCCCCATCCACCCTCAGTTTGCTCTTTGTATTTAAGAGTCTCTTCTGGTTTGCCTCCCTGCCTCTCGGTTTGTGACTGTTTTTTCCCCTTCCCCTCCCCCATTGTCCTCTGTTAGGTATCTCAAGATCTACATACGAGTGAAAACATGATATCTGTCCTTCTCTGACTTATTTCACTAAGCGTAATCCAATTCCATCCATGTTGCTGCAAATGGCATGATTTTATTCTCGTATTTAACTGTTAAATGTGCTACCCATCACCAAGGAAATACCGTGTACTTGTGTGCATGTTTGTTTTTCTGTTCCCATTAATATTGCCACAAGATATAAAATTAACATTAAAAAATTAATAGGTTTCACATACACAGTTAAGTAGCTAGAAAACATAACGAAGGAGAAATCCCCATCTACAACAATGAAAATATAAAGATAACATGCTTAGGAATAATCAGTAAGGCAGAACTTATTAAACCTTATACACAGAAGAATGTTACATACTTCTGAACAACACAAAAGTAGACTTGGGCAAATGGACAGACATCTCTTCTTCTTAGTTAGTATGACTGCATCACAAAGATGTAATTTCTTTAGGGGAGCCTGGGTGGCTCGGTCAGATAAGCATCTGGTTTCAGCTCAGGTCATCTCACGGTTCATGAGTTTGAGCCCCGCATCAGGCTCTGTGCTGACAGCTCAAAGCCTGGAGCCTGCTTTCGATTCTGTGTCTTTCTCTCTCTGCCCTTCCCTGTCTCTTTCTCTCTCTCTCTCTCTCTCTTTCTCAAAAATAAATAAACATTAATTTTTTTAAAGACTTAATTTCTTTCTTGGTAAATGTATGAACAATATAATCTTAATTAAAAAAACTTTTTTGATGTTTATTTTTGAGAGAGAGAGAGACAGAGTGTGAACAGGGTAAGGGCAGAGAGAGACACACACACAGAATCTGAAGCAGGCTCCAGGCTCTGAGCTGTCAGCACAGAGCCCAATGCGGGGCTCGAACCCATGAACCGTGAGATCATGACCTGAGCTGAAGCCGGGTGCTTAACCAACTGAGCCACCCAAGTGCTCCACTCCTTAAAAAAATTTTTTAATGTTTATTTATTATTGAAGGAGAGAGTGATCTTAATCTTAAGAAGAGATTTTGTGGAGCTAGTTGGATCAATACTAACGTCTATATGAAAAAAATATATATGAGAAAAAAAACACCTTAGGAAATACAGGAAAAGAAAGCTTTGGAGGGAACTAGCCCTAAGACATGAACAGAATATATTATAAAGGCTCTATAATTAAAACATGTGTTACTGGCACATGGTTAGATAGACATAAGACTCAAATGAAATAGAACATCCAGAAATGGAGACAATTACATGTAAAACTGTAATGTATTATAAAGATATATCTCAGATCACTGAATGGATATAAATGGACTTCGAGAGAGCTAGAGAGCTATATCAAATGAAAAAATAGAGCCAGTTCTCACACCATTCACAAGAAAAACTTTTAAATGAGTTACACCTCTCAATATAAAGCAATGAAATAATACAGTATTAGAAGACAACATGAGTGAATAGTCTGTAACTCATAACATGGCTGTAGGGAAAAGCTTTACAGAAATAGTTCAAAATATAAATGCAGTAGATTGATAATATGACAAAAAGGCAAAAATAATGTATCGTGCTTGATAAAAAAAATTAACTAATCAAAGGTAAATGAGAAGTGAGAATATATTTGTAACATGCGTTATAGATATTGGGCTAATATCTCTAATATGTACAGACCTTTTAAAATGTAAGGAAAATGATTGGAGCACCTGGGCGGCTCAGTCACTTAAACGTCTGACTTCACCTCAGGTCACGATCTCACCGTTCAGTTTGTGAGTTTGAGCCCTGCATCAAGCTTTCTGCTGACAGAGCCTGCTTCAGAACCTCTGTCCCCGTCTCTGAATGCCCCTCTCCTGCACTCTCTTCTCTCTCTCAAAGAAAAAAAATTAAAAAATAAAGTTTAAAGAAAATGATCAAAATTGTAGAAGTATTGGGCAAACTATATGAACAGAAAACTTACAGTGTGTGTGTGTGTGTGTGCATATGTATCTATATCTACATATGTGCCTTAACCGTATGCAAAATGTTCAACTTCATTGGGATGCCTCAGTGACTCAGTCAGTGAAGCGTCCGACTTCAGATCAGGTCAAGATCTCAAGGTTCTTGGGTTCGAGCCCTGCATCAGGCTCTGTGCTGACAGCTAGCTCAGAGCCTGGAGCCTGTTTCAGATTCTGTATCTCCCTCTCTCTGACCCTCCCTTGCTCATGCTGTCTCCCTCAGAAATAAATAAAACATTTAAAAAAATGTTCAACTTCATTCATCATTAAAAATTGTGCATTAAAATAATAAATACATATTTTTAAAAAGTTTGTAATGAAAATATTTTTAAATATAAGAAAACTGATTTTAAAAAACTTATAAATTAAAACTCCCTAGAGATACCATTTCTTAACAAAAGCTCAAAACCTTGGCAATCTATTTTCATGGCAAACTTGTGGAGACCTAGCGCCCTCCTACAGTGCTGTTGAGAATGTAAATTTGTTATGTGGGGATTTGTCCATATCTAACCAACTCACAGATGCACTTAACGTTTGAACTAAAAATTCCACTTCTAGGAACTTATCACAAAGTACACATTTAACAGTGCAGAAATATACATATCCGATATTAACCATTGCCGGCTTGTCACTGCAAACTAATTGGAAACTATGTATGTCCTCAAACATAGGTAATTCACTGAATAAACGTCAGTTTATAAACCCAGTGGTGTATCATGAAGCTTTATAAAAACAATGAGAAAGATCTTCATGAAATGATGGAAAGTTGTATTTAGGATATATATTACATTAAAAAAAAAAAAGCAGAGTGCTTATTTTTGCAAAGAGAAACAGCAAACACAGAAAAGAGTAAAATTGGTTACCCACAAGCCGGGCAGGAAGAGGTGGTGGTGTGGGGGGAGTGGGAGGGAGCCATACAGAGTAGAAGTAAAAAGCAAGCATGACATTTTTCTGAATATAATTTTTTGGTACAGTTTTGACTTTTGGAAGCACACTAATGTTATCTACATATTCAAACAAATTAAGCCAAGATGGGAGTTTAAAAAAGAAAAATCCAACTCTAAATGCCAATATACAAATAAAACCTAGTAGGTTTCAAATAAATAACGACACTGAAAGCAGGGGGGTGGGGAACAAAGAGCTAAACCAAATAATTTCTTAACATGGAACTTTGTATATGCTTGGTTTGGGGGAAAAGGAATGTAAACAGATCTTGGATTCTTTTTAATAGATTAGGTTTGGGTATTTTGGTTTTTTTAGTAGTATGGATGTAGCCGTTTTGAAAATTATTTGATGTGTTGAGCAAACGCATCACTCTGCTAAGAGCAGTTTTCGTTGTGGAAGGAAGATAAAAATACGCAATGTGGGGTTGAATTAGCATTGGAGGTTGTGATGTGGTAATGACCCTGAGCCTCGTCTTTTAAGACATTTTGCCTTTTGAGGATATGTTTTAGGGTAAACATACAGTATTTTTAATATTTTTAAATTTACCTAATATACGGAAGCGGTAAACTTTAAGTGTATGTGTTTACTTGGTCCCCAAATATTCAATTCTTCTTTACTCCTCAAGCAGAGTGACATACAGTTGTTTTAACAGTTACCCCAGGTCTGTCCCAGGCAAACCGGGACATGTATTTAGCCTACACATACTACACATACTCCTCATAGACGTTTGATCTTTTTTCCCTCTTTACCAGTTTTCACTTTGTGAGTCCTCTGAGAGTAGGAAAATGCAAGCCTGAACTGGTATGCTCATCTGCCCCTGAAAATGGCCCTTTCTGTTCAGGACCAGCAATCATAGGAGGCTTACCTTATCCTGGAACGTGTATCTTTGCATTGGTTAAAATCTAATGTGTGTCATTGACTGATCAGAGACTTTTCTCATTTGTAACATATGGGGGATAATAGTTTGCTGGTTGCTATAGAATTAAATAAGGTGATCTGTCATAAGGTACATAGAGTAGTTCACTTCACTCAATAAGTAGTAGGATTATTTTATTGTTGTTACTTTTCTTGTTACTGTTTTTCTTTAGCATTAACCTCCAGTGTGTAGCTTGAAAATATAATCTAATTTTCACGAGTAACCCATTACAGATCAGTCATGTATGAATTTATTTAAACCTCTTTGGGAACTATAATTCCTGTTTCACTTTTTAAAGTAATGACTTCCATAAACTTTGTTTCCTGCTGTGTAATATGGCATTTTGTTTAAATTGTTTTAACTTAGCTCTTCCAAGCATCAATGGATTCCTTAGGGCTCTAAAAACCCAGTATTTTGTATATAAATTTGTTTTGATATAATTCACATCCTTGAAACTTTTATAGGTGCCAATCATAGCCTTTCCTGCTCATTATTATTCTAGACCCAATAATTTTGTTTGCATTGTTTTAAAATTCTATTTGAATCCAGAAATCTGAAACCTAGTCTTAGCTTCATGAGTGGGATGGAGGTAGAAGCTTATTCTAGGACAGAACCTATTTTGTGACCTTCTCACTGATGGTCTCCATTACCCCTAGCTCTTAAAATGGGCTTTTGAGAGTCTGGATGCTACAGTCAGCAGATGACTGTAGAGAAATGATTCCTAACAGGGCTCCAGAGAGTGGTATTATTGTACTATCAGGTCCAATGGCTCCTCTTTCTCAAATTGAAGGGAGATTTCCTAGACCCTTTCTTTTATGTATGTACCTTGCCTGGGTTTCAGGTAGATCATTGTTTCAAAGAATAGAACAACAGCAGGCTCAATATTAGGCATTTTCTGGGTGCGTTTTAAGGATTAGCATGGTTCTGTCTCTTTGTAAGAGACACACACACAAAAAAACCGTGAGGTCTGATTTATATCTTTGAGGACCAAAGTCTAACGGTGACCTTCACAAAGACATATATAAACTAGAAAACAAGACAGTGCAAGCTACTTGTGCTATGCAAGTTGAAAAAAATTAGCATGAAGAAGAAACAATATACCTCACTGGTATACTCAAAATCCCTGCCAAAGGAAGGAGAGAGGAGAAAACATATATAATACATATCATTTTATCAAATATGTGTGCAGATATTATTTTATAAATGTGTAAGTGCATCATTTAAAAATCAAAAAGCTGTCAAAGCTTTATAATTTATAAAGCAGTTCCTGCCCCACCCCTCCCCAGGACCAATCCCAGATGCAAATCGTGTTCAACTTTTAGAGATTTCTTTTTCTATTATTAGCCAAAGTATTTCAAAACAACATTTAAATACTCCTAACTTCTATTTCAGTTTTAGATAGGTTCTGTTGGCTCTCCTTTGGAAAAGAGGGATTTAGCTTTCTTAAAACTCTACACACACACATTGTCACACAGATACGTACGCTCTTCCTCATGCATCACTCATATCACACTCTTCTTGCATCCTCCCATATATAGTTACGCCATAATTTTTACTTTAAAAAGAGTTATTTAAATATTTATTGTTGAGCCAAGCAATTTTGAATTTAACCTTCTTTTTTTGTAAATTTAGGTTTGCATTTTATTTCCGGCACAATCATTTTCTTTCCCTTGGGGTTAGCAACTTGAACCGAGTTGCGCTCTCGGTTCAAGAGGAGGAACCCCTCCTCTTCTCTCTCCTGGCCTCTTCCCCCTTTCCCTTCTTCCTCTCTCTCCCTCTCTTCCTTTCTCTAGCCTCACCACCATTTCCATTTCTCCAGGACCTAATATCCATTTATCTGCAAGCATTCTTTCAAATATCCTCTCACAATAGTCTACCAAAATTTCAGCTACTAAACTCTGTCCATTTTTATTTCTTTTTTTAAATTTTTTATGTTTTATTTATTTCTGAGTGAGAGAGAGAGAGGCAGTGTGAGCAGGGAAGGGTCAGAGAGAGAGGAAGACACAGAATCCAAAGCAGGCTCCAGGCTCTGAGCTAGCTGTCAGCACAGAGCCTGACGTGGGGCTCGAACCCACAAACTGTGAGATCATGACCTGAGCTGAAGTCAGATGTTTAACCGACTGAGCTACCCAGACACCTCATGTCCATTTTTACTTCTTGAAGACATCCCTCTGGGTGCCCTTCCTCTCAGTCTTCCTCTCCACCTGCTGTCCTTCCCATTGCCTTGACCATCACTTGGCAATTCTCTCTGTCTCTCTCCTGTAATGAATTTTTTATTTCTTGGATATCATATCTTGTTTGTTTTTTATTTTCTTCCTCATTTTGGGGAGGCATTCCTTTAATATAGCCTCCTTTGAAAGAATACTTGGAAGGTAACTGTGTGAGCTCTTACACACCTAAGCTTGTCTTTAGTTTGACCTCACACCTATGTTATAGTTTATCTGAAGAGAAATCTCAGTTGGAAATTACATTCCCCCAGAATTGTGAGAGCCTTGCTACATTCTCTTCTGTCTTTCAGTATTGATGTTGACAGATAGTATTCTTTTTGGAACTTGGTGATAATATGCTTTGGCATACTATTTTTTCAGCCATTATCCTGGGTGCATATTGAGCTCATTAATAGAGAAAGTCATGTTCTTCAATTATGGGGATTTTCCTATATGTTTTTTCTTATTTTATTTCCAAGTTTCTTCTTCTGTTTTCCCTTTCGGCTACTTCTGTTAGTAGATATTGGAGACTTAAATTGTCTTCCCATTTCTCCTATTTTCATAGCTTTATCTTATTTTACTTTTTTCGTTTCCTGGAATAATTCTTTTGATTTAGTCTGTAGCTCCAAGTTGAATGCTTTATACCTGGTATAATATTTTTAATTTATAAGAGTTTTTGTTCTTTTCAGTCTTCCTTTTCTACCTCATTTTTTTCTTATCTCCAGGAATTAGTAAGCTGAATCTTGTCTCTCTGAAGACTGAAATATTTTAAAGTTATTTTTTCTGATCTTTGGATTGCTTTTCTCTCCTCCAGTTACCCTTTTTAATATTTGTGTTTTGATCTTTGTCTTTCACGAGAAGAGCGCACAAATATCTGATGTGGCTTAGCTGATGACTGATGTAAAGAATGAATTATCAAAAAGCTCATTGGGTCTTTGTGCCTCTGAGTGGCTTCCTGCCTGGTGTAGGTTTATGTGGCTGGGAGAGCTGAGAGGTCCCATACCATTAGCATAAATTCAGGGCACAGTTCAGTTTCTTAGAAAGAAACCTAGATCTCCAAATCTCTAATCAAGAAACAGGTTCTTTTTATTTTTTCATTTTTTAAAATTTATTATTATTATTTTTTAAATTCTGAGAGCGACAGAGAGTGCAAGCAGAGGAATGGCAGAGAGATAGGGAGACGGAGAATCCCAAGCAAGCTTCGTACTGTCAGCACAGAGCCCAATGCAGGTCTTGAACTCACGAAATTCTGAGATCATGACCTGAGCCGAAACCAAGAGTCAGACACTTAACCAATGGAGCCACCCAGGGACCCCAAGAAACAGGACTTTCTTGATAAAATAGACTCAACATATACCCAAAGTAATCTCCTGTCAGAGCCTTGTAAGGCTGGCTTTCAACAAGTTGGGGAAGGAGGTCAGGGGTGGTGGGAGCAGGCTCACTATTCCATTAGAGACTTCAGCAGATCCCCATTTTCCAGTAAACAGTCAGTTGGGTCTAGTGGTCAAATGTCCACATTGTTTCTGGATCACTTCTAGGATTAAGTTCCTCCTCTTCTGTCTGAAAGAGGAGGACAGTTTCCACTCAGTGCTGGGTCGGGGAGGAAATCTGGGGGGCAGGGGCCTGAAATAGTACAGGACAACCAATTCAATCTGACTTGAAGATAAACAATGCTTTTTCTTATAAAAGTTGTGACTTGAAGTATTCTGGGTTGTCTACCTGAAATTCACATGTAACTGGACATATGCACTGTACTTGTTTAACCTCGTGATCCTATTCTGGAGTGATTACAGACTTTCAACCACCATTGTTGATTCAGGCCAATCGCCACTTCTACTTTCCATGGCGTCTGGCTGGAATGACTGATTTTTGAAGATTGATGAGGTTCTATGGTAAACGTAAATTTGCTGTTGGCTCATTCTTGCCCTACCCCCAGCATAAGCTGCAGTTCTCTTCATATACGAAGTCAGCTAACATTATCTGGCTTGTTTCCACATTCTAAAATGGTTTGTTTCCTCTCATCTTATCTATAATTGAGGGTTTATATTAAAACAAACAAACAAACAAACAAACTACACCCACAAGAGCTCTTAACTTCCATTTTGGTGGAATTTCATATGTTTTTCAATTTACTGTGTTTAATCAGGATTCTTCAATAATGTTGCTAAACATGTGAATAATAAGTGGCAATAAGAGCATTTCATGGCTGTCTGGTTAAACATAGAAGATTAACCACAAGCATTTATCTTCTCTTTGTCTGAAAGCCACAGTAAATGATGCCAAAAGGACTTGAAAACCTAAGAGTTGTAAGAAAACGCTTTTAAAGTCAGGTTTTTGGAAGACAGGACAACTGAACTAGCTGTCTAGAATGGAGGGACCTGATGACTGTTAAGAAGCAACAGATTTTCCCCACCGCACCCTGAGGCTGATCATCCTTGGAAAATACCAGCTACCACAGCAGTTGAGGTTGATGGGCTGGGTTAACAACAGGCTCATTAGTTTAAAGTCTGTACATGGATGATCCCTCAGACAGCTTCCCATGTGCTGGGCATCCAGATAACTCTCCCCCCAACCCATCCCCACCCTGATGCTGGACTAATTATTCTCTCAAGAAACTGAAATGGAAAAGACCTATAATGTACATCAACATAGGGAATAACATGGGTGCCCTATGAGGTCCAAAGCATGAGATTAATTGAAAAATATAGAGAGAGGAGTTCAGTGCCCTCCTCTCCTCTTGCTCCTAGAATTCTCTCAGGTGTATATCTTATCTTCCTCCCTCATACGAGATATTAAGAGATTCTCTGCAGACAGAATAGCCCAGAACAAAGATCTCCCTCCATGTACTGATACTGAAGGATCCTCTAATGAAGAACACAACTCATGGCTTCATTGTCCTTAAGTGCCACCTAGAACTGAAGGAGCCTACATGCAGCTACATAGAAGTACCAGCCAGCTTTTTGTGGCTTTCCTCTTAAATATGAACAGACTTTAATATGAACAAACGTGGATTACCAGACTTCAGACTTTTGAGGAATGCCTTGGATATGAAGGAAAACACAAACAGGAAAAGGATTTCGAAGAAAAAACAGTAATACACAGAGTACAAAAAACTTCAAAACATTTATGATTAATACTTCCTGAGAACAGACAGAAGATATTGAACCCCCCAAAAAAGAGAGAACAGAGTGCTATAAAATGAATGAAACAATCAAACAAGAAAGAGAAGTTGTAAATTAAATATAGTTGAAGTAAAAATTAAAAGGTGGGAAGATAAAATTTAGGAAATCTTCCAGAAAGCAAAACAAAGAAGCTGAGAAAGATAACAAAATTAAGGCTAAATTAAAGATGGATACAGACAATCTGACATCCAAGTAAGTGTTTAAGAAAAATAGAGCAGAGAGGAGAAATTATCCAAAAAAAAAATGAGAAAATTCTCAGAACTAGCAGATGTGCGCGCGTGCGCGTACACACACGGACACAAGAATATTATTTAGAAACTTCAAAAAATGGGGTTAAAACAGAAAGTTTTAGGAGAGGATAAAGAAAAGGCTGATCACACCAAGAAACTGGATTCAGAATAGTGACGAGTGTTGCCTCAGCCATCTGGGATTCTAGAAGGTAGTAATTCTTAGGGAAAATTATTTCCAATCGAGAAATCTGTCTCCAGCCCAAATACCTGCTAACATGTAGAACATTGATTCTCAAGTTACTGTGTATGCAAGTCAGCTGGGGGTCTTGTGACATTGGTGTTTGGCCTTCTGTTTGTGTAGCCAGGGGCTGGGATTCTGCCTTTCTAACACGTTCCCAGGTGATGCCAATGCTTCCGGTCAGTGACCCACACTTTTAGTAGCTTTCAGGTATTAGAAGGTGGCCAAAAAATTAAAGGAGTGAGCCAGATAAGAATACTGGAGGCAGGTGAATAAACACAGGAATCTGGCAAATGTAAAATCTAACAGCCTGAGCACAAAGCCGAGAGAGAGCAAGAGCGGAGAGTGCAGAAGATGGATGGAGATATATGGAGTTTCCCACAGGAAAACATGAAGAAATGAATATCTTTTACAGATTTGGGAAGAAAATTATTTTTCAAGTAGAGGAGAAAACTGGAGGATTTGAGAAACTAAAACAGTCTTAGGTACATGGAAACTAAGCAAATGTAAAAAGACAAAACAATTATTAACCACAGGGGGAAAACAGTTGTACAAGAAAGATGCTCACTGAACAACGCTTGGCTCAATTTGGCTTGAACTATATCTGCGAGGTTATTATTTCAAGCGCAATCTGTGCTACTTAGTGGACAGTTGGTAGAGATTGTAGAGTATGTGTTGGTGGTAACTTGCATTAAAGGAGGTAAATAGATTCTAGCTAACGTTAATAAAAATGAAACGGCCGTGTAAGCATATTTGTTGAAATACAGAGAATAATGCACAAAATAAGTGGCTAAATACTCTGAAAGTGGCTGTTTCTGGCGAGAAGGAATAGAGGTTATGAAGGAACAAGGCAAAAGACTGCCGGCTTTTGCATAAGCCTTTTACTACTACTGAGTTTAAATTTCCTATATGTATTGCCTTGAAAAAAAAAATGAGTGTATGAGTGTGCATATGTGTAGCACATATATGTGACTGTTGAATAAATGCTACAACCTTATTTTTTGTGTTCATCCTGCTGGGTGCTAGCACTATGGCTACTTCTGTCATTTGTTACTCTTTGAAGGTGCCTGGAGGCTTGGGGGAAGTAGATGCTGGGAACTCCATGCCCATTCATTGCGGAGTCTGATGAGTGTGCGTCTCATGTTCCATTCATTCTACCAGCAGACACATCCCAGGTCCCTCAGGCCCAGGCAAGGAGCTCAAATCAGAAATGGCAACCTGGTCTTGCCTGTATCCTTTATTCCTTCTGACAAGCCACAAGGAAGGGCCAAGTGGTACTTTTTAACAGGCCGGTGGCTAGAGCCAGGAGATAGGGTTTTTATGAGAGAGGGGGGGAAATAGTGCTGTTTTGCAAATCCACAGAAGTAAGCAAAGGTATTTTTCTCCATGAATCATAAAAATTTTTTTTAATGTTTTAAATTTGTTTTTGAGAGTCAGAGAGAAACACCGTACAGAGCCCGTGGAACTGTGAGATCATGACCTGAGCCGAAGTCGGACGCTTAACCGACTGAGCCACCCAGGCACCCCTCCATGTATCATTTAGAAAATTATATGGTAAATTTGGAGCAAAAGAGACTATCTGCATTTTGCCAAAAACCAGACCCTTTTAGAGACATGCTTTCAGATGTTCCAGCCACAATCCCACCGTGTTAAGTACCGCATAGCTGTTCTCCATTATTCACACTACATAATGAAGAAATGTGAAGTGGATAATCCTAAACACCCCATAACCTCCAAGTTGTCATTTAAATCTTCCTTTGGGATTCGCTAATTTTTCTACAGGATTTCTTTTTCTAATTCTATTATGATTGGGCTAATATTTATTTGAATGTCCTGATTTTACACCTCCTCCATCACTTATAGAGTCAATAGCTCGGGAATGGGTGCAGTTCATAAATCTGCAGCAACCAGGAAAGAAAGAAAACTCGCCTTGGCTTAATAATTTGTTCTAGATAATTTATATACTCGCACATGAATATTCATTCACGAGGTCTCCTCGTCCCTATAATGGAGAGAATTCTAATTAAAATCCAACTTTGATATAATAGTTCCAACATTTAAGGATTCTCTATATTAGAGGCCCCTGGGTGGCTCGGTCGGTTAAGCATCCAACTTAGGATCAGGTCATGATCTCACAGTTAGGGGGTCTGAGCCCCGCGTCGGGCTCTGTGCTGACAGCTAGCTCAGAGCCTGGAGCCTGTTTCGGATTCTGTGTCTCCCTCTCTCTCTCTGACCCTCCCCTGCTCGCTCTTTCTCTCTCCTACAGAAATAAATAAATTAAAAAAAAAAAAAAAGAATTCTCTATATTAGCCAAACCCCCAAAGATTAGTTGTCCTTTGAATTCGTTCATTCACCTCTTCTTTCATTCATCTGTTCCTTTATTGCTTTGTGCATTCTACACTAATTCATTCATTTGGTAAGTACGTGGGAGCACCCCCATATTCAGAATCTGCTAGGTATAGAGAAAAGGAGGAAGTGATGCATACAATCTTTGCCTTTATGGGGATTTTGGCTAGCTTAATGCAGTGAGTGCAAGATTCGTCTGATGAGGTTATTACAAATGTAGATTCCTAGGTTCTATCCCTGTAGGCTCTAACCAGCAGTGGTGGGTTTGAAGAGAGGAGTATATTTTAATAAGCATTCTAGGGAGTCTGAGGCAAACAATCGAGCCTCATTTTGAGAATCACTTGGGTAGAATTGTCCCAGATATCGGCATGGAAAAAGGTCACGGACTTCCAGGTAGGAGATCTCAAGGACAGTCCCAGAGTCACTAATACCACTGGCACACGTACTTCCCACTGCTACCATGTACCTCTGCTGCTTGGGAAGCCCGGCTGGGTGCTGTTCCGGGGCATTTGCTTGATCTCTCCTGGCTGCCCCAGGAGCATGATAGCATCTGTGGGCCTAAATAAGCTCTGGCTGTCACTATGTTACAGGGGCAGTGTTTGGACCCTGCTAAGGGTGCTGTCAGGGCTGGGACTACACAAGAGTGAGCCAGCCAGCTAGAGCTGTAAGAGGACACTATCATTTGAGGACACTTTGCATGGAGTTCTCTGTGGATCACTGCAGAGCAAACACCAGAAATGCATTGACTGGAGTAGAATTTCGGCAGGGATCAGAATAGCTTGAAGCGCTTGCTAAACTCAGATTTCTGGCCCACATACCTCGTGTTCTGGGGGTGAGGGGAGGTCTGAGAACGTCTATGCCTGTCAGGTTCTCTGATGATCCTTGCTGCTGACCAGGAGCCATACGTTGAGAATCTCTGAGCTGGTATAGCCAAGCATGTGTGTATTTCAAAATTAGACCTCAGAACATGTCGATTAGGCATTCTTCTATGAAGGGGACCATCCACATCCAAATAACTAGAATCTGAAAATGCCATTTGCAAATAAGAATAAAAATTATTTTCTATCTGCAAATCTGACACTCATTTCTGCAGCTAGGGGAGACAGTAGCAAAATTATAAAGCCCATGTATCTTGCAGTTACTTTGTCTTTTCTAACACAGAATCCTGCAGTCTGGGAACTATTTTATCATTATTTTTAGCAAAACCAGTAAGTGCAGGTCTCTTTTCTAACACTTCAACTAAATATGAAATCATACCTGGAATTAAACTCTAACTGAAGGTTTACAAAATGTGTCTCTTACTTGGTTCTCTTTGCTTTTAATATAAAAGAGTAAAAGAACCTTGTTTATTACTTTATGACCTTTATTTTTAACAGCTAAATAAGTTTATTTCCTAATTACATAACTAATACTCATTTAAAAATAGAACACAAAGTTACAAATAAGCTGTATATTCACTTTGGGGAGCCTGAGCGGCTCAGTGGATTAAGCATCTGACCAGCACTGGTCACGACCTCATGGTTCATGGGTTCGAGCCTGCATCGGGCTCTGTGCTGACAGCTCAGAGTCTGAAGCCTGCTTCAGATTCTGTGTCTCTCTCTCTGTGCCCCTCCCAGCTCCTATTCTGTTTTTCTCTCTCTCTCTCAAAAATAAAATAAAACATTAAAAAAATTATCTGTTCATTTAAAATATTTCACATATATGAGAGGAGTGCTCCCACATTTGGTATTCTATCATAAGCGTTTTCTCATAGTATTAAAATAATTTTTGGAGGGAAAAAAAAGATTCTATCCAAAGGACAAAGTGAAATAGGAAAAAATAGAACTGCCAAAAACATAGCTGTACTTGTAGATAGGAGACAAGGTAAAGTTGTAGATGGAAATTAGTTGTTAAGGTTTAATCAAGCTCTACAACGGAAAGGCAGAAATGGGGACCCAAAATGCAATTTCCAAAAGGAAAGTTGCCCTAAGCTCTCATAGAATTGCAAACAATTACATTTTATCTACCTACAACTCCCAGGGGAATTAATAAATGTATCTCGCTACTCCCAAGTCTAACTTTTGTTGCTCTGTTAATGTGTAAATATTGCATAACTGCTTTTTTTTTTCTATCCAGAAGCTGTCTTTTTGACCTTCCGCCTCTACCTAATAAATAAAAAAATCTTAATGCCACACACTACCTTCATAACCAGGAATCAAACTATTATTCGGGTTAGCCAAATAAAATACTTCTCTTCTACTAACCAAGATGGCCTTTTTTAGTGGCTTTCAACTTTGGCTGCATGGCAGAAACACAGGAAGCATCTTAAAAAACTATGTTGTTTTCCTTCAAGTTTTAACTTAAATTCTAGTTGGCTAACATACAGTATGATATTAGTTTCAGGTATAGAATTTAGTGATTCATCACTTACATATAACATCTGGTGTTCAATCCAAGTGACCTCCTTAATGCCCACTTCCCCTCCAGCAACCCTCGGTTTGTTCTCTATAGTTAAGAGTGGAGGGCACTTGTGGGGATGAGCACTGGGTGTTATGTGGAAACTAATTTGACAATAAACTATTTGTAAAAAAAAAAAAAAAAAAAAAATAACATGCTTTCTGCATCCCCCCCCAAAAAAAAAAAAAAAAAAAGAGTGTTTCCCAAGATTCTGTTTTAAATATTAATAGGGGGAAATTGAGAGGACTTCCCTGGTCTAGCAGCATTGGCATTACCTGGAAACTTGTTAGAAGTATAAAATCTCAAGCTCCACCTTGGACCCAATGAATCAAAAATTTGGGGGTGGGACGCAGCCACCAGTGTTTAACAAGCCCTCCTGGTGATTCAGGTGCCTATCAAAGGTTAAAAACCATGACCTTAGGCCATTGAATCATTTAGATACATAATACAAGGGGCAAAGTGTTTGTTCAACTTCACAGATTACTAACAAAACACTAACAGTTAAGAGCTCTTCCTTTGCACCAGGTACTGTCCTGATAGTTTTTCATGTTTTTACATTGACCATTTCAATGACTCAGTGAGGAGGCACGATTATTTTTCCTCTTATTTCAGTAGAAAGCAGAGTTAAACTTGTTTGCCCAATTACACACAACTGATAGTTTTTAATTCAAGCAGTCTCCTTCTAAGAACTAAGGTTCTTAGGGTGATGATAACATCAGGGTGACTCTAAATGTGCCTCTGTTCTGCCCTGCGTGGTGGCAGTAAGTACCTGACCTCCCAACTATCAAAATGTTAATTGTGGTTTCAATATACAATGCTTTGTAAAAAATAGCCTTTGTCAGCAAATTGCAGAGGGCTTCCTAGTGAGGACCTTGCTATTTTGAGGGTCAGAGGAACAGAGAATTCAAGGTATGTTTGTGAAGGGGAAAAATAATCCAAAGGTCTGATGCAATGATCTACCACCTAGGTCATGCTCATCTTTGGCTGGATCAGAAGCACGATTTCCGAAACTGAGGCCCTTTAGCCCTATGTCTCTTCATGTTCTCAAATGGACTTGTGTTGTTTTCTGGACTTGAACTTGGAGCTGACACACTGTTGCCCTAAATAGCTCCTCAAAGGTCTGGATAGCACTCCTTTCTATGCAATAAGTGATGTAATGTATGGGAAAGCGTCCTGTAGGTAGCAAAGCTCTATACAGCTTGTGGAGCGTTACTATGAAGTGCATATACCACAATGGAGAGATATAAGCAATTAGAAAGAAAGACTTTGGCTTCTTTAAAGGAAGACAGATTCTTCACAAAATATTTTCAGATGTTGAGATGGACTCTTTCCATCTACTTTCTGGCAAAGACACAGGTCACCTGATAAATCACTCTGCATCTTTAGGTCTCAGGATAAGATCTGCCCTCATACTAACATTTTTAGAACCCGACTTGACAAGTCTCTTTTCCTCGCCTGATTTTTTGAACCACACACTGCAGTAGAACATTTTTGTCTTTGTTTCTACAATTTTCTTCCCAAGGGAGATCCCTGAGTGCACTTTCCTATCTTATCATCATTTTCTCCCTCTTCATGACCTTAGAGCCCATTCTCCCCACTCACTCAAGAGGCCCATCTCTACCTCCTTTATGTGCCTCATTAATCACTTCTGGCCCCTACTTGCCCACATCCTGCTGTGCTCTTGATTATTTTGACCTGGTTCACCTGAAGCTTTCAATGAGCCAGTGGTTTCCTTACTCATGGGATACTTTGTGCTCGACCCAGAGAATTGCTTTTCAACAATTCGTTCACAAACAAAAATCCTTAAAGGTAAAGTTAAAAAAAAAAAAAAAGGATGGGTATGGAAAGTCCAGAACATAAAAGGAAGTGGCCAATATGATTTATTGCTAAATAGGAAAGAAAGATTCAGAGACCCATTCATGCAAAGGTATCTAGAAGGCTTAGTTCTCTCCACTTCTGCTTTGCTGTCATCAGAATCTGCACCTTGAGTGTCGATTACCTTAATTTTACGTCTGAGCCAGGTTTTATCAAATCCTAGAGTTCTGACCACTGTCAGCTTATTTACTGTGTCTCAGGGCCATGCGAGATCACTGCAAAGAGTAAAGGGAAACATCATTAGTCTAATACTTTACACTGAATCCTTACACTATGTAATATGACCAAGGAAGATGCCTTGATAATTTCTGCACAAGATGAAAAGGAATTAAACAAAACGATGCCTAGCAAATTTTGCAAAACTATCCTGTTATAGATCTTCCTCAACGTATGATGAGGTCACATCCCATAAACCCACCACAGCTGAAAATATAAGTTGAAAATGCATTGAATGTATCTAGCTTAGCCTACCTTAAACACTCGTAGCACACTTTACATTAGCCTACAGTTGGACAAAATCATCTCACACAAAGCCTATTTTTAAATAGAGTTGAATATCTCATGTAATTTATTGAGTGTGGAACTGAAAGTGAAAATCAGAATCGTTTATGGGGAAGAGTGTTGTAGGTGTATCTGTTGCTCACATTTTGCTACCGCAAACATCGCAAGAAGCCATCACTAGCCCAGTAGAAGATGCAAATTGAGAATTTAGAGTACAGTTTCTACTGAATGCTATTACTTCTGCACCATAGTGAAGATGGAAAATCCTAAGTCGGTACTATGTGTTTAGAAGTCAAGCCTTGGCAGAATGGATTCCTTATCTGTCTGCACTAACTCCTGATCCTTGAATAGATGCATGGCTGTGTATGTGTGAGTCTGGCCAAGTGGTAAACTGCTTCCTTGTGTATGTAACAGAAGTTGAAAGACTTTCTTATTCCTGAAAAGGTAAAACATCTCTGTAGTTTTGCCAAATGGAGTACTTGTACATTTCAACTACCCACATGATAGGATTTGTTATTGTTTGAGGCATCTCCCCAAGAGGGGAGGAATGGGAGGAAGAGATAAAATGTCATATCCTTTTCGAATATATTGTTTTAAATGTTTATTTATTTTTGAGAGAGAGAGAAGGTGTGTGCATGCAAGCAGGGGAGTGGTGGAGACAGAGAATCTGAAGCAGGCTCCCCGCCATCAGCACAAAGCCCCATGTGGGGCCTGAACTCAGGAACCATGAGATCATGACCTCAGCAGAAGTCAAATGTTCAACTGACTGAGCCACCCAGGTGCCCCACATCTCTTTTATCCAAAGAACCTACAAACTTGCATTGGAAAGGAAAAATCAGGTGGGCTAAATGGGGAAAGTAGAAAAAGCCCTTTTCTCCTTTAAACATCTTGGCTTTCAATCCAATTAAATTTGTGTGCTTAAAATAAAATCCACCCCGACAGGTCCTTTCTGCTTATATATGACAGCAGAAAGAGCAGCAAAAACTAAGGATACAAAACGTGTCAGTTGCTGGAAGAAGAGAATTCTGTCTTTTAAAATGAGTGAATGCTGAGAAACAAACTGAGGACTGATGGATGTGAGGGGGGAGGGGGGAGAGGGGCATGGAGGAGGGCACTTGTGGGGATGAGCACTGGGTGTTATATGGAAACCAGTTTGACAATAAACTATTTGTAAAAAAAAAAAAGTGTATAGGTTATATGGCAAACTAAAAAATAAAATAAAATAAAATGAGTGACTGAATTAAAAAGATAGAATGTGCTTTTGGTGTTTTGTTTTTAAACCCCTGTTGGCTTTTTAAAAATATATAGGTTTTTTTCCCTAAAGTTCACTTAGTTTAAGAGAGGGGGAGGGGCAAAAACAGAGAGGGGGAGAGAGAGAGAGAGAGGAGAGGAGAGAGAATCCCAAGCAGGATGCCCACTGTCAGCACAGAGCCCAACCAACACAGGGCTTGAACCCACTAACCGTGAGATCATGATCTGAGCCCAAGTCAAGAAATGGATGTTAAACTGACGGAACCACCCAGGCACGCTGACCCCTGTTAGCCTTTTAGGCAGACTTGCCTTTTCCATCTCTGTCTCTCTCTGTGTGATTTTGCTTTTTCGGTCTTGACATTCCCCAGTTACTCTTCTAGTGTTCAACCCTTGGCCATAACTTTTCTCCTACGTAACAATGAACTAGCCTCTGAAAGTGTCACTTGTGTGTTCCTGGTGGTCCAGACTTCTAGGCCACCCACTAATTTCTGGCTCCATCCTCCATGAGCCGGGGTTGACAGCTCAAATACAGGAATGAATGATTGCTGCTAATACACCAAATCTGACTGGTAACACTTTCTTTGTTCTGTAGCTAGAATCCATTAACTGGATGAAAGATCTATAGATTAGCCCCTGTTTACCCTGCTGCCTAATGCAATCAGATGGGATTTTTGTTTAACAAAACAAAACAAAACAAAAGAAAGAAGAAACAAAAAATCCCTGGCAGATTTATTTGGGTTTAAAACTCAAATATTAGAAGGAAGACCTCTGTTTGCAGAAAGAGAAGACATGGATTTTCGTACTAAAGAAATACCAGGGGGCTGATCTTTCATTGGGACAAGCAGAGCTGTACATCCTCCCTCTGTCTCTCATGCTGTGTTTTGCATCTCTCATTTTCCTCCTTCCCATTCTTCACATGCATCGAGGGAGAGTCTGACACAGGGAGAAGTGTGATCTTCCTCGCTCCTTGTTTGGAATAAAGGCACAGCCCAGGGACAGGGGATAGGCTCAGGCTGCTTATATGATTTTTAAATCTAGGCTTTAAGCAATAAAAACAAAAGTTTTCTGGTGTTGCATAAGGCCCTGCCTAGATCACATCGAAAGGTCACATGGGATGGGGGTCAAAGCCCTACATGAAAATTAAGAAGTGGAAATTCAAGGGGCGCCTGGGTGGCTTAGTCGGTTAAGCGTCCGACTTTCGCTTAGGTCATGATCTCGCGGTTCATGGGTTCGAGCCCTGCGTCGGGCTCTGTGCTGACTGCCAGCTCAGAGCCTGGAGCCTGTTTCAGTCTGTGACTCCCTCTCTCTCTGACCCTCCCCTGCTCACGCTGTCTCTCTCTCTCTCCTAGAAATAAATAAAACATTAAAAAAAATTAAAAAAAAAAAAGAAAGAAGTGGAAATTCAAGAACATTCATTTGCTTGGAGGATTCTTGTGTGTGGTCTGCTCCCCACAGGGACCGGACACAGTAGCGGGCACCTAGTGGAATTTGGGGGTTCGTCATCCTGGCCTGGATTTCATTTGTTTGAAACACATGAAAGCATGGATGTGGGAAAAACAATCTCTTTTAAACAACCAGAGGTTTAGTTTCTAGTTTAGACACCGTTATTTACTAAACTAGGGACTTTGAGCAAATCAGTTGGTGTTTCCAGTATAAGTTTCATGATCGCCAAATGTCGTGTGGTAATTGTTGTTACCATATATGTAAAAATGCTCAGGATTTTTATTTGACTGTAGCATGTCTCTCCTACGAGGTAATAAATCTCTCCCAGGGGAAGTATTTGCTTTGTTATTTGTTTGCATCCCACACTGAAGGGGCCTAGCACAGGACTGTGACTTCAATAGGCATTCAATGATGATCGCAGATGGCTCGCCCAATAAATTCCATGACCTTAAGCCTAATTTCACTACTGCTTTTGCTGAAAGAGAATATTCCAATATGGAGTTTTTAGTTGAGAAGGAAAATTCCACGCTGTTATTTAACAAGATGATCAGGTTGATGGCAGAATCTCGGCTGTCAGCTTCATCTCCCTTCTGAACTAAAAATGACACCCTCCCTTCTTTTCCTGAACAAAGTTTTATGCAGACTATAAAACAACTCCAGGGGGTATGGTTATAATGAGACAGCCACCTCCCTGGGGCTTCGCAGGCATTGGTTATACGCTTAGACTTCACACCAGGGGTATGATTACATCTCCATAACCACCCCCACTTCTCTACTTAGACCCCATCCCAATAGTTCAGACATCCTTTCTGCTTACCTCATTTAGAAAGAATAATAATTTTTAAAAAACTTGCAAAATTGCAAGTTAATTGCGTCCTGTATTTGGTGAATGCAAATATTTCAGGCACTCTAATACCAGTCTCTCTCTGGCACGTTAGATCAAATGTGCTGTCCCCAGTTCTGCCCCTGAGGTATCGGGCTCAGTGATCAGGAAACCTACTGGAGATCCTAGCACCAGCAAAAGATGCAACTCAGTTAGCTCAGATCTTTACAGTTTTACAGCCTGAATGGAGAGAGGCAAATCCCAGGAGTCTCGCCGAGGGAATCAGGATATGCACAATAATGCGGGAAGCCTGAGATTTACAGGGTCACTTTTTGATTACTGTTTAGGACGGGGTGCAAAGAGCTTTGAGGAAATGGAACCCTAGAGAACACTTACTGTGAGTGGGATGTTCAGAACCCCAGTGATGGTAGTTGCTACATGATCCATGGAGGTCACCACAAGGACACTGCTCATCCCACGTCGAAATGTCTCCAGAGCCCAATGAAGGAGGTCCTCCCTGTTTTTTGATTTCCAATATTACCAATTCTGAAGCAAATGCACACGTAATTGAAATACTTCCTACTCTTCTTTAGAAATTGATATCATTCAGAATATGTTCATGATTCTTACCAACTAGTCAGCAGGCTTTTTTTCTTTTTTTAGTGTACAGAGTGCTCAGTACTAGGCAAAGCTTCATGTCCATAGGTATAAATTAGGTAGTCAGTGACTTCTACATTTGGGAAAAACAAAAGGGAAATAGTGAATGAAGGCAAAAAAAAAATATGTATATATATATATAT
Organism: Proteles cristata cristata; assembly: GCA_017311185.1. Taxonomy (NCBI): domain Eukaryota; kingdom Metazoa; phylum Chordata; class Mammalia; order Carnivora; family Hyaenidae; genus Proteles; species Proteles cristata. The sequence continues at coordinate 2,591,329 of JAESUZ010000756.1, read as the reverse complement.
ATATATAGGGCACCTGGATGGCTCAGTTGGTTAAGCGTCCGAGCTCAGGTTGGACCTTCAGCTCAGGTCATGATCTCGCAGTTTGTGGGTTTGAGCCTCATGTCGGGCTCTGTGCTGACAGCTCAGGGCCTGGAGCCTGCTTCTGATTCTGTGTCTCCCTCTCTCTTTGCCCCTCCCTCTGCTTGCAGTCTACCTTTCAAAAATAAATAAACATTAAAAAAAAAAAAATATATATATATACACACATATATACATATATATGACTATGGAACTTTACAACCCCCTTCTCCTCAGTACATTATAGGTTTAGTGAGAATAGGGATTGGGATTATTTAATTTTGTATTTATTATACACTGTTGGTCTCAATCCCATGGGTAGAGCAGCACTTAGCATGTAATAGATACTTGGTAACTGTTAAATGAACATATGATTAAGTGATAAATAGTGTAGATTTCTCTACACACTGTAGATACGCAGGGAGACACGTACTCAAGAGAAGTACAGGCAGCCAAAAGAGAATGGGACACCCAGGATTTTAAAGCAGTGATCTGCCAGAACATCTCAGCACTCCTTTTTTTTAATAGCTTCATTGAAATATAATCCATATACCATACAATTTACCTTCTTAAATTGTACACTGTAGTATGTGTTAGCATATTCTCAGGGCTGTGCAACTGTAATCTAAGTTTTGAACATTTTCACCCTCCTAGAAAGAAACCCTGTCTCCATCAGCAGGCGCCGTCCATTCTCCTCACCCCAGCCCTGATGTAGACAATCCACTTTCTGACTTTACCCATCTGACCATTCTGGACATTTTGTATAAACAGAACCGTATTACAAATGGTCTTTTGCATCTGGTGTCTTTCACTTAACATGTTTTCAAGGTCCATCCATGTTGTAGCACATATTAGCACTCCATTCCAGTTTTATAGTATGTTATCCAATGCATATGTCACATTTTACTTAATCATTCATCAATTGATAGACAGTTGGCTTATGTCCACTTTGCTACTATTATGACTCAGGCTGCTGTGAAAACTTGTATCCATGTTTTTGGGTAGATCTATACTTTTATTTCTCCTGGGTATATAACTAGATATGGGATTACTGGGTTATATGGTAACTCTGTTTAACATTTTAAAGAATTGCAAAATTCTTTCTAAAGTGGCTACACAATTTTATAATTCCATTACTAACATATAGACATTCCAGTTTCTCTACATTCTTGTGAACATTTTTTATGGTCAGATTTTTTTTTCTTTAATTGAAGTATAGTTGACATACATGATCTATTTTTTTTATTATAGTCACCCTGGTGGGCATAAAAATGTTATCACATGATTTTGATTTACATTTCCTCGGTGCATGATTTGAACATCTTTCAGATGTTTATTAGCTTTTTAAAAAATTTCTTAGGGAAATGTCAAGTCTTCTTTACATTTTTTTGCATGGCCATTTGTTCTTTTCTTTATGAGTTATAAGAGTTCTTTATATATTCCAGAAGCAAATCTCTTATCAGACACATAGTTTTCAAATATTTTCTTTTAACTGTGGGTTGTCTACTCACTTTCTGGATTCTTTTTTTTTTTTTTTACTAATTTTTAATTTCGACATCATACAGTTGATTGATTGGCCTATTGTGCTTTTAGTTTAGCCGCATGTAAGAAACCAAGTTTTCATGGTTTCATGACTAACTAACTTGGTTTCATTCACAAAGTGAGAATCCTACAACTTGCTTCTTTTCTTTTTCAGATTGTTTTAGGTCATTCTGAGTTCCTTGCTTTTCCATAAGGATTTTAGAATTGGCTCATTGATTTCCACAAAAAAGCCAAGCTTGGATTTTGGTAAGCATTGTGTTGAATATAGAAATAAATTTGAGTAGTAATGATATCTTGACAGTATGAAGTCTTTGATCAAGGACCATTGGAGAGCTTTTCATTTATTTACATTTTATTTATTTATTGTTTAAAATGTTTGTAGATTTCAGGGTATAAGTCTCACAGTTTTATTAAATATATACCGAACTATTTTGTTATTTTTGATGGTATTTCAAGTATAGTTCCCCCCCCCAATTTTATTTTCACAATGTTCATATCACTGCCAATGTAGAGACTCCCAATGTAGAGAAATACAATCAGTCTTTGCATACTGAGCTTATATAATCTAGAGCATTCTCGAACTCCTTCATTAGTTCTAATAGCTTTTATAGTTTATTCCTTCACATATTCTATGTATCATTATGTTTCTTAAAGCTTCTACTTGGGTTTGGGCCCTCTCATGCCTGCCTGAATTCCATTTGTCTGCCTACCTATCTATCTATCCATCCCCTAATAACCTCTAAAGCTTCTTATGCATTCATCCCATTTAGTAACAGGGGATAATAAAACAATGAGTACTCAGAGGTCAATATTTAGTAACAGCAAGAAGACAGTCTTAATGTGGAATCTCCTTTTCTCCATTCCTTTCCTTTTCTTCTAAGTGCCTGGCCGTTGACAGCAGTGATCAGCCATGCTGCCCTCATTCCAAGTTTTATCTATCACAGCTTTCGAGTAATTAGTACAAATGTCAGCACAGTGACAATGCAGATATTTTGGTGTTAACCTCTGGTAGGGTCCCAGGAACTCCTGGGTCTATGGACTACATGCAGAGAACCACTGCAAAGTACCACTGAAAGATGTTGAAAGAGAAAAGAGGAGATTCTCCCATATCAGCAAAGGCAAGAAAGTATGTATGGGCCCAAGCCACATGTGCTTATCAGACTTTAAGGAAAACAGCTTTGCTAGAGAGAAGACTGGCTATTTAAAAAGATCCACTGGAGGAAGAATGAGGGGGCAGAGAAAATATTCAGCAGATATTAATTGAATACAGCAGGAAGTGGCGAGCATTGGACACTGGCAGTTAGAAATTGCACTTAGGTGCTATGTAGTGTTGTTTTGCTTTGCTAGATTTGTTTTGGTTTCTGACTGCTGAGTCAAGTGTAATTAAATGGCCTCAGAGCCACTTTACCATTTAACCAGGTTGAAGGCCTGTACACATCTACAATGTGTTGAGGAGTTGCCATAAATATTACATATTGTATGATATTATGTTTCATATAACAAGTCAAGAAACACCAAAGTAGAGACACCTGGGTGGCTCAGTCGGATAAGTGTCTGACTTTGGCTCAGGTCATGATCTTGCGGTCTGTGGGTTCAATCCCCATGTAGGGCTCTGTGCTGACAGCTCAGAGGCTGGAGCCTGCTTCGGATTCTGTGTCTTCCTCTCTCTCTGCCCCTACCCCATCAATGCTCTATCTCTCTCTGTCTCTCAGAAATAAATAAACGTTAAAAAGTTTTTTAAAAAAGAAGCGCCAAAGTAATAATTGATATGTACAGTTTTATGCCAGGAGTTAAGGCAAACGCTAGAGGTAGATTTACCACGAAGCTAATGAGATTGGTTTGTCAAGACCAGTCCCTTAGGGGCACTTGGCTGGCTCAGCTGGGAGATCATGTGACTCCTAATCTCAGAATTTTGAGTTCAAGCCCTGTGTAGGGCACAGAGATTATTTACAAAACAAAAACCAGAAACAAAATAAAACACACACACAAACATTCACCTTACTAGGTGCCTTCCAAAATGTTGTTTCTAATTTTGCATCTGCAATTTTGTATTGCTTTTCTTTAATAGGTTACTTCAAATTCTGTGAATTTTAGGGCCCATGAAACCCAGAAATATCCCTGGTAGAGACTGTTTCCAGGGGCCAGGTTTCCTTTGCAATGTACTCCTCATCCTCTACCTTGCTCTTCTTAGTCATGTTATAAAGAGACACAGCCTCTGCCGAGTGAACCAAACTCATCACAAATAACAGGCAGTTACAAGGAATGCCCAGAAGATATAGCAAGAGAAAGACTACAAAACAGGGCAGGCCTCTTCTGCCCACTGCCGTCAAGCTAGAAGGCCCTTCCTAAGCAAAAGAGACAGATCATTTTCCAAGGTTGGTCTGAGTTTTATCCTGAAAAGTCAGTTGTGAACCTTCAAACGATCAAATAAGACTTGGTATCCTAATAGTATACAGATACATTGTTTATTTTTTCTTTACTTTTATGAAGTCATTTGCAGGCATTCAGTCCATATTGTCTTTACTGGCTTTAGGACTTAACCCTGGGGGGGCACTTGGGTGGCTTAGTGGATTAAGATTCCGACTTCTGCTTAGGTCATGATCTCGTGCTCATGAGTTTGAGCCCCGCATCGGGCTCTGTGCTGACAGCTCAGAGCCTGGAGCCTGCTTTGGATTCTGTGTATCCCTCTCTCTCTGCTCCTCCCCTGCTCCTGTTCTTTCTCTGCCTCTCAAAAATAAATAAACATTAACAAATTTTAAATAAATTAGAAAAAGAACTTAACCCGGAGGAATGACAGAGGCCTCCAGAGTAATTCACATGCTGCAAGGACATCCATCCCTTTGGGCCTCTGACACAGTTATGGATTCACTGTTTGTTAATGCATTAGGTAGGTAGCTGGATTCAAAAAACAAGCCAGCATTTTGAGATGAGGTCCGAGCAAGCATAAAGCTAGACGATAAGGGACATCCAAACCTGGAGTCCCTTCCATAAGGTACAGACAAACTCAGAACTGTCCATAAAATGAAAAGAAAACATACTTTAATGAGGGAACACTACACTGCCATTTTTAAAAGAAATAACATAAATCCCCTTTCATTCCCTGTAGAGCTGTGTGGATCAAATCACCTGATGGCATCCAGCCCTGTGGATTTGATCTGGGACTTCAGAGCTTTGAAAATACTCATCCCTCTTTCCATGACATAGTCATAACTCACCCTATCAAGATATATGAATCCTCCAGAGGGGCGCTGATATGGATAGTGGAAGAATGAAGAAGGATGATGCAGTTTTCAGGTTATTGCACACTGAAAGTTCTAGGAGGGGCTGGATTTGCAGTGGCCTGTCCCATAGCAGTCAGAATCCAACTTTCATTGATGGAGGTGGTACCAGATAATCCACATTAGAGACATCTGTGGCTTCTCAATTTCATTTCTTTTTATCCACCTGCCTACTTAATTAGGTAAGAGGGGTCATAGTCTAGGGCTCTATATGTATAGTATTTCTATTTGGGTATATATAATTAGGCAGTTCCAGGCTATGCAATATGCTTTAATATATTGCCGACCACGGGACACCTTGGTGGCTCAGTTGGTTAAGCCTCCGACTCTTGGTTTTGGCTCAGTTCATGATCTCATGGTTCATGGGTCTGAGCCCCACATTGAGCTCAGAGCCTGGTTGGGATTCTCTATCTCCCTCTCTCTCCATCCCTCCCCCACTCATGCTTGCTTGCTTTGTCTCAAAATAAATAAAGAAAGAAACTCAAAAATATATTTAAGAAATATACTGTGGCCAGCATCCCCAGTGTCTGCAAGCGGAAACAGTGGCCACACCAAGGCTCTATACTTTCTTGAATAGTTTCCCATCTGTACTTGGTGACAACAAACAAGATCAAGAATATATCATCCATGTCCCTATGGCATACCTAGAAGACAGCAGGCCATCCTGAGATAATCTCCTAAAACTAGTATACTCTTAGACTTTCTTCCATTGTCTCCACGGTCCCCATTTGCCTTTCACTGGTCCTTGATATCTACTTTACCCAGTCAGAGCACAGAGAAACTGAGATAGGAATTTCATTTTAAAAACTCTGTGGACCATTTAACATTGCTCATCGACACTGTTAGAGGGCTAGTTCTTGGACAGAGTATCACCATCCTCTGTCTTTCAGGGATCCACATTCTGAGAAGACAACACTCTTAAGAGACTAGCCAATGTGTGAGGAATAGTGAAAAGCTGCACAAGGTAAGGAAGATATATTAGCACTACCCCAGCACTGAACTGGATGCGGTAAAAGAAGGACCGGACCGAGGATTAGGTCTTAAAGCTTCCTCCCCCACCCCCAGAGGGAAGGGTGGCTTTGCTAATCTAAGAACGACCTAGGAGACTCACAGAGGTCGAAGAGTGGTTCACTAGCTTTTCTGGGTTTTTCTAATTGAGACAGAGCCAGGTGTCATAATCTCTAACATGTATGTTGCAGGCTGACTATGTGAACTGGCACTGGCTTTTGAATCAGAGTTTGAATTCTCTACCTCTTTTACTTATATGAATTAAACTCAGTACCTCAAAGGTAAAATTGAGGCAAATGATACCTATTTCAAAGATCTGTCATCGTAAGAAAATAAGATGAATTAAAGGGTGGATACACTAAGAGTAATTAGAGAATCTATGTTGTGAATGATTTCTAGGGAAGCATTTAGAGCTATTTGTAAGCCTAATTTATTCTCCTCTTGTAAACATGCAGCAGAGTTCCCAGGGGGGCTGGTGCGCTCATGTGGAATCAAGTGACATCTTTTACGCCATTCCTGTCCACTATCTCTATGTATCCATTGATTCACATGGGAGCTAGGACATTCCTGAATGGTGCATACACTTGGGATGCAAGTATGTGCTTAGTTAAATTGAGGGTCCCCACTGGGATTTCATGGTCTCTCAGAAAATCCATCGTGGGACAATGAAATCAGGCCAACGAGATGTACTTGGAAGCCAGAGAGGAGAATAAAGAGGTGAAATGTTTCAAATAACAACATGGTGGCTTTTGCTAAATTCCACCCAGACTCAGCTCCTCTCATATTTCATGTGTGCCTGAGGGAATGGGTAACTGTGTATGTGAAAAATGTACACTTCAGGACCCAAACAAACCTACTAAAGAGTCCCTGTAGGAAGGCAAAGCCCAGAGGAAGGAAAGTGGTTTCCAAACTTGAGAAAAGAAATGTAAGCAATTATGGCTGCAAAGCAGCCATGGTGAGAGCCATGGGTGGTCGCGGGCCACTCTGAGCAGCGGGCACCAAACAGGGACAGCTCACAGGGGGATCACTCTGTGTTAGTCCACTTGGTGGTGATCTTGGTAGCCTAACGGGAGCTTCCAGTATGCAATACAGCCCAGGAAATGTTCCTCAATATGAACAGCAGACCATAGACATCAACAGGCAGCCCAGGGCTCACTAACGACATGACCAGCCAGGAGCTCCTACCAAGTGGAAAGCAGCGAGCTGCCAAAGGCAACAGGCAGCAGCGTGTTCAGTGGCCAAACAGAATGTCCAGGGAAGAGCTCAGCGCAGAGTGGCCGCAGTAACTGCCGGTTGAGATGAGATTCATGATTGATAACCAGAGCAGAGTAAGATACCAGGTCTCAACGGAGGCAGAAAAGATGTGTGAGTGCAGATGAGATATGAATGGAAGACTAACAGGTATATTCCTAGGACAGAGCCACAAAATCAAGGATGCAGGTGATTCAAGTGACCTGAAATTATATATACAACTAAATTTAGCTTGACCAGCATGTATCATACCCTTCTTAGGTACAGTCACTGTGGAAGCAGATTCAGATAAGGACGGTTTCTGTAGTAAGTCATGTGAAATGCTTATTATTTATCTTCTTTCTCATGGAATGAAAATTCCCTGAGTTCTGTGCCCTTGTTTGTCTTATACACTGCTATATCCCAGTGCCCATAACAGTAACCAGTACACTCTAAGTATTCAATATGTACTTGTGGAATGAGTGACTATATTGATGGATAGAATCACAAAGCAATGATGGCAAATGCGACTGTATGCAATGAAAATAGCAAAAATGATATCTCTTGAGAAAAATAGAGGGTGTGAGGGAAGTTTTCAGAGGAGATAATGAGTAAATCAATTTAAAAAGAAACAATAGGTGTGGGCTTTAAAAATGGAATATTTCATGCAGCAGGAGAAATATTTACTAAGGTATATATTTAAGTGGTTAGTAGAGCAATCACCTAAGAGTTACTGATTGCAGAACTTGTAGTAATTACTTTGGTAACTCCTGAAATAGTGGAGCCCAGGGAAGTCCTTGGGTAACTGTGTATTTGGTGACAATTCACTGAATCCACTGATGGGATTGATTTGTTGGTTCAGAGCACTGCTTTTAATTCTTCCTGTTTCCTAGAGGAACCCAAGTTCAGAGAAAGAAAATGCCTTTTTACTGGCCCACTGAAAATTGGCTTTTGAGATTTGGAAGGAATGCCAAGCTGTCTAGCTTTCCAGTCCTGAGTCTTTGGATTTCAGCCAAATCCTCTTGTGCATCAAGTTGTGTGTGTGCTTTTCCGAATTCTATGTGCAATTATCCTGAACTGCCATTCCCAAAAGGATTTTCTCTTTTAAAGGCTTTGGGGACATTCATCATTGTCTCTCGTAAGACACCGTGATTGATGTGGTCAGTCCTGCGGTGTGCAAGATTATTAGCATGGGCATTCCTCTTCACCTTTCTTGATGGCATACAGACTCATTTTTTCTGAAAAACGGGTTAATACAGATCAGATCCCACTCTGAGGTATAGCTATTACTCCCAACAAAAGAAGAAATTCAGGTTCAATTCGTTTCATTGCCAGGTTTATACTATTCTAGAGGAATTTGGTTTGATTTCTCTAAAAAAAGATATTGAACTGAAGAGAAGGCCTAAGATAACATTTGGGAATTAACATGTTATTATGATTTCCATCTTATCTCCTGTCTTATTTATGTAAGTATGGACCTTACACTTTCCATTGCTATCTCTCAATTTCCACTTTGGTAAATTAGAAATAGACAAATCTCCTCATGGTCAATCATGGGATGATAAAACTGAAGCCAAGACAAGTTGCCAAATGGACCATAAAGATAATAATCATTTCTAAGATTTATTTTGATATTAATTGAAGTTATTCTTGGCAAAAAAAAAGAAAAAGAAAGAAAAGGAAGAGATTCTGAATTTACTGCTTTAAAATTTGGGGTGGCACTGTGTTTACAAAAGCACCATGTCCCAAAACATAACCCAATCTGGGCACTGTTTGGGATAAGAGTTCAGGATTATGTATATCCCTGAGGTGATGGTCTGTAAGTCCTTCTGTTCCTTGTCTTCAAGATGTTGATGATGATTTCCTTTTGCAGATGTTTTATTCATAGTCATAACATAGAATGTGATAAGAATGACTAGAATTTTCTCAGGTGTCACTGATTCATGGGTACAAAGGAGGTCCACCAACAATAATTCAAATTTCCCGACACCATGAACAAAAAACAATAATTAGTTGAATCCATATTCTCTATCTAAGGTGGTTTCTCCCTGATATTACTTGGAGGCCTCCTGGGTATTGCACATTTCATCACAAACAGCCCTGAGGTGCCTGGGTGGCTCAGTCAGTTAAGTGTCTGACATCAGCTCAGGTCACGATCTCACAGTTACTGAGTTTGAGTCCCAAGTCAGGTTCTGTGCTGACAGTGCAGAGCTTGGAGCCCACTTCAAATTCTGTGTCTCCTTCTCTCTCTGCCTTTCCCATGCTCACACTCTGTGTGTGTGTCCCTCTCTCAAAAATAAATATTAAAAAATTAGAAACAAATAGCCCCTTGACATTTTTCCACTCCCACCCTCTTCGATGCTTTTTAGATTTAGGATATTTCTCTGTAACGAGGATAATGTTATTTAAGTAGGTTAAGACCTGCCTACGTTTTTATGTGGTAAGATCAGATAAATTAGAAAATAATAATTAGGAGTACATAATAGTACTGTAAACTTCTGAGATAACTGTTTTTTAAATGTTTATTTATTTCTGAGAGAAAGAGAGAGAGAGAGAGCAGAGGAGGGCAGAGAGAGAGAGGGAGACACACAGATTCTGAAGCAGGCTGTCAGCACAGAGCCCACACAGGGCTCTAACACATGAACCATGAGGTTATGACCTGAACTGAGGTCGGACACTTAACCAGTGGAGCCACCAAGGTGGCCCTGGGGGAACTTATTTTTTTTTTTTATTTTTTTTATTTTTTAATTTTTTTTAAAAATGTTTTATTTATTTCTAGGAGAGAGAGAGACAGCGTGAGCAGGGGAGGGTCAGAGTGAGAGGGAGTCACAGACTGAAACAGGCTCCAGGCTCCGAGCCGGCAGTCAGCACAGAGCCTGACGCGGGGCTCGAACCCACGAACCGCGAGATCATGACCTGAGCGAAAGTCAGACGCTTAACCAACTAAGCCACCCAGGCGCCCCTGGGGGAACTTATTTTTACACTTAACTTTTTAATTCCTTCTTCTTTTGTTGTTGTTATTTTTAAATTTTATTTGCTTGTTTGTTTGTTTTTACCATGAAGGCCTATAAGACTTGCTCTCATGTACCCTAAGACATTTCTATACTGGCCATTGCACCTGATATAAGGTGATATGTCATATGCAGAAGAGGAATTCTCCCACTGACTCAGAGGAGGGCAGTTATGGCTTTGAATTGTGCCTGACACTTACATATTTTTCATTAAAGGAGAGGAGCTGAAAGGGGGACTGATCTTCCTGGTTGACACTCTCTGTCTCTCTGTCACCCTTCTCTTATTTTTACAGACATCCATGGAGAGAGACTCACAGGAGCACGCAGGGCAATGTAAGTCACAAGCTTTCCATTATCCAGACTGTGTCAAGGTCTCATAGGTTGTCCCTGTGACATGCAGTCCTTTGTGCCCTATCCCACTCTTTCCCCATCACTTCCTCCAGTCTCCCTGTCTCCCTCTAGGGCTCAAGTAGCCTTCTGAAAGTCCCTAAGGTGGAAAACAAAAACATCCTCAGGGGCCAATGAGAGGACCTCATGTCCATATACTCTTATGAGGCTCACGGTCCAGGCAAGAGTCCAGGCTCACAAACTAGTTATGAAACCAGGAGTTGCGCCCAAGCCAAGATGGACCTCTCCCACCCCTCTCCCCACACTCGGCTGCAGGCTTCTAATCAGACTCCAACTGTCGGAAGAATGTTCCTTGGGTCTCTAATTGGGAAATTAAGTGCCACCCAGAAGTTAAAGGCAGCAGAAATCAACAGCTGTGAGGTATTTTGTGGCAAAGTCAGTGTGGATATATCCTAAAGGGAAGGAGGGGGAAAGAATTGGGAGGGAGGATGGCAGAGAAGTCTGCTCAGTTAATTTATCCCTCTTCTGATTCTATTATTCTGATGGAAACCTGCGTCAGACACCTGCATATTATTCTGATGGGCACCTTCTTTCTGAACCCATAGTCAAGTGAAAAGGAAACAAGAAGATGATTGGTATTCTTATCTTGCTTGTTTGAATTATTTGAATATGTTCCACACTATTTTCACTGTTTACAATTATTATTGCTAATAGATTTTAAATTGTCTTGCTAAATTATTATTGTTGGTTTAAGGGGAGGGGAAATGGCACCATGCCTCTTTCGGAGACCTGCCGAGAGCCTCCAGCAAGCGCTGCACAAGCCTAATTCATACATTTGCAGGGAGGCTGAAACCAAGGCCTCCTCAGGCCATTAACCTAAACTGGATTTCAGAGAGAGAATCACACTTGTACAATTCAAAAGGCAATCTTCGTGCTATTGCAAGTTTAATTTTTTAAAGCTTTGGCTTTTACGCGACACTCTACCTTCTCCTTTGTCTTCTCTCAGCTACAATTCTTCCTTTTCCCAGAGCACATGTCTATTTATACCCCCATCTGGAATGAAGGTACGCTAGGAGAGACTGTAACCCAGATAATAAGTGCCGGTTGCAGATTATTCAATTATGACTTCTCTTATTTCTCTAAGGATTACTTAAGACTTTTTCTTGGCTGCTGTTTGGTTCTTTATACAATCATTGCAGGCAAGAGGGTAAAATGGCAATGCATTAAATTTTTTTTAATAAAAATAGAAATGAAAGACAATCCCAATAGCTTCATTTCCAAAAGAGGGTAGAAGGGTGAACTTTTAATAGCCAAAGAAAGCTCAATAGTCAGGAAACGAATGGCTTGATGGTATCTGATGCCACAATGCAGATCCCCAGAAAATAATAGAGGAACTTCTGCATCCGCCAGGAGTGGAAAAAAGAAGGTATGCGTTCGTCTATGAATTCCATTAAAAAACGTTTTGCCCTGAATTAGCAAGGCCCTTTCCCTATTCTTGATGGGAAGCATGGAGATGAAATGACATAGGGAAAATGAAGTTACAACCACGTTGAGAAAGTGCTGCAAAATTAGAAACGTGCACTTATTCATCACCTATTAGTCAGGTTCCTGTTGTGTGGTTGGGGGGAAATTAAATTCTAATTTTGCAACACTGATGCCTTTAGAAAGGTATGGTAAGAAATTAAGCAATGTTAAATTGTCCTTCTCTCCGCTGTCACTCTCTTTTCTACACTTACTTACTCACTTACCAGCCCTCCTTCTTCTTGCTTTGGCCTTGCTTTTATTTTTCCTGAGGTGTCTTTCTCTGCAGACCAGACATCTGCAAAGGTAATAAAGGAAATAAAGGGATCAACATCCCCACCGCTGGGAGAAAGAGTTAGCTTATAGACTGCAAGGAAAAGTCAGGGTTGATAAAGATTTAATCAAGCTGAGAAAAACAGGCTGGGACCAGAATGCTAAATGAATAGCCCATCAACGCGAAGTCTTGCATCCAGGTCAAAAATCAATTATACCAGTTAAGGATAAAGAAAAATAACCTTCGTTAGCCGGAGGCAAAACTGATGCGGCAGTGTTAATGGATGTTAAGTATAATATGCGTCATCAGGTATGATGCATCTGATGTAAGAGCAAATCGTGTCTGGGACGAGGGAGAGAGAAACTACATTTTGCTCTATGCCCATCAGTTTGTATCTAAAGAACTCGGTACATGTTGTGAGCATCATGCTTTAAGGAGATTGGCAGAGAGGACGTCAGGTTTTACAAAAGGGAGACTACAATGGACACCCCAAGTAAGGTTTTTTTAAACATCATAATGAGAAGGCAGGGGAGAAACATCCAGAAACTTGAAAACTTTGAGTTTCATTAGTTCCTGGGCTGTCTGATCACCAAACTGGTACTACTCTAAAGAGTCGACTAAGGCCTGGGGTGGACAGTTCTAAATTTTGAAACGCTATCTTTTAAATTAGTAGAATCCTCCCATTCAAAAAAAAGAAAAAAATCTGTGACTCTAAGAATCAAGGTTGTGTCTTTCCCACCACCACCCTCCACCCCCACCTCTGTGGCCGTAAAGAAATGGATTCCTATCTTTGTACCTCAGGTTTTCCATCATGGAAGTGAGAAACAATGAGCCAATCTTCTTTGTTTTTGTATATTCCACATTGTGAAATATTTTGGAGTGAGCAAAATGGCAGGTATATGCCCAGAATTAATTAGCACCGGCCTCTGCACGGCCGTGTTTACCTCGGAAAACTGTTGATGGCTCTGAATCATTGCTCCACAGAGGTGGCTGGGAAGGGGGGTGGGAGGTGGGGGTAGTAATGAGAAGGTGCACTGCACTCTCCAGGCACATTGGTACTTTTCAATTATTTATGCAGTTTAATCCCAGTGAAAAAGCACATTCTCCAAAGAACACCCCCAGGTCCTCCGCGTGCAGTTGCCGACAGAAAGTAATATGGGAAAAATGAGAGAGAGCACTGCCCTTAAGGGAGCTTGTCTGACCTTCCCAGAGACCCTGGGTATTAAAACAGGTACTTTGCTTAGCTAATAATAACTTTGCCCAAGACTTGTCATCTTCAAAGAACTTTAATTAATCCTCATAACACCCTGGTGGGCTGCAGAAGGTAAGTGTTATTATCTCCATTTCATATGAGGCAAAATGCAAGCACAAACAGAGAAGGGAAATGGCTTGTTTGAGATAGCAAGTACCAAGTTAAATTGAGCAGTAAGAAGGATCTTAGGCCACATGCCTTCCCACTGCAAGGTCTCTTCAGTAACATATCTGGGGCAGAGCACATAGAGAAGATGTTAAGAGCTACAGAAGCAGTTGGCAGAAGGTGCCACCTGACCAAAATGTCTTACCTGAGATGTGAAGAGTAGGAAAAGGGAAAAGAGTGGAAGCAGAAGAAAAAATTGATCTGGGACAGAGAATTCCACCGAGAAGAAGAAAAATAAATAGAAAACAAAAGGAAAGAGTGAGATCTTTCAGGTCTGCTCTGAGCATAGAAAATTATTAATCTCTGTTGCAAGGAGATCATAGGGCAAAATAAAATGCTACTATAACTTCCAAGACTTACTTGCTATATAAACAGGGATTGAGGAGGAGGTTGAGACACTGGTCTGTGCAGGGACGATGTCTCTGGATGTGGATGAGCGTCCGCAGACCAGCGTGGATGGGTCTCTTACTTTTCCTTCTAAGTCACAAGTTTCTCCCATTATCCACCTATTACTGTTTGCCTCTGTCATTCCAGCCTGTGGAATTTATGATCCTCACAGCACGTAGGCTTTCAGACTCTTTAGCTTGCTTTCTCATAGAAGGGTAAAAGACTCACTCAAATGGCTATCAGCAGTGATCATCAGCCCACCTGATTCTGTAGTCCTAAGATTAAAGCTGGGCAAACCCCCAAGAGCATCTAGTCCACAATCCTCTTTTCCAGCTGAGGGTACAGAGGCCAGAAAGGAAGTAGGACCTGTTCAAGGTCACCTGAGTAGCAAATGAAAGCAAGGAGAACTGGAAACCAGTATTTTACTCTCATGAGAGGAAATTCTTTAGGTGGCTGTCGTTACAGTTGCATTAAGAAACTGCATAATGAAAATCTTTGAAGGAGCTATTAAGCACGCCAGAAATACAATGTCAATCTGGTAGACCCTAAGGAAATGAGAGCCAGAGAGGTGTCTGAAACTTACTCCTTATCTGCAATTTAGTGGTGTAGCTTTAAATAGCTTCATTTGCCAATGCTAGGGCTTCCTTTCTGGATTGGTGAACCCACAGTGGAACAGATAAAGGGGTACACAAGGTCAGAGGTGTGCTCTGTAGGCTTTCAGGGTTATCTGATGGATTTCCACAAGTGTTCCATTGCAAGTTGAGAGAAAGTGGAACTGTGGGTGTATTTCCTCAGCCATTTCTCTGAAAGAGAATAAACCATGTTTGGAGACTCTTTGGAGGAATCGTCATGTACCTTCTGTTTTTAAAACTAATACAGCACGGGGCGCCTGGGTGGCTCAGTCGGTTAAGCGTCCGACTTTGGCCCAGGTCATGATCTCACTGTTCACGGGTTCGAGCCCCATATCAGGCGCTGTGCTGACAGCTAGCTCAGAGCCTGGAGCCTGCTTCAGATTCTGTATCTCCCTCTCTTTCTGACCCTCCCCTGATCATACTGTCTCTCTTTCTCTCTGTCTGTCTCAAAAATAAATAAAATATTAAAAACAAAATAAAAATAATAGAGTAAAGAGGAAAAAGAAAGGAGAACCCAATCATATACCAAAGAAGAAATGGGAAATGGGGCCACAAATGAGAAGTGGAATGCAGCCAGTGACACCCTCCCCCTCCAACACACACTAAGATAAACTGTCCCCAGGTCATTGGATATGAGTTGGGTTTGGTGTTAGGAGGGGGAGCCTAAGTAAGGAGAGCAAGAGGAGAAATCATGGTAATTTCATATTTGGACATGTCTGAATTCTGGGGAAAAAGACCCAAAACAACCATTATTTCTTATGCGTCTCAGAAACAGTGGTAACCGACACAGAGAAGGAAAGAATCAAGATTGCAGTCACCATGAGAAATTGAGGTAGAAAGAGCAGAATTTGACAAGATAATGTGTATGTGTTTTGTGCTTGAGTTCATTGTTCGTGTTAGGTTCTGGAGGGCTCCTGGGAGATGGGTTTTGTCTGAGTTGGCTCCTTGTTTGTCATTCACATGTTTGTTTTAGAATGAGGCATCAGTCACTGCCTCTGCAAATGAGCACGCTAAGTGAAAGTCATCTCTCCACTAGCCATTGGATGAAACGACACCTTCAAAGGCAGGTCATGTCTCAGGGGCTGTAGGCATCAGAGTGCTACAGCATTAGCCTCCTCCCCTCAAGCCGAGTGGCCATGCTGAGTGTAAGATAGACACCCTAATGTGATGCCAGAGGCTCCCAGATAACAAAGGAGACTCTTGTCCACGTCATTCTCCTCAGCACCCTTCCTCCCTTCGCACAATGCCTGCCCCCGATATTTAGTATGCTTCACCTACTAGAAGTGTCCAGTGAAACTTCCGGAAGGAAGATTCAGGTGACAGCTTTGATAAAACCCCAGATGTATGACCTTCCCTAAAGTCTAGACTCACTGTCTTATGAAGAAATACCTCTTTAGGAGGTTGTAGATTTCTAAGACAAAATATGAATTACCCCCTCCCCAAACTAACGTGCCTTTCTGCAAAGGAGATTATAGTGCATCATACGATTTCTTCCTGAAAGACCATAGATTTGGACTGAATCAAGGAAAAGAACATTTCTCATAAGGCTTGGTTTCTTTTTTCTTATTTGCTATGGCAGGGTGCTTCATTTCGGATGGAATGTCTATTCATTTTCTCCCATTGTTCGAAGTGCTAGAAAAACCCTTCATCACCCTCTTGCCCCGGAGTCTCTTCCTCCTGATTCTCGTCCCCAGGACCCCGGTGCATGGGCTGCTTGCAGATGGGGCAGATGGGGCTTTTTCCAAAAGCCATCCCAGCCCCTGCTCACACTCCCACTCCCACTACTTGAAATGATTCTATTTATCCTTCAAATGCTAGCGCTCCTTAATGTCTCTAACAGACTTCATTACAGCGGTTTTTGTCTTCCCATAATTATTTGTTGATGAAAGTGACATTAATGTCAATTAAGTAAATGAATGAATTGATGAATGAACATAACTGGTATACCCTATTGTGAGGATAATGACTTGGAATCAGGAGAACCTGAGTTTAAATCCTAGCTTCCCCAGATGGTAGACCTCTGACCTAGAGTAAGCCCCCTACCTTTTGGAGCCTCATATCCCTCATCTGTGCAATGGGAATAGTAACACTAACCCTGCAGGATAGTTGTGAGATTTAGGTATCACACGTACAATCCACTCAGCATAGTGCACTTAAAAGGGCACAATAAATGTTAGCTATTATTAGCTTAGTGTATTACAGTTAATTGTACATGCAATTTTATCTTATAGGCCATGAGGAGCCATTAAAGCTTATTAAGAAGGGAAGTGACATTAAAAAGGTGTTTCAGAATCCAAACCAGGGAATGAGTAAGGAAATGAAGAGCTGACGGGTGAGATACATAAGAAAGAAGCAAAATCACAATCATACCCTTGGTTATACCAGAAGCAGAGGTCACCCTGGTGAGCTGAGCTGGGAGCTGAGTGAAAACGCCCAGCGACAGACAGAAGCAGTTCTGGGATCTTTGCCATTTCTCTGTTAACTCTCCTGGACCATTGACCACTCCCTGTGGCTGTGTTATCTCCCTCCTCTTCTGCTTCCACTCTCTGAGCACAGGGCTCAATATCATCCCAGAGCTTGAGCTGAAGCCCCGCGCCATCCCCTTTGTTCTAAAAGAGTAGCAAAATCCAGTAACATGTAACCCACACCTTAAATTTATAATGCTTCTCAACTTTGCTTCAATATTTGTGGCACAAGAGAAAACAAGGAACATAAAATTATAAGGCTGAGTTTTCTAGGCGTAAAATATACGATGCTGTTCTTTTTCAGTCCTATTCTTTTTATAGAGTGGAAGAGATGAGACATGAGAAGGGCAGAGTTGTTGAGGGATTGCAGTAGTGATGCTCCATTGTGAAGAGGAGGAGAATGGGAGGAAAAAGCAGAGATTTAAAAAGAAGGATTAGGATTGTAATAGCCTTGTATTGGTGCCAGGTGGTAGCTACACTTGTGGGGACATAGGATAAAGTATAGAGGTGTCAAATCATTGTGTTGGAGACCAGTAACTAATGTATCGTGGTGTGTCGTCTATAATTCAATAAGAAATAAGAATAAAGTAAAGAGGTTAGAGTTAGACATTATGGAAAATGCCCTGAATTTCAAGATGGACAGCTACACAGAACTCTCAGAATCTTCTTCCCTAATATGTTATTGAAGAGGAGAAAGAGCCTCATACCTCAGCAGCTCCGGGTCACCAGGCTCCATTGTGCTAGAACATTCTGGAGGGCCCTTAGGAGCTCTGATCTCCTGTGCCTTTGGATGTGAACCTAAGAATAGAAGCTGCACTTCCAGTGGGAAAGGAAAGCCTGTTTTATACTCCTAATCCCAGTTTGAGCTCCAGGAATCCAGAGAGAGAGATGAGGACTCACAACGTTTTCATTACTGATGATACTCTGATGTTGCTTCAGTAAAACCAGCCTTCCCGCGCCCCCCACCCCCACCCCAAGACTTCATCACTCGGCTTCCAAAATCTCTGTGTCCTTAGTTGGCAACAGGATGTAGATCACAGGGAGCTGAAGTAACCCAATAATATAGCCATCTTAACCATTTTAGAAGAGTGAAAACCATTTAACCCCCAATGTAATGGCTTCAGCGTCTGTCTGCGAAAGAAATAAATTGGTTTTAACTTCCGCGCCTGAGCTGCGGAGAGCAATCAGAAAGCAAAATGGAAAGGAAAAATTGTAGAGCATCCCTCGGATCTACCTTTCAGCAGTTTGTGACTCCAGACACAGACACTGGCACGGGGTACACCTAATCACATTTAGACACGGCCCTGTGGTAAATAGAGGGAAGAAGAAAGATATTGTAGGACTATCATCTTCTTGAAGACGGAAGCTGGGAAGAAAAAATCCAGTGAAGGATTATGAAGTTAGCCGACCTGCTGTTTAACACAGAAGAGTCACAGAGGTGAGCGTGGCCTGAGCAAGCCACCATGTACCTGGTATTAACAGGGTCTTAGTGACAAAGTCTGTAGGGCTGGAGGTAACCCGCAGTGCCACACGCCCGTGCTCAACAGGGGCTGGAGGTAGCTCAGCAAAGAGCCTTGGGCCGAATCTGCCTTTCGTCGCCACCTGCAAATGATTACAAAGAAGTCACTTGAAAGAAGACTGTCAGTGCCTGCCATACTCCTTGTCTCCACGATGCCCCTTTCTACACTATTAAAGCCACTTGATCTTCATATGCAGGCTACAGTGTCATCCTGACATCTGGGACCAATTCTGTCCTTAGTCAGTGAGAGAAAGAAGAGCACTGGTTAGGTGCTCAGTACTCAACATCAAGGTGGCTTGACTGCTGTTTCACTGTGACCTTGGACTGTAATTCTAGAAGTTTGATCCTGATATAGTTCTCAAATCAGCTGCTCTTTGATTACCTATGTAACATAATATTATCACATGAGCTGTGTGTTTGTGTGTTGTAGTCTAGTTCTCATATTAGCTATACTTATGATTATATATAACATAATTATATAACACTGTGTACTGTCTGTTATTATATATGATTATATATTCTATATTAGATAATAATGCAATCTATCAATTCTATATTATACATATATTTCACACACATATATTGTAAGTGATATCTATTTTTCTTCTGGTTTTATTGGTATATAATTAATTGACATACAGCACTGTGTAAGTGCAGCATAATGACTTTACTTATACATATTGTGAAATGATTGCCACCATACGTTTAGTAAACACGCATATCTGATAGTAAAAAGTAAAGAAAAACATGTTTTTTCTTGTGATGAGACTTTTAGGATCTACTCTCTTTACAGCTTTCAGACATATAGTAATCATCAAGTCATACATGACATCCTTAGTACTTATTTATCCTATAAGAGGATAAGGACCTTTTGGTCACCTTCATCCCGTTCCTAGGTATGTGATATTAATATGGACACAGAGAGTATCAAAATATTTCAGAATAGTGATAGTGATTTACATTTTAGGGCTCAAATCACATTATGTTTGTCGTTTAACTTATTAATGACCCATAATACATAAATATTTATAAAATTATTTTGTAAGTAGATTTTGGGAAATTGTTGACAGTGAACTTTTCTTTAAATTTCAGTATAATTTACCTACAAGGATGCGTGAGTGGCTTAGTAGGTAAAACAACTGACTCTTGATTGCCTTAGGTTATGATTTCAAAGTCGTGAGATAGAGCCCCATGTGGGGCTCCATACTGGGCAAGGAGCCTGCTTAAGATTCTCCCTCTTTCAGGGTGCCTGGGTGGCTCAGTCGGCTAAGCGTCCGACTTCGGCTCAGGTCATGATCTCACAGTTCGTGGGTTTGAGCCCCGCATCGGGCTTTGTGCTGACAGCTAGCTCAGAGCCTGGAGCCTGCTTCAGATTCTGTATTTCCCTCTCTCTCTGACCCTCACCTGCTCACACTATCTCTCTCTCTCTCTCTCTCAAAAATGAATAAAACATTAAAAAATTATTTTAAAAAAAGATTCTCTCCCTCCTTCCTTCTGCATCTACCCCATTCACACTCTTTCTCTCTCTCCCTAAAAAAAAAAAACACAAAAACACCCCAAAACCATGCAATGTTATATAGTTTTAAATGTACAAAAAGTGATTCAACATTTCCATACAACACCCAGTGCCCTTTACGACAAGTGCATTCCTTAATCCCCATCACCTATTTCACCTGTCCCCCCAACCCAGCTCCCTTCTGGTAACCACTGATTTGTTCTCAATAGCTAAGAGTCTGCTTCTTGGCTTCTCTCTCTCTTTTTACTTTGCTCACTTGTTTTGTTTCTGAAATTCCACATATGAATAAAATCATATGGTATTTGTCTTTTTCTGACTAACTTATTTCACTTAGCATTACACTCTCTAGCTCTATCCATGCTGTTGCAAATGGCCAGATTTCACTCTTTTCATGACTAAATAAGATTCTATTGTGTATGTATAGATATACCACGTCTTTATTCATTCCTCAATTGATGGACACTTGGGCTGCTTCCATATCTTGGCTATTGTAAATAATGCTGCTATAAACATAGGGGTGCATGTATCCTATTGAATTAATGCTTTTGTATTCTTTGGATAAATATCCAGTAGTGTGATTGTTGGATCATAGCATAGGTCTTTTTTAACTCTGAGGAAACTCCATCCAGTTTTCCAGAGTGGCTGCACAGCTTGCATTCTCACCAACAGTGCATGAGGTTCCTTTCACCCCCATATTCTCACCAGCATTTATAATTTCTTATCTTTTGATACTAACCATTCTGACAGGTGTGAGGTGACCTCTCACTGTGGTTTTGATATGCCTTTCCCTTATGATTAGCAATGTTGAGGATCTTTCCATGTATCTGTTGGCCATCTGTATGTCTTTGGAGAAATGTATATTCAGATTTTCTGCCTATTTTATTAAGTGGATTGTTTTCCTTTACTATTGAGATGTAGGAGTTCTTTATATATTTTGGATATTAACCTCTTACTGGATATGTGATTTGAAAATATCTTCTCTCATTCAGCAGGTTGCCTTTTCCTTTGCTGTGCAGAAGCTTTCTGGTTTGATGTAGCTCCATTTGCTTTTTTTTTCTTTTGTTGCCTTTGCTTTGGGAGTCAGATCCATAAGCGCATCAGCAAGATTGAGGTCAAAGAGCTTACTGCCTGAGTTTTATGGTTTTATTTCTTACATTCAAGTCTTTAATCTATTCTGAGTTAATTTTTGTGTGTGGTGTAAGATAGTGATCTAGTTTTATTCTTTTGCATGTGGCCGTCCAGTTTTCCCAGCACCATTTACTAAGGGGACTGCCCTATTCCCGTCGTATATTCTTGTCTTTTTGTTATAAATTAGTTGACTATATATGCATACCTTTATTTCTGGACTTTTTATTCTGTTCTTTTGACCTATGTGTCTTTTTTTTTTTTTTAATGCTGAAATCATACTGTTCCAATTACTGTAGCTTTTAATATAGTTTGAAATAAGGAACCATGATATTTCTAGGTTTGTTCTTCTTTGTCAGGATTTCTTTGGCTATTTGGGGTCTTGGGTACTTTAATACAATAGTAAAACTGTTTATTCTATTTCCCTTGTGATTTGATGAACTCTGTTAGTGTTATGCTTAGATTTCTTTCTTATTATCTCTTGTGAATCTACTACAGGGTTTTGCTTTGTGGTTACCATGAGTCTCACATATATCATCCTGTATATAAAACGGTCCACATTAAGTTGGTAACGACTTGTGTTTAAACATATTAAAATTCTATATTTTTAGCCCATCCTTCCATGCTTTATGTTTTTAATGTCACATTTGACATCTTTTTATTTCGTTTATACTTTAACTGGTTATTATGGTTACGGTTATTTATACTACTTTTGGCTTTTCACTTTCATAGTGGCTTTATAAGGATAAGCCATACCTATTCTATATACTTACCTTTACCAGTGAGATTTATACTTTCATATCTTTTGTTACTCACTAATGCCCTTTCTTTTCAGCTTAAAGAAGTTCCTTTACCTTTTTTAGCTTATGCTTATCTGGAAAACTATCTCCCCTTCAATTCTGAATGATACCTTGCCAGGTAAAATATTTCTTTGTTGAAAGTTGTTTTTTTTTTTTCTCTTTCTTTCAGCACTTTTCATATATTATGCCTCTCCTTTCTGGTCTAGAAAGCTCTTGCTGAAAAATCTGCTGATAGTCTTATGGATCTTGCCTTGTACATAGCAAGTTGTTTTTTTTCTTGCTTCTTTTAAGATTCTGTATCTTTAATTTTAACATTTTAATTACAATATGTCTTGCTATAGCTCTTTTTGGACTCATTTTATTTAGAACTCTCTGGACTTCCTGGATGTGCTTGTCTGTTTCAGCCATTATTTTTTCAGATAAATTTCCTGCATGTTTCTCTGTCTCTTTTCCTTCTGGGATCCTTAAAAATGCAAATGCTATTCTGGTTGATGTCATCACACAGCTCCTTTAAGCTATCACCACTTTAAAAAATATTTTATCTTCAGGGCTCCTGGGTGGCTCAGTCGATTCAATTAAGTGTCTGACTCTTGATTTCAGCTCAGGTCATGATCTCACAGTTTGTGAGTTTGAGCCCTGCATCGGGCTCTGCCCTGAGAGCTCGGAGCCTGCTTGGGACTCTTTCTCCCTCTCTCTGCCCATTCCCCACTCATGCTCTCCCTCTCAAAATAAGTAAATAAACTTAAAAAACTTTCTTTTTGTTTTCTTTTTGCTTCTCTGTTTGGGCAAGTGTCACCATGTATTCTTCAAAATCACTGTTCATTTCTTCTGCTTTATATCTAGTCTGCTGCTGAACTTGTTTTTATTTTTTAGTTTGGTTGTATTCTTCTGCTCTGTGGCTTCTGTTTGGTACTTTGTTATATTTTCTGTCTCTTTCCTGAGTGTTCACCCATTCTTTTTCCAAGTTCAGTGAGCATCTTTATGACCATTACTTGGACCAGCTGAATTATTCATTTTCCTTTTACCAAGATGTTTTCCTCCTGAGATTTTATGTTGTCCTTTCGGATGTATTCCTATGTTTCCTGATGTTGCTTGATTCTGTGTTTCTTTCTATATATTAGGTGAAAGAGCAGCCTCTCTCGGTCTTGAAGGAGTGGTCTTGTGCAGATGAAGCCTATCTTTCAACCTTGCTCTAGTTCTTGCTTATCTCTTGAACCTCTATGATTTTCTAAGCAGCTGACTTTTTAAAAAAATGGTTTATAATGTTTATTTATTTTTGAGCAAGAGATAGAGCATGAGTAGGAGAAGAGCAGAGAGAGAAGGAGACATACAATCCAAAGCAGGCTTCAGGCTCTGAGCTGTCAGCACAGAGGTGGACACGAGGCTCAAACCCATGAACCGTGAGATCATGACCTAAGCTGTAGTTGGATGCTTAACCAACTGAGCCACACAGGTGCCCCAGAAGTCTGACTTATCTTAATTGAGCCCAGCTCTTTGAGAGCAGGCCAAGACCTGTCAGTGTTCTAAAGAGAAGGATCTTAGTTAGCATCTTGTTTTAAGCTGATTGGAAGCCTGAACTTTTAAGCAGCAGCTTTTAAAGTATGCAAGTATATATAGTCTTGTGGGATTGCAATTGTAAACCCTGCTGGCTTCCAGGACAGGCAATATGGTGGTGTCTCCCAGGTAATAGGTCCAAAAATTGGGACTTCTGTATAAATGTATAAACTCTTTTCTGGGAGGTCCTGGTGAAGCGTGGTGAGGCTGAGGGAGAGCACAAAGATGGCAGCCCCCACCCTATGTTCCCTGCAGACAGAAAAGCAGCCTTGAGATGTGTGACAAACCTTAAGTCTCCCTCTCAGGCTCAAACCCCAAGACAAATACATAGGCATTTTTCACAGAACGATTGAGCATAAGTGTCAGCCTGCTATCTGTACAGTGCTCTGGGGGTATTAGCCTGCCAATGACTCTCTCTGATTGTTAGTCCCATGGGGCCTAACAGGAATTCAGAACCGTAGTCACCAGAACCAGATGATAAAGGAGCACCTCCTCTATGTGCTGTGTACATCTATGGTCTTTAGTGAAACAACAGGGAAGTGCAGGGCAGGGGCACCCCCACATGCATTAGTGGGGTAGGAGGAGAGCACAGGGTCAGGGCATGTTTACTAGAGTCATCAAGGTAGAGGGAGAGTGCAAGAATGGCACCCAGCAGTGCCTCGATTCCTGTAGAGAGTCCCACCTCGCCCCTGCCTCTCTGGCAGATGTGTGAAAGTCAGCAAAGGGATCTCCATCACATTATATTATAGGCACTTTTCAAACCGCAGCTTTTCTGCTAGTCCCCAGGAGGAGGACCCCTTAAAAGAAAGGGCAATCAAGCCCTTTAAGAAATATCTCAGTTCCAGACCGTGCTTTGAGTCTCCTGGACCTAAGCCTCATTGGTTGTCAAAGCCAGCCATCTTGAGGGGCTCTACTCACCATTGCAGGTTCCAAAGGTTGGGTACCTGATGTGGGTGGGACACAGACTCTACATTCTTCAAGGAGAAGCTTTGTACTTGTGAGATTCCCTCTTAATTATGGTCCCACTGTGCTAGGGGTGAGGTTTTTTGTTGAGACTGTGTCTCTGTCTCTCTTTTCCAATACTATATGAACATAGACTGTAACGCCCCCCCGAACACACATCCACACTCACTCATGTAGAAGTGTGTCTTGCTCACATAAACTTCAAAGCAAGTAACTCACTCAAACAGTGGCTTGAAGATCCAGGCTGCTCCCCATCTGAGGGCTCTGTCACCTTCCATGGCTTCTGAAATGTCCAACTAATGTCCTGCCATTAGGTCAGCAGAAGGTGAAAGAGCATGGAAAGTTGTGGGGGCAGGTTTTGTGGGTCAGGCCCCCAGGTGAGTGGTCTTGGGCAGAAATCAGGGCATACTTTCCTTTGCTGTTTCCATCCAGCTTTGAGTGGCTGCTGGGTCCACCGTCCCATGCAATTTCTGTACTTTTGTGAACTACATTTTAAAGGTCTTCTTGGATTAGAACTAAGCCCAACTAAGAGAGGCTTTGATGGACTGCCATAGTTCTTAGCCCTGTGAAATATTCTGCCATGGTAAATAGCAAGCGTTATTAACAGGAATATTCTTAGTTTAGGTAACAGCTGGGCAGGTCTCTCTGCATGAAACTGAAAATTTATCCCCCCCTTGATTCTGTGATGTACTGTTTGGACTGCAAAAACAAGAAGCAGTATTTTAAAATAAGGTTTCAGGTAGTCAATAGAACTAGACTAATAAAATTCCACTTATTAAAACAATTACTATTAATACTAATACCTCGTATATAACATATTATATTTGCAAAGTGCTCTGTAAACTGGTTCCTAAATAAAAGAAGGAATTGGCCACCAAATGGAAGGATACTTAAATCGAGACTTTCATTTGAAGTTGGAAGCCTCATTCTTGTGTGGTTTCCTTCCCTGACCCTGACAGCAGCTTTTTGGGTTTTGTCATTTCCTTACCTGAAAATTGAAGGCTGTAAAAACTCAGCGAATATTATAAGGATCAGATCCGTTTGAGCATTAAGAATAGTCCACATTAAGGGCCTGCTACATATTCATAGTCGTGGAGAGTACAGATAAAAATATGACTTTTGAAATTTTGATTTGTGATCATTTCTGAACCCATATGTACTCATTAAATGCTATTGAATACATTTTTTTTTTTAATAATGAGAAGGAATTTGACAAACGACCCGTCTGAGCTGAACAAAGAGATTTAACACAGAAGATCTCACACAGCAGGGAAAATACCAACAGAGTGTTAAAATCCCATTTGTTGAGGTAGATTGTATTATGTTCAAACTGTCCATCTTAAGGACAGTTGCTTATAATAATCATTGTCAAGGTGCCATATGTCCTATTTGAGTAGCTAAAAGAGCAATCTACCCCATATCTACTAAATAAATAGTTTTGATGCTGGTCTGAGTGCATACATTTCCTAACAATACCCTTATACAAAGGGCAAACTTTCTTATTGTCATATTAGGCTATCTCATAGAACAAGGTTCACCACTTTTCATTTGTATTTGTGATCTCTTTATTCTCCAAGGATTAAAATCAATAGAGAAGAAGATAAGAAATGACCTTCATATAAGTTGAAACAAACAAACAAACAAAAGAACCTCTGTAATGACCAAAGGGAGAACGAAGGAAATCAATATTTATTGAGTTGTTTTGTGCCAGGCACTGTGCTAGAACATTTATACTCTAGGTCATTTAAATGTGGGGATGGTCGAACAGAGCTAAACTAAGCTTATTTAGTTAACTCTCCATTATTCAGTGGGTTTATTTGCTGATTATCTTTGGAATCTTAGCCTGGTCTTTCTCTTTCCATTAGCATAAATCCAGAACTCTTCATCCCCAAGCCTCCTAGCTGACAGTTTCCTGGAGAATGCAAAGTTTGTTTAGTTTACGTTGTAATTAAGAAAGTGCGCTCACAAAGTAACATCATAGTGTGGTTCAAATCCAAATATAAATGGCTTTTTTATTATCTGATGTTCAGGTTATCATGAATGAACCTAAGCTCCATTTGTGTGACTAACCAAGTGTTATCTATTTAGATTACTGTATTTCCAACAATTTTGTTTTTTGGAAAGCAGAAGAAAACTGAGCATATCCTGATTATTTAAAGTTCATTTTTAGCAAATAGCAGGTATAACTCTAAAATAATTGAAAACTGATAAAATACAGAAGGCAATGGTGGTAAATATGATGAATATAAGGAAATAGAACCCTAATTCTGGGTAAATGCTTAAAGATCATCTAGTTGGTGCATCTTACAACATAGGTTGGAAATTCAAAACAAGGCATGTCTGTCCCAGAGTCATATAGTAGAAAATACCAAAGACTCAGGCATTTTGAATTTTTAAACAAAAACAGGGAAGATATATATGATATAGATATGTATATGATATATATATGATATCTACATATAGATATATCTACATATCTATATCAACAAACATCTAGATAAACTCCAGTGTTTACTCTCTACAGTTCACCTCACATCCAAGTCTTCACTAGCATTACCAAGTTCTCACCTCCCAGCTAGGTTCACTTTCATCCCTGCTCATCTGAGATTTAAGGACCCACCATTAGATATAATCATTATATGCAAACACCATCTCCTCTGTTCTACCTGTCTCCCTCTGCCATGTTCCAGTGGCAAAACTCAGGTGCTCATCAACAGCTTCTCCATCTTTTCTGTTCCTGCCCTCAAGCAGCCAGATATAACAACAGAAAATGATACGACAGGGCTGGCTAGATTCGATATAAATTCAAAATTACAAAACTGTAAAGGGCACTAAACATGTCCTGGAAATCTTACTTTTATAGGTATTTTAATTTCGTATTCTCTAAAATACACTTTCTGTCCTTTCCTCACACTTCTCTCACATTCCACACATTCTATCAGATGCTGACCTTTCATAAAATTTCACTGAGGTAATAAAGATCAGCAACAAAGGAGTCCTTTATCTTTCTTCCACCAAACCGTCAATCCTCTTCTCCATCCTTTCTCATTATAATAGAAAAACTTCTTACCTCCCACTAACAGCTATTTTCTCCACCTGTGCCTATCAGCTTTCGCAGCTGAAGGAAAAGTGTCTTTTCCTTCAGAGATTGTTACCCCATTCATTTATTCATCCAACAAAACTATATTTTATTTGAATTTTTTGTTTATGTATATTTGAGAGAGTGAGAGAGCATATGCCTGAGTGGGGGGTAGGCAGAGAGAGAGAGGGAGAGAGAGAATCCTAAGCAGGTTGCAGTCTGTCAGTGCAGAGCCCAGCATGGGGCTTAATCTCAGGAACCAGGAGATCATGACTAAAGCTGAAACTAAGATTTGGACACTTAACTGACTGAGCCACCTAGGTGCCCCCTAACAAACCTATATTTTAGATTACATGATGTATAAAAATGACTTTGACTTCATGGACGTCATAAAGAGGAATCTGTATTTTGTTGCAAGAATGAATTTGAACCAGTTAGCAGCATGATGTGGTTCAGATCGTAAAAGATAGCAAGGCCAGTGTTGAACTATAGAGAGAGAGACAGTAAGAGAGAGAATACCCATATGTATCTGGTGTAACAGAATAGGGAAGACATGATGGTGGGTTGGTCTATCATGGTAGTAGTTCCAGTGGTGGGAAATGGTCAGATGTGAGATATTTTTAAAGCTAAAATCAAAATGACTTTCAAAAATGGTAATTCAAAGGGGCACAAGCACACTAATATTTATAACAGCACTATCAACAATATCCAAATTATGGAAAGAGCCCAAATGTCAATCAACTGAGGAATGAATAAAGAAGGTATGATATATATATATATATATACACATATACACCAAGATGTCAAGATGTTGCAAATGTCAAGATTTCATTCTGTTTGATCACTAATATGTATATAACAATAATACAATATTGCATTATATATGTACATTATATATATACACACACAATGCAATATTAGCGATCAAACAGAACGAAATCTTGACATTTGCAACAATGTAGATGGAACTAGAGTGTATTATGCTAAGCAAAATAAGTCAGAGAAAGAAAAATATATGGTTTCACTCATCTGTGGAATTTAAGAAACACAACAGATGAACACAGGGGAAGGGAAGGAAAAGGAAGATAAAAACAGAGAGACGAGCAAACCATAAGAGGGTCTTAAATACAGAAAATAAACTGGAGGAGTGGGTGGGGGAATGGGCTACATGGTGATAGGCATTAAGGAGGGCACTTGTTGGGATGAGCACTGGGTATTTTATGTAAGTGACGAATCACTGGTCTCTACTCCTGAAACCAACACTGCACTGTATGTTAACTAGTTTGAATTTAAATAAATAAACAAACAAATAAATAAATAAAATGACCATAGTTTAGAAAAATGACTTGCTGATGGTGTGAATGTAAGGCTACAAGGGAGAGAAACAATTTTTGAATAAAATTGAGATCTGGGGCCAGAGAACCTGGGTTCATGGTGTGATTGGGTACTGAGATGAGATAATGAGGAGCGGACTTCATAGATGAAGCGTAGACAATTGTATGTACTATGAGATTACCATTCATGGGAGATGCTAGAAATGGAAACAAAAATGTTGGCATTAGATAAATGATGCTTGATGTGTATCATGGACATTTTTAAATTTAAGTTTTCAATACACATACATAGCCACACATTTTTAAATGTTGTACCATGTTTAAAAAATTAAGCAAATGACATCATGCTTTGTAATTATTTGCAAACTCCTTTTCACTCAAAATTTTGTTTTGAAAATTATCCGTTCCAAAGTAGATTAATTTCCTATATTTCCCTTATGGTACATGTTATAGCATCATTTGAATAAATTCATTAGATTCGTTCCTGAAGGATGGACACTTAGATTTTCTCCCCTAAGTCTCTTATTGCAGGGTTTCAATGAGCACCCTTACAGACATCACTCTGCATACAAATGAGTTTCCACAGGGCTAATTCTAAGAAATAAAGTAATTGGGTCTCAAAGATAGTCATCATCTTTTTTTTAAATATTGATAAATTGATTCTAAAAATATTTTTTCCAATTTCCAAAGTCACCTGAAGTGTTTGAACGTTCCTGTTTCCTTACATGTTCAACAGTCTTGGCGTTGTTTGTTTGTTTAATTTTTCCCAATCTGTTGCACGGGAAGCAATACTTAAGTGTTGCTTTTTCTCTTGGCTCCCTCTACCCTCGCTTTCAGTCTCGTCACTCCATTAAATCAGTCATCGATGCTTCCAGTCGTCAGTGATCTCCATGGTCACATCAAATAGCCGACTCTGTCTTCATCTGACTCACCAGTGCCACGGCACCCAACTCCATTGACCATCCCCTGTTTGAAACATTCTCCTCTCAATCATTGTGACAACTCACATTCTCCCTGCCTTCCTGACAGTGATTTTGTAGTCTCTTTTACTACTGCCTCCTCCTTTTCAAGACCTGGCTTGGGCCTTCCTTTTCCATCATTTCTTTCTAGGTGCTATATTTTTTCCTGTGATTTTAAATGCCAGCTTTATGAGGCTGCCTACCAATGATATGGCTCTGCAACTCTACGCTTCTAACTTCAGCTTGATATCTCTATCTTGACATATCAGCAGCACCTCAAATTCAACAAGTCAATCTATGGAACCCCTTCCCCCCCAGCTGGACTTCCTTAAATAAATGCCCCTCTTTCAATAAGTAGTCCATCATCATCGATGGATGTGTTAATTCAAAAGCCCTGGTGTCACTATTTCTTTCAGCCTCCATATCCAATTTATAATCTGGCAATCTTTCTTCTTCCAGAATGTATTTTGTATCTCTCCACTTCTGTGATCTCTGCCACCAGGTAGCTCAAGTTCACCACACCCTTCATACTTTCAACCAATTTCAGTTCAGCAGATGTGCCATGATAGGCCATTTCTACATAGTAGCCAGAGTGAGGTTTAAAAAAAAAATCAGTTTGGGGCACCTGGGTGGCTCAGTTGGTTAAGTGCCCAGCTTTGGCTCAGGCCATGATCTCGCTGTTTGTGAGTTCAAGCCCTGTGTTGAGCTCTATGCTGACAGCTCAGAGCCTGGAGTTTGTTTTGGATTCTGTGTTTCCCTCTCTCCCTGCCCCTCCCCTGCTCATGTTCTCTCTCTCTCAAAAATAAACATCAAAAAAAGACAAAAATTATATAACCCATATCACTTTATGGCTCATTTCTTCTTCAACTTCTCTAATGACTTTTTATTTCACCTAATGCACTTAGACTAAATCTCAAATCTTTTCTATGGCCTCAATACCTTTGCCAGCTTCTTTAGTATTATGTCACACCCCCTCCCTCTTCCTCACTGTGTTTCATTCACTTTGGTCTTGTGGCAGTTCCTGAAACACTCTCTTTCCTGAACCCATACTTTGAATCCATAGTCAGTACTTTTCTCTTTGACAAAAACACGTTTATATGGCTTGCTTCCCATCCTTTAGACTTCAGTTTAAATACAGCTTCCTCAAGGGGATCTACCCAAGCCATCTACCCAAGCCATGGTATCTAAGGATGGCTTCCAGTTATTATTTAATGCATTACGTGTTTCTTTGAAAACTGAGTCTAACACGAGTGGTAATGGTTTATTTAGAAAGTGCCAGACCAAAGCCATAAATATTAGAGTAAAAGAAGATGACGCATAGAATGATGGGAAGTAGATAGAGGAAATGCATTTCTGTGCTGGCTAGTCCTCTTCTGCTCATGACAGTGGCACACCAACATCTGCTGAGCCACAGCCACATCTTTATACTGGCTGGATGTAGAAACCAAAGAGTAAAAGAAGATGGGTGTTTCTGGCCTCTTTTCTGCTATTAGAGACTGTCCAGCATAGGAAGCCAGTCTTTCAGACTCAAGGGAACAGGGCTCACTCACTGTCGTGTCACTTGATGTAAGCTTGCCAAGCTGTTTCAGTTGGAATGAATGAATGACTGAATGAATGGACTCAGAAAGTATGCTTCTGACCTTCAGCTTCACTTATGGAAATTGCAGAAATGTTAAAACTCTGTGACACTCATATGTAATATTTTCTAGGAAAATAGAGTTGTGAAGTACACAATGTAGAAGTATTATTTCTACAAGAGAATCTTCAGTAAAGAAAAAAATCAGGAATTTAAGTGTGTAAATGTTAATAGTTCTACCCATACATATTTTTATTTTTTATTATGAGTTATATCACATAAAAATTATAGATATGTGTGTACTATACATACACATGTATGTACACATAATATTTAAAGAAAGGCATGAAAAATACATTTCTGTACTCACTACACAGTTTAATACATGAATCATTTCTTTTAAAGCCCTCATTATATGTCTTGTATTTTCACATCTAAAGTTTTAATCCTGGAAATAAACTTTCTACATGATATGAGGAGAGGAGGTTTGTTTTTCTCCTTAAAGTTATACAATTCACAGGGTGACTGGATGGCTCAGTTGGGTAAGCCTCAGACCCTTGATTTTGGCTCAGGTCATGATCTCACAGTTCACGAGATCAAGTCCCATGTGGGGCTCTGCACTGGCAGCATGGAGCCTGCTTGGAATTCTCTCTCTCTAGTTCTCTCTTTCTCTCTGAAAGTTAATAAATAAACATTTAAAAAACTGGGGCATTTGGTAACTAAGTCAGTTAAGCATCTGGTTCTTGATTTCAGCTCAGGTCATGATCTCATGGTTGTGAGAAGGAGCCCTACATCGGGCTCTGCGCTGAGTGTGAAGCCTGCTTGGAATTCTCTCTCCCTCTCTCTCTGCCTTTCCCCTGCTCTTGTGCCTATGCACACTCTCTCAATAAACAAATAGGCATTAAATACACACACACACACACACACACACACACACACAAATTCACTAGTACTAAATAGACTGGCATTTTGCCATCTGTAGTATCAACTCTTATATATCAAGTTTCTATTTATGCATAACTCTTCCAGATTCTCTATTCTGTTTTGGTGGTCCATTTGCCTAAGCTTTTATTAATTCAACACTATCTTAATTTCAGTAGTTTTTCTAAAAATTTTTTTTCAACGTTTATTTACTTTTGAGAGACACAAAAACAGACAGAGTGTTAGTGGGTGAAGGGTAGAGAGAGAGGGAGACAGAATCTGAAGCAGGCTCTAGACTCTGAGCTGTCAGCACAGAGCCTGACAGGGGTCCCCAACTCATGAACTACAAGATCAGGACCTGAGCTGAAGTCAGATGTTTAATGACTGAGCCATCTAGGCGCCCCTTAATTTCAGTAATTATAAACTAATCCTTGATATCTGTTGGGAAAAGTCTTGCCTGGTTCTTGTGTTGCAGAGATGCCTTAGCAATTCTTGGTTCTTTGTCCATGTATGTGAATTTTATATCAAGCTTGTCCAATTCCATGAAAATACTGCAATTGAGTTTTTTTAAAAGTAGAATTGTATTTTAGGGAAAAGTAATACAAATAAGACTTCTATTGTGAGCAATATATTCTTTCCATTTATTTAGGCTTCTTTAATGTCTTTCCATTTTTCACTGTTATAATTTCCACAAAGTCTTTTACATATTCTGAAAATCATTTTCACTAGGACATTTCTATTTAATGTTCCCTTTAGAAATAAGCTCCTAGTCCTCTTTATAAATCACATACTCTAACTTGACGTTTGGCCATTGATCTTATATTAGCCAAAGCTAGTAAATTTTTTATTAACTTTAATGAATTTACCTGTAGATTATTTTTGCTTTTCTTTTTAGATTGTCCTCTCATTTAAGAAAAATAATATCTCTGTTTCTTCCATTCCAATCCTTCTATGTTTTTTTTAAAATTTTTATTGTGCATTGACTAGCATTCTGATATAATGTTGTTTAGAAGGACTGCTTGTTATTCCTTATTTTAAGGAGCAACTGTTATCTTACCAATTTTCCATGTTTAGATTTACTTCCTGAATTTCCGAAAGTAATTAAGGTCCTGACTTAAGAATTAAACGCACTCTTAGGGGTGCCTGGGTGGCTCAGTCAGTTAAGCATCTGACTCTTGATTTTGGCTCTGGTCTCTGCCCTTCCCCTACTCATGCTGTCTCTTTCTTTTTCTCTCAAAATAAATAAACTTAAAGAAAAAAAAAAGCACACTTAGGGGCTCCTGGATGGCTCAGTTGGTTAAACATCCAACTTTGGCTCAGGTCATGATCTCATGGTTAGTGGGTTCAAGCCCTGAATTGGGCTCTGTGCTATATATATTTAAATATATATAAATATAAATATATATAAAAAAAATATATATAATTATATATATATAATTTTTTTTAAAAAGCACACTTAAAGGAATGCAGCCCCTGCACTATGATAGAGGCATAGATCTGCCACTAGACTTAGGCCCCCAACATGCTGCACGCCCTGCTCTTGTTTACTCAAGCTACTGCAGAGTTGGAAGGTTAAGGAGGCTAATTCGTGAGGACAGTTACTTCAGCCTCTGCCTCGTTCTCTCTAATTTTCAGCCTAACACATTAGGAAAGGAAGGCAAAAGAGGTAGTGTTGGAGAGAGAGACCAGTCCCCTTATGCACGCATAGACTGATAAGGAGAAGTGTGAGATTCGTTTTAAGCAGCACAATTAGCTCTGGAAATGATAGTTATTTTGGAAAGGAAAACAGGCATTCGAATGAGCAAAGGAGACAGACGGTAAACAGAAAGAATGGAAAAACATAGGAAGTAATTATCATTAGATCAGTTGTTTTATAACTACTCTTTCCATCACCTACATTCTAAAATTTCCACTGTTTAGAAAATATATATATACCTCCTTTTTGGTCCACTCCTCCTTCTGTATACCAGTTCTTCCTGTTTCTGTCCACACACGTGATTTGAGAAGACACAGACACACTCACACTCCATTCTGGAATAAGAATTAACATCAACCAGGCCAATAAGCCATCAAGGGAACTCTCTGCCTCCACCCTTGATCCCTGAGAGGAAATAGCCCCACGCAGATCAAAGACTTTAATATTCAGCACTGTCAATTACTAAATGTTTATATATATGAATTTTTTTAGGTAACTAAGGCTTAATAATTTAAACATATCATGTACATGTGCATATATAATCATTTTTGGTGGAAACATTTCTAAAATGCATTGAAAACTTAGTCTCCTTACTTGACAGAATATTCTTGACATAAGTTAATCTTTTCTTGATGATTCAGGGCCATTGGTATGGCTCAAATATAGTGATGCCCTCAGGGATGATTATGGTACTAAGGGCTATGTGGCCAACACTTATTGGCCGTAGGCTCCTGGGCATTTCCAGTTAGTGTACCTTCTGTCTCCTCTCTTTCTGACACCTGTCACTTTTCAGTGTGCCTGCTTCTAACACCCCCCACCCCCCCAAAACTACTTTGCTCCTTCTAATTTGTTATCCACTGTAACCTTGGAAGAACTGGTGGTTGCCATGGGAAACAAGGCGACCAAGGTTATAAAATCGGGAACCTGAATATCCCTGGCTCTGGCCTGAAAAGGATTTCATTGTTTGCCTTCAGAAAAGTGAAGCATGCAAGCATTGGACAACTTTCTTTCTTGGGATTCAGAGGCCTCGTTAGGGTACTTAAGACATTGTACTTTTTTGAAATGGTAGCAAAAGCAAGAGATCTCTACTGTAAAGACTTGGTAGTCTTTGGCTCCTTTGTTGGGAAAAACAAAAGAGGATCCTATTCTGTATGAAGTGTTGGTGATGGCTCAGCCTACCCCTAATGTAGAGACTTTCCCAGGCTGGGCCCCGTATTAAGTAAAACTAGTAAAATAGGACCACACTCTATCAAGGCCCTAAACAAGAATTTAGCCTGCATTAGACAATGGTCAGAAATGTTCCTTGAGGCATGCAGTTCTTTTAATGATATTTGTGGGGTCAGCTGACCAGAAGAAAATCACTGATCATTTCAAAAGTTAGTTTTTCTTGTTGTTAGAGATGAGGAGATATTCAGGGAAAGCTAAAGAGTGCATTCCTTGAAAAGCTGTAGAGGATGGGATATACAGATCTTGGGGATGGCAAACAGTCTGAAAGGTAACAGTCTTTGGTTAATTAAACTAATCTATAGATATCCGTATGCTGCTAATAGCCTTTCAATGTTAGTGTTGGGATTTTACTTACTAATTCTGAGTCTCAAAACATATGAACTCTGGAAAACTGGTTAAAAAAAATCAAATATGTAAGAAGTAGTATTTGATCACATCATTGGATTATCCTTTCTCTTTCTGTCTTCTGTATATGGGCACAGAGCCATGACAGGAACCTGGTTATCAAATCCTCTTTGCTGGGATAAAAAAAAAAAATACAGAAACATCAAGTTACTTTCTGACCTTAAATATAGAATCTGGAGAAAATGGCAGGAAATGGACTCAATCTGCATTGATTGAGGATCATGTAAATCTCTTGCATCTGAGGTGTAACTAGACCTTCAGAGAAAGGAGAATCGTGAGGCTCAAGTCAATATCAAGTGGCACTTTTGTAGTAGGAATATATGTGTCTAGTATATAGCAGAAACCAGGTGAACATGACATAATCCTCATTGATGGCTGCTACGTGTACTGGTAGTTAAATGGAAAGCCGATTCTGAGTTCCCCTTTATTATGAGGATGAGGTTGTTTAACTAGGATACTCACCACAGAGAGCTATCATCCCTGGAATCAGTGAACAATATGGCTCCCCGATTTTCCCTAAGGATTTTCTCCCCCACATAACTTAGGGGTAGCAGTTAAATCTTGAAGACCCATCCTTTTCATGCTGTTAAGAGTTTGACAGCCTTAACTATCTGATATGCTGTATGTCTTTCATTTGTTCCTTCAGATTCAGCTTATATCCTCCTTCACAGCCCTGCTGTGTGAACTGGAAGGTAGACTTTATGGATTTCATCAATAGGGTTTATTTCCCTTGGGCTTCTTGTTGATTTTGACTAATTTCAGGGGCTATCAGGAGATGAAATAGTGGGAAGAGAATGAAACCAGGGAATCTGTTTCTCTTTCCTTTCCTTTCCCTTCCTCCCCACCCCAATGTGGCTACTTCCTTGTGCTGGGAAGCCCTCTCTACGCAGCTACTCTCCCCAGTGGTCAGGAACTATCCATTTCTTTGGCTTTTCAGACATTGTGGAGAGAGCTCCTAGCATTGCTGGCTTTGGGACACTAACTTTCTCTTTCGGTTTCCCATTTTCCTCTTCTGATATTTGTAAAATTTTTCTGTATTAAAGTTCTTTCACTACCCCCATCTGAGTACGTAAGTTATCTCTGCTAAGATTCTGGGAAATCTGGCAAAGATGGAAGAATAAAAAGGGAAAGTTTATGGGGAAGGAAGGATCTGGAGGCTGGGGGCATAGAATTCATGGAACTTGTGTTGGGTACAGAAAATCTTAGCTGTCCCACCACTGAGAAAATATGGTTTAGGATAATCTCTTGGTAAAAATAGAAACAAAAGATATGATGTCTTCATGAAGGCATAGTACAGTGAAAAGGATACTTGAACTAAAATCAGAACACCTAGAGCCAAAACGAAACTCTTTGTTTTTATCACTGTATATATTTTGGAAAGGCACTTAAGCTCCTTGAGCTATTTTTCCCTATAAAATTGTTTGGCCTGAGGATGAAAAGAGATAATAATGAGGAAGCACTTTATAAACCGTGTGGCACTGTACAAATAGAAGTTATTATTGTTATTCCCTTAGATTCTCCACTTCCCCACAATCTTTTTACAGAACATCCTAAATTATTTTCTGCAGAACACTAGTTTCGATAAATATATTTTTTGAAAAAGTGTTTAAGTCCAGGTAGGTATGAGAAAGTACTGCATATCGTATGCATATTTGGAAATACATAATATGCCTTTGTATGCTGAAGATTCTGATAATCGTAGTATTAAAGATATTCATTTAACTTAGTTTCATTTAGCAGTTCCCAAACTAAAATACCCAGAAGCCCTTATAACCTGCAACTTACATCGTCATTTGTTTCATGGAATGTTCCTGGTACACGCTGTCACCCAAGGATTTCTCTGTTTACGCCAGCTCGTTGGTACTTTTTCACTCCAGACTAGCCTCCCTAGGAATGTATGTGTTACATATCCAACTCCTCCAAGCTCAAGAGATCAGCTCACCCAATGATTTACAATCATTTTTTTCCCCACAAGATCTAGTTTTAAACATCAATAGATGTTATATTCGTTGTGAACTTACTGACTCACAAGGGAGTAAAGTACCTCTTGCAGTTGTTTAGAATCACAACTACATAGAATACTAGAAGGATAGATAAGGGACGTCACATATGTAAAATGGATGGAGGCATATACAATTTCTAGGGCACTATGCAGAGTACAAACTTTTGAACTTTCTTTTCCAGCAAAGAAATGCCAATGAGGGGGTGTGATATCAATATGGTTTTAAAGTTAAGCCAATTTCCATTTATCTATCATCTATCTATCTATCTATCTATCTATCTATCTATCTATCTATCTGTCTGTCTATCTACCTAGTTAACTATTGAGTTATCTATTGAGTTAATGCAGGGCTTTAACTCAAAACCATGAGATCAAGACCTGAGCTGAGATCAAGAGTTGGATGCTTAAGTGCCTGAGCCACCCACACCACCCCCCATTCTTTTTTAAAGAAAAAAATTTTATAAACTCCAGTATTTTATAGTAGCAACAAGCAGTAAGCTCTTTGTTATGTGTCTCTTAAGTCATTTCAATAGACACAGTTGAGGAGAACTGCACAGTTGACCTTTAATTAGATTCTTTCCTGAGGATAATGATGAAGACTTGATGGGCATTCTAGCCACTAGGAAATTGAAATCTAAGATTGTTTTCTCTAAGAATTTGGGTATAAAGGGGGAGAATAGAAACTGCTGGCAAAATTTTGGCTTGTGTCACCAAGATGCTCATTTGTTTAAAGTGAGGGTTTTAGTTTTTAATAATCTTCTCTCACACAATAGATTTCTATTTCAATTATTTGTACTTTTCCCACTTTTCTCTTTTTTTAGTGTTTCAAGTTTTTATCTAAATTCTAGTTAGTTAGCATACTATTAGTATATTAGTTTCAGGAGTAGAATTAGTGATTCATCACTTATATACAACACCCAGTGCTCATCCCAACAAGTGCCTTCCTTAATGCCCATCACCCATCTAATCCATCCCCTGTCCACCTCCCCTCCAGCACCCTTCAGTTTGTTCTCTATAGTTAAGAGTCTCTCTTATGGTTTGCTTCCCTCTCTTTTTTTCCTTTCCCTTATGTTCATCTGTTATGTTTCTTAAATTCCACATAGGAGTTAAATCGTATAGTATTTATCTTTCTCTGACTGACTTATTTTGCCTAGCATAATACACTCTAGCTCCATCCATGTTGTTGCGAATGGCAAGATTTCATTCTTTTTGATTGCTGAGAAATATTCCATTATATATATATTTTCTTTATCCATTCATCAGTCAAAAGACATTTGGGCTCTTTCCGTACTTTGCAATTGTTAATCGTGTTGCTGTAATCATCAGGGTGCACGTACCCTTTTGAAGCACTGTTTCTGTAAACTTCGGATAAATGCCTAGTAGAGCAATTGCTGGGCCACAGGTAGTTTTATTTTTACCTTTTTGGGGAACCTCCATACAGTCTGCAGCTGCACGCACTTTGCATTCCCACCAACAGTGTACGAGGGTTCCCCTTTCTCCGCGTCCTCACCACCACCTGTTGTTTCCTGTGTTGTTAATTTTAGCCATTCCGACAGGAGTCAGGTGGGATCTCACTGTAGTTTTGATTTGCATTTCCCTGATGATGAGTGATGTTAAGCGTCTTTTCATACGTCTGTTAGCCATCTGGATGTCTTCTTTGGAAAACTTTCTACTTGTGTCTTCTGCCCACTTTTTAACTGGGTTATTTGTGTTTTGGGTGTTGAGTTTGATAAGTTCTTTATAGCTTTTGGATACAACCCTTTATCTAATATGTCATTTGCAACTATCCTCTCCCATTCTGAAGGTTGTCTTTCAGCTTTGTTGTTTCCTTTGCTGTGCAGAAGCTTTTCATTTTGATGAAGTCCCAGTAGTTCAGTTTTTATTTTCTACTTCCCCCTTTTCTCAGAAGCTTCTTGGCATTGTTAAAAAAGGGAACTAAACTTTGAGTCATAAATGGGGGTAAAAACGTGGAAATATTTAAACTTGAAAGGGAAATGTTAGCATCCCTCCATCCTTTTCTAAATCTTTCTTAAGCTACATGGCAGGAAAAACACTATGAAAACCTTTAGTGATCCATGGTGGATTTAGCTCTACAATGAACTTGAGTTCCTGAGCTTCACAAAAGATTCTCTTGGAACAACATCACACTGGACTAGCTTTGTATTCTGTTTCATGTAATTGCATAAGATCTGTGTGGATGTTCCTTATGCCAATAGGAACAGTAAAGCTTTTATGGGAATTTTTCAAATGAAGGCTTTGTAGGGAATGCCTTGAAGACAGTGTCATTATGACTCTTGATTTGTCTCTTCTCTGTTTCCCACCTATCCACCCTTGAAGAGGTGCATAGGAATGAATTTTCCAAAAGAAAACACCCAGATACCTAACAAAGCATTGGACTCCTTTCTTTCTTTTTTTTTTTTAATGCTTTTGGATAGTGATTTTTCAAGGCTCAGGCAAGTTCATTATAATTCTAGGTTTTCCCAAGTCTACTGTGTATACTAATCTATGGACATAGATCTCTCTCTTTTAGAGAAAGTCTTGCCACATTCTTCAGCCCAGAGTTTAAGTGCTGTGTTTAAAAAGCATTAAGAGGTCGGGGCACCTGAGTGGCTCAATTGGTTGAGTGTCTGACTTCAGCTCAGGTCATGATCTCACAGTTTGGGAGTTCAGGCCCCACATCAGGGTCACTGCTGTCAGCGCGGAACTCACTGCAGATCTTCTGTCTCCCTCTCTCTGCCCCTCCCCACTTGTGCTCTCCCCAAAATAAATAAATATTTTTAAAAATTTTTAAAAAGTAGTAAGAGACCACCTCTGTCAACAGCAGGAGGACATAAGGATTTCTGGAATCTCTGGGGTCTTCTATGCACCTCTGCTCATGATTGGATGAAATAATATATACAGAGTCACCAATCTGCCATTCATTGTGGGAGGTGACAAGGTGTGCTTATCACTAAGTAGACAGGAAGGACCCTATGAAGTCAAAACACAATAAAATACTTGCTTGTCTTAGAAACGCCAGTACATCTTTAAGTGAAAGCTTGGTCCCTAGCAGGTCTGGTGGGGAAGATTAGATTAGTTGCCTATTCTAATTGGCAAAATAAGAACCTGAATGTGAATATGAACTTTTGGGATCTGGGCATAATTTTATACAAGGGATGAATGGTCGATGACTCCCAGTAGTGACTCACTTTTCCATGACAATGCCATTTACCTTGAAAACATGAACAGCCAGTCGTTTCAGTCACATTATGGCTTTTGACTGTGAAATATACAATTTAAGCCCTTTCAGGAAGCAATTTTGTTTCTGCTCATTCCAAAAGCCTGCTAAATTAGAATGCGTAGGCATTTTGCTTACATCATCATTATATGGAAACACACATGTGATAAAGACTTCCACTTATAAGTGATCACTGTTCAAATTATAGTTATCGCAACTTATTCTTATTAAGTGGCTATTTACATGTATTTGTTTGAGAGTGGCAAGATAAAATTTCACTGCATTTAATTAACAAAATTAAAACATTGTCAAGGCAAAAATGGTTGACATAGTCCCAGTTGTTCCCCATACTCTCTCTCTCCCTCTCTCATCCAGCTCCTTGTCCTCTTCATCTCCCCCTTTCTCTCTCTTACATATAGATATGGGTGTATATCATATGTCCTATAGGTATGTGTGTGTATATGTGTGTGATCTATTCAGATATGTCATATCAGATATGTGTGTGAAGTAATACACACAGTCACACACATGCATATATTTATACATACACATTCAGGATTTTCTCAGAGCATCTCTTTCCTATTTAATACTTATAATTCCAGACCTGACTCTACCCAGAAATGAGTCCTTAGTCCCCCTCCTTTGCCCATGAGGAATATTCTAAACACTTCTGTGGTTGCCCATGTATAGTCATTCCTGTGGCTCTCAAACACCAGAGCAGAATGGTTTTTCATCACTGTTGATGCTCCATCCTTGTAGAGGGAATCCTATCAGTCTAAACCTTGACATCTATACACCCCTTTACCTGCTCTGATGAGGGGAGAGAGATGGCTTAAAGTGATAGATAAATCTGGAAAGAATAATTTAGGCATGCTTGGCTTAGCTCCTCTCTTTTTCCTTTTGGTGATCAGCTGCCTAAAGGAAGCATAAATTCAGCTGTGCTTCTATAGAGTCATGCTTTGCTCTGAGTCTAGTGCTCTTCAAATGGGAATAGTACCTCCCTTCATATCTGGGGCTTAGTTACCAGGCCCCTGTGGCCCTGCCACTAAAGCATGTCCTCTCACTTAGACTTTATGATGGAGTTTCCCAATCGATACTCTATGAAAAGCCTCAGAGATCTCAGAATAT
This sequence comes from Proteles cristata cristata, assembly GCA_017311185.1. Lineage (NCBI taxonomy): Eukaryota > Metazoa > Chordata > Mammalia > Carnivora > Hyaenidae > Proteles > Proteles cristata. The sequence goes on along the minus strand of JAESUZ010000756.1, from coordinate 2,549,138 downwards.
CAATCCTTTCAGGAGTTAGGGTGACTGAGTGAGATTTTGTGGTAGCCAGTCCACTCTACCATTCATTACTAGGCATAAGGAGCCTTATCTGTTTATCCATTCTCCTAAAAACATTATCTTGTTCTCTATGTGCCTTGAGGCAAAAAAAAAAAGTTTAAAAAACATTTTTATCAGCAAGAAAGGTGATATTTTGATTCTTCCTATGCTTCTCTCTTGTCTTAACTTGCTTAGACAGGAGTAGGAAAGAAGGCTACTCTTTATTGAGCTGCCTCAGAGATGTCAATTTCGGGGCTTACAGAATAATCTTTGCCGATTTTTCCCTCCTCTCTGAGACTGACCCTTTATTTTTCTCCTGCTGCGTCTAGTCTTTGGAAAGTAGCTATTCCTTTTGGTGTGCAATGCCTTCGTGTCTTCTCCTGTTTTGCAACAACTGGCATTTTCTGTGTATGTTCACTGCTTCACCTCCTGCTGGTACTTCTTTGTAAAAAAGGATATTTCTCAACAAAAATATATGATGAATAGTGTGGGCTATGGTGTCAGATAAACTTAGTTTGGATTCTCAAGCACTTCATTTGACCTTGAGCATAATATGTAAACATTTAACAACTTGAGTTTCCTCATATATCCTATGGGGATATTAATTATGCCTAACTCACTGAGTCATGAGGAGTAAATAAGACTGAGTATATATGTATAACATACACTATAGTGTTTTGCATAGAGTATGTGTTTGGTAAGCATTAGCTTACCAAATTATCTCACATTAAGATACAGACATGCAAGAAGTAAGTAGCTTAGAAATCCTAAGGATGTCCTATAGTATCTCCTACTTTATTAGTTAAAAAAAAAAAAACATGCTCTGTGCTGACTGCCAGCTCAGAGCCTGGAGCCTGTTTCAGTTTGTGACTCCCTCTCTCTCTGACCCTCCCCTGTTCACGCTGTCTCTCTCTCTCCTAGAAAAAAAAAAAAAAAAAAAAAAAAAAAGAAACACAACTTTCGGGACACATGAATAGCTTAGTCAGTTGTTAAGTCCAACTTTGCCTGAGGTCAAGATCTCACGGTTTGTGGATTTGAGCCCTACATTGGGCTTTGCGCTGACAGCATGGAGCCTTCTTTGGATTCTCTGTCCCCCTCTTTCTCTGCTCCTCTCCTGATCACCCTCTCTCTCTCTCAAAAGTAAATAAGTATTAAAAAAACTTTTGGGGCGCCTGGGTGGCTTAGTCGGTTAAGCGTCCGACTTTCGCTTAGGTCATGATCTCGCGGTTCGTGGGTTCGAGCCCCGCGTCGGGCTCTGTGCTGACTGCCAGCTCAGAGCCTGGAGCCTATTTCAGTCTGTGACTCCCTCTCTCTCTGACCCTCCCCTGCTCACGCTGTCTGTCTGTCTGTCTCTCTCTCTCCTAGAAATAAATAAAAATATTTAAAAAAAAAACAAAAAACAAAAATCTTTTGTCCATCTTTTTAAATCATAGATTGGATAATTAGAAGTCATAAATAGAATTAAAAGTAAAAGTGTAATCTTCCTTGTGTGCGATAGAAAAAAATACAAAAACAGGCAAAAGGATTACAAAAATTCAGCAATCTGAGGTCATTAAGTGTAAAGGGAAACCTTCAATGGTTTCTGATAGCATCACTTACAGAAAAGGAGAAAGATTCACATTGATCATCTTTACCATGGCTCATGAAGAACATATTACTATAGAGCATGAAAAGTAAAGGAAGCTGCTGAAGCATTTTGGAATCACTTCTCTTAATGTAGTCACAACAAAGTCTTGTAACAGGAAGACTTTTATAGAAATCTACTTGTGGGAAACTCTCTCTAATGATGCCAGTGAAGAAGATATTCTTGAAAAAAGAACTTTTGTATGAGCATTGCTTTTAACTGATAAAAAACACTGTCACATTTATAGATCTCATTTTGACCTCATAACACCCTTATGAGGTATCTGGTCAGGTATGGTCGTCTCCATGTGAAAAATAAAGAAATGCAGATGAGGAAATCTTGAGAGGTTTCTGAAACTAGAGCTTTCTCTCCACAGAGATGGCCTCGCTGAGAAGCTGCAATCCACCCCTTTCTCTTGAAAATGTTATTATATTTATCAAATAGATTTTTTCCTGATAATCCATCTTATCATTATTTTTTAAGTCTCTTCCTTCCTTCCTTCCTTCCTTCCTTCCTTTCTTTCTTTCTTTCTTTCTTTCTTTCTTTCTTTCTTTCTTTCTTTCTTTCTTTCTTTCTTAAGAAAGCATGAGGGAGGAAGGGAAGGAGGGGCAGAGAGAGAGTGGGGGAGAGAGAGAGAATCCCAAGCAGGCTCCACCCCTTTAACGTAAAACCGATGTGAGGCCCAAACCTGTCAACCGTGAGATCAGAACCTGAGCCAAAATCAGGTGCTTAACTGATGGAGCCACCCAAATGCCCTCATTATTTTTTTATTATTTGAACTTTCTTCCCTTTTTTTTAAGGTAGAATTTAATATAATTTAATTTTACAAAAAATGACCTAAGTTTCATCTGGTTTGCTATAGTAGCCATGTTGGTTGGATATTTTTAAAAGATGGCATTAAGACAAATAATAAAATTACCACTCCTTGAATGTCATAAACATCTATCTATTAGCTTATACAACCTTCACAGTAACTGAGTAATTGAGCACAATATAGGTATTCTTGACCGTATTTTACCTATTAAGTAAACAGAAAAATATGAATCCAGGTATTTGGATCTTCAAAACTCATGTTATTTCTAGGCTCACGTGTTATTTTCCACAATGAGTCTTCAGAGTCTTTAACTATCAAGAATGACCCAGAGCCAGAACAGCAGAGAGTATTGAATTTATCTATAAATATCCTTGGCTCACCTTCAAGGAAATGTGAATTCAAAACAAAGCATGTTATGTGGAAAAAGCTTGATAGATGCTTTAAAATTCGGGAAATGTTTCAGCTTTTCTGAGAGGTTCATTCAACACATACAGAGTTCAGTCGACCCTAAATTTAAGTTGTTCCCGAGAATCTAACCAGAAAAAAATCTCTGCTGAATCAAGAAATACTTGCAGAGCATCTTCGGAGAATTATAAACCATTGCTCTTATAATCACCATCAATCTCTGCCGTCCCCTATAAAGAGAAGATGCTGAAATGCTATTCATCAGATTCTGATCAACACAGAAAAAATGTGAAAGGCAATGAAGAGCAGCTCTGGGTGAAAGTAAAAGGCAAACAAACTTCCTGCCTAGTTTCTTCTCCTTTCAAGGATGTTAAATATCACATCCTTAGTTTCCACACACAAGGGGAGCCGGGGACCTGGATACACTTCAATTAAGAAAGGAGCAGAGACCTCTTGCTCAGTTTATGTCTTAGGAGCCCTCAAATATCTGTACTGAAAAATATGACTCCTGCTTTCAGAACGTGAATATGTATTAAGTTCCTTTACTGTAATCATACTTTTCATGAAGGCTGAGATACGGTTCAGGAAAGAAGGGGACGGGACAACTTCGAATTAGCCCATTTCAGTGTACTTGCTACCTCAAGAAAAATTGCTTTTTTTTCTTTTGCTGTTATTGATGATAAAGAAAAGAGGAATAAATACTTAGAAAACGATTCATCGTGCCCTACCATGTTAGCCAACAGCTGGCCCATTGCCGTGCTAAGTAAAGGGAGGGATACAGAAGAAAACCTAAGTGGGGAGACCTTGTTGCCCTGAGTAAGCTGAAGAAACTGGTCGGAGAGCCAAGGCTTACATCAATGAAGTTATCACTCGTAGTGCCGCTGATGTAGAGTGAAAATTCTCTTTCTCAGGAAATCACAACCTAAATTGGACAAATAATCTACTGTGTGAAACAATCAGAAGTGAACCCAGGTGGACTTACAGGACTAGCAGTCTGGAATGACTAACCTCATGAGTGCTTTGAGTCATATTCAGACATCCTCAAGTGTTTCAGCAGAGCCCTTCTGGAAGAGGCCAGTGCTCAAAAAAGGGTATTGGGAGGGTGGGGTACAATTCTGTTAACTCTGCTGGTTTGGTCTTGCTTTCTCTGATGGTCTGTGGGCTCTCTTGTCCTTTCTAATCCTTTTGATAGGGGATCCTAAACAGCCGTAATAAGAAGTGCTGATACCCAGGACCTAAAGCCCTTAGGTACGACACCTTCCGCTCGCTCAGCGTTCGAGAAAAGTGATGTCTGTGACTGTCTGCCTGCCAGTTTTCTCTTACTACAGATGATTCCTTTTTCTACTTTGAGCCTCAGTGCTTTATATCGCCTAAGGATAAGCCTGGCACTTTTTACAATCCATGATCCAATTAGCAGAGAAGGGAGCAGCTCAGCTTTGCAACAACACACAGACTCTGGTATGAGCCCCACAGAGAAAAAGCAACACTTTAGATACTCTTTCTGCATAGCTGTCTACCTGTTCTCTCTGTGATCTTAGAGCAAAGGCCTGGGGAACTTTGTTAGCTGCCCAAGGTACTATTCAAGTCTGGATGGATGGAAAGGGAATTATGTAAAATGTTTCTATTGGTGAGGGTTCACTAAATACCTCCCACACCCGGACCTTTCTAATAGCCATTTACTATATATATTCTGAGAAATAGGAAAAGAGAATTTTACTTGAGGATAAAACTCCGAGGAAAGAGTGTATTTATACCCTGAGCTAAAAGGTACCAGTATGCATGACTTCTCACTTTTTTTTTTTTTTTTTATCCTGAGGCTTGAAAATTCTACTTCCTGTATCTAAATTGCTTGCAGGGTGAAGAGGAGGAGATGATGGTCCTGTTTTTGAAATAGAACAGAACTTAAAACGATCTTAGTGCATTGAACATTTTGAGAAGTATTGCTCATGCAACCATATTTGTTAAGGACTGAAGGAGATGCAAAGAAACACAGGATTCTTTTCCTGCTCTCCAGCGCTGTATATTTAGAGGAGATGTTTACCATTCACACATTCTCAACTTGCTGCTTGCAGGCATCAGTTTGTCTAGTGGTTCCCAAGCAAGTACAGTACCACTAACCAGCAATTTTTCTAGACACGTGTTTGTTTGTTGTTATTTGTTTTATAATTTAAGTGTTATAATACAGTGTGCAGTGATACAAGTGATCTAGGAATCACCTTAGGGATCAAAGATGCTAAACATCTTTCAATGCCCAACAAGAGAAAAAAAAATCTGATCCGAAATGTCAAAAGCATCCCTCCTACTTAAAATTAAGAATCACTATGTAGACTTTTCCACATTTAGAAAAATTTTTAATGTTTTGTTTATTTCTGAGAGAGAAAGAGAGGGAGACACAAAATCCAAGGACAGGCTGAAGGCTCTGAGCTAGCTGTCAGCACAGAACTCAACACAGAGCTCGAACCCATGAACTGTGAGATCATGACCTGAGCTGAAACCGCAGGCTTAACTGACTGAGCCACCCAGGCGCCCCTAGATTATTCCATACTAATTCCAGGCTCTGTGCCTTGATCTAGCCCCTTGGTCTGTTCTTTAGGACAACAAAGCAGAAATGCTGTGTTGGGGACTATACCAGCCAGCTTAGGTAAGCTATACAGAAATAACAAACAGGCCAGCAAGTTCAGTGGCTTGAAACATTAAGATTCATGGGGCGTCCGGGTGGTTCAGTCGGTTAAGCGTCTGACTTTTGCTTAGATCATTATCTCACAGTCCGTGGGTTCGAGCCTCGCGCCGGGCTCTGTGCTGACAGCTCAGAGCCTGGAGCCTGCTTCAGATTCTGTCTCTCTCTCTCTCTCTCTCTCTGCCCCTCCCCTGCTGACTCTCTGTCTCTCAAAATAAAATAAAGACATAAAAAAAGAAACAATGAGGTTCATTTCTCACTCATGCCCCATATCCATTTTGGTGTCTCTTTGGGCTCTTACCCATGTAATCTATATCTGGGGTCCAGACTAAAGAATAGCCTTTTCCTGGCACACTGTCATTTGGGAGTCAGAATAGGATAGGAGAATCATGAACTGGATTTTGAGCTTCTGCTTGAGTGATACATTATTTCCACTCCTATTTCATTGACTACTGAAAATCATATGATCAAGCCTAATATCAGTGCAGTACAAGTGAATAAAACCTCTTCCAAGGAGGCACAGAAATATTTTGAACAATAACACAATCCACTTTAGAGAAGGTGAGACAGAGGCAGAGGTTTCTATTATAGCAAAATTTCTTAAAATGGGCTCTAAAAACAAAATCTACCTCTGATTACCAACCAAGAACAAGTCAATTCTCTGATTCCCTTAGATCTAAGCTTCAGAAGAATAAGCTGGAAACTCAATGGGAAGAATGAAAACTCATATCACTTTTGTCTATGCCAAAAGTATATTTCTACCTTTAGGAATCTCCCAGGCCTAGAAGCATTATGGTCTGGTCTCCCAATCCCTCTTAAACCCTTTTGAAAGTGTGCACACCTTAGCAAAGATTTCCATAGCTTCCATAATCCTCATTTTCTTCCTTCCTATCTAGCTGCTCTGCGTTGACAAATATGTGTGAATAATAATGAGGATATTCTTTTGGGCCTTATATATTTTTTTCATCTTTGTGCTCTTCCTTGGAGAGTATGTCTAATTTTGACACTCTACTGATCAATATATGATTTTTGAATCTGAGTGGCCTTTTTTCCTAAGCTTCAGTGACACATTTTCTTTTTTTTTTTTTTTTTTTTAAAGATTTTTATTTATTTCTAGGAGAGCGAGAGAAAGACAGCGTGAGCAGGGGAGGGTCAGAGAGAGAGGGAGTCACAGACTGAAACAGGCTCCAGGCTCTGAGCTGGCAGTCAGCACAGAGCCCGACGCGGGGCTCGAACCCATGAACCGCGAGATCATGACCTAAGCGAGAGTCGGACGCTTAACCAACTAAGCCACCCAGGCTCCCCTAATTCTTTTTTATCCTTTACTTGTCTAAGTTGGGTATGATTTCTCCTGGATGTCATTGTGATAAATGATTTTAGAATTTTTTTTATTCTTCTGGAATTTTTAACGTAGGAAAACTGAAACTTTAATTTTACAACATTCTTTTAGGAAATGAAGAATTTTGAGAGAAATTTCCTTCAACGGTGCTTTGTTTAAATAGAATAAGTAAGGGTTAAACAAAATTGTTGATTTTTAAAAGTTACAAATACCAGAGCACTAACTATAATAGTCAAATTTAAATTTAAAGACATAAGCTAGTGCCTCTTATTCTTCTTTGGATTGTAATTGAAATTTTATAAACATTTACTGTCTCAAAGAAGGCATTATGTTCCCCTTGCAGTTATTGAGCTAATACAAAACCTCTTCACATTCACACTTACTGTCAATCTATTTACTATTTATTCATCCCTTGAAAGTTCTCAGTTTTTACAATTAAAACTAATTGTTTTGACAATGATAGCTGTGCTTTATTTTTCCTCTCTTGTCTACACTCTCTATTGGCGGTATGCTCCCTGGCAATCTGTGAACCTCTCTCCTTCAAGTTTCTCAACTATCGTAGAATACATAAAGTTCTTAGGGAAACTATTGGCATTTGGCAAAACTTTACCTAGAGTAAAGGTGATGCGTTTTGTTATTGATGTGCCATGCATGTGTTTTGCTTGCGTAAGTTATTAAAAGTCATTATCATCTTAATTTATCATTGAGGAAACTGAGGCTCAGATTCGTCCAGAGATTCACTTTAGTAGTAAAGCCAATTTGAATTTGTTTGTGTGGCCCCAGAGATGATTTTTCTCCTCTGATTCTCAAGATCAATAGGTGTTGCTCTCAGGACTTCAAAAAATATGGAAATCTTAGGTAAACCATGAGATTCATAAGTAATTACGAATTTTGAAGACCGTGCTAAACACTTTCCTTCCGTTACTCATTTAAGTGTAAACTGCACTTGTTTTGTTATTTCATCTTCTTCATTTCCCTTAACATGTTGTAACCTTTCTGATGGAAGAGAGTAGGCAGTGTACTACCTTGGTATTATTTGCACTACTTACTAAAATGTCATGATAAAAACTTAAATATGAAGGTTTTTAATAGTTTAAATTGATTTAATTAATGTGAAAACAATATTGTGATATAGACAGGAAAGAGACTATCTTTATTTTACCAATGAGCAAATTTAGAAGGAGTGAGGTCAAGGAATTTATCTAAGATCACGCATCTTGGTCACAGAAACCTGCGTTCACTATTATCAGTAAATCCTGATTAAGTATGTGTTGAATAAAGAAATTCGTCCTTGAAACTCCTGAGTATGGAACAAAGACAGAAGAGTACTGTCACAAATGTTCAAAATTGTCTTACAGCACATTCCAACTGTTCAAATGTTTTAAAATTCCAAATAGTACATTATAGTTTCAAGTATATAATTTAATGATTCAACCCTTCCATCCATCACTGGATACTCATCACAGGTGAATTCCTTAATTCCCATCACCTGTTTAACCCATCCCACCATCCCATCCCTTCTGGTAACCCTCAGTTTGTTTTCTATAGCTGAGTCTGTTTCTTGGTTTGCCTGTCACTTTTTTTTTCCCTTTGTTGATTTTGTTTCTTAGATTCTATACATGAGTAAAATCATCTGGTATTTGTCTTTCTCTGACTGAGTTATTTCACTTAAAATTAGCATAATATTCTTTCCCTCCATCCATATCCTTGCAAATGGCAAGATTTCATTCTTTTTATGGATGATATACATACATACATATATACATGTATACATACATACAAAGATACACACCTTTGTTCTTTATCCATTTATCAGTCAGTGATCATTGGGCTGTTTCCGTAATTTGGCTATGTAAATAATAGTGCTATAAATATTGGGGTGCTCGTGTCCCTTCCAATTAGTATTTTTATTTTCTTTGGGTGAATACCTACTAGTTCAATTGCTGGATTGTAGGATAGTTCTATTTTTAACTTTTTGAGGAGCCCCCATACTGTTTTCCAGAGTCGCTGCACCAGTTTGCATTCCCATCAACAGTGCAAGAGGGTCCCCTTTCTCCACTTCCTCGCCAACACCCATTGTTTCTTGTTTTTTTTTTTTTTTTTAATTTTAGCCATTCTGACAGGTGTGAGGTGATATACATTAGAGTTTTGATTTATGTCTCCCTGATGATCAGTGAAGTTGAGCATCTTTTCATGGGTCTGTTAGTCATCTGGATGTCTTCTTTGGAAAAATGTCTACTCATGTTTTCTGCCCATTTTTAAGCTGGGTTATTTGGTTTTTGAGTGTTGAGTTTTAAAAGTTCTTGATATATTTTGGATACTAGCCCTTTATCAAAAATGTCATTGGCAAATGTTTTCTCCCATTCTGCAGGTTGCCTTTAGTTTTGTTGGTTGTTTCCTTTGCTGTGCAGAAGCTTTTTATTTTGATGAAGTCCCAGTAGTTTATTTCTGCTTTTGTTTCCCTTGCCTTAGGAGACGTATCTTGTAAGAAGTTGCCATGGTCGATGTCAAAGAGGTTACTGCTTGTGTTCTCCTCTAGGATTTTGATGGTTTCCTGGCTCACATTAATATCTTTTATGAATTTTGAACTTATTTTTGTGTATGGTGTAAGAAATGGGCCATTGTCACTCTTTTGCATGTTGCTATCCAGTTTTCCCAACACCATGTATTGAAGAGACTCTTTTCCCATTGGATATTCTTTCCTACTTTGTTCAAGATTAATTGACCATATAGTTGTGGGCTCATTTCTGATTTTCTATTTTATTCTATTCTGTTTCTATTTTTGTGCCAGTACCATACCATTTTGATAACTATAGTTTTGTAATATAATTTTAAATCTAGAATTGTGATTACCTCCAGCTTTGTTTTTCTTTTTCAAGATTGCTTTAGCAATTTAGCCTTTTGTGGTTCCATGAAAATTTTAGGATTGCTTGTTCTAGCTCTGTGAAAAATGCTGTTGTCATTTTGATAGGGATTGAATTAAATGCAGAGATTGCTTTGTGTAGTATAGATATTTTAACCATATTTTTTTATCCAGTCTGTGAGCATGGAATGTCTTTCCAATTTTTTTGTGTGTGTGTCCTCTTTAATTTCTTTCATAAGTATTTTACGATTTCCACAATATAGATCTTTTACATCTTTGGTTAGGTTTATTCCTAAGTATCTTATTGTTTCTGGTGCGTTGTATTTGGGTTGATTCCTTAATTTCTGTTTCTGCTGCTTCATTATTGGTATGTAGAAATGCAATACTGAGTTTGTGTATCACTTCTAGCAATTTTTTGTTGGACCTTTTCAGATTTTCTGTATAGAATATCATGTCATCTCCAAATACCAAAAGTTTGACTTCTTCCTTGCTGATTTAGGGGTCTTTTATTTTTTTGCTGTCTGATTTCTGTGGTTAGGACTCCCAGTACTGTGTTGAATAACAGTGGTGAGAGGGGACATCACTGTCTTGTTCCTAAGCATAAAGGAAAAGCTCTCAGTTTTTCACCATTAAGAATGATATTAACTGAGTTTTTCATATATGGCCTTTATTATATTGAGGTATTTTCTCTCTATCCCTACTTTGTTGAGGATTTTTATCATGAATGGACTTTAGGGGGCACCTGGGTGACTCAGTTGGTTAAGCACCCAATTTTGGCTCACTTCATGATCTCGCAGTTTGTGGATTCCAGCTTCATGTTGGGCTTTGTGCTGACAGCTTGGAACCTGGACTCTGCTTTGGATTCTGTGTGTGTGTGTCTCTCTGCCCCTCCCCTGCTAGTACTCTGTCTTTCTCATTCTCAAAAATAAATACACATTTAAAAAACAAATGAATGGATTTTGTACTTTGTCAAACAATTTTTCTGTATCTCTTGAAAGGGTCATATGGTTCTTATCCTTTCTTTTATTAATGTGGTATATCTAGGTGCCTGAGTGGCTCATTCAGTTAAGTGTCTTACTCTTGGTTTTGGCTCAGGTCATGATTTCATGGCTTCATGGGTTCAAGCCCCACATGGGGTGTGCACTGGCAGTGCGGAACCTGCTTGGGATTCTGTCTCTTTCCGTCTGTCTCTCTCTGCCCCTCTTCCACTTGCATTGTCTTTCTTTAAAAATAAATAAACTTTAAAAAAATGTGGTGTGTCATGTTGGTTGAGTTGCAAATATTGAACCAGTGTTGCTGTGCAAGAATAAATCCCACTTGATCAAGGTGAATGATTCCTTTACGTACTGTTGGATTCAGCTTGTTAGTATTTTATTGAGAATTTTTGCATCCATGGTCATCAGGACTATGGGTCTGTAGTTTTCTTTTTTAGTGGTATCTTTACCTGGTTTTGGTGTCAGAGTAATGCTGGCCTCATAGAATGAATTTGAAAGTTTTCCTTCTTTTTTCGTTGTTTTTTTTTTTAGAATTGTTTAAGAAGAATATGTGTTAATTCATTTTTAAATGTTTGGTTAAATTTGCATGTGAAGTCATCTGGCCCTGGACTTTTGTTTGTTGGGAGATTTCTCATTACTGATTCAGTTTCTTTTCTGGTTATCAGTCTGTTTCAGTTTTGATAGGTTATATGTTTCTAGGAACTTATCTGTTTTTTTCTAGGTTACCCAATTCATTGGCATGTAGTTTTTCATAATATTCTCTTACTTATATTTGTATTTCTGTTGTGTTGGTCATTATTTCTATTTTCTCATTTGTGAATTTATTTATTTCTGTCCTTTCTCCTTTATTTTTGATAAGTCTTGCTGATGGGTTATCAATTTTATTCCTGTGTTTTTCCCCAAAGAATCAGTTCCTGGTTTCACTGATCTATTCTATTGTCTTGTTTGCTTTTTAATTTTTATATTATTTATTTCTGCCCTATTATTTATTACTTTCTTCCTTCTGCTGGCTTTAAGCTTTATCTGTTATCTTTTTCGAGCTCCTCTAGCTCCTAAATTTACGTGTAAGGTTAGATTGCTTATTTGAGATTTTTCTTGCTTCTTGAAGTAAGCCTGTATTGTTGTATAATTCCCTCTTGGGACCACTTTTGCTTCATCCCAAAGATGTTGGACCACTGTTTTTTCAATGTCATCTTTTCGATGCATTTTTTTATTCCTTGTTTGATTTCTTTGTTGATCCATTCATTGTTTAGTAGCATATTGTTTTAACCTCCATGTATTTGTGGTCTTTCCAAACTTTTTCTTGTGGTTGACTTCAAGTTTTATAGCGTTGTGGTCAGAAAATATGCAAGGTATGGTCTCAATCTTTTTTATACTTATTGTGCCTGATTTGTGACCTAGTATGTGATCTGTTCTGGAGATTGTCCCACACATACTGGAAAAGAATATGTATTCTGCTATTTCAGGATGGAATGTTTTGAATATATCTGTTAAGTCCATCCAGTCCAGTGTGTCATTCCAGGCCATAATTTCCTTGTAGATTTTCTGCTTAGATGATCTGTCCATTGATGTAAGTGGGATGTTAAAGTCCCTTCTATTATTGTATTACTATAAATTAGTTCCTTTATGTTTGTATTGTTTTATATATTTGGGAACTTCCATGTTGGGTGAATAAATATTTACAATTGTTAGGTCTTCCTGTTGAATTTCCCCTTATTGTGATATAGTACTCTTCTCCATCTCTTGTTACAGTCTTTCTTTTGAAGTCTAGTTTGTCCAATATTAGTATTGCTAGTCCAGCTTTCTTTTGACAAAATATTTTATTTTTAATATTTTTAGGACTGGCATTTATTTTACTTCAGAAATGTCAAATGATATAATAATAAAACAGTAAAAGCAATAATAATAAAAATAAGCAGAAACTAGCATTTATTTAGTATTTACTGTGTCCTTGTACCGTTAAACATTTACATATATTATTTTATTTAATACTTATTATTCATGTACCTATGAATTAGATGTAACTTTTTGAAACTTTCAGTAAAGTATAAGCATACATAAAGAAAAGGCACAGGGGTGCCTGGGTGGCTTAGTCGGTTAAGTGTCCAACTTAGGCTCAGGTCATGATCTCATGGTTTGTGAATTTGAGCCCTGCATTGAACTCTGTGCTGATAGCTCAGAGCCTGGAGCCCGCATCAGATTCTGTGTCTCCCTCTCTCTCTGCTCTTCCCCACTTGTGCTCTCTCTCTCACTCTCTCTCTCTCCCTCAACAATAAATAAATATATTTTAAAAAAGAAAAAAGCACAAATCTTATGTAAATGTTCACGAAATGAATACACCTAAGTAAACAATATTCAAACAAAATAGTGAGTTTTAGTTAGGAGAAACCCAGAAGCCCTTCTCATATCCCTTCCAGGCTATATCTTCCTGATAGCAGCCACTTCCCTAACTTCTAACTGCACAAATTAGTGCTGCCTCTATTTAAGCATCTTATAAACAAAATGATACAATCTGTGTTTTTGGTGCTTAGGTCTTTCTTTTTTAATACTGTGTTTGTGAGAATCATCCATATTGTTGCATGTAACAATAACTTCTTTATTAACTTTGATATATAATGTTTTATTGTGTTTTCTTCCTGCTTCATAACATACTACCCTCAATGCAATGGATTAAAGTATAATCATTTTATCATACTCAAGATCTTGTGGGATAAGACGTTGGGCAGATCTTGGCTGGCAATGCTCCTGCTCCATGTGGGGTCACTCATTGATTTGTTGCTATGAATGGTTTGGTGTGAAGGATTTAAGAAAGATTTACCAAATTCTAGAAAACTGAAAGGAATGGGTAGAACACTAGGCTTAGCTGGGAATGTCCCATTATAAAATTTAAAAATCTGTGGAAGATACTGTTAAAATGTTAAGTGAATGAAAAGACAAACCATCAGTTAGCAAATATTTGTGAAACACATGTCTGATTTAGTAGGCAGAATAATGCCTTCAATGCCCTCCCCACAGAAATGTTCATTTTCTAATCTCTGAAACCCTTGAATATGTTATTTACAACAAAAATGGGGCTTTGAAGATGTCACCTAGAAGCACCTTGAGAAGAGGAGAATATCCTGGATTTTGTCGTAAGGGTATTCTAGAATACCTTCCAAAGCAGAAAACCTTTCCTGGTAGTGTACAGGAAGATGTGACTATGCAAGAATAGCCATAGTGTTGTGTGGTGCTGGCTTCAAAGATGGAGGAGAGAGGACATGAATGGAGGAATGTGGGCAATCTCTAGAAGATGGAAAAGCAAGGAAATGGAGTCTCCTAGAGAGCCTAGAAGAAAGAATTATAGCCATGTGCGCACTGTGATTTTAGCCCAGCCAAACCTTCGTAAGACTTCCGACATACAGAACTATAAAGATAATAACCATTAGTTGTCATAAGATTACTAAGTTTGTGGCAATTTGTTATGGAAGCCGAAGAAAGCTAAGAGATCTGATTAAAGACTTCCATCCACAATACATACACAAAATGGTAAAAGTCAACAATAAGAAAACGAAATCCCTATTAATATTTGAGCAAAAGATCTGCAGAGATATCTCAACAAAAATTTATACAGGAGCCGAATAAGTATATGATAGGATGCATGACATCATTTTTGATTAAGGAAATTCAAATTAAAACCACAGAGAGATACCATCACACACCTAAAAGAATAGCTAAAATCCATCAAGTTGATGGCAGGAATTCAGAAAAGCATAAACTCCCATCATTACTGACGGTAATGCAATATGATACAGCCACTTTGAAAGATAGTTTGGCAGTTTCTTATAAAACTAAATGCAGTTTTACCATGCAGCCCAACAGTAACATTCCTAGATATTTACCAAACTGATCTGAAAGCTTATGAGCTAACACAGACTTATATGTGAATATTTACAGCAGCATCATTTATAATCTCTAAACACTGAAAGCAACTAAGATGTTCTTCAATAGCTGAATGGATAAATAAACTGCTATATCCATAAAATGGAATACTATTCAGAGATGAAAGAAAATGGTATCAGGTCATGTAGGTACATGGATGAGTCTTAAATGCATTTTGCTAGTAAAAGAAGCCAGTCTGAAAAGGCTACACACCGTATGATTCTGTTTATATGATATTCTAGCAAAGACAAAATTATAGAAATGGTAAACAGATTGGTGCTTGTTATGGACTCAGGAGTAGGAAAGTTCACAAGTGAATAACAAGGGATGTTTTAGGGTTGTGAAGTTAGTCTTTATGACATTGTTATGGCGGGTGCATAACAATATGCACTTATCAGCACCTGTAGAACCTGATAGCACAGAGAATGAGCCTTAATGTATACAAATTTTAAAATAGCATTTAACCATTTGAAGGATCCCAGGATGCACTGCTAGATATGGCAAATGATCTAATGGTATTACAACCTCATTGCAGTGATGGGTGGAGTAGATGCTAACTTAAATAACTTTAGAAATAAGTGGAGTTTCAAGATTAAAGGCCAGAGGAACTGTACATAAGCACTTTACTCTTACTGATAAAGTTGTTTCCCTCATCAGTATGGATTATCAATCCTGAAGGATTATACATATATACTGAAATTAAACTGTTATGTACACAGATAATGGAAAGTGGGAGCCAAGTTTCTCACTTTTGGAGTGAGGTGTTACAGATAAACAAAAAAAAAAGAAGAAGAAAAAGAAGAAGAAGAAGAAGCTAGAATGATCCATGTGACAATGTATAACATAATATAGTTAAATATAGAAATATTTATATATATATTTGTTAGTATTTATACAGATAAATTTCTTGTTGCATAATCTGAGAGGGTCTAGAAGTAATGACACCCCCGTAAGCAATAAGAACACCTACGATCAGAATCTTGGGAACTTCTAAAACAAGTTCAGGCAGATGTGAAAAAGAGCCAAGATGTGTTATTTAGAAAGACATGGTCGCAGCCCCTGGCTGCTCAGTCAGTTGAGCATCTGACTTTGTCTCAGGTCATGGTCTCATGGGTTTGTGGGTTCAAGCCCCACATCAGGCTCTCTTCTGTCAGCACAGAGTCTGCTTCAGATCCTCTACCCCCTTTTCTCTCTGTCATTCAGCCACTCATACTCTCTCTCTTAAAAGTAAATAAACATAAAATAAGAGAAAGACATGGCCATAGTCAAGTACTTTGACTCAACCAGAAACATTTCTTATTCATCCTCAAGTCTTCTTGATTCACTTGCTATGCTCAAAAGCAGAGACATGATCTTGATGAAATCCAGTGGGGCAGTGTTAAGGAGTTGAAGCAGATGAGTGCCATGTCTTATAACTTGTTCAGGACTGGCTTGAATTTGGAAAAGCGGAAGGCTTTTGAAGAGAGTTAGTTCAAATGCACAAATATTACATACACCACAGGCTGAGGAAATGAGAAGATGGGAGAGTATAGGTTTGAGACATACAGAAGAGGTAGAGTCAGTTGGTCTTGTTGATTTGATCATATCCTCAGGCATACAGAGGAAGAAATAATATGTATTAAGTATGACTATGTTTTAAAAAATGTAGTAACAGAAACAAGGTATGTATATTAGTCATTCCTTTCAGTGATATATTTTTTAATGTTTATTTATTCTTTGAGGGGGGAGGGGCCGAGAGAGAGGGGACAGAGGATCCTAAGCAAGCCGGGCATTGACAGCAGAGAGCCTGACTGGGGGTTCGAACTCATGAACCTGTGAGATTATGATCTGAGCTGAAGTCAGATGCTCAACTGACTTAGCCACCCAGGCGCCCCTTGCAGTGATATTTTTTAAGTATATATTATGTGCCATGCATAGTGTTAGGTCCTTGAGATAAAACCCTGAACAAGATAAATGCAGTTTCTGTTCTCACGGAGTTCAGTCTACTTGGAAAATATATATTTATATCCACACATAGCTATACAAACATCATTTAATATGAAATACACTATGAAAAAAACCTGCTTTTAGTGGATTACTAAGGTGATGAAATCAACTATGAGAGAAGCTTTGCTGAGCAATGTAAAAAACAGGAATAAAAAAGAATATTACGACAAAAAGCTGATGATTCTTATTTTGGTTGATTTAAGCTTGTAGAGGCTTTGGTATGAATTTCCTCTTTATAAGTAAAAGATACTTACATTTCTTTCAGCATTTTTGAGTCAGGTGAAAAACACTAAAACTCATTTCATATCGAAGATTGCCAATATCATCCCTACTCCATATGGCTCATGACATTTTAGTACCTAACACACGCACACGCACACACATACACACACACACACACACACACACACACACACTCATAGAAGAACAGGAGGAGCATTACAAAGTAAATATTTGGATGGAGAGCCATATTGACCATAACACTCTAGTTGCTTTTTGTTTCTTTGGGATTTTGCTTTCGAGAGAAGCAATTCTTATCTTTTCTGAATTGAGATAAGACTTCCCAGAGGCAAGTGCACTGAGGTCAAGAACTCTAGAGTCCCTTCCAGTTTCTGAAAGCGTGGGCACCTGTTCCCATGATCACCTGTCTTCCAGACATCACTTTCTCTTTCCCAGACTACATTTTTCCTGTATTTTGAGGTCATATCTCAACCCAGAGTCCTGGGTTTATATTTTTTAAGCTTATTTGTTTATTTAGAGATAGAAAGATAGAGGGCAGGGGAAGGGGAGAGAGAAAGAATTCAAAGCAGGCGCCACTCTATCAGTGCAGACCCTGATATGGAGCTCGAACTCACCAAGTGTGAGATCATGACCTGAGCCAAAATCAACAGTCAGACGCTTAACCGACTGAGCCACCCAGGGGCCTCACCCAGAGTCCTGGTTTAAAAGCGACAGTTCTAGAGCATACATTGGTAAAAAGCGATAAAACAGGAAAGAGATATTTGAGTATGAAAATTGTTTTCTGTCATTCTAGGTTTGATGCTTTTAGCCCCAAGTCTAAAATGGCATAATGAGTTATTATAGATGGTTTGAAGAGTACATGAAAATCAATGGCAGAACAAGGACTCCACTGTTAGATATTATTATAACAATGCTATTATTATAACATTATTGTTATCCAACTGTTATTTTCCATCATGACCTTAGGAAGTTATCTGTAAGAAACAACTCCCTTATTTCCCATAATCACTTTTCTTCCTGATTCACCATCTCTAGACTCTTCTGGAACTTTATCACCTCCAAGTACATTTACATCTTAGCACAATTTCAAATGCCTTTCCTGGGACTTATTTGTACAGATTGAAATGATGTATTTGAGTTGCCTCATTTCATGAAAATGCAGGGGTGAGGGAAAAAATAACACACTTCTAGACCTGCCCATCAACTGACATTCAGTTTATACACCAGATAGCTTTAGGGGAGACTTTTTCATTAGATGCGTTATGAGCTCTAGCAGACCGTTGTATACATAGAGACCAGACGACGGCTGGGAAGCCTCGTTTCATAACTACACCCAAAGTCACAAATCACCTGGGAAGCTTCAGCCTGGCACTGAATCCATACGAGGCCAGCTAGTTCTGTCTAGCTTCTTTTGCTGCTAGTGGTCTTTAGGGAGGAAGATGAGCTGTACTTTTCCACCACTGGAATATCCAGCAGGAAGCTAGAGGGCTGAAACCTTTCTTTCGTGGGTCAGGCACAGGTCATTGTTACTGCAACAGCTGTCCCACAGGAGGTACCCGCATGGCACTCTCTCATGGGATAGCACTTGGGCTCTTTGCCCCCTGTGGCCCTGGCTGAGCTGGTGGGAATTCATGACGTTCTCAGGAGCATGTTAAGCTCAAAAGCGTTTGATTGTAATTACCTGGGAACCATATGATGAATCTTCACACCTAACGTACAGTGTAGGAGACATTATTTCTAGGGAGTGATAAATGGCAACTACTTAATTGTTTGGAGGAAAAGTGGTGTAGTTTCAATTTGGCCTGGTTCCCAGTCTGGATAACCATGAGTGCCCTCCAAAATAGCATCAATAATAACATTCTGTAGACAGATAGATCCCATTCCATTGATATTTCTTAGAGGCAGTATTTCTTACGTACATTCTCAGGGGAGGGCTAGCATAGTATTCCTAATCTATTTTTCCCATTAGGGAAAATTAGATATATGAAAGTAATGGCCAATGCTCAAAATCACACAGTGGATATCAATGCTAAAGGCAAAACTGAAACCTAGGTGGCCAGTCCCTTCGTGAACAGAATGCATGAGAATGAATGGTGCAGGATATTGTATTTGAAGAGTGTTTCCCCCCCTTGAAATGGGAGTGAGGAAGGATGTTGGATATTTACACAAACCTAGCACAGCCTTTTGTGTATAAAGTTAAGTGAAGAAATGCACAGTGCCCTGTCTTTCCTTCCCCTCCTTTTCCTGACCTTTCACCTGTGAATTTTCATCTCTGCCGAAAATCTCATCAGAATCCTCCAATAATTCTATCTCTCCGGGAATTAAACACAATCTTTCTCTCTCCCCTCTTCCTTACTTTCTCCCTCCTGCTCTCTCGTCTCTCCTAACTCCATTCCCATGTGTATTCAAGGTGACAGAGATGCATCTGGGAAAGAGTTAACCAATCAAAGTCAACAGATGGTGCTTCAGTACAACAGATCCTAGAAAATGAAGAGATGAGAGCTTCCTTTTTTCCTTCGGCCTTTAGAAACTTGAGAAAATGGCGGGGGGGGGGGGTGGCGAATCAGTCCTGTGGGTTCGTATTTGATTTTTCACAACTTCATGTTTCTCTCATTCTTGGCCAGCCTTGCCACCTGCCAGCACCTGACCTAACAGAGTTAAGGTTAGCCTGACAGGAAGTGCTGAAAGGATGTCGACAGAAAAGTTCGATAGTAGGACACGCTGTGCTCACAGCCAGAGTTTTCTCACACACCTGTCCAATTAAGAATCTGGACCCATCCTGAATAAATTATACTGCAGCTTTTACTCTGAAGTGAAAGGAGCTGCTGTGTGCTCCTGCTGGAGCCAGACTCCTCCTGGGATCGTGGCAAATGCACCTGGCCCAACGTCCGAGCACAGGGTGGTGCTCATCTGCTCCATCCAGGTGTGTAGCAAGCGTCCTGGCCACCTGGCAGTGGCTTGTAAGAAAGCCAAATGCTCACTTCCCAAGAGCTCTTGTGTGCCTGGAACTTGTCTTCAATGGTCAGTTAATTGTATTCATCTTCATGATGTCTGTAGGTATTTTTGAGAAATTGTGGGGAAGCATGAGCCAGGTACTTCAGGCTAGAAGCCTGAAGTCTTCCTTTTAGATGTCTTCTTCAAATGAAGGCACTTCCTCAGGTTTGATTTCAGTAAATTTAAGAATGCCAAGATACAGAAATTCTTCTAATGCTAGTGATTTACTTTCTGGTTTATGCTCCTTTTCATATTCATATCCACTTTAGTGACTATGTCCTTCTTTCTTTTGTTTTTACACACATGCACACACACACACACACACACATACACACATCTTCCTACTTGCCCTCACAGTTGGGAGATTTACATATAAATATATATGTGTATATACACACATGCACACACACACACACACACATACTATATGCTACATACCGTATACTATATACTATATACTATATACTGTACCTGAAGCTGTGTTTAAGAGTGTAAGACCAGGATCCTGAGTTGGTTAGTGGGCTGACTGAGGAACAATTCAAAAGAAAGAAAGAAATGTCAGGTACATAATCTTGATCCAGTGACAATGTCTCAGACATCAGAGAAGAGCTAGAGGTTCTTAGCAGAACGTAGTATCTGTTACTCAGATTTGTTCATTGATTTACTGTTCATAAATTAGAAAACAATGGCTACATGAATGAAACTGTAAGAACTAATTAACTCAACTCTATGTGAGAATTAAGTAGTCAAGATAGTATAGCTTTGATAACTATTTAATAAAATAGAGCACAGAAAGGAGGAACTCATCCCTCTGTCAAAGGGTCTTAGCTTCTAGGCATCTAGATCTGCTACTCCCAACTGTCCCTCCACCCCCCAGTGCATTAGTGATCATGGCTTTGGAGACTGAAAGGGTCTGGAGACTATGAGGCTCTTGGGGATATGGACACGAGCAGCCCTAGGACCCCGTGGCAAGAGTCTCCCTGATGTGAGCCTTCACGCGGGCACAGCAGTGAGGATGGTGAGACAGTTCCTAGAAGTCATAGCAGTAGCAGAGCCCTCATCACGAAGGACAGTGGAAAATGACAAGCACGTGGAACCTGTGAGCTAGATTGGTGATTCCCAAACATGGCTCTAGGTATTGCTTCAGTAGCAGGTGGCGCTAAGGCATAAAGTCTCAACATTCTCCCTCCTTTTTATTGCCAAATAAGTATGTCCTGAAGAAACAATTAGCCATGCAACAGTGAAATGCCAGGGCTCAGAATCGCCTGAGAGTTCAAGTGAAATGCACTGCACTGTTGAAGTTTGCATAGCCTGTAAGAGGCAGTGCTGTGGGGTAAAAATAGTTATTCATTTCTCTCAGTGAGTGTATCTTTTTAGTGCATTCATGCAAGACTTTTTAAAACCCTTTAAAATATAAACCATCTATGAATGCCAAGGTAGCACAGTGTTTATGAGCATAATCTCTGGTGGCTGACTCCTTGGTTTTGAATCCCCGGCTCAGCCTCTTATTAGTCATGTAACTTTGAACTTTGTATCTTCTTTGTGCCTCAGCTACCCTGGTGTAATAACAAAATTATATCATAGGGTTTTAGTGAGAATAAAATAAGTCCTCATGAGTAAATCTTGAAGACAAATGTTTATATGAGCAAATCTCTTATATAAGAAGACTGAATTGGTTTCGACTCGAACTCATTCTAGAAGTAATTAGATAGAGAGCCATAACATTTCTAACTCAATGGATGACAAAACAGGGAAAGGGAGTTTGAGTGCCTTGGACGGAAATAGCTACAGATATCATATATACACACTTAACAGAGACTGCCAGTTAAGTAAGAGTCAAGAATAACACCTAAGAAATAGTTCAAAGTAAATCAGGACTGTATGTGGTCTGGTTGATTTTAATTAAAAATGTGCCAAAAGAATGAAATAGGTTCCTAGGAGGTCAGCAAGAGTTGCTACCATTGTCTAAAATATTTCCCAAGTATTTTATGGAGGAGGTAGAAAGTTAAAATGATTGAATTATTGGGTGCCCGAGAAAACTTTTAGATAGTGTTTTGTCTTTTTAATTAGCTGCAGACCTTCATGTCTATTGTTCCTGCTATTTAAATCAACTGAGAAGGAATGGCATTCAAGGCCTTTCTTCATGGAGTATTCTTGGAAAATTAGTCATGCAGCAGGGCATTGTCAGGCAGATTCAGTTCCCCGTTAAAGCTTTCATGTATTTATTCATTTATACCACTTTTATTTAACTCTGACTGTTGACCAATACACTGAACAAGGAGCTGGGGGCCTAAGGTCCCTGCCAACAGTGAGTACTTAGTGTTAAGAAAAAGAAGGATGTCCTCAAACAGCCAGAACACACCTGGACAAATGTTCTAATGGAAGAACACAACAGATGAACATTCCAGGCTGGTGTGTGTGTAACTAGGGTCTGGGGGTATCAGGGGTGCCTGGGCTTTTATGGGTGAGTGGGAGTCAGCCGGGCACAGAGGGATTAATGAAGGACACTCCATATGAGGAAAGCTGTGCTTTGGGAAACTCTGTGCAGCTCAGTGCAGCTTTCCATGGGGAAGAAGGAGGGGGTCAGAGAGCACTGAGGAGATAGGCCTGGGGGAAAGATAAAAGGTCACGAGGAAGCTTCTGTGCCAGCCTAAGTGGTTTGGACATTACTCAGTGAAATCTCATGTGAGGCAGTAAGGAATATCAGGAATGGTCATGGTCAAAGCAGAAGGTCTGGGTGTTTGATTATGACAAACTTATTGGCTCCAAGATGCAGAGAGTACAGCATGAAAATTGTGGAGACAGACCTGGTTAAAGCCAGGCCCTGTACTTAGCCACTCTATGACCTTGAACGTTATTTAAGCTTTTTGCGACACAGTTTTCTTGTCTGTCAGTAACACTTTAGGGGATTGGATGGGTCTGTACATGCTCTCAGAAGAGAGAATGTCATATAGTAAGGGCAATTTATATGTCAGTAAGTATTCAATCAATCTGAGCTCTATCTATTAATGCAGCCTGCTCTGATTGCAGGCTATGGGGCTCTGTTTGTATAGGCTGGGAACTTCAACAAAAGCTGTGGGGGAAATATCAACTTTGTCCTTTAAGCTGGGGAAGGAACATCAGTAGTGGAAGCATCATCATCTGCAACAAATAAATATCCCTTGAACGTTTGTTACGCTAAGCAAAGAGCTAAGTTTGACGGAGGATTTTGACTGTGTTGGCTTGTTACATGGATATTCACTGAAACTCAATAAAGAAATCAGCTATTTCGATCAAATTTCCTTTGATAGCTGTATTTGAAGTTCAAAAGATATGAAAGGTTATAAAATTAAATTTAAAAAAAGCCTTCTGCTCTTTCTGGCCTCCTAAAAATCATCCTTTCCTCCTTTGAAGTAAATAGTTTTTATTTTGTTTTGTTTTGTTTTGCTTTCCCCTCACGCATTCCCCCTCCTAGAAGTGATGTATTCTTTAACACACACAGACAACACACTCATGAACACAAACACAGACTGACATTGATAGATAGATGTTTTATATAAATGATATATACTGGCATGTAACTATTTAAAAAATGCAACAACATATCTTAGAGCTCCTTCCATACCAATATATATGGAGCCTTTTTATCTTCTTAAAAACTTCATACTGTTTCATTATATGGATATATAATAATTTATTAACTAGTCTTATATTGAGGTTATTTATATTTTTTCCAGTAATTTACTTTTATATATAATTCTTTGATTTATATACTAATACATTATTTCACACAATAGAAAGAATATGTACACATAGTATTTCTGAGTCAAGATTAAATGAATTTTTAATACGTATGATAAGATTGTACTTGTAGAGAACATTTGGAATTATTCTATTTCAAAAATTCCAGGAAGTAAAACAAAATGAATGTCAACTATGTAATATTTATTTTATGTAACACCTAGGTTAAATATAAGATAAAGCACAGTTCTATTCTGTGCATGCTTTATATATATTTTGTTAGTTTGTGCATAAAATATATATGCCCATTTTTAAAACAGAATATACTTTTACTGTTTCAAACAAGCATAGGATTTTAAAGTTGTATCTTTGTTTTTGTTATATAAGTTGGTCATATCAGTGATTCACTTGGTGCTGAGTTCTTGTTCTGAAATGCAGCCCCAAATCTCAACGTTACATGGATATATAGTGTAGTGTTTGATTTGCTCTTGCCGATTTAGGGCTTAAAGCCCTTCAGTGGTTTCTCACAGCCTCCAGAAACCTAGTAGGTTGAGCAAACAAACACGCACACACAAAAAAACCAACAAACAAAAACAAAACAAAACAAAACAAAACAAAACAAAACAGCCAGGGCAGGATCTTTGCACAGTGTCGAGCAACTCCATCCACACTGTGTTCAAAGGGGACGGTTACAGATAACACAACAGAATGGTGCCTTTGGAATTGGGCAGCAGAGCAATTCTGACCAGAAAAAGCTCACTCGGGAAAACCCACAAGCATGACTCTAGAAAACAAAGCATTTGGGGCACCTAGGTGGCTCAATCTGTTGAGACTCCGACTTCTGCCCAGGTCATGATCTCCTGGTTCATGGGTGTTGGGGTCTCTGTTGATAGCTCAGAGCCTGGAACCTGCTTTGGATTCTGTGTTCCCTCTTTTGTGTGTCCCTCCCCAACTCATGCTCTGTCTCTCCCTCTCTCTCTCTCTCTCTCAAAAATAAATAAACATTTAAAAAGTAAAAAAAAAAAAAAGAAGAAGAAGAAAAAAAAGAAAGCACATGAACTTTGGAATTGGATAGACATGTCTTGGCTCTCCACTCTGTGTTTAAAGTGTCATAGAACTCTACTCCGCACTTGTATGAAATGATGAAATCACATCATACATAACTCCAAGAGGGTTTCTAATGTGGACCAGGTAACGTCCACAAATACATGTTCTCTAATTTTCGTTCTCACTTTTCATCTTTTCCAATCACAGGACATATGCTGCAACTCAGAAATTGACATGGAAGTCTCATAGCTTAGATGAGGAATCTTCAAGCTATACGCTGTAGAGAGAATATTGCCCACTGCCTGTTTTGCAATGGGCTAAACTGTGAGCTGAGCATATGCTCACATCTTAAAAGCACTTTAAAAGGTCCAAAAAAAATAATATCTCATGATGTGGAAATTTTATGAAATTTACATTTCTTTGTCCCTAACTAAAGTACCAGAACACATTCATGTTTGTTCCCTTACATAATGTCTATGAATGCTTTCACACTACAATGGCAGGGTTGAGTCACTGCAACAGAGATTGAAAAGCTTAAAATATTTGCTCTCTTGCCCTTAAAAAAAATGTTTACTGACCCCTGACCTAACTAATGTTATTTTAATGTGTGTCCATATAAATATACATTATATGTTCATATGTGCATATATGTATTTCCGTATATAGCTGTATATAAGACATGTGAGCTGGCTAAAATATTTTAGACATGTCCCATCCATGTGTAAATGAATATAGAGTGACCTGCATCTTTAAGAGACACCTAAGGATTGTTCCCTACATAGTCCTTTATCCAGCTATTGTGTTGGGAGATTTTTAGTTGGCCTATGACTATATGCGTAAGAGAATCTTGCCTCTGGAAAGTTACGGTGACTGCCTTGAATAAAGCCCTATGCGGGTGGCAGTGGGATCACCCAAAAATATCAGAGTCAGGAATTCATGAGCTTTTATAACTGGTTCCATGAACCATTCTGTGCCTCCTTACTAATGTTTGCTCAGTAAATGTCTGTGTGAGTGATGGGATTTACTCTGAAGTTTTACTTTATTATAAGTAGGAGGGAAGACTGTAGATGACTAACAAATGCCCACCCACTTCAAACGCGCATCAGTTCCAAAAAGAAAGAGTCTCACACAATCAAAGGGACTTGGGGAGGTTTGGAAATCCACTTGATATTTTCTTGACAGATGTGTTTCTCGCCTAACTAGTAAACCATAAAATAATTATTGAATGTTTGTAAAACTCTAAAAAAAAATCTTCAGTAGAGCCTTCTCATTAAAAAAAATAAATGTCATAAAACTACATTTATTTTTATTTTGCTAGGTTCTAAAAATAGGGAGGACTGGAAAACATGGGAATGAATTCAGTGAAGGCCCTTCAATAAGAATCTTAAATTGACTGAAAACAGAACATGAAAAGCAGTGAAAGACAGGACCTGCGGGCATTATCTCCATACAGAAGGAGAAAATGGGTTGGCTGACCAGGCCAGACTTCCAGTTTCTCCCTGTTTCTTGTTCTCCATTGCTTGTTCCCCTTTATATGTTTATAAGAGGCACACGAATAATTATTTTGTTGGCTTTCAAATGTAGAAAACATTCTCTTTTTTGGAGTGATTAGCTGCAGTTTGGAAACGCTTATAAATTAGTTTGATCAATTTCTTTGGACCCTAAAATTAACTGTCTTGTGTTCATTCCTTCATTCAAAAATGACATTTGTTTACTATCTATAAGGTGCTGGGAAATTTCCTGGGAAAGAAAAATACCTCAAGATTCTCTAATTTTTATAAGGCCTTATAGCTTACAGGGATACCTCACAGTACACTGCTTCGAATTTATCTTCATATAGCCCACGTTTTCCCAGGCTCCCTCCAACCTGTGAGCAAGAACAGTACCAGAAAACCCCCCAGCTCTACTGACTTATTGCCCCTATACAGTTAAGTACATCAAGGGGCTTGGTCGGTTAAGTAGCAAACTCTTGATTTCGGC